>CM038674.1:360963064-362179345 GCA_021605145.1 Aegilops bicornis | reverse complement strand
CGGAAAGGAAAAGCCGAACAGAGGATAAAAATAATTTTCGCAGGAGTCTAACATAAGATGTCTATGTGAATAAGAAGGCGTCGCTGCTGGCTGCTGCCGCTCATCTATCATGGAGGTCTCGGCCCGAAGCAGAGCACAGCAGTCAAGAAGATCTCGGCCTCATGAAGAAGCCACTAGAGGACAACCAAGGTATGCAGTAACCTACGTGTATATTTAGGAAGGATGAATGTTCGTGCTGACTAAAGTATCATGAACTTTATTAGGGGCCATGACCGAGGTGGTGGCCCTCAAGAAGGCGTTAGCCGAGGCCGGGGACAAAGCGGCCAAGGAGCACGCCGCGCGCGAGAAGCACGAGGCCGGGGTCAGTGAGGTCCAGCAAGAGCTCCAGGACGCCGTCAAGAAGTACGAGTCCTTGGAGCGTGATTCTAAGACGCAAGCATCCGAACTTGCGAAGGCCCGCCAGAGCACACAAGAGGCTCGAGCCGAGGCCCAGAGCACCCTTCAGGAAATCCAGGCGGCCAAGAAGATTGCGGCGGGTAAGGCTTTCATTATCCAAAGCAAGTCTGTAAAAGAAACGTTCCTTTTACTTACCCGAATTTGGAGCTCTCCAGGGGCGTTTACGGATTTGCCGCGCAGCGTGTCAGATGCTGCCGAGTTCTATCGAGCCAAAAAAGGGAGTTCTACGAAGAAGTTGTTCTGGTCTCAATGTCTTGGACCAGAATATCCAGTAACCTTCAGCGACCAGCTGAAACAGCTGGTTGGGCTGCACAAGGCGGCCGAGCTAGCCATGAAGGACCTGATAGTCCGACTATGGACTGCCGAGCCGATACCCAGCAGCTACTTCGGACTTGTGAAGCGGCTTGTCAGTGCCTGCCCACGGCTTGAGGTCATAAAGAGGTCGGTCTGTATCGAAGGTGCACGGATGGCCTTTGCCCGCGTCAAGACGCATTGGGTGAAGATGGATGCTAAGAAGCTACTGACCGATGGGCCGCCTGAGGCAAGGAGCACCGCCGACCCGAGTTATATTTTGATGGTGTCCTGGAGGGATCCCGCCTTGTGGCAGAGCAATGTGCGAAGGATGTTATATTCCCGTGAAAACATTCGTATTACCATGTCTTGTAATATGAAACAATGATGTTATGTAATACAGTGCTTGTGACTTTAAAATTTTACCTCTTGTGCGGCCGTTTATGAAATCTGAGGGTTGGCCAGTCGTCGGCTTCTGCCCCCACGTAGATAGTATGGGGGTGTTCCGGATAAATCTAAACACTCTTTACTCCACATTATGGTCCTTAAAGGAGGTGTTTAGCGCAACGAACAAGGCAATCAAACTATACTGCCTTTATCGCCCTCACTTAGCCATAGGAGTTTGACAACGAGAATTTTGGCGCAGCCCCTGGTATTCGGAAGGACGAACTTGGGGCGTTATACGCACCTAGTCGGATTAAAAACCGATTCCTCGCATAAAGCGGGAAAAATCTCTAAGGATTTGAAACCTCTCGAACAGCTGACCAGCTCTCACCGCTTCATGATAGTCAGTTTTCGGCTTTCTCTACTGAGGTGCTCGTCCGGAAGAACTGGGACACAATCGCAGTAGTTCTCCGTTTACTACCCTGACCGATATAGTGGAACGTAAGGTAGTAAGCACAGGCGCGGGCAACCCAACTATTGACCAAAGACATGATTCAGAGCCGATGCATATAATGCTATAAGTTCGGGGTGCCGAATTGTAATGAAAAAGGTGTTCGAACTTTATTGCTGTACTGCGGGGCACGAAAGCCCCTGCTGCAGTAAAACGTACCAGAGCGTACGGGTGCAATGAGTAATAAATACAAAGGTAAGGAAAAAAGAAAAATTAAGTAATAAGCTGACGCTACCATTTATTTTCCATTGTAATGTGATTAATACGGCGAGGCGTATTTGTACAAGTAATGCGATAAACAAGTAAGGCTATTTAACATGCCATGACCAAGAGCGAGCTGCGTGCGGGTATGTAAAACAGGCATAGCAATCGTTAGCAGAGACCACCTAGGGATTCCCTTGTACGTCAAAGCTCCTTGTCTCCTTGGTGTGTCCAATGATCGGGTTGTTAGAAAGAGCCTCGAGAAGAGAAAAACCCGATAGGAAAAGTGAAGGTGTGCGAATCCAGGGTCGGTCGAGCCGCACTATGGATCACGAGCTAGCTATGCCTCCGTCAATGCCCACGGGATTTTGAGTGTGTAGTTATGTACGTGCGGTACGAATGCCATTGTTTGATCGGGACTGGGATGAAGGCCAAATTGCTAATTAAGCTCTTGATGAGTCGGGCTGTCACGCTGTAGAATAGTCCGAACTCTTTTAATGGTGTCCGGGGGCTTGTCCGCCGAACTAAGGTTCTGCTGGAAAAGGCCGTGCTGTATTTCTGTCGCTAAGGCTGTGGTATGCTCCTCGGTACGGAGGGAGCGTTCCGTATTTCCACTGATTGTTATGACGCTGCATGGTCCGGGCATCTTGAGCTTGAGATAAGCGTAGTGAGGTACCGCATTGAATCGAGCAAATGAGGTTCGTCCGAGCAGTGCGTGATAGCCACTGCGAAAGGGGACGATATCGAAGATTAACTCCTCGCTTCGGAAGCTGTCCGGAGATCTGAAGACGACCTCTAGTGTGATTGAGCCCGTACAGCGGGCCTCTACCCCTGGTATGACTCCTTTAAAGGTAGTCCTTGTGGGTTTGATCCGTGATGGGTTAATGCCCATTTTGCGTACTGTATCCTGACACCGTCCATGAGGACTCGCGTCAGGTGGAATCCATCAATGATTGTGTCTAGGACTAGTGCGGCTGATCCGCCATGCCAGATACTGGTCGGATGATCCCGACGGTCAAAAGTGATCGGGCACGATGACCATGGATTGAATTTTGGGGAAACTGGCTCTATCGCATAGACGTCCCCAAGTGCGCGCTTGCGCTCCCTCTTGGGGATGTGTGTAGCATATATCATGTTCACCGTTTTGACCTGGGGGGGGGGGACTTCTTATGTCCCCCTATAGTTGGCTGCATGGGCTCCTCATCATCGTGCTCGCTATGTGACCCCTTTTCCTTGTTCTCGGCATTTAACTTGCCGGCTTGCTTAAAAACCCAGGAAATATCTGTTGGTATGATTGGCGGGTTTGTGTGGGGTGCCATGGATTTGGCACGGACAGTCAAGTATGCGGTCCATGCTAGATGGTCCCTGATTGTTTCTTTGATACGGTTTTTTCCGCTGACCAGACTTGGAGCCATTGAATCCGGCGTTTACCGCATTGTCATCGGTGTTATCGCCATTGCTTCATCATTTGTGTTTGCTGCGTCGGAGCTTGTTGTTGTTGTTTTTGGCCTCGGAGGGGCCTGCCTCGCTGGCCTATTTTTACTACGAGCCAGCCAGCTGTCCTCACCTGCACAAAAGCGGGTCATGAGTGCCGTGAGGGCTGCCATAGATTTCGGCTTTTCTTGGCCGAGGTGGCGGGCGAGCCATTCATCGCGGATGCTATGTTTAAAGGCCGCTAGGGCTTCGGCATCCGGACAGTCGACGATCTGGTTCTTTTTGGTTAGGAACCTAGTCCAAAATTTCCGGGCTGACTCTCCAAGTTGTTGGACTATGTGGCTTAAGTCATCGGCATCTGGTGGCCGGACATATGTACCTTGGAAGTTGTCAAGGAAGGCTTCTTCCAAGTCCTCCCAGCTGCTGATAAAGTTTTTAGGCAGGCTGTTTAACCAGTGCCGAGCTGGCCCTTTGAGTTTTAGTGGGAGGTATTTGATGGTGTGAAGATCATCCCCGTGGGTCATGTGTATGTGGAGAATGAAATCCTCGATCCATACCACGGGATTGGTTGTTCCATCGTATGATTCAATGTTAACGAGTTTGAACCCTTCGGGGAATTCGTGATCCATTACTTCATCGGTGAAGCAAAGAGGGTGTGCGGCGCCTCTATATCTGGCCGCATCGCGACGTAGCTTCGATGGAGTCCGTCTGCAGTTGTCGGCTCAGGTGTGACTAGGTTTGTCACGTCCGAATAGGTAGCCATCCTCACGTGTCGAGGAACGTCCTCGCGATCTATAAATCGATCTGGTATGTCCTACTCTACTATCCAGGGTCTGCCGGAGGTCGTATGTATGACCCCGAGCTATTTTGTCTCTATTTTTACGAGACGGTGGGGCAGGCTGCTGTTCGGCCTGAGTAGCCGCTCTATCCCGACCACGTGGTTGTCGATCAGCCGCATTACGCGAGGGAGGTATGGGCTCCGGCGCCTCTTCATCAAACTGGGGTAGCAACCTTCGCTTCGGGTAACTCTTGGCTGGGCGTCTGAGGCCGTATTCTTCGGCTGCCAGGACATCAGTCCATCTGTCGACGAGCAGATCTTGGTCAGCTTGAAGCTGCTGCTGTTTCTTTTTCAGGCTCCTTGCAGTGGCTATTAGCTGGCGCTTGAAGCGCTCCTACTCGAGAGGTTCCTCCGGCATGATGAAATATTCGTTGCTGAGGCTTTCCTCATCCTCGGAGAGCGGACGGTAACTACCGTCCTCCGAGTCATTGGGCATGGCCTGTTCGTCCGGGCTAGCTTGCCCGTTTTCTTGCTCCTCATGTTCGGATATTGCCTCAGCAAGGTCTTCATTGTTTTCAGCATCGTCCGGAGTATTATTTTCACCGGTGCCAGCATTGCTGTCTTTTGAACGACGTGACTTAGAACGGCGCCGAGGACGCCGTCGTTTTTGCTGTGTCTCAGGAGGTTTATTCTCGACTGGATTTTCTTTTTCATAGTCGTTGGTTGTTTTGGGTGTATCCACCATGTACACATCGTACGAAGAAGTGGCCGTCCAGCGTCCAATACATGGCGGATTTTGGTCTTGCTCTTCATCAGCATCGTCGTCCATACCGTCGATGTCTTCGGAGACGTAATCAAGCGTGTCGGTTAAATCCTCGACTGTGGCCATGAAGTGGGTGGCGGGTGGGAAGTAAGATTCTCCTTCATCCGTCCCTAGTTCAAACTGAACATAGTTCGGCTGTGAGTCCCCCGCCAAGGACATGTTCTTTAATGAGCTTAGCACATCGTCCAAGGGCGAGTGTTGAAAGATGTCTGCGGCGCTGAATTCGAAGATCGATAAACAATCAAGTTCGGCATCCGTGGGCTCACATGGTTCGGAACTTATACCGAGAGACGAGTCCGGAGTTCCGGTGACACAAATATTGTGCGAGGTTAAGTCCATGTGCGACTCCAGCGCCGGGGACTCTGCGGCCTCCATGGTGGGGTTGAGCCTCCACTCCTTGGACGATGATGTATGCTCCGGATCTAAGGCCAGAGCTGTTACAGGAGTTATCTCCTGGATGCGGTTTGACGACAGATTTAGGTCATGTTCTTCAAGGTGACTAGGAGAGGTTGCCGCGGTCTCGAATCCGGCGAAGATCGAATCTCCGCGGACGTCCGCGACGTAATTCAATCTCCCAAATCTGACCCGATGGCCAGGGGCGTAGCTATCGGTCTGCTCCAGATGGCCAAGCGAGTTGGCCCGCAGTACAAAGCCACCGAATACAAAGATCTGTCCGGGGAGAAAGGTTTCTCCTTGGACAGCGTCATTTTTGACGATTGAAGGGGCCATCGAACCGTTTGGGGACAGCACAGTGGAACTCCCAATGAAAGCACCAATGTCGGTGTCAAAATCGGCGGATCTCGGGTAGGGGGTCCCGAACTGTGCATCTAAGGTCGATGGTAACAGGAGACGGAGGACACGATGTTTACCCAGGTTCGGGCCCTCTCTATGGAGGTAATACCCTACTTTCTGCTTGATAGATCTTGATGAATATGAGTATTACAAGAGTTGATCTACCACGAGATTGTAATGGCTAAACCCTAGAAGTCTAGCATGTATGACTATGGTAATGAGTCTCTCCTATCCGAACTAAGTCCTCTGGTTTATATAGACACCGGGGAGATCTAGGGTTACAAAGAAAGGAATCTACATATTCGGTCGCCAAGCTTGCCTTCCACGTCAAGGAGAGTCCTATCCGAACATGGGTGCAGTCTTCGGTCTTCGTATCTTCACAGCCCATCAGTCCGGCCCATGGCTAACAGGACGGACACCTGAGGACCCCTTAGTCCAAGACTCCCTCACTTACCATCCCATCAGACGAGAAGGATGCAATCATTTGCGTAGAAAAGATGTACCGGACGCCTTGATCATGGCGGAAGCGGCAGCAGTAGTTCCCACCAAGGAGGACGGTGGAAAGAAGAAGGGTAGCAAGGACGCTAGGAAGGAATCCAGGAAGCGTACCTCTTCGGAGTGTGATGCGCCTGTTGATGACTTGCCGGAGTGCTCCAATACCAAAAGATCCAAGGTCGCTGCACCCCAAGTGAAGAAGGTCCCGGCAGGGCTGGCTGGCGTTGATGGTACTTTCATTATCAGCACCACCCTTGATGACAAATAGGAAAGCGCCCTCATTGCCTTCCTGCGGGCGAACATCGATGTGTTTGCCTGGCAACCATCTGATATCCCCGGTGTTCCCAGGGAGGTAATCGAACACCACCTTGTTGTCTGCCCGCACGCCTGACCTGTCAAGCAGAATGTCTGGAAGCTGGCCTTGGAGAGGCAGCAGTTCATTGAAGAAGAGATCAAAAAACTTGAAGCAGCTGGTTTAGTCAGAGGAGTGTTGTATCCCACGTGGTTCGCAAATCCAGTGGTAGTCCGTAAGGCTAACGGGAAGTGGAGACAAATCTCAACAAAGCTTCCCCGAAGGACCCATTCCCCTTGTCGCGTATCGATCAGATTGTGGATTCCACTTCAGGTTGTGATTTGCTCTCGTTTCTGGATGCATATTCTGCGTACCACCAAATCTTCATGTCCAAGGAAGATGAAGAGAAGACATCATTCATCACCCCATGTGGTAAATACTGTTTTATCTGCATGCCATTTGGATTAAAGAGTGTCGGGTCCACTTTTGCAAGGGCAGTCCAAATTGGTTTTGAGCCATAGCTGCACAGAAATATAAAAGGTTATATGGATGATACTGTGGTCAAGACCAAGGATAGAGCCACCCTTATTCAGGATTTGGAGGAGACATTTGCTAATCTACGCAAGATCAACTCGAAGCTCAACCCGGAGAAGTGTGTGTTTGGGGTTCCCTCCGGCAAGCTACTTGGTCTCTTTGTGTCCCATCACGGGATCGAAGCCAACCCCGACAAGACCAAAGCTATCGAGCAGATTCAAGCGCCAAGGACAGTCAAGGATGTGAGGCGTCTGACAGTGTGCGTTTCCATGCTAAGCAGATTCATTTCCATGTATGCCAATCGCGCCCTGCCGTTCTTCAAAATCTTGAAGAAGGCAGGGCCCATGAAGTGGACTCCGGAAGCAGATGCAGCTTTGAAAGAGTTAAAGACCTACTTGTCCTTTGTGCCTACCTTGGTTGCTCCCAAACCACAAGAGCCGTTGCTGCTATACTTGGCGGCAACCAACCAAGTGGTTAGTTCGACCTTGGTGGCGCAACGGGAAGTGTACGAGACAGAAGGTGAGCAAGAACCGGCAGCGAGCACGGCAGCAAGAGCAAACCCAAGGAAATGACAAGGAAGAAAGTGGTGCAGCGCCTAGTGTACTTCGTCAGCTCCTTGTTGCAGGGGGCTAGATCGAGGTACTCTGGCATGCAAAAGTTGATCTTTGGTCTCACCATGACCTCAAGGAAACTGTGCCACTACTTCCAAGCCCACGAGATCACGGTTGTCACTCGTTTCCTGTTGCAAAGGATACTCCAAAACCCTGAGGCTACCGGCGGAATAGTGGAGTGGGCTTTGGAGTTATCCAGTTTTGGTTTAACGTTTGAGAGCACATCAACAATTCAGAGTAGGGCATTGGCAGAGTTTATTGTTGAATGGACGCCAACCCCTGATGAGGAAGTGCCAGAGGCAGCTATCCCTGGCAAGGAATCACCCCAAGATTGGATTATGTATTTTGATGGTGCCTTTTCCCTGCAAGGTGCAGGAGCTGGCGTGCTTCTTGTCGCTCCCTTCAGGGAGCACTTGAAGTATGTCGTCCAGATGCATTTTTCCCGGGAAGAGGCAACCAACAATACAACAGCATATGATTGCCTCCTTGCCAGGCTCAAGATTGCCGCAGAATTGGGAATTAAGAAGCTGGTCATTCGAGGAGATTCACAGCTTGTGGTGAGACAAGTGAACAAGGATTATCGAAGCCCATTGATGGAGGCATACGTTGAGGAAGTGAGGAGATTGGAGGAACACTTTGACGAATTGCAAACAGAGCACGTACCTCATGCGGAAAACAACATAGCTGATCATCTGTCAAAGTGCGCTGCGCAGAAGCTTCCTATGGAACCAGGGACTTTTGTTCTCCATCTTACTTAGCCCTCCGTATCCCCAACAACAATGGCCCGGATAAGGATAAAGTTGGACTCCGGTAAACCTCTCCCGGTAGAGCCGTCCGCTCCTGGCAGAGACCCTACCGGAAACAACTCCTCGCCACCTACCAGACCGCACCCTCCAACTGGGTCCATCGTCCCCGCAAACGAGGAATGTGCCCCCGCAGAAGAGGAGGTGCCGCAAGTCCTCGTTGTCGAGCCCAGACTCCAACTTGGGCAAGGTACATAGTCTGCTTCCTCCAAACCAGAGAGCTTCCGGGCGACCAAGATGAAGCTGAAAGAGTAGCCCGGAGGGCCAGTATGTATCAGTTTGTCGATGACACTCTATACAGAAGGAGGCCCAACGGTGTGAAATTGAAGTGCATCTGCCGGGAAGAAGGAAAGGAACTGCTGGCGGATATACACAAAGGCATGTGCGGCTCCCACATTGGATCAAGGGCATTAGTTGGGAAAGCATTCCAGCAAGGATTCTATTGGCCCACAGCCCTCCAAGATGCGGTCGAGCTAGTCACCAAATGTGAAGCCTACCAGTTCCATTCCAAGAACATCCACCTGCCTGCCCAATCTCTTCAGACGATCCCTTTCTCATGGCCATTTTTGGTCTGGGGGCTCGATATACTCGACCCATTCTCCCGAGCAATCGGGGGCTTTGAATTCTTGTTTGTTGCCATATACAAGTTTACAAAGTTGCGGGAAGTGACTTCCGTGAGAAAGGTGACTGCTCAGTCAGCTATCAAGTTTTTGAAAGAATTGGTGTGCCATTTTGGAGTAATGGCAAGGATCATTACCGACAATGGCACCTAGTTCATGAGTCGCACCTTCATGCAATATGTTCGTGCCCTCGGATGCAAGATCTCATTCGCCTCTGTTGCACTAGAAGAAATGGACAAGCTGAGAGGGCGAACACTAAAGTGCTACGGGGACTCAAGACGAGAACCTTTGATACGCTGCAGAAGCACGGCAGGCGGTGGATCGATGAGCTGTCGGTAGTTCTCTAGTCCCTCAGAACGACACCAAACCGAGCAACCGGGGAGACTCCCTTC
This sequence comes from Aegilops bicornis, assembly GCA_021605145.1. Taxonomy (NCBI): domain Eukaryota; kingdom Viridiplantae; phylum Streptophyta; class Magnoliopsida; order Poales; family Poaceae; genus Aegilops; species Aegilops bicornis. The sequence goes on along the minus strand of CM038674.1, from coordinate 362,169,928 downwards.
TCCCTGGTCTACAGGGCAGAAGCCGTTATCCCCATGGAACTCATTTATGGGTCACCTCGGGTGCTTGCCTACGATGAAGTAGCGCAAGTTTAGCACCGGCGTGACGGCGCTGTGCTACTCGAGCAGAACAGTCTCCAGGCTGCTATGAGTGCTGCACGCTATCGGCAAGCCCTGCGTTGCTATCATAGCCGCAGGGTTCATGCCTAGTGTTTTGAGGAAGGCGACCTTGTCCTTAGGCACGTTCAGTCTGCCAAGGGTACAAACAAGTTGACGCCAAAGTGGGAAGGCCCTTACCGAGTAGTACGAGTCGCCAGACCTAGCGCAGTCCATCTGGAGAGCGGAGATGGCACTCAGTTGCATAGCTCATGGAATATTGAGCATCTCCGCAAGTTCTACCCGTAAGGCGCGGCTGTCGGGCCCTCCCTGGCAGCCACCCTTTTGTACAGGCCTTACCTAAGTTGCATGTAACCCCTTGTACAAAGCCAGGGCGATGACCCTGTGCAAGACACTACTAGGGAAATGCTTATACACATGAGCTTATTAGTAGCGCTTTTTATAAGAAACTGCTGCTACTACTTATCAGTAGCGCTTGCACATGGTAAGCGCTGCTACTATGCACTTACCAGTAGCGTTGTGTTCATAAAACACGCTACTACTACAATTGCCAGACCGTTGCCGGCAGGCCAGGCATAGTAGTAGCGCTTTTATGTAGGAAGCGCTACTGCTATTGTACGTAGGAGTAGCGTTTTCTACATAAAAGCGCTACTACTACTGGCTCCTTATCCACACCCACGGCCAGCGCTCGACCTCACTCCCCCTCACACACTCTCACTCGCGCGTCTCCACCGCGCGCCGTCCCTGCCGCCCTCTCCCGCGCGCCGCCGTCCCCCGCGCTGGTCTTCTCCCACCGACCGCCCTCGCCGGCCCCCGTCCCCTGCCGGCCGCCCCCCGCGCAGTCCGTCCTCCAACGAGAGGTACTCCTCCTCCCTCCTCCCTCCTCCTCCCTCTAGGTTAATTAACTTAGGTGAATTTAGTTCATTAGGTTAACTAAGTTGAACTAAGTGAACTAGCTAGGTTAATTTGGTTTACTAACTAGGTTAATTAGATGTTTTTAGATGTTTGGCTAACTAATTTGGTTAACTAAGTAGATGTTAATTAGGTTAGGGCAGTAGTGGTACTGTTAATTAGATGTTTTTTAGTTAGGGAAGTAGGTTAGGTAACTAAGTAGATGTTAATTAGTTTAGGTAACTAAGTAGATGTTAATTTAGGGTAGTAGTGTTTAGTTTAGAGAAAAAAATCCATAATTTTTTTTCTGTTTTTAGTAAGTGTATAATAGAATTAGTTAGAAAATTAATAGAACTAGTTGAACTAGTTTATTTTTAGTAAGTACTAGTTTATTTTTATTTATAGTAAGTGCTTAGTTGAACTAGTTGAATTAATAGAACTAGTTTATTTTTAGTAAGAAAATTTAGGTATATGAGGTTTGATGATCTAATTAAAATTTTACTATAGAACTAGTTTATTTTTAGTAAGAAAATTAATAGAACTAGTTTATTTTTTTTAGTTAAAGCAATTATTCCAGCATCGACGTCGATGATGCCTATCCCGCATCCTCGTCGCCGACTCAGCGGAGGAAGCCTGCTTGATCAGAGGGTCCATGTCTGAGACTGGGCTCCGCCGGGCTGGTACTGGGAGGTGCTACCTTCCAGGGGGTGCAGCTTGGTGAGGAGCCAGCCCGTTGTTGACCCGAACCTTCTTTGGTGGCGGTCGTGTGGGCCAGTGACGGTGCGGAGGCTTGAGGACCCCGCGAAGGTGGTACGTCACCATGTCAGCGAGGAGGACGAGCACGTCCGTCGCTACATGGTTGCGTTGGAGGGCCGGTTCTCGAATAACTGGTAGGTTCTTCAAGGATCTCACTGGAGCTATGATCATGTGATGTTTCCTCCTCTTTGGGTGTCCACCGCCCGCGCCGATACCCGTCGTTCGCTAGGGTTTTAGATGTATTAGAGATGTTATATGTATGATACTATTTGAGATGTATTAGTGATAATATTTGACGATGTACAGACGCAAGAGATGATTTAGTTTTGCTTATTGAATGCATGCTAATTTGAATACTAATTTATTTTACAATTTGGTTTTGCTTATTGAATGCTCAAATTGGAGAGCACTATGAAAGGCATATACATTTGATTAGTTGATAGCTTATAGGGTTTTTGTTTTTGCAGAAATCAAGGAGCCCCTCCATCATCTCCGCCGTCGTCCCCGTCACCGACCCCGTCCGACCTCGAGGTGAGACCAGCCAAATCCCCATGTCAATATTAGTCCTATAAGATATTTTGAAATGTTTTTTTTCTTCATATTTTCAACCATTGAAATGCAATGGCCATCAAGTTTGAATGCTCATATGATGTAGATATAAACATGTATATCTTGTGTTGCTCGAATAGGATATGTGCTTGCCCAAGTGGCCGGCCTTGTTTGCAGGTTACACCTCCGAGTGGCCTATGTTTTGCTGGAGTATTGATTAATTTCCTTTCCGGCAAATTTCAGGCGCTCGATATGTCCTTTTTTTGCAAAGGTCATGCCGGATTTTTCCGTGAATTTTGGCATGACTTGTGCTAATGTAGGAAATATCAAGTGGCCAGGATTTTCTAGAAAAGTAATTAAACGATATTTCGGGTTGACTTTAAGTCTATCGAGGCTCCATACATGACAATCAACAAAAGAGTGAGGGAGAAAGTCTGCACCATATATGAGAGAACAAGAATCCCGACTGTTGTCGTGGGGGTCGTTTTTCCTTCGTCTCCTTGTGCTAGACCTTTGTTATGCACTAGGAGAAGGAGGAATAACAACCATCACTGGCGGTCGCAAAATATGTGAGGGAGTGTATCCACCATATATGAGAGAGGACGAAGAATCCTGACTGTTGTCGTGGGGGTCGTTTCTCCTTCTTCTCCTTGTGCTAGACCTTTGTTATGCACTAGGGGAAGGAGGAGTAATGACCATCACCGACGGTCGCAAATGTCAGAGAGGAATTAGTGAGGGAGAGTCTCCACCATATATGAGAGGACGAATAATCCCGATTGTTGTCGTGGGGGTCGCTTCTCCTTCGTTCCCGTGTGTTAGACATTTTGGTGTAGTGCACTCGGGGACGAAAGGAGGAGCGATCATCACCAACGGTCGAATGTATACACCACGTGAGCAGATAGTTTTCAAGAAAAGACTCGGCAGACCGATAGTCAACCCGTGATGAATAATAATGATCTAATTTAGTTTTTGTAGTACATATATTTAATTGTACAAGTTTAATCTTTCAATTATGAACCTAAGAAATGTCGTCATCGAACAACGAAAGTCTCCCGGGGGAGTGCGACTGGTGCAACGACGACCGGGGTCTGTGCGACAGGCCTCACTTGGACGAAGGTCGGCGCTTCAGCATTAAGCTCCAGGAGACCTTCGATGTTGAAATGGTACACAATGACGACAAGTGTTTTTTCGTAATTAAGCATGACTTCTACTACTTCAACGTGTATTTTTTGTCTTTTACAATTCGATTAGCTTATCCCATGCCATGCAAGACGCTATGTCTTGGAGAGGATGGATTTTGAAGATCATGAAAGTATGGAAACAAAGAAAATTGGCTAAGGGCCCATCATGGTATGGATTTTGAAGTATATCTATACAATTCTTGAGCGTATCCCATTTTGGTTCCCCGAATTGGGAAGCACTTTGCAAGATGTATGATTTTCTTTAATGAGGGTATGCTTGTCACCATGGATCTTGGTGATCTTGACATCGCCCAAGACAATATGGACATTTGGGTCCTTGTTTATATGCTTCCAATTCTACCGCTATGTGAGTTTCTCAAACATAGTTATTAAGTAATTTATATTGTTTATTTCAAAATAGTTGACAGCATATTTCCAATGATAGCTTATTTTCATTCTTCAAACAATGTGCGGAAGATGGTAGACAGAACCTACTACACCGATGGCTCGTAATTAACTTATCGGAGAAAAATCATCTGATCTCATTTATTACTGATCTTGAGAATTACAATATCTATTATCAAACTCCTCCACATTATGGTCAATACGTGTCACTAGTGCACGTGTTGAACTACGGTAACATCCATGAAGATGTCATGGTAAGATTTTTATTATTACGACATCCATGCATCTTATGCACAAATTCTTCTAAAACTCAACTACATTGCTAACTACGAAGTCATTACTATGTTGTCCAACAGAAAATCCCGAATGATTGTGTGCCTCATCTGATGTTTCGGAAAGGTCGCCTTGATGTTTTGAACTTACGGCCAGGTCATCCTACGAATCACTCATGTCCATACCAGATTTCTAAAACCGATGAAGACATGACAATCAAAGATTGGACAAAATGTATGGTCAATCGTAGGGAGCTACTTGGAAGAAACATTATGCAAAGGGCAGGAATTGGAGACAGTATAATCTCCATTCTCCATAATGGAGAGTCAGGGCCTATCTTGTTTTATGCTATTTTACCTTAGAGAGGGTATTTAGGTCCTAGATAATACTCATGATCATGTGCTGAGAAAAATTAAGTAGGATTGGTTAGATGACTATGATGATGATGAGTATGACTTGTTATTATGATACGAGTAGTAGTTGTATGATCGATGATGATGAGTAGGACTTGGTATTATGATAACAATGATGAGTTATTTATTATTATGATCGACGATGCATGATGCTAATTGTTATATGAGCATGATGAGTTATTACATATATATCAGTAGGTGAAATGAACATGGATTAGATTCAAGTGGAGGCAACATGTGGTGCACATCGAAAGTACTACTAATCCAAACTAGATCAAGTTTGGATTAGTAGTACTTTCGACATGCACCACATGTTGCCTCCACTTGAATCTACTCCATGTTCATTTCACCCATGATTATATCTAATCTTTCCCTAATAATAAAGCGGCTATCGCTTCTGCCCGCTCGCTCACCGTCGCGGCGTTTTTACAAAAAAGTCCCTCTTATTTTCTGTATTCAAAATGCAATCCTTTTAAAAGTGAGAAAATGTTTCGAGCCCAGATCCGCCCGCCAGACACTGGCGCCGCCGCCGCCACCACCAACGCCTGACCCGAGCTCCTCCTCCCGGCCTTGATCGCGCGTCTCCACTCCCGGCCTCCCTCGCGCGTCATCCGGCCGGCGCTGCCACCGGCGACCACCCAGGTCACGTCGCCCGCTCTGCTGCCTTCTCTCGTTCCTCTCTATCTAATCTCCTTGTCTCTCCTCTCCAGGAGCTCAGCGCCATGGATGCCCAGTCCTCAAGCTCACCTTGGAGGTTCGAACGCCGCCATGGAACCTTCACCGATCAGATCTGGTGCCTCCCTCCTGGAACATGCGTCTTCCACCTCCTCTACCCGATCCGGCGCCGCCCAACCTGCCATGACCTCTACCATGGCGCATGCCGAGATCCTGTGCATCCTCTCCGTCGAAACATCGTCGTCGCATGAGGACTTGGACGCCTGGCTCGCTGACAACCGCCCCCAAATCCTATAGGAGGTTCAGGTACAACATCTACTTGATTAATTTTTGAATTCCACTTTTTTTGCCTGTATATGCAATTGAGTGAGACTCTTCTTGATGATCATGAGTGTTAAATCTTACATGGACAGTTTGATGTGTGATACATTGTGTGATCCAGCGACAAAATTCACTTAGTGCTGCTATGGTACAGAGAAGAGAATGGGGGACAATACACAATGAGTGAGAGAGTGTGAGTGATTAGTGAAGGAGTATAGGCTTTGTACTACTACATACAGTACATTGTACATATAAGGAAGTGGGTAGTGTGCTATCTTTGTTGTGAAAAGGGAAGATTTCTTTCCTGACTCATGTACTGGTGGATCGATGATCTAACGATCACATGAAAGATTAATGAAGGATACGCATATTCAGTTCTCCTCTCAATTTTCATGGTGCCGAGCTTGGTCTTTATCCATCTAACTGACTGAAAGTACCTTCTAATCACTATTGAACGCATATGTTAGTTAGTTTGACGCTCACGAGCAGAATCAACGCTTGAGCCTACCTTCGCACACCTCCATTACTCTTTAAGAGGCATACGCCCCAGATATACTACCCCCCCCCCCCCTGAATGATCGGTGCGGTGGACTGTATACACCACACAAAAAGCAAAAAAAAAGAATTCTAGGGGGATCCGCATCCATTGGCTGTGGACGAGCGGCGCCGGGTAAAATTGGAGTGGAGGTCTGTAACTAACCTCACCTTAATTAGGGGCTCTGTATGCATCATCGGCATACTTAATTTCTTCAGACTTGTCGCCTTTTCCCGATCTATTAGTCCGTTCCCATCCATAGGAAGAGCTGGTTCATGCTCCTTTATCTGCTCACAGTTTCCCTTTTCTTGAGTTGCAATATTAAAGTTTGGTTTCAACGCTTGAGCCCAAAGTCCTGTGGAGTGTGTCTCCAAACTTGGTGCATGATGTTTGTGCAATTTTGGTTGTTCTTTTGTACAGATTTTAATCTGATGTTCTGCACATTGATGTGTGTATATATGTGTTCTTGTGCAGCCAAGATGTTCATGGGAGCCTTCGGCGGGCTGATTGGCCTCCCCAGCCCATGTCCATCAGTTGACTCCATCCGCCTCTGCCCCGATCACCGGCCTGGACCAGGAGCATCTTCTATGTTTGCAAGCAAAGATGATGAAACACTGGACCATCTTGCACGCTGTGATGAAAATGATTTATTCATCAATCAATGGTGGGTAGCAAGTAGCTCGAAGTACACAACAACTTTTGACACTTTTGCCTGTTTCCACTACCTGTTAATATATCAGGATGTGTGGCTTAACTTACATAGACTAGTTGTGCTCGTGAAATAGTTGGGTTTATGTTGCATCGTTGCTGTTCAACCTTCTTTAGAACCTTAAACAATAGGCTATTTTAATCTTTGTTGTTCAAGTAACATGTTAAACTTACAGGGAAGCCAATTCAAATGGTTTAGTATAGTTGTACAACCAGCTGCTAGAAAAGGAAATTACCTTCCATGTAGCCATCGGGTTCACGAAAAGAGGCGGAATTTGTCAAATATTCTCTTCCTGTCGCCATCTTCTCTGTTTCGCTTACGGATTAACTCTCAACACCCCTGCATGAGCCCCAAGGCACCACATAATTCCTATGATACACAAACATTGGGCCGGTCCTACATTGCTGAACTAATCTTCGTATGATATGTGGCATTTGGCAATTTTATTTATAGCCCATGTAGCGGCGATGTACTTAATCTAGCTTCAGTTATAGAAAAATATGACAATGTAACTTTGATCCAGATCTTGACTCCAATCTCAGGACACGACAATGTAATTTCTTTTATATGCAGCTTGCAGTCTTTGCGACCCGGTGGCATAGAAATCAGGGTCCTATGCATACTAAATGCGCAGCTTGGCATGGCTCTTGGCACACACACAATCCATCAGATGAACAGAGCACTCTTGGAGTACTCCTATATTTCCTACAACAATATTACTTACATTTAGTTTGGTGTCGTCATGGAAATTCAGATGGGCGTTCCACAGCGTGTTCGAATAATACTTTGCAAGGGACAACAACTCGACATTGAGCAGCAGCAAGAAGGTTCTGCAGCTTCGACCACTGATGAGTCCGTGGTCGTGCTCAACTCCTGCTAGGAGGGTGTGGAGGAGTTTCCCCTTGAACTCCATGACCTGATTCTACGGTTCGTACTTTAGCCTATTTTTGGCTGTTGATTACTCCTTTGTTTCTTTTTACATGTTATGATTAATGGTGCTTTGGAACTCTTGTGATCTGTAGGTCATTGTTCTATTGGCACTCACTTCACCTGAACGGCTGGACCAGATGATAGTGGATATATGCAGTGCAGTATATTATTATAAGGTTGCGTATTAGCTTCGAGTGATTTTCTCTTATTGGTATCTTGAGAAAGCTTGAAGTATATGCTGGTGTCTTGATAGATACAAGCCTCCCCCTTCTGCCCTTCTTTTCATGTGAGTCATTCTCGTCAAGAGCATGCTTCTGACACATGTGAAAGTTTTAATCATCACTATTGTAGCTAAGTGTCCAAGTGCAATCTCTAGCCAAGTTCCCTTTGTTGTTGTGTTGTATTTTGAGGAAAGGCAACCAAGCAGCTCATGGCATATGTGTCGCGCCTGCTCTGCCGCTGCCTTGACCCGCAACCGACGTCGCCGGTTGATCCGCAAGGGTGCAAAATCATCGTGGGGTCCATTGCATGGGCGCCGAGTATGCTTGATTGCCATGTCATAGGCGATGGTGCTAGAGCTTGGTGGTGTGTTTGTGATGTTTTTTTCTTACGTTGCAACGCATCAATTGATTTATTCATGCATCCGTCGATTTACTCTAATTTTTTTCATCCGTCAAACATTAACTGGATTGGTTCGTGGATATGCAGTGTGACAAGCCATGTGGGATGAAGGTGGTGAACCATCTCAATGTGAAGCCAAGTATGTGGTGGATTTGCCATGGATGATGGAAGACTGGTCAGGAGTAAAAGTTTGAGCTGTCAATTTTTGTGTGACCAAGGTCCTGGATGGTCAAACCTAAAAATTTCAGTGAAGATTCAGATTACATAAGGATTCCTTTTTGTTGCCTACAATGCTATAATCACGCTAACTATGCGCATGGTGTGTACCAGAGATGATTCATAAAATTTCTTGATGATAGGCAGCTAGATGTCAAGGAGGGCGAAGCCCGTTGTGCCAAAACTAACACATTAGAATCTTTCAATTTGCTGCTACCATATTTCAAAGCAAAAACACGATGATGCAAAGGAATCATATTATCTAGCCATGTGTAATCTCAATTTGTTGCTATGTATAAACTATGATAGGAGTAGGCTCATATAGGTGTGTATCCATTTTTGCCTTCTATTAATCTATGACAAAGGGGGTGTGCTGGACTAAGTGTCTGTTGCTATTGAAGCAAGGAAGTGGAACTCGCAATTTTTCAATCAATGGAGGTTATCTTTCATATGGATTTTATTATTAGATACTTGCAGATGTGTATCACTTAGATCAGGTTTGATTCTTAATTTTTTAGATGTTTCATGTAACCATCAATTATGCTCTTGGCAGTCCTGTATATTCTTTTTATCTGCTCTAAAAATTATCTCTATTTATAAGCATCATACATTTTAATATAAGTAAAATTATGAGTTGATCCAAAGATCAAACAATTAAGTTGAACATGTTTGTTACGGCAGTTTTAGGCAACAGTTCATCTGCATATGAAGTTTGATTCCATGTGAAGTCTATGATTGATTTTTCTTGGGATTCTTCAGGTTTGATTGGTGAAGCTACATTTAGCAAAGAAGATATGTTTATTTGTAGGGAGGTTTTGCAAGTACAATCCATCCAGCCATACATAAGACTAATATTCTCATTCTTTAACAATGTGTACATGGTCAATACTCTGTCATGCGTTGAGTAAAGGCTGGGACATATTTTGTTGTTTGTATAATCATACATTGTAGAATAATTTGTGGTAACAAACATGTTAACAAGGGCACAAGTTTTTCTATACATAAATTCATAAGTACTTCCTCTGTTCCTGAATATATTACGTTTTGGTAGTTTAATTTGAACCACCAAAACGTGAGGGAAAAAGAGGGAATACTATCAACTTTTTTGGCTGATTTCCTGATCTAAATAGCTAAAGTTTTCTGAACCATTTATTTTTGAGTTATGAAGGAGAGCAAATATTATTCATGGTATATTGTAATTAAGAAAGAAGAATGATTTAATAGTAAAAAAATACATGATAAGTATTGCACCAATACAATATCTATGTCACTAGCATCATTCTTGCACCTTGTATTCTCCCGTTGCAACGCACGGGCATTTTTCCTAGTAACTAATCATGATCATAAAATCATATGATGAAAGTACTGTACATAAAACCACAACGAAAATAAGTTGTATTTTCAAAAATACAGCAAATGTTAGCAGCTGCGCTTTTAAGAAGAAATGCTACTGCTACTTACTACTATCATTAGCACTTCCCGAAAAAAGCGCTACTGCTAACTAGGTATAGCAGTAGCACTCCCTTTCCAGCGCTACCGCTATGAGTTAGCTGTAGTGCCTTAGTGGTAGCGCTTGTACAAGCGCTACTGCTAGCAATAAAACAAGCGCTACTACTAGGGTTTCCTAGTAGTGAGAGAAAAATAAACGAAGCGTTGTGGGGGGCCCCCGACCAAGTTGCATGCATGCATGAGCATTCCAAGAGAATTGCAATAGCATTTCATGAGCGTTTGCATATGCATATAGATAGGATCACATCTTGTATCATTCCCATCTGCATGAAGCTGCAGGTTCCTGCCATGAACCTGGCCTCTACAAGGAGTTGGGAAGGTGAACCAACATTGCGATCTCCGGCAAGCCAAACAGATAAGTTCTACCTCTTGACCGTTAGTGTTCTGTAAGCTATAACTTGTGCATGAGAAAACCTCGCCACTCCTTTGAAATTTAGGTGCTCCCATCCTTGATTAGAAAGTTGCTTCGATCAGAATGGTCGTAGTGGCCTTTGGTAAAAGGAAGTTCACGGGGGGCTGGTCCCTTTATTTTTTGCCCGGTAGACACAGTTCTCCGGCAAGCAAAAAGGTACCGGCAAGATAGCCTGCTGGGGAAGACTCGTTTATTTATACTAAAGAGGCATTCCACCTCTGCATGGACATATACATGCACGGGTTCCCGGCTAGGTTCAATTTCGTTAATATGCAGGTAATACAAGTACAAGCATTACAGAACATAAACATGGACTCGAGAGATTACATTATTTGAATCAAAATTTGGCAAATGCCTACAAGTTTAAGATTAAAAAAAGATAAGTGCCCCGTAATGCCCATTCTTGTGCCTCTCCTCCTAGGCAGGGCCATCGAAGGCGAGGAGGACAAAAGGAGCGCTTGGGCAGAAGCCCAGCCCCCCCTGGGGCTCCAGGAGAGGTAGCCTGGCGGGAGCTGGAGAGCCTCGGGGAAAGCATCGAGGAAGAGCATGGCGGAGGCAACCCGTCGACCACCGCCACTAGGGCCACCAGGACTCGGCAGGGCTAATGGAGCTATAGCCCATGAGGAAGCCTACCAGGATCCAGCTGGGGGACTGCTGGAGGAGCCCGGGAGCACCATCCACACCTCTGCATCCAACTCCCCGGCAAATCGCTTTGCCGGGAAGGAGATGCGGATGCAGATGATGGTACTGCCGCCTAATGAAGATGGAGCGGGCTGTGATCCGCCAGAGTCAGAGTCATCGCCCCTCCGCCCGCTGCCGTTGTCATCGCCGTCACTATCCTCCTTGTCGCTTTCGCTCGAGGAGGAGCTTTCATCGTCGGTCGAGCTCTCCGCGCAGCACCCTAAGAGACCTCCCGAGCACCCGAAGATCTTAACGGAGAGCTGGCCGCTCTCCATGTATTTGAACTGGAGAACATGCCCCTTCGAGAAGTCATGGGCGCGAGCAAAAATCTTCCAACCACGGTGGAGGTACATCACGTGAGGGGCAGGGAAGTCGACATCAACACACACGCCTCCATTCCCACAACCCCTCATGTGCAACCTCAGAGCGTGTGGTTGTTCGAGCTCCATCTCCCGCACAAAGGGAGTTGGGAGGCGAAGGTGACGGCACAGAGGTTTGCACATCCTGATGATGAACTCTCGAGGTTGGTCCCCAACATGGCCTTCCATTGGGGGAGGAGCCGCCGGAGGGGGCGCACCCAAGGCGCCGCCCCGCCCTCCTCTTTTTCGAGCACCATGGGGACCTCGGCCTCGCCCCCTCGCTCCTCTCACGGTGGACTCCGCCACCACAGGATCCGGAGGAGGGGGGATGCCCTGTCGAGTAGAATCCCTCATCGCTGCCGCTGGGACACCGCCAGCGCCCTCGCCCACTCACCATGACTAGAAGGGAATGATTGCAGAGAAGAAGAAGAAGTGTGTGCGGAGAGGCACTGCCCCTGCCCCTTTTTTATAGGAGGGAGAGGCAGGGGCTGGCTTCTCACAAAGGAAATGGCCGCCCCGCTCCTCCAATACAGCCTCTCTGCACCCTCTACGGGTCTAAGAATCAAGTCTGACCCTCTGCTCCAGCCATCGGCACCCGATTTTTGGCCATGGCACTCCTCCCCGCGCCCTCCGCATCCACCACCAACCACACCCAATCCATGCAGAACACGTGGCAGGTGCATGCGGGAAAGGAGGCAAGTGGGATGGTAGTTTCCGCCCATGGTTGTGGGATGTGGGCAATCCGTGGGCCACGACTGAAGTTTTTCCGCAGCATTACATACAACGCACGGGGTAATCAGAAACTGACCCAAGCTCAAGATTGATGAAGAAGCAAAGAAGACCTCAAGTGACTAGCCTCGTCAGCATCCCCGCCTGTGCACTTATTAGGCCCTACCCCGATGACTCTTGGCAGCGCGTTTGGGGCAGGCCCTGGAGCTTCTGTTCGTGCAACAAACCCTGGGTCTGTTGCCCAGACTGTGCACTTATATAGGGGCAAGGGGTGGCGGACAAGGACGTGGGAGGACGTCCCAACGCATCCTAAAACCAACCCTAGGTTGTACAAGGCCCGTGATGCAACACCTTTGGACTTGTAGTTTGACTCAGATTCCGCTGCTTCATCATATTGTTTAGTCAATAACTCAATGCTCCGGACAAATTTGAAGATGAATCCAATTGGGTTGGAAAGAGCACGAAATCTACTTTCCAACAAAAAAAAGAATCACTCAATTTGGAGTCCGTATGAAAGAGTTCTTGGCGTTTTGAGTCAGGTATGTCTGTGTTGTCCGAATCTGAATCCAGAACATGAGAGACTTGGACTCTATCTTCTCTTGGCCCAAAAGTGACGTAAGAGGACATTTTGAACAACACCTCAACTTCTCTTCTCTCCTTATCTTCATATGTGGATTGCACAAATGTCCCATGCACCTGCAACTAGATATGACACAAAATTTTGTGAAGTATTTTTGTCCTGAATGACATAAATAAATTGTTGCATAGTTTGCATTAGAAATCACCTCACAAATATACATGTATGCAATATTTTTGGTCGTATCCAAGGTAGTCATGTCCTCATTAGAATATGCGCTAGTCTAGTCGCAGGCGGAGGGGAGTACGAGGGTTGACTGTTCGGGTGCGGGTGCGTGTTGGGGCTGATGTCGTCGGAGAATAATAGGACATGTGGGGGAATAGAGGGAGGGACTAGCCAATATTTGAGGGCACGGTAGGGCGGCGGAGGCACAGCCAGTCGTGGGAGGCGGGAGCAGGCAGAACCGATGGGGTGGTTTGGTTTGGGCGGCTGGAGGAAGAAGACAAGAAATAGAAGATACAGACAGATGTTGGATGTCAATCCAACGGCTGGTAGGCAGAATCGTTTGTTGACTAGTAATTAAGTCGACACCACCTTGGATAGGCTTTTTCCTCATGGGTCCCAAATGTCAGAATCCAAATCTGTCACGGTCATGCAGCCTTTCTTATGAAAATTTACAGCCCATTCGGTGTGCTAGTTCCAAATAAGTTTGTGGGTGCTGGTGGGGGCTAATCACTTGGGTTCTGTAATGCACAGTGAGATCAAGAAGCAGGCGAGGGTGATGTTATTTCCCTTGGTTTGGATTTGTTACAATATTTATCTCTTAATTAAACAAATGGCAAGCCATTTGCCTTGTTTCAAAAAAAATATGGCAGTCACAGCCGAGTTGAAAAGGGTAGCAACATCTAACTCCAGCTTACGAACTATACAAACGCACGAGGGTTAATTGTTCATCAGGTATAAACAAAACCCAGATTGAAAAGGGCAACAACATCTAACTCCTTCACTATTTCTGGCAGTCACAGTCAAATGGATCGGTCAAGTCCATAGAATGAACATCCTGGGTCGTAAAGTTTACTGGATTATGACCACAAGATGTTGTAAATAGAAGCCCGGCACATTCAGAAGCCCTTTTTCCAGCTGAAACTCCTTTTTTTGCTCTTCGACATGCTGGTAAGCAGTATGACTTATATCGCCCACAACTCACTCGTGTTCTACTCGTGCATATAACATCTACGCATAAAACCAGGCTCGGATGCCACTGTTGGGGAACGTAGTAATTTCAAAAATTTCCTATGCACACACAAGATCATGGTGATGCATAGCAACGAGAGGGGAGAGTGTTGTCCACGTACCCTCGTGAACCCGAAAGCAGGCGTTAGAACAACGCGGTTGATGTAGTCGTACGTCTTCACGGCCCGACTGATCAAGCACCGAAACTACGACACCTCCGAGTTCTAGCACACGTTCAGCTCGATGATGATCCCCGGGCTCCGATCCAGCAGAATGTTGAGGAAGAGTTCCGTCAGCATGACGGCGTGGTGACAATCTTGATGTTCTACCGTCGCAGGGCTTCGCCTAATCACCGCTACAATATTATCGAGGAGAACTATGGTGGAGGGGGCACCGCACACGGCTGAGAGATCTCAAGGATCAATTGTTGTTGTGTCTATGGGTGCCCCTGCCCCCGTATATAAAGGAGCAAGGGGAGGAGGCGGCCGGCCAGGGAGAGGCGCGCCAAGGGGGTCCTACTCCCACCGGGAGTAGGACTCCTCCTTTCCTAGTAGGAGTAGGAGAGAAGGAAGGGGAAGGGAGAAGGGAAGGAAGGAGGCGCAGCCCCTCCCCTAGTCCAATTCGGACTAGGCCTTGGGCGCGGCCTGCCCTAGGCAGCCCTCTCTCTTTCCCGTATGGCCCAATAAGGCCCATATACTCCCGGCGAATTCCCGTAAATCTCCGGTACTCCGAAAAATACCCGAATCACTCGGAACCTTTCCGAAGTCCGAATATAGTCGTCCAATATATCGATCTTTACGTCTCGACCATTTCAAGACTCCTCGTCATGTCCCCGATCTCATCTGTGACTCCGAACTCCTGCGGTACATCAAAACTCATAAACTCGTAATATAACTGTCATCGAAGCCTTAAGCATGCGGACCCTACTGGTTCGAGAACTATGTAGACATGACCGAAACATGTTTCCGATCAATAACCAATAGCGGAACCTGGATGCTCATATTGGCTCCTACATATTCTACGAAGATCTTTATCGGTCAAACCGCATAACAACATACGTTGTTCCCTTTGTCATCGGTATGTTACTTGCCCGAGATTTGATCGTCGGTATCCAATACCTAGTTCGATCTCGTTACCGGCAAGTCTCTTTACGCGTTACGTAATGCATCATTCCGTAACTAACTCATTAGCTATATTGCTTGCAAGGCTTATAGTGATGTGCATTACCGAGAGGGCCCAGAGATACCTCTCCGACAATCGGAGTAACAAAACCTAATCTCGAAATACGCCAACTCAACATGTACCTTTGGAGACACCTGTAGAGCTCCTTTATAATAACCCAGTTACGTTGTGACGTTTGGTAGCACACAAAGTGTTCCTCCGGTAAACGGGAGTTGCATAATCTCATAGTTGTAGGAACATGCATAAGTCATGAAGAAAGCAATAGCAACATACTAAATGATCAAGTGCTAAGCTAACGGAATGGGTCATGTTAATCACGTCATCCTACTAATGATGTGATCTCGTTAATCAAATGACTACTCATGTCTATGGTTAGGAAACATAACCATTTTTTATTAATGAGCTAGTCTAGTAGAGGCATACTAGTGACAATATGTTTGTCTATGTATTCACACATGTATCATGTTTCTGGTTAATACAATTCTAGCATGAATAATAAACATTTATCATGATATAAGGAAATAAATAATAATTTTATTATTGCCTCTAGGGCATATTTCCTTCATATCCCTGTCTATCTCTCTTATCCCACCCCAAAACCCATGGACCCAATAGAGGATGAATGGAGATGAGCTTATATTTTCTGGACCGATGAGTCAATTGGAGACGGGCCGATGGATTCAGAACATGAAGGATCACATGAAGAATAACACTATAGCCGGAAAGGATATGACCCGGCATGCTCTTCGGTGCTTTGAAAGAGGTGCTGTACTTGGTGGAGGATGTACCAAACCATCAACGGATGGCAAGAAGTAACCACTTGGGAAGAATTTAAGTTGACTTTGCTAAAGTCTCGGCTTATGTCCCAGAAGTTGAAGCCTTATGGAAATGATATGAAGAGACCTTGTGCATGCAAGTTCTATGGAGAAATAGGACACAACAATAAGGAACACAAGGATGAATGCCCAAATTGTGAAGAAAGTCACCCAACTGAAGAATGCCCAACTAGGAAGATTACTTGTTTCTTCTGTGAAGGGACTACCCACTACCCTGCTCAGTGTCACATTTACCCCATGGTACAACAAACCATCCAGCAGAAGAAAGAAGCAATGAAAGGAGCCCTCATGGAAATTTTACAAGAACCTGTGATGGAGGAAGAGGTGGAGGACACACCTAAAGAAGAACCAATTAGGCCTTGCACCAAGTCTTGCTATTCATGTGGGGAAGAAGGACACATCTCCCAGAATTGTTTGAATGTGGATCTAGTAGAATTCCTGACAGAGGAAGTAGAGTATGACCCACAGGAAATAGAAGCCCTGATTGGCACGGAAAAGTCCAGGAAGAGAGGTAGATTGGATTCCAGGAACGACCTGAGTAAAATCACCTGTTTCAGGTGAAAGGAGTCAGGGCACTACTTCAGCGGTTGCCCAAAAAGGAAACCTCGAGACTTGTCAGAAGTAATATGTTTTCGTTGTAATGGAGCAGGGCATTTTGCCAGAGATTGCCCCAAGGAGAAGGAGACTTGTGATAAATAGTTGAGTTGCAACGAGAAATATAGTAGTAGTAGCAGTGGGGACATTTCTTTTACATTGAGGTGTTGAGTTGAGGCATGTAATGGAAGTGTAGGAGATTGTAATAACCTGAGAGTAAATGAAGTTAGCATCATTGGTACTGATTTGGATTTTATGAGTGGTTGCTCTATGAAGAAAGATTTTGACCATTTTCGAGGATATGAGAAATATGGTCTAGGGATGAGTTTGTGCATTTCAAGGGTGGTAGTAACTGTGAGGACCCTTGACCCCTGGAAAAGATAATGATATTCCATGGAGGGGACTTCAGACAAAAATAAGTACGAGTTTTGTCTTGATATGTGGGATACCCCAAGAGTATGAAGGGATGAAGTATTATTGGATATAAAGGAGGTATAATGTTGGTAATAAGGAGCAATTGTAACTCCATGATGAGTCTGAGTAATCACGTCTTAGTTAGGTACCAATAGAAGGAAGGAAGACAGTATAATTGGATGGATTTAAGAATGCTAGGAAGCTGGATGTTGGAATAATGATCAGTTGCCCCGATGATGATTTCAATGTTTGCAAGTGATGAGATGGGCCATAACCCACAGGCCCCAGGACTTGCCAAGAAGCAAGCACACTCTTGCTGAAGGAAAAACCCTAGAAGAAGTTACGACTCTATCGACAGACGATCCAATAGGAGTAACGCAAAACCTGAGAGATGTGAAGGAATGATCGATGTTTGTTTGGCTTGCAGAATCCATGGATTTATTCGAACTTAGTTCGTTGACAAGAGAAATTCTGCAATGCTTGTGAGGATGATCCAGTGTTAGTATGCGAGATTCACTAAACCATATACAAGGTAATGATTTGGGTGCAGGGTGGATTGATCATCATACCGACTTACTCTTATTATTCGCCTCTGCTATATGGGATGGTAAATCTGAGTGGCTTACCCACCGGCGACGATCAAAACCTTGTTTAAAACCTTAGAATGGTATAGAAATTTTCCTTTGTACAAGGCAGTTGTTGCCAATCGTAGGATATACGGTTAGAATGAAGCCCAGACCCATTTCCTGCAGGGACCCAGTCAAATTGTTTGATGACCACCATGAGATATCGATAATTGTTTAGTATTAGCGCCAGACCCTGTTAGTTAAGAAGACCCAGTCACAGAAGAACCTTACCAAGATGAAAGGACACAGGAATTGAGGAAAAGGTTATGCCACTACCGGAAGAGCCCAGAGAAGGAATTTTCCTGAAGATGTGAGAAAAACTAACAAAAAGGATGGAGTATATGAGTGTTGGTGGAACCGTAACAATGCTTCTAAGGGTGGTAGCACCCCAGACCCCTGTGACGATCAATGGGTTTTGAGAAGACCCCCAAACCTAACATATTTCTTTCTAGCCTCTCCAAATCTCGAGGGCGAGATTCATTTTTAAGGGTGCTAGGTTTGTAACATCCCAAAATTCTAAATTTTGGAATGTTATATTAATAGATAATTATGATTGATTGTTTGATTAACTGTGTGAAATTGAGTGAAATTTGAAACTTTTTGACAGTTAAATGAGAGGGAATAAAAGGACTTTCCCAAACTTTCATTTTGCATTTATGATCTCTGTGAATTCAAATTCTTTTCAAATACAAGACCCTAGAGAGAAGATGACATGACTTCTTTCATTTGAATAAATGAAAAGGGTTTTGAAAGGATTTGAATTTTATTTGGAAATATTTTCCAATTCAGAAACTTTAAGCAACTCAATGATTTTCAGGAGAGAAGATAAAATGACTTCTTCAAGTTATATGAAATATAGGTTGGAAGTTTCAAAGAGTCAAATTTAAAGTCCCTTCGAAATTATTTTCAATTTGGAGTTATTTGATTTTATTCAAATTATTTTTCTCCAAAAATAAAATATATGAAATTAGGGTAAAATGATTTCCTACATCAGAAAATTGGAGAGAAATAAATTATAAATCATTTTGGTATTTTTAAAATGCTTTTATGAGGTTTTATTGAACCAGTATCATTGTTTGATTTATTTGAATTTTTGTGGATTTTATTGGATGCTAGAAAAATGTTCATGTTGTAGAGAATCTTTTTCTGAAAATTGTGATATATAACATGCCTATGTTATATTTTATTTTCTTTTGTTTTACTTTGTTTTTGTTGTGTCTGTTTTTTTAACTCTTCGAACAGTGCCAGGCCGAAGCCCAGCACTGCTCTCTCTCTCTCCCTCTCTTCCTCCGTCGCAGTCGACGCGCCACATCGAGCCGCCGCCGCCGCTGCGCATCACCGAACAGTGCCAGGCTTAAGCCCAGCAATGCTCTCTCTCTCTCTCCCTCTCCTCCTCCGTCGCAGTCGATGCGCCGCATCGAGCCGCCGCCGCCGCCGCGCATCACCGCGACCGCCGCCGTCGAGCGCTGTAGCGCCGCCCGCCTCTTTCTCCCTCGCCACTGACCACGCCGTCGCAACCACCGCTTCGCGCCGCCCCTCCCAAGCTACTCCGCCGACGCCCGGAGCTGTCGGCCCATTCAAACCGAGCCGCCGTCTTCCTCGTCGTCGGTGACCTCCACGCCGCGGTAACTGCCGCTTCTCCCCCTCGTCCGTCCGATCCAGGATCTACGGTTAGGATTAGATCTGTCCATTTTTTTTTGGTTTCAACTGTTTTTCTTTAAGTAGTGAAAGTTCGTTCTTTTAGTCCTTGCACCCAACGGTTTTCGTCCTATAAGCCTCTACAGCGAACGTTCGTTCGGTAAAAAATTTCTTTTTCTTTTTAATTTCTGCGAGGGACCTATCCGTAGTTTTATATTTTATAGATTAGCCCCAAGTTTTCAATCGGTCACTAATTTTTTGCTCGCTTATCCAACTCGAACGAAACCAACGTCTATTTCTTTGTTATGATCCCCTCTATCCAGATAATCAACTTAACCATGTTTTTGGAAATTTAAAATTGGTTTTCAAACAGATTTGAATTCAAACTTCTTTTGTTCGTAACTTGAGTTTTATAACTCTGTTTGAGTTGATTCTTTTTGCAACTTGAAGCTCTTGACCTAAACGTTCTGATAAGGCCAAATTCACTTAATTTTGGTACTGTTAGAATTTTTTTTCGGTTGCAAGAATTATTTGCTTGGTTTTGAAGTTTTCCGAATTGTTTTCTTCGTTCTTTCCGATCTTTTGAGTGAGTGCTTATGTATGAAATTGCTTGCTCATGCTAGATTGACCGGAGTGTGGCGAGTAGAACTATCAGGAGTTATGAGTGCGAATCATCTTCATCAACAGTACAAGGCAAGTTCACACTTTGACCATATCCCTTTCATACCCAGTTTTTATGCATTAGTTTCACCCTCAAACATTGCATGAGTAGGATCTGATTAATATGTGGGTTTTGGGAAGTAGTTGATGAGGTAGAACCTATTGTCCTTTATATCAAACCCCTGGGAATTGCTTCTACGTTATGCTTATACTGCAATGCTATGCTTGTAGACGTGGATTGGTTTGAGAAAATTCATGAAAGTTGCGAGAGTAATATTATCTAAGGGAAACTTAAGGTGGCTACTTTAATACACATCTCGGTGGATTGGTTGGGGCACCCTGGGGATATACCAGTGGCTTTCCCGGACACCTGGGGAAATACCAGTGTTGTCCTAGGAGATCCCGGGGTACCCGTGTGATCATCCTATGGAATGCCACCCAGGCTCAAAGGGATCATAAGATTATTCATGCTGGAAACTTCCGTGTGCAGCCACAAGCCATTATGGGCCTCCAAGCGCAGAGTTTTGTAGGACAGTAGCAATTTTCCCTCAAGTGGATGACCCAAGGTTTATCAATCCGTGGGAGGTGTAGGATGAAGATGGTCTCTCTCAAACAACCATGTAACCAAATAATAAAAAGTCTCTTGTGTCCCCAACACACCAAATACAATGGTAATTTGTATAGGTGCACTAGTTCAGTGAAGAGAAGGTGATAAAAGTGTAATATTGATGGTAGAAATATATTTTTATAATCTGAATAAATAAAAACAGCAAGGTAGCAAATAGTAAACACGCACAAAAACGGTATTGCAATGCTTGAAAATGAGGCCAAGGGTTCGTACTTTCGCTAGTGCAATCTCTCAACAATGCTAATATAATTGGATTATATAACCATCCCTCAAAGTGCGATAAAGAATCACCCCAAAGTTCCTATCTAGCGGAGAACATAAGAATAAATTGTTTGCAGGGTACGAAACCATCTCAAAGCTATTCTTTCCGTTCGATCTATTCAAGAGTCTGTAGTAAAATAACACAAACCTATTCTTTCCGTTCGATCTATCCTAGAGTTCATACTAAAATAACACCAAAGCAAATTCATATTCGTAATACCCAATCCAACACAAAGAACTTCAAAGAGTGCCCCAAGATTTCTATCGGAGAAACAAAGACAAGAACGTGCATCAACCCCTATGCATAGATTATCCCAATGTCACCTCAGGAATCCGCGAGTTGAGTGCCAAAACATATATCAAGTGAATCTATACGATACCCCATTGTCACCACGAGTATTCAATTGCAAGACATGTATCAAGTATTCTTAAATCCATAAAAGTATTCAATCCGATAACAACGAAATCTCAAAGGGAAAAACTCAATTCATCACAACAAGATAGAGAGGGAAAACACCATATGATCCGACTATATTAACAAAGCCCACGATACATCAAGATCGTGACATCTTAAGAACACGAGAGAGAGATCAAACACATAGCTACTGGTACAAACCCTCGGCCTTGAGGGTGGACTACTCCCTCCTCATCGTGGTGGCCGCCGGGATGATGAAGATGGCCACTGGAGATGATTCCCCCCTCCGGCAGGGTGCCGGAAAGGGTCTAGATTGGTTTTCGGTGGCTACAGAGCCTTGCGGCGGCGGAACTTATGATCTAGGTTAACCCCGAGGGTTTTTGGAATATTTGGTAATTTATTGGGTAAAGAGGGGGTGCATGAGTGCATCGAGGTGGGCACAACCCACCTGGGCGCGCCTGGGCCCCCAGGCGAGCCCTGGTGGGTTGTGCCCCCTCGGAGCACCCCCAGGTGCTTCTCTGGCCCATCCTGGGTGTTCTGGTCCATAAAAAATCTCCAAAAAGTTTCGCGGTGTTTGGACTCCGTTTGGTATTGATTTCCTGTGATGTAAAAAACAAGCCAAAAACAGCAAGCTGACCTTTGAGCCTTTGGATCAATAGGTTAGTCCCAAAAAATGATATAAAGTTGCTATAAAATGATTGTAAAACATCCAAGAATGATAATATATCAGCATGAATACTTCATAAATTATAGATACGTTGGAGACGTATCATGTATCGACTACGGTGAAACCTTTGCTCCCGTTGCTCGCCTTGAATCTATTCATTTGTTGATTGCTTATGCTTCTCATCATAACTTCATGTTGCAACAAAAAGAGTGATTTCTTAATGGTCCTATTAATGAGTTGGTGTATGTCAAACAACCCCTGGGGTTTGAGGATCCCGAGTTCCCCAATCATGTGTACCAACTCGATAAGGCACTCTATGGCCTTAAACAAGCCCCACGTGCATGGTATGAGCACCTCACCGAGTTGTTGTAAGATCGTGGGTTTGAAATTGGGAAAATTGACCCCACTCTTTTTACTAAGAAAGTCAAAGGGGACTTGTTTGTATGCCAACTATATGTTGATGATATTATCTTTCGTTCTCCTAACAAAGCTTTCAATGAGGAGTTTTCCGCACTCATGACCTCGAAGTTCAAGATGTCCATGATGGGAGAGTTGAAGTTCTTTCTCAGGTTCGAAGTCAAACAAAGAAGAGAAGGAACCTTCATCAACCAAGCCAAATACACTCAAGACATGCTCAAGAGATTCAAGCTAAGTGATGTCAAGCCGGCTTCTACTCCAATGCCCGTCAAATGCCAACTTGACATCGATCCCAATGGTAAAGAGGTGGCTGAAAAGGTATATCATTCTATGATTGGCTCCTTGCATTACCTTTGTGCATCTAGATCGGATATCATGTTGAGTGTGGAAATTTGTGCACGGTTTCAAGCCTCACCTAAGGAAAGACACTATGTGGCGGTCAAGCGAATCTTTTGATATTTGGCTCATACCCCAAACTTTGGCTTATGGTACCCTAGAGGAGCAAACTTCAACCTCGTGGGCTTTTCGGACTCGGATTGAGCGGGTGACAAAGTGGATAGGAAGTCAACTTCCAGAGGGTACCAATTTCTTGGTTGCTCTTTGGTGAGTTAGTCTTCTAAGAAGCAAAGTTGTGTGTCTCGCTCCTCCACCAAAGCCGAGTATGTGGCCGTCGGTAGTTGTTGTGCTCAACTTCTATGGATGCGGCAAACTTTAAAGGATTACGGTGTCATTTGTGACAAAGTGCCTCTTTGGTGTGACAATCAAAGTGCCATCAAGATTTCTCTCAGCCCGGTGCAACACTTCAAGATGAAGCATATTGAGATTCGGTATCACTTCATCTGGGATCACATTAGGCGAAGGGAGATTTAGCTCAACTATGTCAACACTCATGATAACCTTGCAGATATTTTCACGAAGCCTTTGGATGAAGCGAGATTTCACGAGTTAAGGCATGAGCTAAATATCATTGATTTGAGCAATGTGGCTTGAACCTTTGCACACCCCACCATACTCATCTTGATGTCTTGTTTAGGTGTAGGCATGGACATCGGGGGAGTGTTGTTCTCTCAATGAACTCTCTCTCCCCCCATTATGCATATATTGATCAACTCTTTCACTTTCGCCATTATTGATGGTACCTGTGCTTCAAAGACGAGTTTTGTTCATGGGCCCAAGGATAATTCTTCGCGGTGCCATACCAATTGACTCAAACATAGGTGGCCTCGGCCACCGCCCTCTCCTTGAGAGGTGTGTGATCCTTTTGGTTTGTTTGCGTTTGTAGTGTTGTTTGGGTCTCTCCGTGGGTGTTTTTCTGCCTTTTTTGTTGTGTTTTGTTCTTCAAGTTGCCTCTCGGCTCTTTTGGTAGTTTTTTGTTTGGGCTAGGTTGTTCCCTTTTCTGTGTGTCGTGTAGAGTTGTGTGCTGTGTGGTACTACCGCTTACTGGTCTCAAGCGGCACTACCGCCCGCCAGGGCGGTACTACCGCTGCGAGGCGGGACATGGGGGTTATGTCGGGCAGAGGGGGTTTCTTCTCCCCCATACCCATTCGACCCAACCCACTCGTCCAGTGTGTGCTCCCACGACGAACGCTTCGCCGGAGGTCACCGCCAGGCTGCCATTTCCGCGCCGTTTTTCACCATTTCCTCCGGTAGAGTTGATCCCCACCCTCTCCTCTTGCCATGGATACTGGTATTGCCCCTGATCTCTCTCTCTCTCTCTGTGCTTCTAGGATTCCAATCTAGGCTTTAGGGGAAATAAGCTTTGCATTCATCGATTGTTGGCCAAATCGAGACTTGAGAAGGATGGTGAAGGCTTCTAGTCCTTCTGGACTGATGCTTGGTAGGCTTTTGTTTGAATTTGGCATCCCGGCAGTACCGAACTTGGCCACGGTAGTAGGGCAACCGCCGTCCCCCACCTGAAGCGGTACTACTGCTCTCCTGGAGCGGTACTACCGCTTGGACGGTACTACCGCCTCCAGATCACGGTACTACCGCTAGATGTCAACTTCCACCATACCCGTACCAACTATTGATCCTTGTTGCTTTTTCTGGTAGCTTATGCTCGCTCTCTTGTGTTGTTTCTCATGTTCGTGTGTTTGGTTCCAGGTGATGGCCCTTCGGAGCATCCTGTCCGTCGTGTCAACCCCAGGCGTTCAGTTTCAAATCGCTATCTCACCTCCCGAGGCAGCGGCTGCTTCTTCAAGTGTTCCGCCAACTCGGTCCCAACAGCCTTCCAATAGTACTAGGAAGAAGCCCAAGCCGAAGCCCAAAGTCCATGACTGAGATGATTGCTAAGGAGTTCTGCGTCGGCGCAATCCCTATGAGCAAGATCAAGAGCCCAATCTTGTCAATCGTCCTTTCTGGAACCGTTTTCAGTAGGCAATCTATTTTGATGTGATCAAAATGAAGAAGAATCTCTATGTTGTTGTCCGCTCCATTGACATTGCCTATATGGAGAAAGATCCTGCCTACTTTGGCAAAGCTCTGCAGATGTGTTCTCAGCTGAATATTCTCAGGATCATTGAGTTCAACAAGGACTTTGATGTGGATTTGGTGGCTCAGTTTTATGCCACGGTCCATCTTGGCACTAACGAGGAAAGAACTTTGACTGGATGACAAAGCAAACTTCTCTCCGTCAAATGGAAGGCATTCATGGAGTTACTTGGGATTTAAGATCAAGGGCATGAGAACCCAGTTGGTTTTCGTCCTCACTGCAATGCAACTTCTACTCACAAGTAATCTCTCTGGCCTTACTGCACTTTGAAGATTAACCCCGAGATGCAGAAGGAGACCTATGAGTTGCCTGCCTTTCTGGACATCCTTCATCGCATCTTCAGGGACACTCTTTTCCGTCGCATTGGGAACTTGGGTATGGTTCATTCATTTCTCATGGACATGCTACTTTTCTGTCAGCATGAGAAGGAAGAAAACACTGGAGAATCCTTGGATATCTCTCATGTCATGTGGTCTGAGCTTGTCACCGCTATCTCTGAGTGCAAATGCCCCATCTATGTGCCTTTTCTCATGTTGAATTGAGAAAACTTGGGAGCACACTTTTCCTGGTGTCGCCATGGAGACTGGCGACTTGATCCCTCATGAGGTTAAGCGTCTGAGGAAGAAGGGGAACTGGGGCACTTCGGTTCCGAAGTCTGGGATTCTGTCTGGAGCTGACGAAGTTAAGGCAGAGGTTGATGATGACGATGACGAGGACTATGTGCCCTCTGTAGCGGAGCCCTCATGGGCAAATAAGCTCAAGTGCAAGATGAAGAAACATTTCTGCATGGAGTCTCTTGGATAGTATGTGGCTCATGTGTCTGGGAAGAAGGCCAGAGCCGTCACAAGGAGCTCATGCATCAGTTACGTGCAACAGTTGCCAGCGGATCTGAGGGCAAGATCACCGATGAGGAGGAGAGGGTTCAGTAGCACTGCCCATGGACAGACTTAGACACCAAGCAACCCCCTGCCGATGACGGAGGAGCATACGATCTCGCGGGGATGTGATGATGGAGATCATCAGTTGTGCTATCACATGGGGCCGTAGCAGCACTCTTTGCCCTTTTGGTGTCTTGATGCCAAAGGTGGAGATAGTTTAGGGATTTCTCGAGTTGCGAGTGTCTTATTTGCCTTGTCTTTGTCTCTCGCAAACTCTTTTCTCGTCATTTGCTTTGGTTTGGTTTGTGCTCGTGAGTCCCGGTACCCTATCATATGGTGCGAGACATATGCTACCTTATCCTATTATTATCTTTGTATGTCAAGTACTTTAGTAGTTTGTGAGTTCATGCTTATCTCATATGTCTATGCTCACTTGCTTATATGTCTCATCTTTGACGCAAATGTTGTCAGACTATAAAATA
Source organism: Aegilops bicornis (assembly GCA_021605145.1). Taxonomy (NCBI): domain Eukaryota; kingdom Viridiplantae; phylum Streptophyta; class Magnoliopsida; order Poales; family Poaceae; genus Aegilops; species Aegilops bicornis. The sequence continues at coordinate 362,143,650 of CM038674.1, read as the reverse complement.
TAGGGGGAGTGTTGATCCTAATGTGTGTACTTGGCATTCCAAAGGCACCTCTTATTAAGTGTACACATCTAGGGGGGCCCGTCTATATTTTGTAGTCTCTGGGATTCACTTTTTATCATTTCATTCCTTTGTGCAAATCCCGTGTTGTCATTAATCCACAAAAAGGGGGAGATTGTTAGGGCATGTCTCTCTCTAAGGAGATTTGGTGATTGATGACAATCCTTCTGCGGACTAATCGTGTGCGTTGAGTTTTTCAGAGATTCATTCATTGGCACGAGACATTTCTTTCCCCTCGGAGCTTTAAGTGAAGACGGTGTAGTCTCCTTCGTTTCTGTTTTGGTGGACTTAAGTTGTAGGAGACATTGTACTATCAAGAGGGGGTCCACATTAGAAAGGCTAGTGTGGAATCAACGTGTACACTTTATTTTTGCACCCCCAGCTCCTTTCCCCTCCTTGGAGTTTACCATTTCAACATAAGTGGGGATTGTGAGGTGCTAGCGATAGTACCGCCGCCCTGGCCGTAGTGCCGCCTATGGTCCTCAAGCGGCAGTACCGCTGTCCAACAGCGGTAGTACCGCTTGGGTGCATCGGCGGCAGTACCGTCCTGGTTCGGCACCGCTACCACCTCGATTTGAGTGTGTCTCTCTCGTGTCGATTTGTGCGGTAGTAGTAACGGCAGTAGCAGCGGTAGTACCGCTCGTGAGCGTTAGTACTGCGGCTACCACCGCTACTAGTGTCGCCCCAGCCCTCTCTCCCTCTTCTGTCCCCCTCGGTTGCCTCTGCTCTCAGTCTTCGCGGTAGTACCACTGGGGGTCGTGGTAGTACCGCAGCCACCAGCAGTAGTACCGCTCCACTGAGCAGTAGAACCGCTCCGTGCGGGAAGGAAGGGGGGTAACGGTTGGATAAGTTCCCCCCTATAAAAGGAGGTCTTCTTCTCCAATGAGATCCACCTCTTACCTCCCCAAACTCCATTGTTTCTCAAAGCTCCATTTTCACCTGATCTCTCTCCCTAGTCAATCAAACTTGTTGATTTTCTAGGGATTGGTTGACAAGGCCCCGATCTACACTTCCACCAAGAGAAATTTGATTCCCTCCACTAATCCCTTGCGGATCTCGTTACTCTTGGGTATTTGAGCACCCTAGATGGTTGAGGTCACCGTGGAGCCATATTCCATTGTGGTGAAGCTTCGTGGTGTCATTGGGAGCCTCCAATTAAGTTGTGGAGATAGCCCAACCTTGTTTGTAAAGGTTCGGTCGCCGACTCCAAGGGCACCAATAGTGGAATCACGGCATCTCGCATTGTGTGAGGGCGTGAGGAGCATACGGTGGCCCTACTGGCTTCTTGGGGAGCATTGTGCCTCCACACCACTCCAACGGAGACGTACTTCCTCTCAAAGGGAAGGAACTTCGGTAACACATCCTCGTCTCCATGGGCTCCGCTCTTGGTTATCTCTTACCTTTACTTGTGCAAGCTTATATTGTGTTGTATACCTTGCTTGCTTGTGTGCCTGGTGCTGTTGCATCATATAGGTTGCTCACCTAGTTGCATATCTAGACAACCTATTTTGATGCTAAGTTTAATTTGGTAAAGAAAAGCTAAAAATTGTTAGTCGCCTATTCACCGCCCCCCTCTAGCCAACCATATTGATCCTTTCAACCGAGATGGCCTTGGCAGTGCTCTGTGACTTGTTGCACTTATTTCAGTCTCACCGAATTATGCAATCGGTCTCCCCGAGTTGGCTTGACAGATTCTCTATTGCTTATTTCTTCTCCTCGGTCTCACTGAGTTGATGCAATCAGTGCCACCGAGATGATGTTTTCCCTAAGCCCTAGCACATCGGTCCCATCGAGTTGTTCCAGTCGGTCCCACCGAGATTCCTAACGTTCATATTTTTGAACAGATCGATGCCACCGAGTTTAACCTTTCGGTCCCACCGAGATGAGTCAAATGTGTGTAACTGTTGGATTTTGTGTGGATGCTATATATGCCCCTCCACTCCTTCTCCATTTGAGAGAGATCCAACAGAATGTGCCTACACTTCCACCATACATTTTCTGAGAGAGAGCCACCTACTCATGTGTTGATATCAAGATATTCCATTCACACCATTTGGACCTTGATTTCTAGCCTTCCCAAGTTGCTTTCCTCTCAAATCATCTTTGCACCATAGCCAAATCTGAGAGAATGACATGAGTGTTGGGGAGACTATCATTTGAAGCACAAGAGCAAGGAGTTCATCATCAACACACCATCTATTACCATTTGGAGAGTGGTGTCTCTAGGTTGGTTAGGTGTCGCTTGGGATCCCCCGTCAAGATGTGGAGTTGAACCAATAATTTTGTAAGGGCAAGGAGATCACCTACTTCGTCATGGTGGGATAGACAAGGTTGCTTTTCATAAACTTGAGCAACGTTTTCTGAATTATTCCTTTAAAAATCTTGATGAGATTCTTCAAAAGTCTATTGCTTTTCATAGAATGAAGCCTAGTGATCCAAAGTTTGATGAATGTCTATTTGAGCTCCTTGATCTTATGCGTGCCAAGGAAATGTTGGAATCGTTAGTAGCATCATTTCAGAGACAATTAGAGTTCATAAACTTGAGCATTGTCATGGTCATAAATCTAATGAATCACTTGCTCTAGGTGATGATTACACGCACTATGATGACATTGAACATGGCTACTATGATGAAAATGAAGAAAGTGATATTGACTTTGAGGAGAATATGAGGAATCTTAGTCTCATGGCCAACTTTGTGACTACATGGTCGGAGGGAAAGAATGGATTCTCGATAGTGGATGTACTGATCATATGACTGGAGATAAGGACATGTTCCGTGAGCTTGCTAAAAACGACGACCCACACAAGTATGTAACTTTTGGAGATAACTCCGAGGGTAAGGTACTTGCCTTGGTAAGGTGGCCATTTCCAATGATAGCTCATCCAAAATGTCATGCTTGTTGAATCTCTTAGTTACAATCTCCTTTCTGTATCTAGACTAGCCAACTTTGGTTTCCATGTTCTATTTACCGAAGTAGATTGCCGAGTGTTTCGTAGAGATAATCATAATATGGTCTTTACCGGTATTCGTAGAGGTGATCAATACATTGTTGATTTCACTAAGAGAGCCCGGCCTCGCATTTGCTTAATTGCTAAATCTTCTGAAGGATAGTTATGTCATAGAAGGTTTGGTCATGTGGGTACGTGAAATCTTGATAAACTTATTAAAGGTGATCATATCCTTGGTGTTAAAGTTATATTTGACAAGGATAGGCTTTGAAGTGCTTGTCAAGCAGGAAAACAGGTTGGAGGGAGCCATCCCGTAAGAACATCATGACCACGAGAAGACCGCTCGAGCTACTTCATATGGATCTTTTCGAGCCTACAAGAGTCTTGGTGGTAACTCGTTCAGTTTGGTCATTGTTGACGACTTTTCAAGATTTACGTGGGTGTTCTTTCTCGATGAAAAATTGCGGGTCCAAAAGATCTTCAGGAACTTTGCCAAGAAGGCCCAAAACCAATTTTAAGTGAAGATCAACAAGGTTCGAAGTGATAATGAAACGGAGTTCAAGAACGCCAATGTGGATACCGTTCTTGACGCAGAGGGGATTTCACATGAGTTCTTGGATACGTACACGCCTCAACAAAATGGAGTTGTTGAGAGGAAGAATCGGATACTTATCGAGATGGCAAGAACGATGTTAGATGAATACAAGACGCCAAGACACTTTTGGGCGGAAGCGGTTGAGACAGCTTGTCATGCTACTAATCGACTATATCTTCACAAGCTTCTCGGCAAAACCGCATACGAGCTACTCACTGGTAACAAACCCCAAGTTGGATACTTTCGAGTATTTGGCTCAAAGTGCTACATTATTGATAAGCAACGTCACTGAAAATTTGCTCCTAAATCTCATGAAGCTTTCCTACTTGGTTAAGCTTCAAACTCTCACACTTACCGTGTCTACAACAATTTCACCTGAAAGGTTGAAGAGACGGTAGATATCAAGTTTGATGAATCTAACGGCTTGCCAGTAGAGCAATTGCCAATTGATATAGGAGACAAAGATCCAGCGGAAGCAATCCAAGATTTATCCATTGGAAAAATTCACCCAACGGAGGTGAAGGAGAATACTTCGTCCATTCAAGTGGATTCCTCAACTTCACATCAAGGTGAACCATAAGTTGACTTAGAGGCATCCACAAGTGGAACACATCAAGATGAAGGAAATGAGGAAGTATAACAAGATGAACCACCTCGACCTCCTTCTCCACCTCTATAAGCGAACGACAACGCCACCAACAACAATGAAGAAGAAGAAGATGAGGATATTCCACCCCAACCCAAGCAAAAGCTCTCATGAGTTAGAGCAAGAGTCTCAAGAGATCATCTCGTCAAAAAAATCTTCGATGACATTCAAACCGGGAGAATCACTCGCTCGAAAACTCCTTTGGCTAACTTTTGTGAACACTATTCATTCATTTCTAGTGTTGAACTTTTGAAGGTAGAAGAAGCTCTTGAAGAATCTTATTTTGCGGTGTGTTTGTCGAGATTCGATGAATTGTGGATTTATGATCAGCTTATCTATGAATATAGAATCTTCTTTTGCGGTGTGTTTGTCGAGATTCGATGAATTGTGGATTTATGATCAGCTTATCTATGAATATTATTTGAATCTTCTCTGAATTCTTATATGCATGATTTGGTATCTTTGTATTTCTCTTCGAACTATTGGTTTGGTTTGGCCAACTAGATTGGTTTTTCTTGCAACGCCAGAGGTGCTTAGCTTTGGGTTCAATCTTGTGGTGTCCTCACCCAGTCACAAAATACGGGTAGCGAGGCACGTATTGTATTGTTGCCATCGAGGATAAACGATGGGGTTTACATCATATTGCATGAGTTTATTCCTCTACATCATGTCAACTTACTTAAGGCATTACTCCGTTCTTTATGAACTTAATACTCTAGATGCATGCTAGATAGCGGTCGATGTGTGGAGTAATAGTAGTAGATGCAGGCAGGAGTCGGTCTACTTCACATGGACTTGATGCCTATATTGCATAATCATTGCCTTGGATATCGTCATAACTTTGTGCTTTTCTATCAATTGCTCGACAGTAATTTGTTCACCCACCATATTATTTGCCTTCATGAGAGAAGCCTCTAGTGAAACCTACGCCCCCCGGGTCTATGTAACATCCCAAATTTTCAATTTGGCATGTTATACATAGGTCATTCTTGCATATCATATTTTATTTGCATTCTCGTTTGCCATCCTCGAAAATCCTAAGCAACTCAAGGACCCTAGGAGAGAGTTGGGGATTTTTCAATTTTAAATATTTGAATTTTATCAAATAATGAAAGACGAGGATATTGGATTTTATTTTCTCTCCGGAAAACTATTTCAAAACAAATAAATGAGGGGAGATAATATGACTTCTCCAAAATAATTGAAATAACGGAGGAAAAATGTTAAAATCATTTTTGGGATTTTATTTGATTTTATTTGGAAGTTTATTTGTCCTAGAAAAAAATTGCACGCTTTAAAAAGTTGCATTTTAGGGGCCAAGAAAAGTTCCTCTAGTTCTAAATATTTTATTTAGATTGAGAAAAACTTGTTATGGAATTTTTAGATTTTTATTTATTTTTCTAGGAATTTTTCTTTTGGCGGAATTTAAAAAACGAACGGACCATACCGACCGGGCCAAAGGCCCACCGAGCTGTGCCGGCCCACGAGTGCCGCCTCCCTCTCCATGGCCCGTGCTTGGTGCGGACGCCGAGGAGTCCGAGCGGACTCCACCCCGGGCGCCTTCCCAAGCCACCGCCCGCCCGTCCCCTTTAAATGCCGCCACCACCCGCCACCACCACCCGCCCGCCGAGCAAAGCCGCCGAGCCTGGGAGCCCAGCCGTCGCCGCCGCCCTCCCAGCACGTCGCCGCCGCCTTCGCCGTCGCTGCCGCCTCATGACCCGCCCCCTCGCCCGGACCAGCTGAGCCCGCTTCGCCAGACGCGCGCCTCGCCGGAGGTACCCGACCCGCCGCCCGGTTTATTTTGTTTTTTTTTAAACCCTTCGGGTTTTTTTATAAAACCCTAGATCGTTTTTTTTATAGATCGGTTTATTTTCGTTGGTTTATTTATTTAATGAACGTCCGTTCATCCGTTCGTTTTAATGAACGCGTTCACTGTTTAAGTTCTGTTAACGAACGTTCGTTCGTTTAGCAGTTCGTCGCTTTTCTTTTATTGGATTTATTCCGCGGTTATTACGATCGTGATTTACGATCCAATTTTCAAACCTGTTTATCTTTTCGCTCGTTTATCGGAATCAGGCGATTCAAGCGCCTGGAGTTTCGTATCGAATCCCTCTTTCCGAATAATCAACTCAACCAAGTTTTTATCTTTATAAAATTTGACTCTAGATCAGATTAGTAAACGGACCTTGTTTTTCTCGCCGTTTGAGTTTTATTGTTCCATTTGGTTTGATTGTTTTTGTGAACCGGAGTTCTTAAGTTGAACTCTCCGGTCAACCTCTTCCAGTTGAAGTTTTGTTTGTGCATCTTTGCTTGTTTACTTATGTATGCGTTGTTTGCTTGCGATAGAATTCCCGGAGTGCGAAGCGTGTTACTACGAGTCTCTAGGATTCACGGATTGTCAGCAAGGCAAGTAACACTTCATCATATCTTTTCCTACCCAGTTTTTATGCATTAGTTTCAACCCTCAAACATTGCATGATTAGGATGTCATTAATTTGTGGGTTGGGAAGTAGATGATGAGGTAGGAACCTATTGCTCATACTTTCAAACCCATGGGAGTTACTTCTACTTTATGCTTATCTTGCCATGCTATGCTCAGAGACGTGGTTTGGGTTTGAGAGATATTCACGACAGATGTGAGATTCTTAATTAATGGTTTACCATAAGGTGGCAACTTAAATACACATCCGGGTGGATTGAGGCACAGGGGAACCCAAAGGTTGTCTGCTTTTCTTGGAAATCCCGGGTACCCGTGTGATCTTCCTATGGACCGCCACCTGTGCTCAAAGGAACTGAGATTATTCATGCTAGGAACTTCCGTGTGCAGCCACAAGCTATTATGGGCTCTAGCATAGTTGAGTAAGTTACGTGAAGCTCTCGAAGAGGTAGATCAGCAGGTAGTGGGTTTTATAGGTTTGGTATGATCTATCCGGAGTAGAGAGTTAATGTTTCTGAAAGACTGTGTCTCGGTCATCCGTCTCTCAAACACCATGCAGTGCGAGAATCCAACGGAGGCGATCGAGTCTTGTGGGGAAAAGTGCGCAAACCTCTGCAGAGTGTACAAACTAATCATGGTTAGCCGTGTCCCCGGTTATGGACGTTTCTGAGTATCTAGTACTTGAGTATTCACAAGTATCCCATCACTCTTAACTAATTTTGTTGGGTTGTTAATTACCTTAATTGGGATCATCTGAGTTGGGGGTACCTTCTCAATGATGTTTCAACCACCATGATAGTTAAATTAAATTTATTCCTTTGATGTAGGAAAAAATTGGCTTTTCAAAACTTTAACCATAGAGCTTTCCACCAGCCATATATGCATGTAGTATAGCTTATTCTTTCATTACTCTATGTGTTACATTGCCGACATATTCCATGTGCTGACCCGTTCTCGGGCTGCAACGTATTATGTTGCAGACTTTTCAGACGAGGAGTAAGGATTGTAGGTCGTTGCCGTGCAGCTCAGTTATGCCGTTGGAGTTGATGGACTCACTTTACCTTCCAAGCCTTCCGCTGTTATCGCATTGGATGGCCTTCATCCATATTATTGTATTAAGTTCTCTTTTGAGACATTCGATGTAATAAGTGTGTGATTGCTACTCTGTTATAAATCCTTGAGTAATCGTGTGTGTCAGCATTACCGATCCAGGGATGACACGGAAGCACAGAGACTTGACCATCTGAGGTCGGGTCGCTACAAGATGGTATCAGAGCACACGCTGAGTGTAGGACACGACCACTAAGATAAACCATAGGTCATTCCTCTCTACTCATTTCTGACCTCTCTCCATTTTTCCACTCTTTAGGATGACGGAGATGAAGTACAAGTTTGCCCAACCGGATGAAGACATACCTTTCGGACGTCACTTGAAGGAAGTCACTAGGTACCTGAATATTGGAATACCAAGCTTCACCGGACGCATAACGCCACCTTACCGTAAGAAGAATGCTGGAAGATTCAAGCCCTAGTTCCGGAAGGACGTTTGCACCAAGCACGGAGCCCATAGTATGTGTTTTCAATGCACCAACATGGAGTTTGGGAAAGAGTATGGCAGCTCACATTACCATGGGACACATCGGAGAAGTCTACAACAAGGAACTTAAAGACACCATATACCAAATATGTGGGCGCCGAGACGAGCAATGGGAAGTAATTAGCACCAAGAAGGATAGATCCATTGCAGCTTACATCCAGGAGCTCAACCAGCACATTCGACGTCATGAGAACAAGATGTGTGCAGACATGCTGGATTTGAAGAAGGCGAAAACTAAGATCATCGAATTGGAGGAAGAACTCAAGTCTACACGCGATGGATATGAGGAAGAAATCAAGATACTCTCGGAGAAGAACGACGACCTAGTCAAGAAGATTGGAGTTCTCATGGGAGGAACAGCTCCCAAGGAAGAAGAGCAAGAAGAGGAAGAAGACCCTGCTTGTCCAGACAACTACATCATCATCGACGACACCGACTCAGATCCAAGTGATGATGACTATGAAGACGAAGCTGGAGCAGACATTATGGAGTCTTCCACCGATCAAAATTTTTAGATGACCACCAAATATTAGTAGTATTTTTCCCCATGTAATTAGTAGTAGTGAGCACTTATGCGATAGTCCTAGACCGTTTTGTATGCCCTTGCTTGCTTGATTGAATGAATGTGTGTTTGCCTCATGTGCATATGGGTAGTGTTTTCTCACTAGACCTCTTTCTATTTCTAATCTCTCCTCTAAACCCAGATGCCTCCGAGACGTGACCCTGGTTTTGCTTTCCCACCGGAGCTCACTCAGTTGATCCAACAGCAGAATACCTTGATGCAACTGCTAGTTCAGAACCAGGGAAATGCCAACAACAACAACAACAACAACAACAACAACAACAACAACAACAACAACCCGCCGCCAGTGGACAATTTAACCCGTTTTCTAAGGTTACAACCGCCGGTGTTTTCCAAAGAGTAATCGAGCCAATAGTTGCAGATGACTGGTTACGCCATATTGGAAGGGAGTTAACCACCGCAGGATGCACGGATGCTGAGAGAGTGTGCTTTGCCACACATCAATTGGATGGACCAGCAGCCGCATGGTGGGAGAATTACACGGCTACTTTTCCTATAGACAATGTCACTTGGGACCAGTTCCAACAAGCTTTCCGCACGGCCCATGTTTCAACTGGAGCCATGCAGATAAAGAAGCGTGAGTTTCGCAACTTACGCCAGGGGAACCGTACTGTGGCCCAGTACGTGGATGAGTTTAGCAAGTTATCACGCTATGCCCCTGATGATGTGGCCACGGATGCCGCGAAGCAAGAGAAGTTCATGGAAGGACTGAATGATGAGATGAGTATGCAGCTGATGGTGGCAACTTTCAACAACTACCAGGAGTTGGTAGACAAGGCCCTAATGATTGAAGGAAAGCAGCAGCAAATTGAGAATCGTAAGAGGAAGTATGGACAAGGGAAGCATAACTCAGAGCTCACGAAACCTCGCAACCCCGAACTCGGGAGGACTAGTTCATAACCATGGAGGACATAATCATCAGAGGAGGAACGCATAATGGTGCGAAGAATGGGAATGGAAATACAGCCAACAATAACCGTAATCGCTCTACCCCAGCTACACCCGCTAAGAGAGACTTGAGCCAAGTTATTTGCTTTAAGTGCGGGAAGACAGGGCACTATGCCAATGACTGCCCTGATGGAAAGAATGGAAACGGAAATGGGAGCGCTGGGAAGAAGCCAAATCCATTCAACAAAGGACAAGTGAACCACGTTAACGTGGAGGAAGTTGAAGAGCAGCCGGATGCGGTAATAGGTAAGTTTTTGGTTCAGTCATTTACCGCTATTGTTCTTTTCGAAATCTTGGTGCATCGCATTCATACATATCAAGGGGATTTGTGGATAAGTTTAAGTTACCAACCTAGACCCTTAGGACCCCTCTTTTAGTGAGCTCGCCTGGAGCAGAGTATATGGCTAGCAGATGGTGCACCCAGTTACCCCTAATCATTGGCACACATGTTTTTCCGTCTTACCTAATTATCTTGGAGTCGCAAGGATTGGATGTGATATTAGGTATGGATTGGATGTCGAAGTTTGGAGGAAGTATCGACTGTGCTAGCAAGTCAATCTATCTTACCACCCCAGAGGGAAAAAGGATTAAGTATGTATCTAGGCATGTGCCTAGGAGGAGCCAAGTGAATACCCTCACGGGAGTTGTACAAGAGGAAGTACCTGTAGTGAAGGATTACCCAGATGTTTTTCCGGAAGAGTTACCAGGCATGCCACCGGATCGAGACATCGAGTTTCTGATAGAACTAATACCAGGTACAGGGCCAATATCAAAGAGACCCTATCGGATGCCCGCAAATGATGCGGAGGAAATTAAGAAGCAGATCAAGGAGCTATTGGAGAAAGGTTACATTCAGAGAAGTTCATCACCATGGGGAGCTCCAAGATTACTTTTGGTGGAGAAGAAGGATAAATCCCTAAGGATGGTTGTTGATTACCGAGCTCTGAATGAAGTAACAATAAAGAACAAGTATCCCTTACCGATGATAAATGATCTGTTTGATCAGTTGCAAGGAGCTAAGGTGTTTTCTAAGATTGATCTACGATCAGGATACCATCAGTTGAAGATCCGAGAGAAGGATATACCCAAGACAACATTCACCACACAATATGGATTATACGAGTATACGGTCATGTCGTTTGGACTGAGTAATGCCCCTGCCTATTTTATGAGTATGATGAACAAAGTGTTCATGGAATATTTGGACAAGTTTGTTGTGGTGTTTATCGATGATATTATGGTTTACTCGAAGAACGAAGAGGAGCATGCAGAACACCTACGTTTGGTTCTTGAGAAACTCAGGGAACACCAGTTATATGCCAAATTCAGCAAGTGCGAGTTTTGGTTAAAGGAAGTTGGATTTCTTGGGCATGTTATATTAGGAGAAGGTATAGCAGTAGATCGATAAAATTCAATCGATCCTTTGAATGGTTGGCACCCACTTCAGTCAGCGAGATTTGCAGTTTCCTTGGACTGGCAGGATATTATCGGAGATTTATTGAGAATTTTTCCAAGATTGCTAAACCAATGACGGAATTGCTAAAGAAGGATACTAAGTTCAGATGGACAGAGGATTGTGAGACAAGCTTCCAAGAATTGAAGAAACGGTTGACTACAACCCCAGTGCTGACATTGCCAGATATACATAAGGAGTTCCAAGTGTATTGTGATGCATCTCGCTTGGGGATTGGATGTGTTCTTATGCAGGAAGGAAAAGTTGTTTCGTATGCCTCACGACAACTGAAGTCTCATGAGTTGAACTATGCCACGCATGATTTGGAGTTAGCAGCCGTAGTACATGCGTTAAAGACACGGAGACATTATCTCATGGGAAACCGTTGTGATGTGTACACGGATCATAAGAGTTTAAAGTACATTTTCACACGAAGGAGTTAAACCTCGCATGCAGAGGAGATGGCTGGAACTTATAAAAGATTACGACATGAAGCTACACTATCATCCAGAAAAGCCAACGTCGAAAGGCACGCTTTGAGTCGGAAGAGTTATGCCAATATCCTTGAAGGAAGAGGACTGCCAAAGGAGTTAGCGAGAGGATGTTATGGAACTTCATTTGGAGATTGTTCCAAGAGGTTTTCTTGCAACAATGGAGGTTCGATCGACCTTGTTAGACAAGATTCGAGACGGCTCAAAAGGAGGATAAAGAGATTGCTGAGATAAAGGAAAAGATGGGCAAAGGAAAAGCCAAAGGTTTTCGCGAGGATGAGCACGATACCTTGTGGTTTGAGGATCGGATTTATGTGCCCAACAATTCGGAGATCGAAGTTAATACTTCAAGAGGCCCATGACTCACCATACTCGATTCACCCGGAAACACCAAGATGTACTTGGACTTGAAGGAACGTTTACGGTGGGCTGGTATGAAGAAGGATATTGCCGAGTATGTAGCCGCTATGCGATGTATGTCGAGAGAGTGAAGGCAGAGCATCAAAAGCCCGGGGCTGTTGCAGCCTATGCCAATACCGAATGGAAGTGGGACAAGCTTGGCATGGATTTTATCACGGATTACCCAGAACCAAAGCAGGATATGATTCAATATGGGTAGTAGTGGATCGTTTGACCAAAGTAGCTCATTTCATCCCAGTGAAAACAACTTATACAAGTGCAAAGTTGGCCAAGATATATATGACCAGGATAGTATGTTTGCACGGAGTTCCGAGGAGTATCAGACGATAGAGGAACACAGTTTACTTCAAAGTTTTGGCATCGGCTACACGGACCTTGGGTACCAGATTGGAGTTCGATGCTGCGTTCCACCCACGGGCAGACGGATGACAGAGAGAATCAATCAGATTTTGGAGGACATGTTGAGAGCACATGCGCTAGATTATGGATCTAGTTGGGATGACAATTTGCCGTACGCAGAATTTTCATACAACAACAGCTACCAGGCCCGTTTGAAGATGGCACCGTTCGAAGCTCTGTATGGACGCAGATGTAGAACACCATTGATGTGGGATGAGGTTGGAGACCGTCAGTTGTTTGGACCAGATTTGATCAAAGACTCTGAGGAGAAGGTTAAAGCGATCGAGAGCAGACTAAAGATTGCTCGATCTAGACAGTAAGAGTTACGCAGATTCTAAACGCAAGGAAGTAACCTATGAAATTGGAGACAGAGCCTATCTCAGGAGTATCACCCACGAGGGAGTGAAACGTTTTGGAGTAAAGGGAAAGTTAGCCCCAAGATTTGTAGGACCGTACCGTATTTTGGGACGGATGGGAGAACTTGCCTACAAGCTAGAGTTACCTGAAGGATTGTCAGGAGTGCATGACGTGTTTCATGTGTCACAACTGAAGAAGTGCCACGCTGAGAAGGCCGACATACCATTAAAGGATACAAGGTTCTCGGAGGCGATACAATTGGATAACAACCTAACTTATGAGGAGAAGCGGTAAAAATTCTCGAGTTTGATAGCGAGTCACTCGCAACAAGGTGATCAAGTTTTGCAAAGTTCGATGGAGCCACCACACCGAGGAAGAAGCCACCTGGGAGCGAGAAGAGGATATTCGCAAGGACCATCCGCACCTATTTTCTAGCCAACCCGAATCTCGAGGGCGAGATTCATCTTAAGGGGGGTAGGTTTTCATCTTAAGGGGGGTAGGTTTGTAACATCCCAAATTTTCAATTTGGCATGTTATACATAGGTCATTCTTGCATATCATATTTTATTTGCATTTTCGTTTTCCATCCTCGAAAATCCTAAGCAACTCAAGGACCCTAGGAGAGAGTTGGGGATTTTTCAATTTTCGTATTTGAATTTTATCAAATAATGAAAGACGAGGATATTGGATTTTAATTATTTTCTCTCCGGAAAACTATTTCAAAACAAATAAATGAGGGGAGATAATATGACTTCTCCAAAATAATTGAAATAACGGAGGAAAAATGTTAAAATCATTTTTGGGATTTTATTTGATTTTATTTGGAAGTTTATTTGTCCTAGAAAAAAATTGCACGCTTTAAAAAGTTGCATTTTAGGGGCCAAGAAAAGTTCCTCTAGTTCTAAATATTTTATTTAGATGGAGAAAAACTTGTTATGGAATTTTTAGATTTTTATTTATTTTTCTAGGAATTTTCTTTTCATGAATGTTTTAAAAACGAACGGACCATACCGACCGGGCCAAAGGCCCAGAGCTAGGCGACCCACGAGCGCCGCTCACTCTCCATGGGCACAGGCGTGGCGCGGACGCCGAGGAGTCCGAGCCGGACTCCACCCCGGCGCCTTCCCCAAGCCACCGCCCGCCCGTCCCTTTAAATGCCGCCACCACCACCCGCCCGGGCTTTGAGCCGCCGAGCCCAGCGCCCGTCGCCGTCGCCCTCGCGCCCGTCGCCGCCGCCTTCGCCGTCGCCGCCGCCGCCTCGCCGACCCGCCCCTCGCCCGGACCACGGAGCGCCCGCTTCGCCGGGCCGCGCCACGGAGGTACCACCCCGCCGGTTTATTTTGTTTTTTTTAAACCCTTCGGTTTTTTTTATAAAACCCTAGATCGTTTTTTTATAGATCGGTTTATTTTCGTCGGTTTATTTATTTAACGAACGTCCGTTCATCCGTTCGTTTTAACGAACGTGTTCACTGTTTAAGTTCTGTTAACGAAAGTTCATTCGTTTAGCAGTTCGTCGCTTTTCTTTTATTGGATTTATTCCGCGGTTATTCTGATCACGATTTCTGATCCAATTTTCAAACCTGTTTATCTTTTCGCTCGTTTATCGGAATCAGGCGATTCAAGCGCCTGGAGTTTCGTATCGAAACCCTCTTTCCGAATAATAAAATCAACCAAGTTTTTATCTTTATAAAATTTGACTCAAGATCAGATTAGTAAACGGACCTTGTCTTTCTCGCCGTTTGAGTTTTGTTGTTCCATTTGGTTTGCTTGTTTTTGTGAACCGGAGATCTTAAGTTGAACTCTCCGGTCAACCTCTTCCAGTTGAAGTTTCGTTTGTGCATCTTTGCTTGTTTACTTATGTATGCGTTGTTTGCTTGCGATAGAATTCCCGGAGTGCGAAGCGTGTTACTACGAGTCTCTATGATTCACGGATCGTCAACAAGGCAAGTAACACTTGATCATATCTTTTCCTACCCAGTTTTTATGCATTAGTTTCAACCCTCAAACATTGCATGATTAGGATGTCATTAATTTGTGGGTTGGGAAGTAGATGATGAGGTAGGAACCTATTGCCCTGTTACTTTCAAACCCTTGGGAGTTACTTCTACGTTATGCTTATATTGCCATGCTATGCTCGTAGACGTGGTTTGGGTTTGAGAGATATTCATGACAGATGTGAGATTGTTAATTAATGGTTTACTTTAAGGTGGCAACTTAAATACACATCTGGGTGGATTGAGGCACTGGGGAACCCAAAGGTTGTCTGCTTTTCTTGGAAATCCCGGTACCCGTGTGATCTTCCTATGGACCGCCACCCAGGCTCAAAGGGAACTGAGATTATTCATGCTAGGAACTTCCGTGTGCAGCCACAAGCTATTATGGGCTCTAGCATAGTTGAGTAAGTTACGTGAAGCTCTCGAAGAGGTAGATCAACAGGTAGTGGGTTTTATAGGTTTGGTATGATCTATCCGGAGTAGAGAGTTAATGTTTCTGAAAGACCGTGTCTCGGTCATCCGTCTCTCAAACACCATGCAGTGCGAGAGAATCCAATGGAGGCGATCGAGTCTTGTGGGGAAAAGTCATGAAACCTCTGCAGAGTGTACCAACTAATCATGGTTAGCCGTGTCCCCGATTATGGACGTTTCTGAGTATCTAGTACTTGAGTATTCACAAGTATCCCATCACTCTTAACTAATTTTGTTGGGTTGTTAATTACCTTAATTGGGATCATCTGAGTTGGGGGTACCTTCTCAATGATGTTTCAACCACCATGATAGTTAAATTAAATTTATTCCTTTGATGTAGGGAAAAATTGGCTTTTCGCAAAATTGTAACCATAGAGCTTTCCACCAGCCATATATGTATGTAGTATAGCTTATTCTTTCATTACTCTATGTGTTACATTGCCAAAGATATTCCATGTGCTGACCCGTTCTCGGGCTGCAACGTATTATGTTGCAGACTTTTCAGACGAGGAGTAAGGATTGTAGGTCGTTGCCGTGCAGCTCAGTTATGTCGTTGGAGTTGATGGACTCACTTTACCTTCCAAGCCTTCCGCTGTTATCGCATTAGATGGCCTTCAGCCATATTATTGTATTAAGTTCTCTTTTGAGACATTCGATGTAATAAGTGTGTGATTGCTACTCTGTTATAAATCCTTCGAGTACTGTGTGTGTCAGCATTACCGATCCAGGGATGACACGGAAGCACAGAGACTTGACCATCTGAGGTCGGGCCGCTACAGTCTATTATTTTGCAATCTTTATTTTCAGATCTATAAACCATAAAACCCAAAAATGTTTTATCTTTTATTTATCTATCTCTATCAGATCTCACCTTTGCAAGTGACTGTGAAGGGATTGACAACCCCTTTATCGCGTTGGGTGCAAGTGTTTGATTGTTTGTGCAGGTATTGGTGATTTGCGCGTTCTTCTCCTACTGGATTGATACCTTGGTTCTTAACTAAGGGAAATACTTATCTCTACTTTGTTGCATCACCCTTTCCTCTTCAAGGGAAAGACCAACGCAAGCTCAAGAAGTAGCAGAGGTTTTCAAAGCCCCTTCAGAGTAAAGGCTATTATTCTTTCATCTAAAAATACCAGCTCACAATAGAGAGCATGGTTTTATACTGATATGCAAGGCTTTGAGCAATATCATCCGGACAATGGAAGGAATGGTCCCAAGTCGATGTTTGCTTACGACCCGGGACATGGGGGCTACATTATTCAAATCAATATTACATAAAGTATGAAAGTCCCATGTCGCTGCAAGCATGCACCATGGTACTTGGGGGATAATGCAAGGTCATTTTTAAGTCGCCTCATTGAAGACCCGACCCATCACATAGTGATGAGCCAGCCCTTGGGGGCTACTAATTGCTCCTGTCAAAGGTAACCCGAAACTTGGGGGCTACATCATATGATATTATTTTCAATGAAGTGCATGTAAAGTCCCAGCTCATTATTATCTTACTGAGCCATCCCTTGGGGGCTACACGTTGCTGCTCAAGTCTACATAATCAAATCTACAAAGTCCCTGCTCATTATTGCATAATGACCCGACACTTGGGGGATACACATGGGAAGTACAAAAGGCAGCTTATGATTGGCGACTTACATGAAGAACCCGATTTTCCCAAAGTTGTAGCATTTATCTTAAAGCAAGTCTTAAGCTATCGCTATGTTCTCTTAAGACTTGGGGCTACATGTGATATGCATATAAGGGAGAAATTCCACATCAAGTCATCACAAGATTGACCCGGGCTAAGAAAACCTGGACTGTGAGGACTCATCCTATAAGGATTTTGCCTGAAAACTCAGGAAGATAAATTCCATGACCCGACGTCAGCAATAATCATGACCCGGCGTCAGCAACAATCATTACGCGGCGTCCATAAAAATCATGACCCGGTATCATCAATTTTATAACCCGGCAGTTTTTGCAATCATAACACGGCAAGCTCTAACATCTTCAAGCCGGTTGAACATCAGAAGGATATCTTAAAGTTTAATATTTTTATCAAGCCGGAGTATTCAAAAGTTGGTTTAGCTCTAGAAGGACATCTTAAGTCCAATATTTTTGTTAACCCAAAGCATTGGAACCCAGCTCAAATGGATTATTTTTTCCCAATATTTTTCTGCAAGAAACCAAGAGACAGGATATAGAATAGCTCACGAATTGCCTGGCCTGGAAAATATTGACTCGGTGAAGTATTTTCACAGAAAGAAGTGACAAGGACTTAAGGATGAGCAAATGTTGGCCCAGAAGAACCTTCGACCCGACGCACAACCTCTCAAAATTGTTCTTGTTTTTATTTTGCAGGATAAGTTTACCATGGATAAATCCAAACTAAATTGGGGGCTAATGTCGGGGATATACCCCGCGGTATGACCTGGCCTGATGGATGACCCGGCCACAACTTGGCGATTCACTGGAGACCCGCCTGAGTCTGGCGACTCACTGGGCGGGCCAGACGAACGAAAAGATCCAACGGCCCAGAAGGCGGCTCATGGAAAGGTCGACTCATATTATGGTGGGCCGGCTTGAAAGGAAAGGCATAAGGAATATTTCCCTTGTAAGGGAAGGAAGAATAGGATTCTAATAGTAATAGAATAGTCCTAATCATACTAGGACTCCACATGTAACCCGCCCCTTCAACTTATATAGGGTGGGACAGCGTACCCCAAGAGGGACAAGTTAAGACAAACAAGTCAACAGCTCTCGAGGGAGAGGTAACAAAAGAGCACCCTTGTAAACGTGAGCATCACCATGATCAATATCAATGAACTAGGATGTAGGCTTTTACCTCCACCGTGACGGGCTGAACCTAGGTAAAACCTCGCGTCTCTCGATTCTGACCAACCCCGTTCAAGCTACTACCTAGTTGCGTTGGCCTCACGACTAAGTCCTCACACTAGGACATCTGCCGTGACAAAACCAAGAAACCTTGTATGTATCCCCATCTATTATGTAATGGTATGATGTAATGATATCCACCTTGCAAAGCATCTTCAATATGCACTTCTATCCTTGGTGGGACCTTCGAGTTCCTCGAGGATAGGGTCGCATATTGGGCGTGACAATAATGTATGCCATGTTGTGTACCAGACTTGATGTGTGCCTTGCCATAAGTCTGGCAGGTAGGTACCAGAGTGATCCAGGAGTAGATCACTAGACAACGGTCAAAAAATATCCTTAAGTACCTAAAGAGGACTAAGGACATATTTCTCGTTTATGGAGGTGAAGAAGAGCTCATTGTAAATGGTTATATCGATGCTAGCTTTAACACTGATCAAGATGACTCAAAGTCTCAAACCGGATACGTATTTATTTTGAATGGAGGAGTGGTCAGTTGGTACAGTTCCAAGCAGAGTGTCGTAGCGGGATCTAAATGTGAAAAGGAATATATAGTTGCTTCAGAAGCAACGCGAGTAGGAGTTTTGATGAAGGAGTTCCTATCCGATCAAGGAGTAATACCTACTGCATCAGATCCAATGACTATCTTTTGTGACAACACTAGTGCCAATTCCATTGCCAAGGAGCCCAGGTTTCACAAGAAGATCAAGCACATCAAACGTCGCTTCAGCTCCATCCGTGATTACATAAAGGAGGGAGACATAGAACTTTGCAAAGTACATAGGGATTTGAATGTGGCAGAACATGATCAACACTAGAACTCTATGGGTGTTAGATACATTATGATGTAAACGAGATTTTTTTTGATTTGTTGCCGTAGGGAAAACCCCCAAAGCTTTCAAAAACTTATTGATTAAGTATAAGTTACAACTGTACAGAAAAGTATAAGGTTACCAGATGTAACCCAAAAAAGAAAACTCACATAATCTATCTAACTAAGAAAAGAAAACTTTAAGGGGGTAAATAAGGCATCCATCTCAGGAATTCATCTTTGAGACTGGTTTTTATTCTGTGAGCTAGGAGGGACATGTCCCTAATAAAAGAACTCCTCCATGGATTGAAGCTAGGCCTTAGATGCCAAAAAACCTTCCCATTCCTTATGAGTCAAATATTCCAGCATGTTGTGAACACCACTTAAAGAATGGTTTTTCAAAATCTCTCCTTGCCTAAACAACAATGTCTGACGTGTTATCCCCCGTATTCCAAGTAATCTGCAGGTAGTTCCAGATTCTGACACTAAAGCTACAGGAGAAGAATAAGTGGTCTCTGTCCTCTCTTACATGGGCTAGGCAAGAGGGAGATTGTTGGAAATATGCCCTATAGGCAATAATAAATTGGTTATTATCATATTTCCTTCTTCATGATAAATGTTTTATTCATGCTAGAATTGTATTGACTGGAAACTTAAATACATATGTGGATATATAAACAACACCGTGTCCCTAGTGAGCCTCTACTAGACTAGCTTGTTGATCAAAGATGGTTAAGGTTTCCTAACCATAGACATGAGTTGTCATTTGATAATGTGATCACATCATTAGGAGAATGATATGATGGACAAACCCAACCATAAGCTTAGCATCAGATTGAATCACTTAGTTTATTTGCTACAACTTTCTTCATGCCAAGTATCTGTTCCTTAGACCATCAGATTATGCCACTCCCGGATCGGAGGAATACTTTATGTTCTATCAAATGTCACTTCGTAACAGGGTGATCCTAAAGATACTGTATAGGTATCTCCAAAAGTATATGTTGGGTTGCATGGATCGAGACAGGGATTTGTCACTTCGTGCGACGGAGAGATAACTCCGGGCCCTCTCGGTAAGACAACATCAAAAGAAGCATGTAAGCATGTGACTAATGAGTTTAGCCATAGGATCTCTATTACAAAATGTGTAAAGAGACTTGCCGGTGGGATTGAACTAGGTATGGAGATACCGACGAATGAATCTCGGGCAAGTAACATATCGCCCGACAAAGAGAATTGTATATGGGATGAACTGAATCCCCGACATTGTGGTTCAACCGGTAAAGTTCTTCATGGAATATGTAGAAATCAATATGGGCATCTAGGTCTCGTTATTGGTTATTGACCCGAGAGGTGTCTCGATCATGTCTACATGATTCCCGAACCCGTAGGGTTGCACGATTGATGTTCGGTAGCGCTAGGGTAATGTTGAGATATTAATACACTACTGCATGATGCTGATAACACGACACTACAATCAGAGATCCTTCAACGAAACTGTGTGTGATGCATTAATCACAAACGATGATGTAAAAAACGTCAAAAAATGCAAAACTTTTGCGATGGTGGATACATCAAACATGGTTCAGATTTTAGATGTGTGTGCGATGCGGGGCATATGGTTGATCCATACAAACTATTTGCGATGAGATAGAACAATGGAAATGGGCAGACAGATCAAGGTGTGTGCGATATACAACATATAGTTCACCCTGATAAACTGTTTGTATGAGGCGGAACAACAGAAACGGGCAGCCAAATAAAGGTGTGCGTGATATACGGCATACAGTTCACTTGGATGAACTGTTTCTGGTTAGGCAAGACAAAAGAAATGGTAAACCTGATGAATGTGTGTGCGATATACGACATACACTTCACTCGGATGAACTGTTTGCGTTGAGCCAAGAGAACTGAAATTGTTCAACTTAACAAGATGTGTGTGATATGCAGCAAACAGGTTTGTAATCGGAAATGTGTGGGAAGGCTGATAACAACACAGACGATACATGTTAACCAGCCGTGTGTTTTGGGAGCAAACGATTGTTGGTATACAATTGTGAGTGATTGATGAAAACATCACCGACGGGTTCCATTGTTTAGTAAGTGTGCAATGTGATTTGCTCTATCCGCACAACATCTACGCCATGTCTATAGAGCATCAACATATATAATTAAAAACACAACATTGCATAACCAAATTAAGCATACAATTACACAAGTAACTACACACATAACATTTCCACACACCAAAGTAAGCAATTACATGCATACTAAACTAGGAGAAACGAGGATCTAATCATCTACTTCTTGTTTTGACGACGCTTACCATTGGTCTGCTTCCGACTGGATCCCTGGCCGTTTTGGGGAAGGAGGCACTTCCTCATGTCAATGATCCGCCTGTACATCTCGTAGCTTGTGTACGCCTCCTTGGCCGTGTACACAACATGAGCTTTGTCGAGTTTCTCCATCCAGGCCGAGTGCCAGGCACGCTTGTCCTTATTGCAGGAATCCTTCATGTCTCCGTAGTAGGGGGCGATGATGGCCTCAGCGAGGTGAATCAGTGAGTCCTTCTCATGCACGTTGCTGCCCCAGATCTTGTACTGGCCCTGGATGTCGACAAGATTCTGGCAGGCGATGCCCGAATTCCTGAGCACCTTTACATCGTTGGTGCTGTCCATCATAGCAAACATGTAGTGGGCGCCGTTGACAAACCTAGTGAAACGCTCGCAAGGCCTTGTGGCCAGGTAGTAGTGGTAGACAAGGATGTGATTGCACACGCACATCTGGGCAACAACGACATTGGGACGAGACCTGGCACGAGCGTGGGTGTACTCGAGGTCGAACCCGGCCACCTTATACTTCTCCTCAGCAAGCAACAGCTCCGTGATGTGGATGGAGTGCTCCACCCAGACCGGGTTGTTGGTGTACACCACCGAGAACTTTGTGAACCTACTATGGGTGTCCACCATGGCATGCGTGATGAACTGCTGCTCGTCATCAGCAGTAGCTCGGAGCTCCATTGGAGCTGCACAGGATACCCTCTAAGAATTTGTCATGGTGGGTGTGCTTCTTGCAATACTGTGGCGTGATTGAAAGGTTGAAGAGACACAAGGGTTAAATGGCCGCTGTAATAAATGGGGGCTGGCTATCCTGTAATTGTCATGTCTTGTCACTGCATTCATAGCGGAGAATTCCAGTGCATGCTTGAGAACCCCGCACGTGTTTCGTTTGACCACGCATGTGCTCGAAGAGGCGCCAAATGTATCGTTGGTGAGCCTGTTCCCACGCAACCATGCAGTTTACCGCGCATGCTTCCCACCCGACTAGTTTGGCCATGCATCGGCTAGAAGAGGGGCAAATCATGGGTGTTATTGGCAAAAAGCTTTGTAAAAATGAAGTGTGTGAAATGACTTCGATCATAAGTTTACCCGTGGGTGATGAGGTCAAAGTTACACACAAGGGTGATGATGGACACTCGAGTGCCATGATACGTCTCCAACGTATCAATAATTTTTTATTGTTCCATGCTATTATATTATCTGTTTTGGATGTTTTATATGCATTAATATGCTATTTTATATGATTTTTCGGACTAACCTATTAATCTAGAGCACAGTGCCAGTTTCTGTTTTTTCCTTGTTTTAGAGTTTCGCAGAAAAGAAATACCAAACGGAATAAAACTTTCATGATGATTTTTCTTGGACCAGAAGACAACTAGGAGACTTGGAGTGCAAGTCAGAAGAGCCACGAGACGGCCACAAGGGTGGAGGGTGTGCCCAGGGGGGTTAGGGCACCCCCCCCCCCCGACCTTGTGGGCCCCTCGGTGACCCCCTGACCTAGATCTTCCTCCTATATATATTCTCAAATATCCCAAAAACTTCAAGTGGAGCCATGAAACCACTTTTCCTCCGCCGCAACCTTTTGTACCTGTGAGATCCCATCTAGGGGCCTTTTCCGACATCCTGCGGGAGGGGTTTGTGAGTCCCATAGCATGCATGTATGGTGAACCGTTATGTAATGAAGTTAGAGCATGAGATATTTTTTGATTGTCTTCCTTATGAGTGGCGGTCGGGGACGAGCGGTGGTATTTTCCTACCAATCTATCCCCCTAGGAGCATCTGCGTAGTAACTTGTTTCGATGACCAATAGATTTTTGCAACAAGTATGTGAGTTCTTTATGACTAATGCTGAGCCCATGGATTATACGCACTCTCACCTTTTCGCCATTGCTAGCCTCTCTTGTACCGCGCAACTTTCGCCGATGCCATAAACCCACCATATACCTTCCTCAAAACAGCCACCATACCTACCAATTATGGCATTTTCATAGCCATTCCTAGATATATTGCAATGCAACTTTCCAGCATTCCGATTATTATGACACGCATCATCATTGTCATATTGCTTTGCATGATCATGTAGTTGACATCGTATTTGTGGCTAGGCCACTGTTCATCATTTTTTATACATGTCGCTCTTGATTCATTGCACATCCTGGTACGCCGCCTGAGGCATTCACATAGATTCATATTTTTGTTCTAATATCGAGTTGTAATTTTTTGAGTTGTAATTAAATAGAAGTGTGATGATCTTCATTATTAGAGCATTGTCCCATGTGAGGAAATAAAAAAAAGACAGAGAAAGGCCAAATAAAAAAAGCGAAGGCCCAAAAAAAGAGAAAAGAAAAAAAGGAAAATGAGAGAAAAAGAGAGAAGGGACGATGTTACTATCCTTTTGCCACGCTTGTGCTTCAAAATAGCACCATGATCTTCATGACAGAGAGTCCCCTATATTGTCATTTTCATATACTAGTGGGATTTTTTCCTTATTGAACTTGGCTTGTATATTCCAACGATGGGCTTCCTCAAAATTCCCTAGGTCTTCATGAGCAAGCAACTTGGATGCACACCCACTTAGTTTTCTTTTTGAGCTTTCATAAACTTATAGCTCTAGTGCATCTGTTGCATGGCAATCCCTACTCACTCACATTGATATCTATTAATGGGCATCTCCATAACCCGTTGATATGCCTAGTTGATGTGAGACTATTGATACGTCTCCAACATATCTATAATTTATGAAGTATTCATGTTGTTATTTTATCATTCTTGGATGTTTTACAATCATTTTATAGCAACTTTATATCATTTTTGGGACTAACTTATTTATCCAAAGGCTCAAAGTGCCGCTTGTTGTTTTCTGCTTGGTTTTTACATCGCAGGAAATCAATATCAAACGGAGTCCAAACACCGCAGAACTTTTTGGAGATTGTTGATGGACTAGAACACCCAGGATGGGCCAGAGAAGCACGTGGGTGGTGCCCCGAGGGGGGCACAACCCACCAGGGCGCGCCTGGGGGCCTAGGCGCTCCCAGGTGGGTAGTGCCCACCTCAGTGGCCTCCCGCACCCCCTCTTTACCCTATAAATTCACAAATATACCGAAAGCCCTCGGGGTTAACCTAGATCAAAAGTTCCGCCGCCACAGTCCTCTGTAGTCACCGAAAACCAATCTAGACCCTGTTCCGGCACCCTGCCGGAGGGGGAATCATCTCTGGTGGCCATCTTCATCATCCCGGCGGCCACCATGATGAGGAGGGAGTAGTCCACCCGCGGGGCTAAGGGTTTGTACCAGTAGCTATGTGTTTAATCTCTCTCTCTCTCTCTCTCTCTCTCTCTCTCTCTCTCGTGTTCTTGAGATGTCAGGATCTTGATGTATCGCGGGCTTTGTTAATATAGTCGGATCATATGGTGTTTCCCCCTTCTCTATCTTGTTGTGATGAATTGAGCTTTTCCCTGATAGATTTCTTTGTTATGGGATTGAATACTTTTATGGATTTGAGATCACTTGATATATGTCTTGCATATGAATACTCGTGGTGACAATGGGGTATCATATTGGTTCACTTGATATGTGTTTTGGCATTCAACTCGCGGGTTCCCGTGGTGACATTGGGGTAATCTATGCATAAGGGTTGATGCACGTTCTTGTCTTTATTTCTCCGGTAGAAATCTTGGGGCACTCTTTGAAGTTCTTTGTGTTGGATTGAGTATTATGAATATGAATTTGCGTTGGTGTTATTTTAGTATGAACTCTAGGATGGATCGAACAGAAAGAATAGCTTTGTGTTATTTTAGTGCGAACCCTTGAATAGATCGAACGGAAAGAATAGCTTTGAGGTGGTTTCGTACCCTACAAACAACTTATTCTTATGTTTTCCGCTAGATAGGAACTTTGGAGTGATTCTTCATCGCACTTTGAGGAGTGGTTATATGATCCAATTATATTAGCATTGTTGAGAGGTTGCGCTAGTGAAAGTACGGACCCTAGGTCTCATTTTCAAGCATTGCAATACCGTTTTTGTGCCCGTTTACTATTTGCTACATTGCTGTTTTTATTTATTCAGATTATAAAAATATATTTCTACCATCCAAATTACACTTTTATCATCATCTCTTCGCCGAACTAGTGCACCTATACAATTTGCCATTGTATTGGGTGTGTTGGGGACACAAGAGATTTCTTGTATTTGGTTGCAGGGTCGTTTGAGAGAGACCATCTTCATCCTACACCTCTCACGGATTGATAAACCTTAGGTCATCCACTTGAGGGAAAATTGTACTGTCATACAAAACTCTGCGCTTGGAGGCCCAACACGTGTCTACAAGAATAAAGTTGTGTAGTAGACATCAACTATATCCTTCTTTATGTCTTCTCCACAACCACCGTGTATTCCACCTATAGTGCTATGTCCATGGCTTACGCTCATGTATTGCGTGAAAGTTGAAAAAGTTTGAGAATGTCAGAAGTATGAAACAATTGATTGGCTTGTCATCGGGGTTGTGCATGATTTGAATATTTTGTGTGATGAAGATGGAGCATATCCAGACTATATGATTTTGTAGGGATAAGATTTCTTTGGCCATGTTATTTTGAGAAGACATAATTATTTTGTTAGTCTGCTTGAAGTATTATTGTTTTTATGTCAATATTATACTTTTGTTTTGAATCATACGGATCTGAACATTCATGCCACAATAAATAGAATTACATGGATAAATATGATAGGTAGCATTCCACATCAAAAAACCTGTTTTTCTCATTTACCTACTCGAGGACGAGCAGGAATTAAGCTTGGGGATGCCTGATACGTCTCCAACGCATCAATAATTTTGTATTGTTCCATGATATTATATTATCTGTTTTGGATTTTTTATATACATTAATATGCTATTTTATATGATTTTTGGGACTACCCTATTAACCTAGAGCCCAGTGCCAGTTTCTGTTTTTTCCTTGTTTTAGAGTTTCGTAGAAAAGGAATAACAAACGGAGTCCAAACGGAATAAAACTTTCGCGATGATTTTTCTTGGACTAGAAGACACACAGGAGACTTGTAGTGCAAGTCAGAAGAGCCACGAGGTGGCCACAAGGGTGGAGGGCCCGCCCAGGGGGTAGGGCGCGTCACCGACCTTGTGGGCCCCTCGGTGACCCCCTGACCTAGATCTTCCTCCTATATATTCTCAAATAACCCAAAAACTTCTAGGGGAGCCACGAAACTTGCAGAGTAGGTAAATGATAAAAACAGAATGATAGGACGAGCAGGAACTAAGCTTAGGGATGCCTGATACGTCTCCAACGTATCAATAATTTTTGATTGCTCCATGCTATTATATTATCTGTTTTGGATGTTTTATATGCATTAATATGCTATTTTATATTAAGTTTCGGGACTGACCTTTTAACCTAAAGCCCAGTGTGAGTTTCTGTTTTTCCTTGTTTTTGAGCTTCGCAGAAAAGGAATATTAAACGGAGTCCAAAAGGAATAAAAGTTCACTATGATTTTTCTTGGACCCGAAGACACCCAAGGGACATGGAGTGCAAGTCAGAAGAGCCACGAGGCGGTGGCAAGGGTGGAGGGCGCGCCCCCTACCTTGTGGGCCCCTCATGACCCCCTGACCTAGTTCTTCCTCCTATATATTCACATATATTCCAGAACCACCAGAGGCATCCACGAAAACACTTTTCCACTGCCACAACCTTCTGTTCTCGTGAGATCCCATCTTGGGGCCTTTTTCGGCATCCTGCCGGAGAGGGATTCGATCACGAAGGGCATCTACATCAACTCTATTGCCCTTCCGATGAAGTGTGAGTAGTTTACCAAAGACCTATGGGTCCATAGCTAGTAGCTAGATGGCTTCTTCTCTCTCTTTGATTCTCAATACAAAGTTCTCCTAGATGTTCTTGGAGATCTATTCGATGTAATACTCTTTTGCACTGTTCTTGCTGAGATCCGATGAATTGTGGATTTATGATCAACTTATATATGAATATTTTTTGAATTTTCTCTGAATTCTTTTATGCATGATTTGATATCTTTGCAAGTATCTTCGAAGAATCGATTTGGTTTGGCCAACTAGATGGTTTCTCTTGCAATGGGTGAAGTGCTTAGCTTTGGGTTCAATCTTGCGGTGTCCTTTCCCAAAGGATGTGAAGGGCAGCAAGGCACGTATTGTATTGTTGCCATCAAGGATAACAAGACGTGGTTTTCATCATATTGCTTGAGTTTTCCCGCTACATCATGTTATCTTACTTAATGCGTTACTCTGTTCTTATGAACTTAATACTCTAGATGCAGGCAGGAGCCGGTCGATGTGTGGAGTAATAGTAGAAGATGCAGAATCGTTTCGGTTTACTTGACACGGACGTGATGCCTATATTCATGATCATTGCCTAAGATATCGTCATAACTTTGCGCTTTTCTATCAATTGCTCGGCGGTAATTTGTTCACCCACCGTAATAATTTCTATCTTGAGAGAAGCCTCTAGTGAAACCTATGAGCCCCGGGTCTATTTTCCATCATATAAGTTTCTGATCTACAATTTTAGTTTCCTATTTACTTTCTTTGCAATAGTTTACTTTCCGTTCCATAAACCAAAAATACCAAAAATCTTACTTTGTCGTTTATCCATCTATATCAGATCTCACTTTGAAAATAACCGTGAAGGGATTGACAACCCCTTTATTGCGTTGGGTGCAAGTTGGTGTTTGTTTGTGCAGGTATTCGGTGGCTTGTTGCATTGTCTCCTACTGGATTGATACCTTGGTTCTCAAAAGCCGAGGGAAATACTTACTCTACTTTGTTGCATCACCCTTTCATCTTCAATGGAAAAACCTACGCAAGCTTAAGAGGTGGCATACCATAATTAATTATGCGCTCTACAGGACACATGGTTGAAGAAACCAACTGTGTGCAATAATGTCGAAGATCGCAGTCGAGTTAGCTATACAGATCGTTTGTGATGAGATCGACAAGGGAAACATATTTGAGAATGGTTAATAAAATCCAGGTCCATTGCATATCAACTACAAGATATTACTATCATTATACGAGTCTCATACGATGCCATTTTAACGATTGTACCACAAAAGCTTGAAATTTTACAAGGTTCAAATTCCAGAGTTATATGGCTCTAATTCGAAGATTACAAGGTTCAAACTGATATTAGAAATGAAATTCAGCTCATTCAGCTGCAAATGCCAGTTCAAATGGTTGATGCACAGGAAGAGTAGTTGAATATACACACATTGTCGACAAATGGAATACGTAATACAAAAAATAGACGGCATGATATAATTCACATATATGATGCTTGGCTAAACAGCATGGCATTGCATAATTCACATATATAATGCCTTGCAACAAGATAGCATTTCATAATTCACATATATTGTCGGTGGGAACGACACCTATGGGATCACTGGAATCCCCTCTACGGTCGACGGGCACGGGGTTGTGAGAAGAGCAAGTCCAGGAGCCAGCACAAGGGTCGTTTACCCAGGTTCGGGCCGCGAGGATGCGTAAAACCCTAGTCCTGCTTTGGTTGATGTATTCAGTGTTCTTGAGCTTTCCAACTAGCTACGGAGCTGTGTAGCTTCAAAAAGCTGAATCCCTCTCCAGTATGCCTCGGGCCTCCTTTTATAGTCAAAAAGGGGTTGCCACAGTGGCACACAGCAGGTGGAAAGGCATACAGTGCACGAGCTTATCGCCCGGCATTACGGGACAAAGCGCATTAAATGTGCTACTTAGGTGTCCATTAGCTTTATCGGGGACGGGAACGAGGCCCTCCCATCCGTCGCCGCCCCGCCTCGTTACGACACGCGCCCAAGCCAGCGATGCATGCAGTGCCATGTAGGCAGGCAGGCAGCTGAGGTGACGCAGTGGTAGGGCCTTCATGAAGATCTGCATGCCACCACGCAGGTGCTTGCTGATTTGGCCTAGAAGCTGCATATTGTCATGCAGGTGCCTTCCAGCTGGTTGGGCTGGCAGCTGCATGCGAATGGTGGTGGAGCCTTGGCTGGTGCGGGCCTGGGAGTGGCCCTGCTGGCGCCTCTCAGCAAGGGCCTTGCTGGGGGCCCGGCAAGGGTCTTGCCGTGGCATCGCAGTCGTCCCCAGCAAGGCGCTTGCCGTGGGTCTTGTGGATTTCCTTGGCGGGGATCTCGCCAAAGGTCGTCGTCTTTTGATCCTCATCTTATCTCATATATTTATGGTCTTGACAAAGATCTGCATGCCACCACGGAGGTACCTCCCGAGCCCTGGCCCCAACGTAGTTGGTTGGGTTGGAACCCGTGGGCTCAAGGGTGGCTCGCTCTGTTGGTGTTGGGCAAGTTGCCCCGGCAAGGCTCTTGCCGGGGCCGCGGAGGCCGCCCGGGCAAGGGCCTTGCCGGGGGACTCCACCTCGCACCTTTTTTGTCTCGTGTTTCTGGCCTTGGCGTTGCCTTGGCCGTCACGTGCTGGCTTCTTCGGTTTCCCCCTCGCCTCGCTTAGCGTGGCCGTGGGTGCGACTCTGACTGTCCGCGCACAAGTAAAGGGGTACAAAGGAGTGCCCCTAATTTAGTACACCGACAGGAGCCCGGGGGCCTGGGCCACATATAAGCGTGACACATTGTTGGGCCAGGCCCAGAACAGTGCGCGGGCAGTCGGGGCGGTCTTTTTATCGCAGTAATTTTTCGTCCGCTGCGCTTCCCCACGACCCGCGTTGAACGCGCGACGTGGGGAGTCTAGCGTGACGTGGGGGTCATGCGCGATGCGGTTCCCGTACGCAGGCGTCACGTCGTAGTTAATGGGAAAGGAGGCGGCCCGCGCCTTCCCCGTAAAAAGGGATAACCGCGGGTACGCTGTTCACTTTAACCCCCTTCCTGCGTCTCCTCCAATCTCAGAGACGCCGCCTCCTTCTCCTTCCTTTGCAAGGTTTCGTCTCTGCCCTCTACCGCTGCGTACTTGCTGTCCACCGCCCTTCTCTTCTTGCAGCCGCCATGGCTCCCAAATCCACCAAGGGCAAGGGAGTGGCCAAAGATGCCGGGGCGACGAAGCCGGCGGAGAGTGAGAAGGCGGCACGACGGACGCAGCTCGCCTACTTCCCCTTCACGGTTGACATGTTTAAACTTTGGGACTGCTTCAAGCCCCTATCTGAAAGTGCGTTATATCGACTAGAGGGGGGGTGAATAGGCGATTTTTATGAATTCTTCAATGAGGAATTTTCCGGTGAGGAAATTCCTAAGTGAAGAACTACTTGCAATGAATAAGTACTCAGAAGTAAGCATAACAGAATCGCGGGCATGGTCATCATGATGAAATGAAGACAATCACAGAGTACGTAAAGCGTAAACACAGGATAACACAAGATCAAGACAAACAGTGAAGAATTGAACCGAGGAAATTGAGAAAGTCTTGACCAAAGTCTTCAAACACAGATATGAACGAACACTCAACACAAGAATGAGGAAATGAAAGAGTTGAGGAAATAGAACCCGATTAGGTTGGTGAAGACAATGATTTGGTAGACCAGTTCCAAGCTTTGTCTCGGTTGTACGTCTGGTTGGATCGGTTGAGTATTTAAACTCGAGGACACACAGTCCGGACACCCGATCATCGAGCACGCAGCTCAGGACACCAAGTCCTCACCGTATTCTCCTTGAACTAAGGTCACACAGACCTCGTCCAATCACTCGTGGTAAGTCTTCAGGTGACTTCTGGACCTTCACAAACTTGGTCACTCGGCGATCCACAATTCCTCTTGGATGCTCTAGACCATGATGCCTAACCGTCTGGAAGAAGCGCAGTCTTCAAAGGTAACAAACGTCGGATCCACGCAGGATCAATCTCTTGATGATGCTCAATCACTTTGGGTTTGTAGGGGTTTGGTTTTGGGTTTTCCTCACTCGATGATTTTCGCTCAAAGTCCTCGGAGGATGGGTTGCTCTCAAATGACAAGTATCAAGTTCTATCTGAGCAGCCAACCAGCTAGTGGTGTTAGGGGGCGGCTATTTGTAGCCTAGGGAGCAGCCCGACATGATAAGACATAAATGCCCTTCAATGATATGACCGTTAGGTAGATAAGATATTTTGGGACAGGTGCCAAGAAGACAAAGAACGGTCGGAAATTTGACTCTCAAATTCCTCGGGGCTATCATGTTCCTCACTGTAGGCAATCCGAATCGGCGAATTCCTAACTCCTCGGTTAGAACAAATTCCTCGTGACTGTAAGAACTTCGTCTACATCCTTTGAAGAAATTGACTGAGCTGTATGAGATTTCCAAAGGCTTCACTCAAGGGATTGGTAGGTGTAGGATTTTGAGTTGAGCATCACATGGAAATTTTTCCTTAGTATTTCCTCGACCCCTTTAACAAAGACGGTGTTTCCTATGACTCAAGAAAGAGAAAGCGAAACTACGAAAACAAAAGTCTTCACGCTTCATGTTCCTCAAATGAATACCAAGTCTTCAAGGTCACACCAATTTCTTCACTTTCAAAGTCTTCGTAAAGTCTTGAGAATATCAAAGTCTTGATCGAAGAACTTCATTTTTAGGGTCGACTTTCTCTCAGAATATCAAACTCCTCATAGACTTATAGACCTGTGTACACTCATAAACACATTAGACCCTTAACCTATAAGTCTTCAATACACCAAAATCACTAAGGGCACTAGATGCACTTACAATCTCCCCCTTTTTGGTGATTGATGACAATATAGGTTAAGTTTTCAACGGGGATAAACATATGAAGTGTAAATAGTGATATTGAGGAATTTGATTGCAAGATATAGAAGGACTCCCCCTGAAGATGTGCATAGTGAGGAATTTGCTTTTGAGGCATTGCACATTTGAGGAGTTGAATCATGGAGATCTCCCCCTATATCTTGTAATTCATACACGCATTTGACAAATAATATGAAGAATTTGAAATGCATGATGAAATATGGTGATCGATGTAGTTCAAAGATGCGTGTATTAACATATAATGAGGAATAAGCATGCAGAGGAACACATCAAAAGTATTAGAGCACCATCGGGTTTAAGATTATAACTCGATCCAATAAAGTTTCAGAAGAACGAGAGTTGTAACTTAGCAAAAAAAACGTTGTATATGGGCGTTAAAATAGACCCGCTTGAAGACTAACTCAAATTTCTCCCCCTTTGTCATCAAATGAACAAAATGTTTGAAACTGAGGACTAACACCCCTGAAGAATTTCAAGTTGATGAAGGAGCGCCAGCGTTGTCGGGGTCGGTTGTCGTAGTAGGGCCTGCCGCAGTGTCATCCAAGTCTTCATTTTCATCAGTGTCGCGCGATGAAGAATAGGAGCTGGCTACCAAGGAAGGAACCTTGACCTTCTTGAATTTCTTAAGTGGAGGTATAGACCAGCCAAATTCTTCCTTGAGACCCATTGTCTTCAGTTCTTCTACGCTGTAGACATTAGAAAGAACAGCCCAGGTGCGTTGAAGGTTTCATGGAGGTAGTATTGGTTTTTCTGCACTGCATTGTGTGTTGAGGTCATGTTGTGAAGAATTGAACCAAACTGACGCTTGACCCATTTATGATTGCGATCAACCTTCTGATGAAGACTGAGGAGTAACTCACGATCAGTCATCACCACGGTGTCTTGTGGCTTGAGGATTTTGCTTACCGAGGTATTGGCGGCAGAGTCATGTGTGGCGAGTCATCATTGGTGGAGTAGGATGCAGCTTTGCGAAATTGACCATCCAATGGACGAATGCCTTCATCTATCACAGCAGTTGCCTTGCCCTTGTCATCAGCTGAGGAAAATGTCTGTTTGAGGACTTCAATTGGAGGCAAGTAGCTGCAGTGGTTCGTAGTATCAGCCTTGTAATTGAGTGAAGACCTTGTCCCGATTTAACCTCATAATCCATGGTGCATAAGGCTTCACTCAAAAGGTGACATAGCAATATTTGCAGAGTCCTCATGAAGAAATCATGGAAGTTGACGGAACGCCATGAATGATATTGAAAAGCATATTCTTCATGATGCCAACGACTTCTTCATCATTTGAGTCATGGCCTTTGATAGGACTCATTGTCTTCGTCAGAATGCGATAGACAGTCCGAGGCACATACAGTAATTCCTTGACGAAGAATTTGGTTTGTGGTGTCTGCCCTGGCTTCAAAGGCTTCATCAGCACTTGCATGTAATGATTTGTAAGCTCAGGTTCGTTGTAGATGCAACGAGCACCATCAAGGGGAGGACTGAGTGGGAGGGCATGAAGCAATTCAGTTGCTGGTGCCTTGTAGTGAGTATTTTCTGTCATCCAGTCCAATACCCATGAGTTCACATCTTCAGAATCTCCGGTGATGTGCAGCATCGCATAGAATTGAAGAATGAGTTCTTCATTCCAATCACAGATGTTAGTGCAAAAATTCAGCAAACCAGCATCGTGAAGAACACTGAGGAGTGGCTCAAAGCCTGGCAGAGATTCCATGTCCACATGAGGAATATGTGCATGATCGAAGACTTTGTCTTTGTTGAATAGCACAGAGGAATAGAAGTTGGCTTGACTAGCAGTCCAGAAACGCCTCTTCCTTATGCGAGCAGAGTCATATGGGTTGTAGTCAGTGAAGAATACATGCTTGCCGAAGAAATCTTCAGCCTTGAACTTTTGCTTCTTTGAGAATGGATTCTTTGGCTTTAGCAGTGGAGTGTCAGTGAGTTCCATCACGACCTCAGGAATCGCAATCTCAGGTTCTTCAGGCTGAGGAATTTCCGGTTCCTCTTCATATGCAGTCTGCGTGTTCATAGGATCAAGAAGAAGCAGGTTCTTCAAAGACTAGTGGCTGGAATTTCTTCATGCACGGATGAGTTGGGATGAGTTTCTTCAGAGCCCATTTGAACCGTTGGTGCGGGGACCGAGGAATCTGTTGGATTGGGGTGAAGAGTGGAGAATTGGGATCTTGACTTTCCCAAAAGTCATCGTTCATCACAGGCGTGGTGCATCCAATATCCATGTCTTCGTCTTCAATTTCCTCAACACCAGCCTCTTCACCGTGAACCGAGGCATAGGCGATTTAAATGATTGGTGTTGAAGGGATTGCATCCACTTCAATTTCTTCATCAATCTGCTCGACGAAGCGGCAGAATGATTTTCTTCATCGAGATCCGCCTGGGATCTCATACTCTTCACCAAAAGGAACAAGGTCCTTTGATGGAATGGAGGAAATTGGAACAGCATCAATTGGATTTTCAAAAGAGCTTGTCATAGGCTTCATTTTCTTCGGGGCTGAAGAATTTGAAGCAGCTGGTGCTTTCCTTTTCTTCACTGCAGTTCGCTCTGCAGCCTTGGTCTTCTTCACATCAGATGCAGATGGAAGGATTGGAGTTGGTGTAGGCGCGGAGGAGCCGAGGAATCTGGTTGAATTTCCTTAGGCGCAATCGATGCGGTTGCTCGACTTCTTCGATTTCTTTAGGCGCACCACTAGTGGATGCCCCGCAATTTCTTCCCGGCTGGAATGGAGTCATCAGCCTGGAACTAGCATTGTCTTCAAAGGGTGAAAATCATCGCCAGCTGGCATGTTCTTCAAGGCCGAGCGAGGCTCCAAATGAGGAATTTCTTGTTGCGTTGGGGCTGCAACATTTGTGAACTTCTTTGTCAGATTGACAAATCTGACTTTGGCTCCTTGCCAATCAGCATAATAGGCATCAAAGTTTTTGCTGAGGGTTTGAATTTCAGTCTGGATCTTTATGAGTTCATCAGTCGTCATTGTGACCACGTTGGTCTTCAGATACTTTTCCTTCTTGTACTGGGCCTTCTTGATTTGTCTGGCCTGGTCATATTTCCACTTCTCCTCTTGAATGAAGTGAGTCAACATGTGATTTTGACCAGGTGTCAACTTGAAGTCAGGCATAGGTGAATTTGGATCCTTATGCCAGAGATCAATATAATCGAGGATCGCCCTTGGATCCAAAAGCAGTGGCACAGGTGTGCCTTTGGCTCTAGCGGACCTTTCTTGTCGGTCTATGATGATTTCTGCAAATTCGTCATCATCAGCTTCATCATCAGATGGCACTTGGAAGGCGCCTGTTTCTTCTTCGGACTTGGCCGAGGACCTCGTCCAGCAGTTGCCTTTTTCTTCAGCAGAGTGGGGCCTGATGAAGAATTTGGTGCAGCTGAGGAACTTGCTGAGACACCAGAGGCAATAGAGATGCCTGCAGTCCTTTGGCACATGGCCAGATGCACAGGTGCTGAGGACTTTGGAGGAGTCTTGAGGACTTTGTAGGAGCCGAGGATTTGGGAGGAGCAGGAGCAGCATGAGGAATCGGCCGTGAGGGCATTGAAGATTCTGGCCGTGAGGGCATTCTTTGAGGATTTTGGCCGTGAGGGCCTTTGTTGAGTGAAACACTTGGCTTGTGCGCTGGCTTCTTTGCCATTGATCTTCCGGGCTGAGCAGGGCCTCAGGGCAGCAGCAGATGTAGTCTTCATTGAATTTCCTCAACGCTTCTTTGGCTTGTCTCGCCAACTTGGCTTGGCGCTTGGCCCATTCTTCAGAAAGTCCTCACCACGCTTGATCTTTGGTGGGGTCAGCTTCTTGGCCAGGTGCCAATGGAGCTCTTGGGCATGGAGGATTCAGTGCAAATTTCTTCATGTACTTTGGAGTAACATATATGTACTCCCTCCATTCCCTTGCCCATCTCCTTTCAATCCTATGATGCGCACCTTGCGCTGATTTTTGTTTTCCTTGCCAAACTTGGCTTCACCAGGTGTGCAATAGTCAGCATATATGTCCTCGGGTATCTCGAAAGCAGTCATGACCTCAGGCCTCTTTCCTCCTTTCTGTGGCTTCTTTCCTTCTGCCATATTCTTCAAATTCCGAGGAATTTGAACAATCGAATTCTCTCAAGAAGTATGCAACTTTTCTTCAAGGAACGCTGCAAATGAGTTAAGTTGATGAGAACCTAGTGATTTAGCACGGACATGAGTACCTGTGAACAGAGTATAATTGCGAGGAATTTGGAGAGGTCATATGCGTTCTCAGAAGGTTTTTCAAAAAGAACTAGTTTGAGGAATTTGACGAGATGAGCCTTGAAGAATTTCACTAAGCGATCTTTGTCTTAGGTTCCAGAGTTGTATAGATTGAGGATCCACACAATTGAGGAATCTTGAAGAAAAATCATTGCTTAGAGAAAGCGAATCAAGAGCATATTTCGCTTTGAGGTGTTCATATGTGTGAAGATTTGAAGAATAAACACCTTTGAAGATTTTCAGAAGGTTTGATAATCAAAGCGAGTAATAAAAGTAACTTTTAATTACCCGAATCAAGAACACGATTTAACCGAGAAGTGTAGATTAGAAGTTAAATGGGTTTAGATCTCCACGCCTAACTTCGGCGGAGGAAGACAGCTATGACGGTGGCGGAGTGAAGATTTCCACGGTCGGCGCGAGTACGACGGCGACGAGGTCGAGGCAGTGAAGCTCTTCCTCACCGGCGACGATGGAGTAGCGGCGGCCCTAGGGTTTGAGAAGCTCGAGCGAGAGAGAGAGCGATCGAGCGGAGTAAAGGAAGTGAGGAAGGGGAGAGGGGGTATATATAGCCACGGTGAAAAACCGTTCGCCCGAAGATTTTGGACGAACGTGCCCCTGGCCCTTCTCATTCGCTTGACATGTGTCTCCCACGTACTGAAAAGTGGAGATTGTGTTAGATCGTGGGTGAATAGATAAGTTTATCGTGGGATGCGGAACGGTTTGAGCGGCAAAGCCGAAAATTTGGATAAGATAAGTTAAAAGTTCCGTTCGCAATTTCTTCAGCTGACAAGGACACAGTG
Organism: Aegilops bicornis; assembly: GCA_021605145.1. NCBI lineage: Eukaryota > Viridiplantae > Streptophyta > Magnoliopsida > Poales > Poaceae > Aegilops > Aegilops bicornis. The sequence goes on along the minus strand of CM038674.1, from coordinate 362,106,440 downwards.
AAGATTTTGAACGAGTTTCAAATAGAACGCACATGAAGAATTTTTGAATAGCTTGGGTTGAGTATAGCATAGAGGGGGAAGGGTCCGATCACATTCACTTAGCAGAAAAAGCAACTTGAAGAAATAGCCATAAGTGAATGTTGTAGAGGACATAAACCCATATATATATATATATATATATATATATATATATATATATATATATATATATATATATAGTCAATGAAGAAAGACAACGGAAAGCAGTGAAGATTTTGCAAGGTTGAAGAATTTGAAAACTGAAGAATTTCAAAGCGAGGAAAAACTCAAATTGAAGATTTTCTATTTTGGTGGTGGCGTGACCCACGTATAAGAATGATGATTTCAGACACGCGTACAATTGTCGAGGGTTACGAGAATCAAATTCTTCATTAATTTCTTCACACTTAGAGTGTTATTCTTCATTGATTGAAGAAAACGTTTCTTCATGTGTTGCACATCTAAGTCATCAATTTTGCATAAGTGTCGGGATGTGTGTCCTTTTCAAAGAACATTCAAGATTCTAAGATATTTAGCTCACATCGCAACTTGCTAAATCTCTTCTCATCCAAGGGCTTTGTGAAGATATCGGCTAGCTGTTCTTGGTCTTCACATGCTCGATGGAGATGTCGCCCTTCAACACATGATCACGAAGAAAATGATGACGAATCTGAATGTGCTTTGTCTTCGAGTCTTTGAAGTGGGTTGTGAGCAATCTTGATGGCACTCTCATTGTCACAGAGAGAGGCACATTCTTCACGTTGATGTCGTAGTCCTTGAGAGTTTGCTTCATCCACAGCAATTGAGCACAACAAGAGCCGGCAAGGTGTACTCAGCTTCGCAGATGAAGCGGTGATCTGTGATTCTGTTTCTTCGAGGACCAACGGACCAAAGATCGTCTGAGGAAATGACAAGTACCAGATGTTGACTTGCGGTCCACATGATCACCGCATAGTCGAGTCGGAATATCCAATGAGATCAAACGTAGAGCCCTTGGGGTACCATAATCCTAGTGTTGGTGTGTGAGCTAGATATCGAAGAATATGCTTCCTGACCTTATGGTGTGATTCCTTGGTGTAGCTTGAAATCGGGCACACATGCAAACACTAAGCATTATATCTGGCCTAGATGCACATAAGTACAATAAAGAACCAATCATGGAGCGGTATACCTTGTGATCAAAGTCAATACCATTTTCATCGATTGCATAGATGGCCATTTGTGGGCATAGGAATTTTGACGCCTTTGCAATCTTGCATGCTGAATTTCTTCGTAACATCTTTGAGGTATTTCTCCTGAGATATGAATATGCCATTGTGTTGTTGGGAATTTGAAGACCTAAGAAGAACTTCAATTCTCCCATCATAGACATTTGATATTCTTCACTCATCATATAGGCAAATTCATCACTATAACGTTGGTCAGTACAGCCAAAGATAATATCATCAACATACATTTGGCACACAAACAGTTCACCATCATATGATTTAGTAAAGAGAGTAGGGTCGAGTGAACCGGGTGTGAAGCCATTCTTCACGAAGAATTCCTTCAATGTATCATACCACGCCTGGGGAACTGTTTGAGACCATAGAGGGCCTTGTTGAGTCTGAAGACTTTGTCAGGATTCTTTGGATCTTCAAAACTTGGGGGTTGAGCAACATATACTTCTTCCTCAAGCTTACCATTGAGGAATGCACTTTTCACATCCATTTGATATAAAGTGATATTATGATGGTTAGCATAAGCAAGTAATATGTGAATAGCCTCAAGTCTAGCAACAGGTGCAAAAGTTTCATCGAAATCAATTCCTTCAACCTGTGTGTAGCCTTGAGCTACAAGTTGTGCCTTATTCCTCACCACAAGGCCATTTTCATCTTGCTTGTTGCGGTAGATCCACTTTGTGCCAATGATATTATGCTTGCGACGATCTCGGACGTTTGACCAGTTCCAGACATTGTTGAGCTTGAACTGATGTAATTCTTCTTGCATTGCCAGAATCCACTCAGGCTCCAGAAATGCTTCATCTACCTTAGTGGGTTCTGTGATAGAGACAAAAGCATAGTGCCCACAAAAGTTAGATAATTGTGAAGCTTTTGAGCGTGTGAGAGGACCTGGCGCTTCAATGTCATTGATGATCTTGTCAACTTGCACTTCTTTTGCAATGCGAGGATGAGCTGGTTGTCGTCGAGGAATTTGATCAGCATTTTCTTCAGCACCATTTTCTTCAGCATTATCTTCAGGTGCATCAGCTCGACGTTCTTCGCGTACAGGAATGAATTCTTCAGCAGATTCTTCAGTAGGAATTACATCCTTAGTAGCCTTGAACTTGATAGATTCCTCTGGTGCTGGTTCATCTATCACAGAAGGTAGGTGCTCTCTTTGCGAGCCATTAGTTTCATCGAACCGCACATCTACTGTTTCAACAATCTTGTGAAGAGCGATGTTGAAGACTCTGTAGGTGTGCGAGTCCTTTCCATAACCAAGCATAAAACCTTCATGTGCTTTCGGTGCAAATTTAGCATTGTGATGAGGATCTCTAATCTAGCATTTAGCACCGAAGACTTTGAAATAACTCACATTGGGTTTCTTGTCAGTGAGGAGTTCATAGGCAGTCTTCTTGAAGAATTTGTGAAGATATAATCTGTTAATGATGTGGCACGCGGTATCAATTGCATCAATCCAAAAAACGACGAGGCGTTTTGTATTCATCAAGCATGGTGTGAGCCATCTCAACAAGAGTTCTGTTCTTGCGCTCCACGACGCCATTTCTTTGAGGAGTATAGGGAGCAGATAACTCATGAGTAATACCAAGTTCATCAAGATAGTCATCAAGACCGGAATTCTTGAACTCAGTTCCATTATCACTGGCGATGTGCCTGATCTTCACACCAAAGTTGGTTGAAGCCCTCGAGGAAAATCGTTTGAAGACTTCACGCACTTCATGTTTGTAAGTAACAATGTGTACCCATGTGTAACGAGAGTAATCATCAACAATAACAAAGCCATATAGAGATGCATCATTAGTGACTGCTGAGTAATGATTAGGACCAAAGAGGTCCATGTGAAGCAATTCGAATGGACGAGTAGTGGTCATGATAGTCTTAGCTGGATGATTTGCCTTGGTCATTTTTCCAGCTTCACGGGCTCCACACAAGTGATCCTTGAGGAATTTGACATTCTCAATGTCGATGACATGCTTCTTCTTCGCATGGCGTGTGCAAATTCCTCATGCCTGCGTGACCAAGTCATCGATGCCATAGCCAGCCTTACGAAGCTTTTGCAAGTAGGCACACAGCTGGTTGTGGTCCTGTAGAGAAATCAACAATATACAAGTCTCCTCTCCTAAAGCCTTCGAAGACTTTGGAATTGTCAGCCTCCATGATCACAACACAACGATACTTGCCAAAGACAACAATCATATCAAGATCAAAAAGCATTGAGACTGACATGAGGTTGTATCCTAAGGACTCAACAAGCATGACTTTGTCCATGTGTATGTCCTTAGAGATCGCAACCTTACCAAGACCCAATACCTGACTTTTGCCTTTGTCGGCAAAGATGATATGCTTCAGATGTGACGGTGATAAGGGAGCATCCATCAATAGATTCTTGTCACCGATCATGTGATTTGTACATCCACTATCGAGGACCCACTCATTGGCTTTGGGTTGATCATCCTGCAGATGAATTAGTGCAACTTACGATCTCATATACTTCATCGGTGAAGAATATGATATCAATTTCATCAGATGAATTTCATCAGGCAGTATAACAGATAACCAGTATGAGGACGTGTGAAATTAAAGTTCATTTCTTCATGATTAGCGTACGTCCTTTCAGGCAACGTTGTCAGGTCCCCAAAAAATTCATCAGACGTTAAAGCACGTCTGGAGACCTGACCCTGCAGAAGAGATTAGTTCTTTTTCTTCACCACCCACATCTGAAGGGGTGGCAAAGAGTTCATCACTCTGCGAGCTCCATATGAGAATGGTGGCATAGAGGCCAATCCATTTCGTTTCACATAAGAGGGGTTAGGGTAAGCATATGAATAAGCAAAGAAATTCTTCGAGGACTTATGAACATATTGGTTTGAAGAATAATGCACATATTCATAGCCCTTAGCTCTACCTCATGAAACAGAGTTGTTAGCACGATGATAATCATATGAGGACTTTGATCCATGTGAGGAATTTGGTCCGTATGAGGACTTGGATCCATATGAAGAATTTGGTCCATGTGAAGAGTTTGATCTGGGGTTCCTATTCTTCACAGGTGGTGTCATGAGGACATTCACCTGAAGACTTTCAAGGCACTTCTTGGGAACCCAGATTTTCTTCATAGGGGAACCATTCCTGCAGTTAGTGCCAACATATCTAGCAAATACTTCACCATTCTGATTTTTGAACAGTTTATAGTTGGAGTCAAATGACTCATCAGAAGAATGAGGAGATTCACAAGTAAATCCAGATAAGTTAGATGGATCAACTGGAGGTCCCTTTGCAGCAACCCATGAGGTTTTGGGGTACTGCTCAGGCTTCTAATATGTTCCATCAGCATTGAGTTTCCTCTCAAAGGCAGTACCTTCTTTCCTAGGGTTCCTGTTGAGAATCTGCTTTTTAAGCACATCACAAAGAGTCGGATGCCCTTTGAGGCTTTTGTTCATGCCTGTCAGGTACAATTCCTTCAGCCCTGCATCGTCAGTGATACTAGCAATGTCCTCAGATGAGGAGTTAGTGATAGCAGGAGCAGGTGAAGAATTTGTAACAGTTGAAGCATTTGAACATTCAGGTGAAGAATTAGCAGATTCACGTTCAATGCACTTTAAGCATGGAGGAACAAATTCTTCTTGAAAAGCGCTGATTTGTTGAGCAAGTAATGAATCGCGCTCCTTCTGAAGATCTTCATAACTCACTCTTAGCTTCTCAAGATCTTGCTTGTTTTGAAGAAACTCATAAGAAAGCTTCTCATGATCAGATAAGAGAGAGTTATGATGACCTTGAAGGCTGTCAAAACTAGACTGAAGTCTCTGAAGATTTTCAGTCAGGGCTTTAGTGCGATCCATTTCTTCACCCAACATATCATCACTTTTGTCTAGCATGTTTTGAACCTTTTCAAAAGCCCTTTCTTGTTTGGTGGAAATACAAACAAGCTTGGTATAGCTAGGTTCAATATCATCATCAGATCCATCATCATCAGATTCATCGTCACTAAACTCGGATGAGGAACATTCGGTTACCTTGTCACCCTTTGGCATGAGACATGATCACGGAAGATGATGATTACGGTTCAAGTCATCGTTTTGAGAGATTCCTTGAAGTCCTCAAACCAAGGATCATGACGGGTTCGATGACCTTCATAGGCGTCGAGATTCGGTCCCAGATAAGCTTCACATTGCAAAGATGCATAATGCGCTTGAATTCATCTACGGATAGGCGAGGAGCAGATGATGTCCTTCGCCATGATGTCAAGTCGAGTGTACTTGTGAATGTCATCGGCTTGCCTTCTTACATAGATCGGTAAGACCAATCTCGGTGACGGTCCATTTCATTGTTCATAGCCATGAGGCGCTTCCTCATCATGGCCTTCCACTTGGGATAATCATGACCGTCAAAGATAGGGCATGTCACTTTCTTCATACTGCGGTCGACATAACTAAAACTCCGGTGGTTAAATCAAAATCACACATAACAAGGGAGTACCTTGCTCTGATACCAATTGAAAGTGCGTTATATCGACTAGAGGGGGGGTGAATAGGCGATTTTTATGAATTCTTCAATGAGGAATTTTCCGGTGAGGAAATTCCTAAGTGAAGAACTACTTGCAGCGGAATAAGTACTCAGAAGTAAGCATAACAGAATGCGGGCATGGTCATCATGATGAAATGAAGACAATCACAGTACGAGAAAAGCGTAAACACAGGATAGCACAAGATGAAGACAAACAGACTAAAGAATTGAACTGAGGAAATTGAGAAAGTCTTCAGTCAAAGTCTTCAAACACAGATATGAACGAACACTCAACACAGTAATGAGGAAATGAAAGAGTTGAGGAAATAGAACCAGTTAGGTTGGTGAAGACAATGATTTGGTAGACCAGTTCCAACTGTTGTCTCAGTTGTACGTCTGGTTGGAGCGGCTGAGTATTTAAACTCGAGGACACACGTTCCCGGACACCCAGTCGCCGAGCACGCAGCTCAGGACACCAAGTCCTCACCGTATTCTCCTTGAACTAAGATCACATAGACCTCGTCCAATCACTCGTGATAAGTCTTGGTGACTTAGGACCTTCACAAACTTGGTCACTCGGCGATCCACAATTCCTCTTGGATGCTCTAGACCATGACGCCTAACCGTCTGGAAGAAGCACAGTCTTCAAAGGTAACAAGCATCGGATCCACGCAGGATCAATCTCTTGATGATGCTCAATCACTTTGGGTTTGTAGGGGTTTGGTTTTGGGTTTTTCCTCACTCGATGATTTTTGCTCAAAGTCCTGGGAGGATGGGTTGCTCTCAAATGACAAGTGTCAAGTTCTCTCGGAGCAGCCAACCAGCTAGTGGTTGTAGGGGCGGCTATTTATAGCCTAGGGAGCAGCCCGACATGATAAGACATAAATACCCTTCAATGATATGACCGTTAGGTGGATAAGATATTTTGGGACAGGCCAAGAAGACAAAGAACGATCGGAAATTTGACTCTCAAATTCCTCGGGGCTATCATGTTCCTCATCATGTAGGCAATCCGACCTTTGGCGAATTCCTAACTCCCAAGTTAGAACAAATTCCTCGTGACAGGAAGAACTTCGTCTCACATCGAAGAAATTGACTGAGCTGTATGAGATTTCCAAAGGCTTCACTCGAAGGGATTGGTAGGTGTAGGATTTTGAGTTGAGCATCACATGGAAATTTTTCCTTAGTATTTCCTCGACCCCCTTTAACAAAGACGGTGTTTCCTATGACTCAAGAAAGAGAAAGCGAAACTACGAAAAAAAATTCTTCACGCTTCATGTTCCTCAAATGAATACCAAGTCTTCAAGGTCACACCAATTTCTTCACTTTCAAAGTCTTGAGAAAGTCTTCAGAATATCAAAGTCTTCAGTCGAAGAACTTCATTTTTAGGGGTCGACTTTCTCTGTAAATATCAAACTCCTCATAGCCTTATAGACCTGTGTACACTCATAAACACATTAGTCCCTTAACCTATAAGTCTTCAATACACCAAAATCACTAAGGGGCACTAGATGCACTTACACTGTGGGGGTGCAAGACGGGGGGGGGGGGGGGAGGGGGGAGACGACGGGGCATCCAGCCACGCGTGTCATCCCCGCCAATTGCGCCGAGGCCGCTCCAAATCGGTATCCATTCTTCGTCGATTACTTCTCTTGCGGCCTCTGCCCCCCCTTCTCTGATTTCTTCAACGACGTCATGCACACCTACGGCTTCCACCTTCTGGATGTTACTCCAAATGTCGTGGCATGCATGGCTCTATTTGCGCACCTCTGCGAGGGTTCGCCGGGGTGCATCCCAACACGGCGCTCTTCCGCCACTACTACTTCTCTCGGATCCAACCGGGGGGCACCATTTCCGGTTGTGTCGCCTGGATCCCACGGTCCAAGGGGGCATACCCGGAGGGCGCTCAGAAGGAGAGGTGGGAAGAATGGCGGGGCCGGTGGTGCTGGATTGAGGAGGATGATCCACAAGATTTCTGCCGGGTTCGCCAGGCGCCGCCGGTTCGGCGGAGCGACTGGAGCGATGTTGATGCCGACGATGCGAAGCTCACGGTCACCACCACCAGGATTCTTCGCCTCACCGAGGCCGGGCTCACCCTTGAGATGATCGGGGCGGATTTCATCCGCCGCCGAATCGCTCCGCTGCACAACAAGGGGAGGCCGTCCTGGCTTTTCACGATTGCCGCTGACATCATGAGGCTCCGCCCGGGCCTCGACCATAACCTCACGGTGGTGAGGCACGCCCATATCTACCAACAGCTCTTCCAGCTCGACGTGAACCGCGATGGCGAGGTCGAGCGGTCCGGCAAGGCCGCGAGGGCCGCCGCGAAGGCCGGCAAGGTTGCCAAGGGGCCCTTGTTTAAGTTGCCGGTGGGAGTGGTCCCGCTGAGCAACAACTCTCTCCGGACCGACATCATCGCCATGATGCCGGACTTCAATGCGCATGGTCTTGACCCGAGCTGGATCGAGCCGGAGGAAATTCAAGTGCAGGAGTTCTTCGATACCTTGCACGAGGGGTACGTCACCGCCGAGCCACGGCTCGTCCAGGACACCACCCAGGCGGAGCTAGACTACATCGCCGCCAGGGCGGTGGAGGCGGAGCTCGCCAAGGAGGCCGGCAGCACCGGCGGCGTGGAGGACAAGGCCTCTCATCGAAGATGTGGTCGACGAGTCGTCGTCGGAGGTGGCCGAGGCTGTCGACCCTCCGACCACGGGCAGAGGGCGAGTCCTGCGGCGGGCCACCTCTGGTGAGCCGGTCCGGCCCGGCAGGGCCATACAACCGCGGCAACCCTAGGAGGGGTCCGAGCGCCAGATAGGGCTGCGGCGGCGAAGAAGAGAGCAACCGCCTCTTCTTCGTCCAAATGCCCTCGGACTCCATCAGCTTCCCCTCCTCCGACAGATGACGACGCAAAGGTCACCTTCGACTTCGGGTCCCTCAGCCCAAGGAGGAAGAGGAAGGCAGCAGAGGAGGAGGAGGAGGAGGAGGAGGAGGAGTAAGCTTCTTGTTCCCTTCCCCCCTCCTGTCATCTTTGTTTCCTCAAACTATGCCGCTTATCTTGAATTATTTTCATTTTTGCAGGGAAGTGGAGACGCTAGACTAGAGGGTGAAGAGGGTCAGGACCTCGACGAGCGGCCAGCCCCCGGCAGGCGCTTCCGGCACACCGCTGGTGGTGTTGAGCAGTCCGGACAGCAGCCCCCGGCCCAGCCCCCAGCGTGAGTTCATCACTTGCCCTTCACCAACATGTGTTGGGGGTACGATCAGTTGGCGCTGACCTTTCCGTGATCACAGGAGGAGAACAGCAGCAGGAGGAGCCACAGAGGGCTACCCCCAACTCGCCGCCCCCATCGACCACGCCGCCCCGAGGGGCGTCCCCGGCAAGGGCGCCAAGCACCGTGCCCATGCACACGGAGGAGGAGGAGGTGAACTCGGGCGCTGGTGGCTTTGCCTCGGCGCCAGATGATGGCGGGGAGGGGACCTCTGCTTCCCAGCCCGGCACGGGTAAGCCACCCACCTTCTGTTTTTGTTTGCTTTTTCTTCTTTCCGAACCCTGGTCTTGGCCTCGCCTCATCCCCTTCCCGGTGTCTAGATCCCCCTTCGGCGGACCCAGAGGACATTGACACCGTCATCAAGGACGTCGCCAAGGATGCCGCGGTGGAGGCCGAGAAGATCTCCGCCGAGGAGGCCGCCAAGGGCGCTGCTGAGAACGCCGCCAAGGGGTCTGTCGGGGAGCCCGACAAGGGGCCTGCTGGGGAGGCCGGCAAGGACGCTGCCGAGGAGGAAGTGGTTGATGACCAACCTTCCTCTTCTGCCGCCTCTGGCTCCGGCAGGTACCTGAGGGTGAGCGACGACCTTTTCGTCCACCTCCAAGGGTCGTCGAGCTCCAGGGCGCCCGTTGAGGGCGAGGTGTTTGACGAGGAGGTGCTTGCCACCGCCGGGCTCGAGGTCGTTGACGAGCCGAGCGCCGGTGGCGATGGTTCTCGGGAGGAGCGGCTTCTCCAGGCCATGGGCGCCAACTTCCGGAAGCTCCAGGCGCTCCATCGCGCCCGCCTGGACAAGGCTAAGTCCAGGGCGGCATCGGTGGACAAGGCGGAGGCGGACCTCAAGGTACGCGTCGCCGAGATGCAGACTTGGTTCCGCCAAGCTTTTGAGGAGCTGAAGGCCGCCCAGGGCGAGCTGGCCAAGCGTGACGTGGAGCTTACCATGAAGCAGGCCGACATCGAGAAGGCCCAGGAGACGGCAGAGAGCTTGGCCGCCGCAGCCGAGGCCGCTCGAGCCCAGCACCAGGCCGCACTGAACTCCCAGTAGGAGGACCTTGCCGCGCATGAGGAGAATCTTGCCGCAACGCTCCACGGCAAGGATGAAGAGGTGGAGAAGCTTGTCGCGCAGCGGACCCGGGAGCTGGAGCAGAGGCACAAAGAGGTGCTCGATGCCCAGACTCTGGTTCACGCTGGCAGGGTGAGGGAGCTGGAGGTGGAGCGGGACGAGCTGAAGGACCAGGCCCTGAAGCTGTCCAAAGAGAAGGACACGCTCAACGGCGCCCTGACTGAGGTGTAGGGTGCGGCCGTCAGCAGGGCCGGGGAGCTCTCCGACGCCAACAACTCCATCAAAGACCTGAAGCTGAAGCTGGAGGGCCTTAAGGGGATGCTCTCAGAGGCTAGGGCTCGGGAGGATACCTTGGCCAAGGATCTGGAGGCCGAGAAGTTGCAGCGGAAGAACGAAGCCGCCAACCACAAGGATTTTGTGGATGGCAAGAATCGCTCGATCAGCCGCCTCGAGGACGTCGCCAGCAGGACCACCATGCAGCTGGCCACCATGGGTATGCCAAACGTGAGGTACGCCCCGGATCGCAGCACGACCTCCAATGACAGGCTGACCCTATTCTTTGAGGGTGTCCTCGGGGCCCTGGAGCAGCTCCACTCCGATCGGGAGGCCTCTCTGGCCGACGAGTCCCGGAGGCTTTGCCGGGGTGCCATGACCATGGTCCTCACCATGGTGGCGTACTGGAACCCCGACCTCGACTTCGACGCCGCGCTGCAGAGCTTGCCAGAGGGTGCTGACCCCACGGCGCTCAAGGAGCGTATCAAGCCCATCATCAGCTGCATCGGCAGAATCGAGAGGGTGGAGGGCCAGCTCCGGGATTAGGCACCTCGTTTCTCATCACCACTGCAGGTTCACGACCAAGACAGTTTCTATCTTTAGTTAGAACCGCAGCAATAATGGATGTAATATAACTCTGCAGCACTTTTGGTACGATGCATGTTATGTTCCTGTTTGATCCTCCCTTTGTATGTTTACCCTATGTTAAACGGTAGGCTTGCCGGCGCGTAAACCCAGGGTGGCACCTTGAGGACGGATCCCCAATGGCCTGCCGGGTGTGCTTGCTGCCGAGCGAACCACCTTACCGCTCTCAACACGGCCGGTCGAACTATTGACCTTGACTCGAGTCAGAATCGAGAGCGTTGCCAATTGCGGAAGGCTACCCTGCCACTCTCGACGCGGCCGCTTGAGCTGTTGAGCGGACTCGAAATAGAACAAGTGTGTTGCCGATTGCGGAAGGGCCCCTTTGCATGCAGGCTTTCATACATAGGGCAGGACCTTCGAGGACAACAACCTCATATATAAAAAGGAAATCGCTTAAAGTTTCATATGACTTAGCTTTCCTGTCGCCGCACCGGCGTCCTTCGCGCTTGCAGGCGGCGTCGTTTTCTTGGCCGTCTTCTTCTCTGGAAGCCGTGGCCACGAGAAACTTCCAACCGGCCGTTAAACCAGATTCTCACAACTACGAACCCTATCTGGCAAGCCAAAAATGTCGGTGGGAACTACACCTATGGGATCACTGGAATCCCTTCTACGGTCGGCGGGCGCGGGGTTGTGAGAAGAGCAGGTCCAAGAGCCAGCACAAGGATCGTTTACCCAGGTTTGGGCTGCGAGGATGCGTAAAACCCTAGCCCTGCTTTGGTGGATGTATTCAGTGTTCTTGAGCTTTCCAACTAGCTATGGAGACTGTGTAGCTTCAAAAAGCCGAATCCCTCTCCAGTATGCCTCGGGCCTCCTTTTATAGTCGAAAAGGGGTTGCCACAGTGGCACACAGGAGGTGGAAAGGCATACAGTGCGCGAGCTTATAGCCCGGCATTACGGGACAAAGCGCATTAAATGCGCTACTTTGGTGTCCATTAGCTTTATCGGGGACAGGAACGAGGTCGGTCCCATCCGTCGCCGCCCCACCTCGCTTCGACACGCGCCCAACCCAGCGATGCATGCAACGCCATGTAGGAAGGCAGGCAGTTGAGGTGGCACGGTGGTAGGGCCTTCATGAAGATCTGCATGCCACCACGCAGGTGCTTGCTGATTTGGCCTAGAAGTTGCATATTGCCACGCAGGTGCCTGCCCAGCTAGTTGGGCTGGCAGTTGCATGCGAATGGTGGTGGAGCCTTGGCTGGTGCGGGCCTGGCAGTGGCCCTGCTGGCGCCTCTCGGCAAGGGCCTTGCTGGGGGCCCGGCAAGGGTTCTTGCCGTGGCTTCGCAGTCGTCCCCGACAAGACGCTTGCCGGGGGTCTTGTGGATTTCCTTGGCAGGGATCTCGCCAAAGGTCGTCGTCTTCTGATCCTCATCTGATCTCATATATTTATAGTCTTGACAAAGATCTACATGCCACCACGGAGGTGCCTCCCGATCCCTGGCCCCAACGTAGTTGGTTGGGTTGGAACCCGTGGGCTCAAGGGTGGCTCGCTTTGTTGGTGTTGGGAAAGTTGCCCCAGCAAGGCTCTTGTCGGGGCCACGGAGGCCGCCCCGGCAAGGGCCTTGCTAGGGGGACTCCTCCTCGCCCCTTTGCTGTCTTGTGTTTCTGGCCTTGGCGTTGCCTTGGTCGTCCTGTGCTTTGGCTTCTTCCCAGTTTCGCCCTCTGCGCTGCTTAACGTGGCCATGGGCGCGGCTCTGACTGTCCGCGCACAAGTAAAGGGGTACAAAGGAGTGCCCCTACTTTAGTACACCAACATATATAATGTCTTGCAACAAGATGGCATTGCATAATTCACATATATGGTAATTAGACACTATAGGTGACATTCACACAAAGCATCTCTAAACTAAGCATATGACATAGCAATGCAAGACACCATATGCACGATATGAGCAATATAACCCTGCCAAGTTAGAGCATGCACCTCGGGGGGAAATAGGACTTGTCATCTATCTCTGAATCCTCCTCTGAGGAGCTATCCGTAACCAGCAAGACATGCGCTTCATCAGATAGCATTGTCTGCTCTGAAGACCTTTTTTTCACTCCAGATTTTCCCATGACCATGTCGAATGGCTGATGCACAGGAAGAGTAATTGAATTTACTAACATCGTTAGCAAATTTAATATGTAACAAAAAAAGGATGGCATGATATAATTCACATATAACATGACTGGCTAACCAGGATGGCATTGCAAAATTCACATATATGATGCCTGGCTAAACAACATGCCATTGCATGATTCACATATATGATATAGAAACTAAACAGATGGCATTCATACAACGCATGTCTAAACTAAGCAGTTGCCATATTTTATGTATAAAGTAAGCAATGCAAGGCACCATATGCATGATATGACCAACATCAGCATGCCAAGTTAGAGCCAAAGACCTCAGGGGTTAAATAGGAGTGGTCTGCTCCCTCTGAATCCCCCTGTGAATAGTTATTTTCCTCTTGATTATAGTCTGGAATGGGGGGAGGAGGTTGCTTTTGCGCCCACCATGGAGCGACGTCTGCATGAAATTTTATTGCCACGCAAGGCTCGACCCTTTTGTTGTACATGTTCAGTAGCATTGTGTAGAATAACTGACATGCATAGGAATAAAACATAGTGATATTATGTAAGGAGTGCATGCATAAATCCAGAATGATGGTAGCAACCTGTGGATAGACCAAAAACCAATGATAGCAGGCAGATAGTAGCTTCAGTTAAAATATACAGATAATGGCTCTTTTAATGTTTGTTTCCCACCCAATATGAAATTCATAGTAGACACCCGAGATTAAGCAGATAGTAGAAAGACACTATTGATTGCTGCCCCAATATGTACCCCACAACCATTTAAAACTCAAGTTTGAGCATTAGTTTGGACCTGACTCAGAGTTTAATCGGTGAAACGGACAATAAAGTAGCATGCTATATTAAGCGATGCATAAGTAAGCAAGCACGAATGAGTGACCTCTCTTGCGGACCCATGTTGTCCTCAAGGTCATCTGCTCAGTTGATGATGGTAATGTAGTTGGCGTGGCTGCCGGCTGCAGGGAAGAAGATCTGAGGCGGCGAAAGACAATCTAGAGGGCGGATCCCTGCTATGGTGAACCCTTCTTTCGTTGGAGCAGCTGAGCTGGGGTGGACGATAGTGCAGCAAGAGCGGCACAAACCACACAAGGTTTTCTTTGACACATATTTGTAACAGAAGTAATTTTGTAAGGGCTTGTTTGAATTGGAGGATTCTAACAATGTAGGGATAGGAAATACACAGGAATAGGATAGGAATGCATGTGCAAAAGACAGAATTTAAAAACACGGGATTTCTGTCAATCTAGGTGTTTGGTTCACAAGAATTGGAATATCACAGGAATGCAAAGCATGGTGAAATTAAGTCAAACCACAAGAAAATGTACAGTTATAATGCTATTATGCTACTATCTCTTAGACTTGTGCTTCATTAATAGGAATTTGAAAAGGAGGCCAAGTGGATATTAAAATTCCTATGTCTTTTCTTTGAAGGAGACACTAAAGGAACAAATCATACAGTTTTCCGTTGCTCCATTCCTTTGAACCGAATGCATGAATAGTAGTACCATAGGAAAATTTCCAAATCCTATGTTTTCCTTCTATTTTCCTCTCAAGCAGTGGCGATTCTATAGGCAGGCTTGAATAGGAAAAAGCCTACACTCCATGAATGTTTTTGTGCTACTTCTACTACTTTGGACCCAGGCCACTGCCCTACTAGCTGAACTCCCAGGCCCATCTACAAATGCACAGCTCAAATGCGAAGAAATAAATAATGATGGATTTCGAGAGAGTCCATCACGGATAGCTAAGTTGCCTGGTACCTCACTGCTTGTCATATAGTAGGAGAAACTAATCGTATTTCACGTTACTACGCGAGCTCAGTGGACAATATATATATAAAGTAGAGTAAAAAAGTGATGCAAAAAGTGTACAACCTGTTTGTCCAAGCCATGTGGGTCTCAGCATCACTGGGTTGTTCGCTAAGGATGATGCAGCTGATGTGGCTGTCGGAGGAGAGGAAGAAGATCTTAGGCATTGGAGATGGAGCCGAGGGTACTGCTCCGCTGTGATGGAGGGTTTCATAGTTGGAGCACCTCCGGTGAGTTGTACGGCGAGGAGGCTGAAGCAGGACAAGAGAGACAACGTTAACCTGAGTGGAATTCTAATACCATCTCTAATAGATGATGTAAAATACATAACCACAAAGTGCTAGATGTAAAATACATCAGCCGCTCATTTCTGAACTTAACTGTCGAATGTGAATTTAATTGTCGAAACTAAATTTTACCGTGGAAACAGAATTTTGCTGTCGAAACTGAATTTTACTATCGGCCGAACGCACTAGTAGCGTAAAGCGATTGCACTAATAGTTTTGCCCCTCGAGCACTAGTGGCGAGTAGCGATGATCTAAATCGGTGGCAGCTCTGGCAGGAAGCGTAGTACCACCAGGCAGCAGGGGCGGCTGGTCGTGCGGCAGAAGTGGCATGTCACGGAGCAGGGCAGCTGGTCGTGTAGCATCATCTCGGGTAGCAGCAGGAGGAGCTCGAGCGACAGTCAGAGCTGCTGCTCGTGTAGAAGCAATGTGAGCAAGAGTAGAGCATCGGTGCAAGCAAGAGCACTAGCGCGAGCAGAGCAGACCAGGTAAGGGACCGAGAGCAAGAGCAGAGCAACAGCGCGAGCGAGAGCCGAAGCACCAGCAGCAGTGTCAGCAAGAGTCGGAGCAGCAGCAACAACTCCTACTGATGTCGATGTCGCCGCCGAGGGAGATATGACATGGAGGAAGTGGCCGGTGATGCCGTCGTAGATGGAGCCGTGCCATGGCGGCTCGGGACCGAGCGGCGACAGCACCGTGAGATCAAATCAAGAAGAAAATGTAGAGATTAGTGTAGAACCTCTTTGGTTGCACCGATTTGGCCTCAGCTTCATCCAAGGAATCGGTGATGGTGCTGCTCTTCCGATGGTGCAGGTGAAGACAGCGGTGTGGGAATGGAGGTGGCGCGATAGACGAGGCAAACCTCGGGGCAGCTCCTTGGAGGTGGAGGACAGGGTGGCTGAACCGGCGGGACGATGAGATCGACGATGGATCCTCATTGGGTGCAGTGGATGAGGGACGTCGATCTATTGCGGTGGACGATGGCGTTGGGGAAGAGGCTCCAGCTGGGTGGTGGACAGAGGAGGGTGTGAGGCTTCGCGGGTTTTCGTGGCCTCGGTGTACGAATGGGGGCGGAGGGGGTTGGAGGGGGGAACCATGGCTTAGAGACGCGCTTGTCCGAAATGTGTGGTAAATTAAGAAAGTACCCCCACCAATTTGAACTAGGCGGTTCTTTCGGTTCAAGGGTATCACGGGAATTTCGCGTGTCGGGATTTCGCAGGAGGTGGGAGTTTTCGCGCGCGTTGCAATTTTGGGATAGCAAGGCTCGGGTTGAGATGGAGGGAGTTTTCCGAGCACAATGAGACAATGTGATATCTTAAATTTTGGGATAGCAAGGTGCGGGTTGAAGAGGCGGGAGGTTCGCAGCACGATAGACAGAGATGTTAGCTTGAAATTTCGGCATAAAAAGGCACGGCTTGAAATTTGGGGAGAACAAGCTTAACGTGTACAAAAAAACAAAAAAGACAATTTGCACCCCACTAGAGAGAGCCATGTCCCGTTTTACTATATTATTACTAGAAATGCCATTAAAAAAACAACAAAAAAACTAAAAAAATAGGGACAACAAGCTTAACGTGTACAATACCAAATCAATTTCACTTGCGTCAACAATAAAAAAAATTCCTACTGTCTAGCATATGGACTAAATTTGAGTACATTTTCCCTATTTCAATGGGATTGTACTCGGGTTAGTAATACAACCATCTAAATATTATCTTCACACCACATGACATGAGTATGAGAGTAGTATATTCCCATATAAATATGATCGACATGTACATACGATCTCGAATTCAAATATATGTATCCATTTTATGTTGAATTCAAATCATAGTACATGTATGCTCTAGCTAGATGTTCGGAATCTAAACCATGTATGATACTATGTACAATGTGTTTAACACGCACAACACACACGTGCGCGCGCGCGCACACACACACACACACACCATTTAGGTACGTGCTGTGAAAGCCACCCATCATTTCCAATTTGAATAATGTGTCCATGCATGGATGCAATGTCACCAAATGATGGTTGCCATTGGTATCTCACATTCAAATCATTTTGACCTTGTTCAATGTGTAAACAATATAGCATGCTCGTTTCAAAACCACAACACACGTATCTCAACTATATTCATGCATGCATGGGTTTCAAACATCATGATCTCTTATTCAAATATTTTAATTCAACTTTACATTAATTATGACCTCACCAAGTCTTTTACACCCACACAGTTTTCTTCTCTTTATAGTTGTACCACTTACTTTCTGTCATGCATGCATGCACACACACTACCACTCAGCATTATCCATCGCACACACACAATCTTTTTCTTCAGATAGTTCTCCCATGCATGCACACACACACACACCTCCCTATCTTCATCACTTCAGCCATTCTTTATCTCTCACATGCATGCACAATGATCGATGTTCCTAGTTTCCCACACAAACCGATCGATCAATATCTCTAGTCAGGTCTCACCCTGCTCTTTCCCACGTACACATCGATCAAATCTACCTCTCTATATAGGACCACACAGCTAATACATACACATTATCTATCCATCGTCTCCCTCTCATCATCCATGCCTTCCGCTTCATCTCTCAGACGAGCGCACAATGGCGAAGACAGGGGGCAACAATGGCCTTGGCCTCCCTAACATCACTGTATTGAGGCTAATATGAATGTGATCGGTATATCAATTGCTGGTAAAATGTTTTAAGTTGATGAATTGGCCCTCCCCATAATGGATTGGCAATGCTTGCCCCCCCTAGCTCATTTAATTTTCATGGCTACGCCACTGCGCGCAACCGCTCACGTTCTCGCCCCCTCTCTTTAAATATCGATCTCGCACTTGTGCACTCCTTCCCAGTATCCCCCTCTTGGCCCCTCGCACCATCTTCCAGCACCCCCCATATCCTAGTGCTTCTACACTCGTAGAGCTCTTCCCCCTATCTGTCTCTATCGATATCTCTCGCGGTCGACTCCTGCCCTCCCTTCTCATATATCACCTCGGCCCCATGCACATACATGTATGAATATAGGCCTCTCCTTCACACAAATTGCATTGACACGTATTCCCTCACCATATCTCAGTATCTCTCACATACATGGACTACGTGTATGAAATATAAGAGGTGCACACACGCACTCGTTCCCACATACAAACGCGTGGGTGCATGATTGAGCACATTTTTACAAAAAGTGAGTGTTTAGAAAGGCTTTAGACGTGTGCCACTAGTCTATATATCTATATCTATACCTATATACGGTGTGCAAATAACTTTGAAAGGTGGTCGTTTGATGAAGCCAATCCGACGGTGCAGAGATGACAGATCCGAGCACCGTTGGATATCATCTACATTCCACCAGATTCTGCAGCATGTACAATCTAGAATACTCCATGGTTGGACTTAAGCATAATGCACAAACCTCAAAACACAAGAACTTCTCCTTTGTTCTAAAATCTTCCGTATCATAATTGCCCAAAAAATTCTAGATGAAGTGCCATTACTTGTTTTTACTTTATGCTTTATGACACACAATTCCTGAATCTTAAAATAAATTAACTTTTTTATGAAAACTAATTGGTTTTGAATGCGATGAACTATAAGAATAAAACGAACATCTACATCATGCACATATGACTCAAAGCTTACATGCTATAATGTGATGTTTATTCATAATTTGATTGCCAAATCTCATGCGTGCAATGCACGTGTACCTTACTAGTACTTTCAGTATGTGCAAAACACGTAAAATTATAATTCCAATGGCATGCTACACAGTGTATCTCCCTTTTTCAGTTAATGTATTATGATTAAATGATGTGGGGGGATTTAATTAAACCACGTGGCACATGTGGAGGCATTGTCACGACATTCTTGTGTGGTTTGATCACAGTGACGTGATGCTGGTTCCAGAAGAACGTACTCATCCTCTCTCACGCACACTAGCAGTACGTGCATGAAGCAAAGATGTGCACGCATGCACTCATTCCCTCGCACGCACACGCGGGTAGACAGTGGGACACATTTTTGTACCAAGATCCACCCCATGTGATAATATGACGCGTGTAAAGTCATTCACTTAACTGATGGTCAATTAATACAGCGCATGCAAATTGAGTGGATGTGAGGGAGGAAGTAGTTGAGAATGACATTACTCCTCCATTGTGTGCATGCGAGTAGTTAAATCATGGGTTGCTACTTTCATTGATCTCCTTTGTATTTTGTTCCAATTTTTGACCATATTTTTAAGTAACATAATATTTATGCATGTCATAGAAAGTAATACCATCGAAAACTACGTTCAAATACGATTCCAATGATATAATTTTTGGTGACATGCATTAACATTTTCTTAGTTAAATTTTTGGTCAAAAATTTGCATAAAATAAAAGGGAGCCAATAAACCAGGACGCAGGCATCATGATCAATTTTTGCCTGAGCTACCATTGGTGTCCTTTGTATTTAAATATGGATGGAGTGGAGTAGTACTATCTTTATTTTAGCCTCGTAGGGATCTCCCAGCGCCTACGCTCGCCTCCTCGCCTCGCCCATCGGATGCCGCCGTGGATAATCCATTAGATCACAGGATCCCGCGGGTTTCCCTCTCACTGCAGCCCGCAGCACTGTCGCCTTTGAGCGAAACCCACATGTGTTTCAGAGGGGATCCATTGCTCCGAAATCACATATCAGTGGCGCCGGAGGACATGCCAGGGCTGCATTTCAGATGGTGGGCAGCAAGGACAAATCAGATCGAGGAAGCGTCGCATCGATTGGAGACAAGTTCAAAGGAGCTGCGCCTGGCGAAGCACAAGGCGGAGGCGCAAGTCGATCTCAGGGGGGAGATGTTGAGGGATGTCAGCATCTCGCAGCGTCGCGTTGATTTCGAGCTGGGGCTAATGGCAGAGATCATATTCACGGAGTCGACTGGGGAGGAAAGAACGCGCACGCCTGCGGAATGGCATGAGCAGCCGGTGCAACTATTCAAATGGGCAGTAGGAGAAGCCAAATCGCGGGACCAGTTGCGGCGGCGCCTGATACCTCTCCAACATATCTATGTTTTTTTATTGTTCCATGCTATTATATTATCTGTTTTGGATAATTTATATGCATTAACATGCTATTTTTTATTAATTTTTGGTACTAACCTATTAACCTAAAGCCTAGTGCGAGTTTTTATTTTTTCCTTGTTTTTGAGCATCACGGAAAAGGAATACTAAATGGAGTCCAAACGGAATAAAACTTCACGATGATTTTTCTTGGACCAGAAGACACCCAAGGGACTTGGAGTGCAAGTCAGAAGAGCCACAAGGCGGCGGCAAGGGTGGAGGGCGCGCCTAGGGGGTAGGGCGTGCCCCTACCTTATGGGCCCCTCGTGACCCCCCTGGCCTAGTTCTTCCTCCTATTTATTCACATATATTCCAGAACCACCAGAGGCATCCACGAAAACACTTTTCCACCACCGCAACCTTCTGTTCCCGTGAGGTCCCATCTTGGGGCCTTTTCCGGCATCCTGCCGGAGAGGGATTCGATCATGGAGGGCATCTACATTAACTCTACTACCCTTCCGATGAAGCGTGAGTAGTTTACCACAGACCTACGGGTCCATAGCTAGTAGCCAGATGGCTTCTTCTCTCTCTTTGACTCTCAATACTAGGTTCTCCTCGATGTTCTTGGAGATCTATTCGATGTATTCTTCTTTTGCGGTGTGTTTGTTGAGATCCGATGAATTGTGGATTTATGATTAGCTTACCTATGAATATTATTTGAATATTCTCTAAATTCTTATATGCATGATTTGGTATCTTTATATGTCCCTTCGAATTATCGGTTTGGTTTGGCCAACTAGATTGGTTTTTCTTGCAATGGGAGAGGTGCTTAGCTTTGGGTTCAATCTTGCGTGATTTCACCCAGTGACAATGTAGGGGTAGCGAGACACGTATTGAATTGTTTCCATCGAGGATAAAAATATGGGGTTTACATCATATTGCATGAGTTTATTCCTCTACATCAGGTCATTTTACTTAAGGCGTTACTCCGTTCTTTATGAACTTAATACTCTAGATGCATGCTGGATAGCGGTCGATGTGTGGAGTAATAAAAGTACATGGACGCAGGAGTCGGTCTACTTGACACGGACATGATGCCTATATTGCATAATAATTGTCTTGGATATCGCCATAATTTTCACTTTTCTAACTATTGCTCGACCGTAATTTGCTCACCCGTCGTATTATTTGCCTTCATGAGAGAAGCCTCTAGTGAAACCTATGGCCCCCAGGTCTATTTTCCATCATATTAGTTTCCGATATACTATTTTGAATATTTTATTTTCAGATCTATAAACCAAAAAACCCAAAAATATTTTATATTTTATTTCTCTATCTCTATCAGATCACAACTTTGCAAGTGACCGTGAAGGGATTGACAATCCCTTTATCGCGTTGGGTGCAAGTGTTTGATTGTTTGTGCAGGTATTGGTCATTTGCGCGTTCTTATCCTACTAGATTGATACCTTGGTTCTTAACTCAGGGAAATACTTATCTCTAATGTGCTACATCACCCTATCCTCTTCAAGGGAAAAACCAACGCAAGCTCAGGAAGTAGTAGGAAGAATTTCTGACGCCGTTGCCGGGGAGATCTACGAAAAGATTTTCGAAACAATTTTCCCCACTTCTAAAACGATTTTCGAAAAGATTTTCCTTTTCGTTCGCCCTTCTTTCGTTCGTCTTTTTGTTTGCCCTTCTTTCGTTCGTCTTTTCGTTTGCCCTTATGTCTTGCTTGGTTTGTTTGTTTGTTTGCTTGGTGTAATTGTGTGATTATTGAAAATCAGAAGCAAAGAGTTTATGGATCCTCATCCACTTGCTAATCTTTTTAAAAGATCCAACAATGATTAACCAATTGCTAGTGAGTTGAGTGCCCTAGATTATCTTTATGATGTTTTGCTTGGAATCCGTGAATCTGAAATTTTTGATGAAGTACTTTATGAAGTGATTCACGATGGATCTTTGAATGAAAAGCTTGATTGCAATTATGTTAATATAAATTCTATTAATGTCAATTATTTTAATGATATACAAAACCGTAAGCTTGGGGATGCTAATTTTGCTATGTCTACTACTTGTTGCAATGATCATGATTGGGGTGATTCTTCCTATGATCTTGAAAATTTATTTAAGCCCCATGATGAATATGAGATTGATAATAATGTTTGCAATAATACTGAAAGTGAGTTTGGAAGAGTGTCAACCTTAGATCCCACATATTTGGATAATGTTCAATCTTATGAAGTTTTTGATAATAGTGGGTTCGGAGAGGTCATGACTTTATTTTATGATAATCCTACTATTTCGGAAGAGTGTCAACTTTGCATGCATGTGGATCATGAAGAGCAAATTTTATGTGATAATTGTGTTGTTGAATTTGATTATGATCCTACATGTAATTATTATGAGAGAGGTAAATATGGCTGTAGAAATTTTCAGGTTATAAAATTACCTCTCGTTATGTTGAGATTGCTATTGTTTCTGTCTTCTTCCATGCATATGCTAGTTTTTTCTTGCTTTGATAATTAGTTTGCTTATGGAATGCCTATGCATAGGAAGTATGTCAGAATTAGATCTGTTTGTCACGTGTTTTATGATGCTCTCTTTGCGCTTCAATTCTTGTCTTTCATGTGAGCATCATTGAAATCTCAATGCCTAGCTAAAAGGCTTTAAAGAAAAACGCTTGTTGGGAGACAACCCAATTTTTTCCTTGCTGTTTTTCAATAAATAATTCATCTAGACTCTAGTTAGATGTGTTTTTGCGTCTTAATTAGTGTTTGTGCCAAGTAAGACCTTTGGGATGGCTTACGGTGATAGTTGATTTGATCTTGCTGAAAAACAGAAACTTTTGTGCCGAGTCCCGGAATTTTTAAAAATCACAGAAGTGAGATAAAATTCTGAATTTTTTACTCATGATTGATATACAAATTGCCCATGTTGTCCTCATTTTTCAGAACTTTTGGAGTTACAGAAGTATTCAAAGTATTCAGATTGCTATAGACCATTCTGTTTTTTATAGATTTTGTTTTCTATGTGTTGTTTGCTTATTTTGATGAATCTATGGGTAGTATCAGGGGGTATGAACCATGGATAAGTTGGAATACAGTAGATATTACAACAATATAAATAAATAATGAGTTCACTACAGTACAAAAAGTGGTGATTTATTTTCTTATACTAATGGATCTTATGAGATTTTCTGTTGAGTTTTGTGTTGTGAAGTTTTCAAGTTTTGGGTAAAGATTTGATGGACTATGGAATAAGGAATGGAAAGAGCTTAAGATTGGGGATGCCCAAGGCACCCCAAGGTAATATTCAAAGGACAACCAAGAGCCTAAGCTTGGGGATACCCTGGATTGCATCCCCTCTTTCGTCTTCGTCTATCGGTAACTTTACTTGAGGCTATATTTTTATTCACCACATGATATGTGTTTTTTGGAGCGTCTTGTGTGATATGAGTCTTTACTTTCTAGTTTTCCACAAGCATCCTTTCTCTACACACCTTTTGAGAGGGACACGCACGAATCGTCATTTATTAGAATACTCTATGTGCTTCACTTATGTAGCGACCCAACCCGAATGGATCGAAGTCTCTGTGCTTAAGTGTCATCCCTGGATCGGTATGCTGACACACATAGTACTCGAGGATTTATAACAAAGGTAAATCACATGTATAAAGTAACATAAATACTATTACCTCAATCCATAGCAAAAGTAACAACAAAGTTGTGGAGTTCCCAACAACGCCAATGACAAAGTTGAGTGTAGACTGCGTAATCCTAACGTATCACTTACACGTTGTAAGAATTCCTGCAACATGAGACGTGCAGCGATGTAGGTCAGTACATTGAATGTACTGGCAATTTCACACCATAGAAAAATAATGAGAATGTCTATCTCTACATGCATATTTGGCTGGTGGAGGCTCTAAGTTTAATTTTGCATAAAGCCAATTTTTCCCTACACCAAAGGAAAATACATTTATTTACTACTAAGTTAAATTACCCATATTGAGAAGGTAACCCCAACTCAATACCAAAAATCACTAAATCATTAATAACACAACAAATTTTACTAAATAGGGTGATGAGATCAAACAATAATTCAAGTACCAGATACTCAAGATGTCCATAACCGGGGACACGGCTAATCATGATTAGTTTGTACACTCTGCAGAGGTTTGCGCACTTTTCCCCACAAGACTCGATCTCCTCCATTTTATTTCTCGCGCTGCTTGATGTTTGAGAAACGGATGATCGAGAAACAGTCTTTCCGAAGAGGTCCCCTTAATCGATAGATAGGCCGGTACACCTACAATCCCCTACATCGGCTAACCCATCATGGAAAGGATTCCCACAACTTACTCAACTATGCCAGAGCCCATCATGGCTTGTGGCTGCACACGGAAGTTTCTAGCATGAATAATCTTATAATCCCTTTGAGCCTGGGTGGCATTTCAGAGGATGATCACACGAGTTCCCCGGGATTTCCTAGGACAACACTGGATTCCCTAGGTGTCCAGACAAGCCACTGGTATATCCCCAGGGTGCCCCAACCATTCCACCCAGATGTGTATTAAAGTAGCCACCTTATGTTTCCCTTAGTTAATATTACTCTCGCAAATTTCATGAATCTCACATACCAATCCCCGTCTACGAGCACGACTAAGAAATATGAGCATAACGTAAATTCCCGGGGTGAAATTTTTGAAAAGTTAATAGGTTCGTACCTCATACACTACATAGCAATGCCCCAATTCCCAAATCCTACTCATGCAAGTATTTGAGGGGTGTATCTAATGCAAGTAAAACTGGGTATAGGAGGAGTATGATCAAAGTGTGAACTTGCCTTGTACTGTTGATGAAGATTCGTCGCACTGAAAACTCCTGATAGTTCTACTCGTCACTCTCCGATAAATCTATCGTAAGCAAGCAATTGCAGGCATAAGCACTCATGCAAAATAATTGAAGAAAAGAACTTGGAAAACCTTGAAAACAAGCAAACAACTCTTGACTCAGAAAACAATTTCTAACAGTACCTAAATTAAGTGAAATTGGCCTTATCAGAAAGTTTAGATACAGAGCTTCGATTTGCAAAAAGAATCAACTCGAACGGAGCTACGAAACTCAAGTTACGATCAAAAGAAGATTCAAATTCAAATTGGCTTGAACCAAATTTAAATTTTTTCGAAATTATGTTTAAGTTGGATTATTTTATATATGAGATTGCAGCGAAGTTATTGGCGTTTGTTTCATCTAATTCTAACTAGCGAGCAAAAAGTAACACTAGATTGACGTCTAGGGGCTAAACTAAAAAATAAAAATCGCGGATAGGTCCCTGACTAAAACTAACAGAAAAAGAAAAAGACTAAATAGCGAACGTTCGTTTTCTGAAACTAAACAGCGTACGTTCACTAAATAACTAAATCTAAAAAACAGATCTAGGTTAGGGTTTTCAAAAAAACCGAACTAAACTAGAAAAAAACAGCGGTTTACCGAGTTTGACCGGCGAGTCGGGTTTGGCCATGAGCTCCGTGAGCGGTGGCGTCCGGCGGCAAGGGTCAAGGGCTCGGCAAAGGCGATAGTGATGTGTAAGCGGCAAGAACATGGCGGTGCTAGGCGGGAGCTCGAGCCTGTGACTCGGCGGCGGTGGTGGAGGTAAAGGGGGGGTCCGGCGGCGGTATTTAAAGGCCCCGGGGGGCTCCTTGCCTTGGGCGAGGGGGCGACGGCTGCCGGCTCAGACTCCGGCCAGAGTCCGACATGAGCACGGCGCGAGGAAGGCGGCGGCGGCTTGCTGGGCCGGATGGGCTTCGGCCCAGTTCGGTCCGAGATGTTTTTAACAAACGCAACAAAAATAAAATAAAATATGACATCGGCATATTATATATCAAAATTTTCAGAAAAAGATTTTCTACCACATGAACATTTTTCTAGCGTCAAATTAATTCCACAAAAAAAAGCAAACAGTGCTACTGGTTCATTTAGAAACCATATAAAATATTTTAAAAATACCAAAATGATTTCAAATTTATTTCTCTCCATTTTTCTATTGTAGGGAATCATTTTACCCTATTTTCATATATTTTATTTTTGGAGAAAATAATTTGAATAAAAACCAAACAACTCCAAATTGAAAATAATTTCAAAAGGAACTTTTAGTTTGATTCTTTTAAACTCCCAACTCATATTTCATATGATTTGAAGAAGTCATTTTATCTTCTCTCGTGAAAATCATTGAGTTGGATAAAGTTTCTAAATTTGGAATATTTCCAAATGAAATTCAAATATTTTCAAAAAACCCTTTTGATTTATTTAAATGGAAGAATTCATATTATCTTCACCCTATGGTCTTGTGATGAAATGAATTTGAATTCATGGAGATCATAAGCGCAAGGTGGAAGTTTGGAAAGTCCTTTTATTCCCTCTCATTCAACTTTCAAAAAGTTTCAAATTTCAAACAATTTCACACAAGCAACCACACCACAATCAAACAACCAATCAAAACTATTTATTTAATATAACATTCCAAAATTTAGAATTTTGGGATGTTACAAACCTACCACCCTTAAAATGAATCTCTCCCTCGATATTCGGAGAGGCTAGAAAGAAATAGGTTAGGTTCGGAGTCTCCTCAAAATCCATCGTTCATCACAGGGGGTCTAGGGTGCTACCACCGTTAGAAGCGTTGTTACGGTTCCATCAAAACTCATATACTCCATCCTTATCATTGACAGTGTCGATCCTCTCAGATCTTCAGGATAATTTCTTCTCTGGGCTCTTCCGGTAGTTGCATAACCCTTTTCCTCAATTCTTTTGTCTTCTCGTCTTGGTACGGTTCTTCTGTGACTGGGTCTTCTTAGCTGACGCGTCAATACTAAACAACTATCGATATCTCATGGTGGTCAACAATTTATGGTTTCTCCTGCAGGAAATGGGTCTGGGCTACATTCTCACTGTATGACCAACGATTGGCAACAGCTGCCTTGTACAAGGGGAAGTTGTCATACCATTCTAAGGTTTCAACAAGGTTTTGATATCGTCGCCTCTCTACTATGGGTAAGTCACTCAGATTTACCATCCCATATAGCAAGGCGAATAATAAGAGTAAGTCGGTATGGTGATCAATCCATCCCGCACCCAAATCATTACCTTGTATATGGTTTAGCGGATCTCGCATTCTAACACTCGGTCATCCTCACAAGCATTGCAGAAATTCTCTTGTCGACGAACTAGGTTCGGATAAATCCATGGATTCTGCAAGCCAAACAAACATATATCGTTCCTTCACAACTCTCAGGTTTTGCGTTACTCCTATAAGATTGTCTGTTGATGAAGGCATATTCTCTTCCAGGGTTTTTCCTTCAGCAAGAGTGTGCTTGCTTCTTGGAAGGTCCTGGAGCCTGTGGGTTATGGGCTCACCTCATCACATTTATAGCTTCAACTCATCCTGGGTTATAATTGCTCCATATTACCAACATTATACCTCCTCTATATCCAATAGTACTTCATCCCTTCATATTCTTGGGGTATCCCACATATCGAGATAAAACTCATACTTATTTTGTCTAAAGTCCACTCCGTGGAAATATCATTATCTTTTCCAGGGTCAAGTGTCCTCACAGGGTACTACCACCCTTGAAATGCACAAATTCTTCCATAGACCATATTTCTCATATCCTCGAAAATGATCAAAATCTTTCTTCATAGAGTAACTACTCATAAAATCCAAATCAGTACCAACGATGCTAACTTTGTTGATTCTCAAATTATTACAATCTCCTGCATTTCCATTACATGTCTCAACTCAACACCTCGATATAAAAGAAATGTTCCCACTACTACTACTGTACTTCTTTTTCAACTCAACTATTTAGCACAAGTCTCCTTCTCATTGGGATAATCTCTGGCAAAGTGCCATGCTTCATTACAATGATAACATATTACTTCTGACTAGTCTTGAGGTTTCCTTGGGATTACATAGCCTCCTTGGGCCCTCGGCTTCCTTTTTGGGCAACCGCTGAAGTAGTGCCCTGAATCTTTGCACCTGAAACATGTGATATGACACAGGTCCTTCTTTGTAGAAATTGGGTTGTTCCTGGAATCCAATCTATTTCTCTTCCTGGACTTTTCCGTGCCAATCAGGGCTTCTATTTGCTGTGGGTCATACTCTAATTCTTTTGTCGGGAATTCTACTAGATCCCCATTCATAAATTTTTGGGAGATGTGTCCTTCTTCTCCACATGAATAGCATGACTTGGTACAGGGTTTAATTGGGTCTTATTTGGGTGTGTCCTCCACCTCTTCCTTCATCACAGGTTCTTCTAAAATTTCCATGAGGGATCCTTTCATTGCTTCTTTCTTTTGCTGGATGGTTCTTTGTACCATGGGGTAAATGTGACACTGAGCAGGGTAGTGGGTAGTCCCTTCACACAACAAACAAGTAATCTGCCTTGTTGGGCATTCTTCAGCTGGGTGACTTTCTTCACAATGAGGGCATTCATCCTTGTGTTCTTTATGGTTGTGTCCTATTGCTCCACAAAGCTTGCATGCACAAGGTTCCTTCATATAATTTCCGTAAGGC
The DNA here is from genome assembly GCA_021605145.1 of Aegilops bicornis. NCBI lineage: Eukaryota > Viridiplantae > Streptophyta > Magnoliopsida > Poales > Poaceae > Aegilops > Aegilops bicornis. Next base: position 362,077,644 of record CM038674.1, on the reverse strand, counting down.
TTCAACTTCTGGGACACAAGCCGAGACTTTAGCAGAGTCAACTTAAATTCTTCCCAAGTGGTTACTCTTTGCCATCCGTTGATGGTTTGGTACATCCTCCACCAAGTAGCAGCACCTCTTTCAAAGCACTGAAGAGTATGCTGGGTCATATCCTTTCCGGCTGTAGTGTTATTCTTCATGTGATTTTCCATGTTCTGAATCCATCGGTCCGTCTCCAATTGAGTCATCGGTCCAGAAAATATGAGTTCATATCCTTTCATCCTCTATTGGTTCCAAGGGTTTTGGGGTGAGATAAGAGAGATAGAGAGGGATACACACAATACAAACAATAGTTTTGAAGAGACATATTTTATTTGTGGCTGTCGGAAAAACATCAAACAAATGACAACTCACAATTGTCGCATCTAACGTAAGTATATAATAGGGGTTTGGTCTTCTAAAGGTCAATAAATCTTCAAAGTCGCCAAACTCTTCAAGTCTTGTTCATGTCTCAGATGGCTTCTTCTGATCGTACTTGTCCTTCTCAAGTTCTTTTGCCAAGTCATTTTTGTTGACGCGAAGTTTCTCATGATGTCCTTTGATATTCTGGAGTTGCGTTCCAAACTTCTGGGTTTCAACATCCTTGGCATGAACGATGGTCCTACTGTCCTTCAGTTCCTGACGAATCCCCGGTATCTCGAGGTTTTGCTCCTCCAGCTTGGCTACTTTCAGCTTCTGGGTCCTGAGTTCTTCATGAAATACTTCCTTGTCAAATATGACTTCCTAAAGGTCCACCCTAAACTTCTTGATGTAATACTCCAGATCCTGGTGATACACCAGCTAAGGTTAAAACTTCATCTTTTGTTGATAGGTGCTCCATTAGCCCTTTTGTCATCCAATTCTTCCGAACAAAATGCAATCTTAACTCAGTACGGTGATGATAGCATAAGCGAACGATAACATCATGAATAGTCGTGTTTATGCCCATGTCTCTGCCATGAGCTACCATTCCGTAGTTGATATCTCCTGCCTTTGGGTTTTCTTGACAACAACTTTGAGTTTTAACGCTCCATGTTTCGGTATTTCTCCAACACACCTTGATCTCGGGTATTGACAGCTTCAATAGTCTGACAAGTTCCATAAGGGTAGCCTTCCTAGGTCATACCAATCTGGAAATTCTACAGAGCCTTCAAATTCTTCTAGTCTTCGAAGTCTTCAACCGTTGCAGTTTCCATTATTATAATGCATGGTAAAATCGTGTTCATTCCGAAGTGGTCTTAGCTGTCCGATATCTTGTACTTATTGGAGTGGTCTCATCAGTCGAATCTTCGGGTGGTCAAAAGGGGAAAGGGTATAGTCTAACTATTTGAGATGAGAGGAAAATACTTGGTAAAGCTTAGAAAAGAGCAGAGTTAAGGGATCTCTTTTGAAAATAAAGTTTTAGAGAAACCGTTTCCTAAGGGCTTGCCAGTTACTAGGGGTCACGTCCTACAGTCAACATGTGCTCTGATACCATCTTGTAGCGACCCAACCCGAATGGATCGAAGTCTCTATGCTTATGTGTCATCCCTGGATCGCTATGCTGACACACACAGTACTCGAGGATTTATAACAGAGGTAAATCACATCTATAAAGTAACGTAAATATTATTACCTTAATCCATAGCGGAAGTAACAACAAAGTTGTGCAGTTCCCAACAACGCCAACGCCAAAGTTGAGTGTAGACATCGTAACCCTAACGTATCACTTTCACATCGTAAGAATTCCTACAACATGAGACGTTGCAGCCATGCAGGTCAGAACATAGAATATACTGGCAATTTCACACCAAAGAAAAATAATGAGAATGTCTATCTCTACATGCATATTTGGGTGGTGGAGGCTCTAAGTTTAATTTTGCATAAAGCCAATTTTTCCCTACAACAAAGGAAAATACATTTTATTTACTACTAATTTAAATTAAACATATTGAGAAGGTAACCCCAACTCAATCCCAAAAATCACTAAATCATTAATAACCCAACAATTTTTATTAAATAGAGTGATGAGATTAAACAATAATTCAAGTACCAGATACTCAAGATGTCCATAACCAGGGACACGGCTAATCATGATTAGTTTGTACACTCTGCAGAGGTTTGCGCACTTTTCCCCACAAGACTCGATCTCCTCTGTTGTATTTCTCGCGCTGCATGATGTTTGAGAAACGGATGATCGAGAAAAAGTCTTTCCGAAGAGGTCCCATTAACCGATAGATAGGCCGGTACACCTACAATCCCCTACATCTGCTAGCCCATTATGGAAAGGATTCCCACAACTTACTCAACTATGCCAGAGCCCATCATGGCTTGTGGCTGCACACGGAAGTTTCTAGCATGAATAATCTTATGATCCCTTTGAGCCTGGGTGGAATTCCATATGATTATCACACGTGTTCCCCGAGATCTCCTAGGACAACATTGGATTCCCCAGGTGTCCGGGCAAGCCACTGGTATCCCCAGGGTGCCCCAACCATTCCACCTAGATGTGTATTAAAGTAGCCACCTTAAGTTTCCCTTAGTTAATATTACTCTCGCAACTTTCATGAATCTCACATACCAATCCCCGTCTGCGAGCACAGCTAAGCAATATCAGCAAAACGTAAATTCTCGAGGTGAAATCAAAAGGTAATAGGTTCCTACCTCATCAACTACATAGCAATGCCCCAATTCCCAAATCCTACTCATGCAAGTATTTGAGGGGTGTATCTGATACAAGTAAAATTGGGTATAGGAGGAGTATGATCAAAGTGTGAACTTGCCTTGTACTATTGATGAAGATTCGTCGCACTCATAACTCCTGATAGTTCTACTCGTCACACTCCGATCAATCTATCGTAAGGAAGCAATTGCATACATAAGCACTCATGCAAAAGAATCGAAGAAAAGAACTCGGAAAACCTCAAAAACAAGCAAACAACTCTTGCATCAGAAAACAATTAAGTACCAAATTAAGTGGATTTGTCCTTATCAGAAAGTTTAGGTCAAGAGCTTCGATTTGCAAAAAGAATCAACTCAAACGGAGCTACGGAACTCAAGTTATGATCAAAAGAAGATTCAAATTCAAATCGGCTTGAACTAAATTTTAAAAATTTCAAAATTATGTTTAAGTTGGATTACAGGATAGATGAGATAGCATCGAAGAGATTGGCGTTGGTTTCATCTAATTCTGACTAACGAGCAAAAAGTAACGCTAGATTGAAGTCTAGGGGCTAAACTGAAAAATAAAAAATCACGGATAGTTCCGTGACTAAAACTAACGGAAAAAGAAAAAATACTAAATAGCGAATGTTCGGTTTCTGAAACTAAACAGCGGACGTTCACTAAATAACTTAACCTAAAAAAACAGATCTAGGTTTTCTAAATAAAACGATCTAGGGTTTAGAAAAAACAAACTAAACCGGAAAAAATGGCGGTTTACCGAGTTTGACCGGCGGGTCGGGTTCGGGCGTGAACTCGTGGCGGTGGCGTTCAGCGGCGTGGCAGGCTCCATGAGGCGGCGGTGATGCGTGTGTGGCAGGCGGACAGTGGAGGTCGAGGGGGGTCCGTGGGTTATTTAAACTCTCCGGGGGGGGGGGGGTCCTTGCCTTGGGTGAGGGGGCGGTGGCTGCCATAGCCGGCTCGGACTCCGGGCGGAGTCCGGCGTGAGCACGGTGCCAGGAAGGTGGCGGCGGCTTGCTGGGCTGGCTGGGCTTCGGCCCAGTTCGATCCGAGATTTTTTTAAAGCAGACGCAACAAAAATAAAATAAAATAAAATAAAATATGACAAAGGCATATTATATATAAAAAATTTCAGAAAAGGGTTTTCTACCACATGAACATTTTTCTAGCTTCAAATAAATTCCGCAAAAAATATAAATAAAGCAAACAAAGATGCTGGTTCATTAAAAACAAAATAAAATATTTTAAAATTACCAAAATGATTTCAAATTTATTTATCTCCATTTTTCTATTGCAGGGAATCATTTTACCCTATTTTCCATATATTTTATTTTTGGAGAAAAATATTTTGAATAAAAACCTAATAACTCCAAATTGAAAATAATTTCAAAAGGAGCTTTTAGCTTGATTCTTTTAAACTCCCAACTCATATTTCATATGATTTGGAGAAGAAATTTTATCTTCTCTCATGAAAATCATTGAGTTGCATAAATTTTCTGAATTTGGAATATTTCCAAATGAAATTCAAATATTTTCAAAAACCCCTTTTCATTTATTTAAATGGAAGAAGTTATATTATCTTCACTCTAGGGTCTTGTGATGAAATGAATTTGAATTCATGGAGATCATAAGCGCAAGCTGAAAGTTTGGGAAAGTCCTTTTATTACCTCTCATTCAACTTTCAAAAAGTTTCAAATTTCAAACAATTTCACACAACCAACCACACCACAATCAAACAAACAGTCAAAACTATTTATTTAATATAACATTCCAAAATTTAGAATTTTGGGATATTACAACTGATATCTTTTGAGCTAGCCAAGTTTGCTCTAGTGCTTCACTTATATCATTTTAGAGCACGGCGGTGGCTTTATTTCATAGAAATTATTGAACTCTCATGCTTCACTTATATTAGTTCGAGAGTCTCTCTAAACAACGTGGTAATTTGCTTTGGTTATGAATTTAGTCCTAATATGATAGACATCCAAGAGGGATATAATAAAAACTTTCATATAAAGTGCATTGAATACTATGAGAAGTTTGATTCCTTATGATTGTTTTGAGATATAAGATGGTGATATTAGAGTCATGCTAGTGAGTAATTGTGGATTGGAGAAATACATGTGTTAAAGTTTGTGATTCTCGTAGCATGCACGTATGGTGAACCGTTATGTAACGAAGTTGGAGCATGATTTATTTATTGACTGTCTTCCTTATGAGTGGTGGACAGGGACGAGCGATGGTCTTTTCCTACCAATCTATTCCCCTAGGAGCATCCGCATAGTACTTTGTCTCGATGACTAATATATTTTGCAATAAGTATGTGAGTTCTTTATGACTAATGTTGATTCCATGGATTATACGCACTCTCACCCTTCCACCATTGCTAGCCTCTCTAGTACCGCGCAACTTTCGCCAGTGCCATACACCCACCTATTACCTTCCTCAAAACAGCCACAATACCTACCTATTATGGCATTTCCATAGCCATTCCGAGATATATATTGCCATGCAAATTTCCACCGTTTTGTTTTATTATGACACGCTTCATCATTGTCATATTGCTTTGCATGATCATTTAGTTGAAATAGTATTTGTGGCAAAGCCACCATTCATAATTTTCATACATGTCACTCTTGAGTCATTGCACATCCCGATACACCGCCGGAGGCATTCATATAGAGTCATATTTTGTTCTAAGTATCGAGTTGTAATTCTTGAGTTGTAAGTAAATAAAAGTGTGATGATCTTCATTATTAGAACATTGCCATAAGTGAGGAAAAATAAAAGAGGCCAAAGAAGCCGACAAAAAAAGAGGCCAAAGAGTCCAAACAAAAAATGAGAGAAAAGAGAGAAGGGGCAATGTTACTATCCTTTTTCCGCACTTGTGCTTCAAAGTAGCACATGATCTTCATGATACAGAGTCTCCTATGTTGTCACTTCCATATACTAGTGGGAATTTTTCATTATAGAACTTGGCTTGTATATTCCAACGATGGGCTTCCTCAAATTGCCCTAGGTCTTCGTGAGCAAGCAAGTTGGATGCACACCCACTTAGTTTTCTTTTGAGCTTTCATAAACTTATAGCTCTAGTGCACCCGTTGTATGGAAATCCCTACTCACTCACATTGATATCTATTGATAGGCATCTCCATAGCCCGTTCATACGCCTAGTTGATGTGAGACTATCTCCTTATTTTTGTCTTCTCCACAACCACCATATTCTATTCCATCTATAGTGCTATGTCCATGGCTCACGCTCATGTATTGCGTGAAAGTTAAAAAGGCTTGAGAACATCAAAAGTATGAAACAATTGCTTGGCTTGTCATCAGCGTTGTGCATGATTTGAATACTTTGTGTCATGAAGATGGAGCATAGCCATACTATATGATTTTGTAGGGATAGCTTTCTTTGGCCATGTTATCTTGAGAAGACGTGATTGCTTTATTAGTATGCTTGAAGTATTATTGGCTTTGTGTCAATATTAAACTTTTGTTTTAAATCTTATGGATCTAGACATTCATGCCACGATAAATAAAATTACATGGATGAATATGTTAGGTACCATTCCACATCAAAAAATTTGTTTTTATCATTTACCTACTCGAGGACGAGCAGGAATTAAGCTCGGGGATGCTAGATAGTCTCCAACGTATCTATAATTTTTTATTGCTCCATGCTATTATATTCTTTGGTTTGGATGTTTTATATGCATTAATATGTTATTTTATATTATTTTTGGGAATAACCTACTAACCTAGAGCCCAGTGCCAGTTTTTGTTGTTTTCCTTGTTTTTGAGCTTCACAGAAAAGGAATACTAACCGAGGTCCAAACAGAATAAAACTTCATGATGAGTTTTCTTGGACCAGAAGACACCCAGGAGACTTGGAGTGCAAGTAAAAAGGGCCATGAGGTGGCGGCAAGGGTGGAGGGCGCGCCCCCTACCTTGTGGGCCCCTCATGAGCCCCCTGACCTAGTTCTTACTCCTATGTATTCACATATATTCCAGAACCACAAGAGGCATCCAAGAACACACTTTTCCACTGCCGCAACCTTCTGTTCCCATGAGATCCCATCTTGGGGCCTTTTCCGGCATCCTGCCAGAGGGGGATTCGATCACGGACGGCATCTACATCAACTCTGTTACCCTTCCAATGAAGCATGAGTAGTTTACCATAGACCTACGGGTCCATAGCTAGTAGCTACATGGCTTCTTCTCTCTCTTTGATTCTCAATACCATGTTCTCGATGTTCTTGGAGATCTATCCGATGTAATCTTCTTTTACGGTTGGATTTATGATCAGCTTATCTATGAATATTATTTGAATCTTCTCTGAATTCTTATATGCATGATTTGGTATCTTTGTATTTCTCTTTGAATTATCGGTTTGGTTTGGCCAACTAGATTGGTTTTTCTTGCAAGGGGAGAGGTGCTTAGCTTTGGGTTCAATCTTTCATGATTTCACCCGGTGACAAAGTAGGGGTAGTGTCGTGGATTTGTCACGGCAGATGCCCTAGTTAAAGGACTTAGGTGTGGAGCCATCGCACTAGGTTAGCTTAAAGGGGTTGAATGGGATAAAGGACACAAGGAGTTTACCCAGGTTCGACCCCTCTCAACAAGGTAAAAGCCTACGTCCCGCTTCTAGTTGTATTGCTTGAGTTTCGTTTACAAGGGAGCGAATACACTTGACATAGTTCTCGATCCGTTATCTCTTGAGTTAACCCGCCGCCGGGTCACCCCTTTATATACAGGTTGATGCCCGGCAGCTTACAGAGTCCCGGCCGGCTCACACAAATGTGAACGGCTCGGTTTCTAACTAAACCTACCTTACAGAACAAGTTTAATACATAGCAGCTCACACCCTTGGGCTTTGAGTCTCCTCCGGGACTTGGGCCTTCAATAAGTTTGTTCTATGAACCGCCATCTGTATTCTTGGACCCCATTGGGCCTTCTTATCTTAAGTCGCCAATGATGTGACCCGGCCCCTCCTGGGCGGGTCATACCTAGGAGTTATATCCCCAACATTAGGCCCCAGGTTGATTTGAACTTGTTCACATCAATCTCCACTACTTGACTTAGCAGAATTTTCCATTATCAATTCTTTACCAATCCGCTGTAACCCGCCAAGACATCACATATCTGAACCGTTGTAACCCGCCATGACATCACGCGCATTAACTCCGCACAAGGACTAAGACACCTCAATCGATCTTTATCTTAATGGACCTCCCCAAAATTGAGACGCCCGCTTTGCCAGCATAATCATTTTTGTCTCCTCGATTTCCGCACATGCCGTATCATCACCTCCTTATAAATAGGGACAGGGGTCCTCCTTTTTACTCTTTACCCCTACCTCCTATTCTTTGTCTCCTTCCTCACGACGTCACCACAATCCGAGCTCCGCCGCCGCCATCTTCTTCCAGCGACGTTAGCTTCGGCCGCTGTATCGACCTGAACGGACTAGAGAAACACGGCGCACATCTGCTCTCCATCTTCAATGCCAGGTACACATCCCCCTTTCATTACAAATCTGCATTAGGGTTTGCCAAGTTCCTCTATGTTTGTCGACCATTCCTTAGGGTTCTTTGCCTTGTTTGATCCCTCAATAGCACAGGAACTGTGTGATTTTTTTGTAACGCCCACATGTACTCGTAGATGCCTCCCCTTTGTTTCAGATTAAACTCCAGTGCAGTAGTTCATCCACTATGCGCTAGGTTTAGCAATTTCCTTCTATTTGTTGAACTGTAGTGGATCCAAAATCGTAGAACTAGCCTGCGGAACTTGTTTGTTCAGTACTTATCAAAAATTCACTTATAGATCTAAAGATACCTGCGAACTACAGCCGTAGAGGCGGCTTATATGATATGCCGTAACCCGCCAAACACCATTAGGCCCGCTTTAAATCACGAGTATGTATTCAGAGTCTCAGATAACCCGATATTGACTTACCGGTCTAATCATGCCAACTTTACGACACGTATTCTCTACATACGAATTGACCTTGCATGGCCTTTTCGCTTTACGATCCTTTGGATGGCTTAACATCGTAAACTTAACCCGTTAATATTTCCCTTTCTAGGCTTTTCATCAACAAAAATGACCAAAACCTCACCTCATGCAACTGGGTCATCTCCACTGTTACGGAGCAGTCTCTCAAAGAAAATGCTCAAGTAGGCGTCTTAGCCGCCAAAGATGTTATTCACTGTAGAGCTCCGGGGAACGAGGACATACCCGCCCCAAAGTAAAGTGAGGTCATAGTCATTGTTGAGCATATGCTCCGGGGCTTTTCCCCACCCGACTCAAAAAAATTCCGTGACGTGTTGCATTTCTTTCAACTCCACCCTCAAGATATCTGACCCAATTCCATTTCCAATATCTGCAACTTCCAAGTTTTTTTCGAAGTATACCTTCAAGAAGAACCCACTGTGGATTTGTTCAGAGGATTTTATTACTTGAACCGCCAGACTGAATTCATAGACGGACCCAGCTTAGAACTTGGCAGAATTTCTATTCAAAGGTGGAAAGAGGTTGTCTTCCCTACAGCCACACTTCCCAGCCATCCGAAAGACTGGAACCAAACTTGGTTTTCTTGCCAAGACACATCTCCGGCTGATGAAAATCAACTGCCGGGTTTCCGTGAGAACCGGCTTAGCTCAAGACATCCCCTCCCAGACCGGATTAGCACCGAAGAACAGGCCAAATGTATACCCATCTTTTCAAAAACAAGGGCCTTAATGGCCAAAGGGCTGACCGAAGTTGATTTAGTATGGTGCTGGGTGGCTTGGAGAATTTTGCCCTTGAGCCGCCGGCCCGGTTTAATGTGCGAATATACCAGCGAAGCCAAAGATCCACAACGTCACAGCCAAGTGCAATTGGATGATGATGCGATCAACAAGATGACCAAAACACTACTTAATGAGAGCTTGGCGACTTGTGGCAAGACGGGGTTGAATCCCTTCTATACCCTTAACAAGCCTCCAGCTGTAAGTATTTTTGAGAAATTTCTAACTTAATCATTATCTACATAAACTATCTTCTCATTACAACTTGATTCTGCAGGCTGACTTCCCCTTTTGGAACAATAAACTCCAGGACAAGCCAGCCCAAAAGGTCAGCACAAAGACCAAGGCTCCCAAAAAGGCCGCCAAGAAGAAGGCAGATGCAATTGATCCGTTTACTCTAGATGATGAGTCAGAGGTAGAACTTGACTCCCTTAGCTCCTTTTTTGTACATCTTATTGACACTGATTGCTATCAGGATGACGCGTAGGCCAGCCAAGCAGATGGTGAAGAGGTAACTATCCATTCCTCCGACTCAGAACCTCTGCCAAGACAGAAAGTTCGTCAAGAGAGCCGGAAAGTAAGGTTTTCTTACCCTTTAGAGAAACAACAACATGAAGTTCGCTGCACTATCTGGAACAGCGGCTGTGGGAATCTCTCCTCCGGTTTACCCAACACGCCAGTTCCTCGGAAACGTTGGGATGAGGTGCCACAAATTTAAACCCTCTCCTTTCCTAAGGCGGGTCTTATCCGTCAACCACTTAATCCGTCCGACTCAAATTATCAGGGAACTTCTCATTCATCCTCTGGCGACTCCACCGGAATCCAAATTCCTCCCATCAAACTTGCTCCTGGGTGAGTATACTAGACTTTTTCTGCTTTAACACTTGCATACTGATATACTAATATCTTTATATGTCTTACTTTCAGCGGCATAGCCAAACCCAGCAAGAAGTTGAAGGTAAGCAAACCGGCCGAAGACCCTAAGGCTGCTGAGCTAGAGAAACTGGCCACCTCTGAAGCCTCTCGCCAAACTCCAGTGACTGCTGCTGATGAACCGCCACGGAAACTTATGATGCCATGGTGGATCCAATGGGCGTCGACACATCTAGTGCTAAACCGCTAAGTTCCACCAAGCCTGCTGAAGAAGAGGCTGAAGATGTTGTGGTCCTTTGGGAATTTGGTTATCTGAGCGAGCAATCCTATCGTGTTATCAAAACACAGTGCCAAAGAGGAATTCTCCGCTGCTGACAAAGGAAAATGGAAATCGGACTTGGAGAGCTATGCCAGCTTCAGTGCTAGCGAGATTCACTCGGGCTATTTAAGCCGCTTGCATACCAGCCGTGATATGGAAGCCGGCTTAGTCAATCTGATAAAAGAACGCTTTGAGGTAACCACTGGAACCCTTGTCATATCAATATATATGTCAGCTGCCAAGTCTATAGGATATGAAAAAAATTGAGAATGTTGTAGACTTAAGTGACAGCCTTCGTGCAATCCTTCAACATTACCCTGTCTACCTTAGATCCAATTGCGTAGTCCCCAAGGGCCGGCTTAAGCTGAATAGCTAAGCCGGGACTTAACATCTTGTTTGTAAAGAAATCTGAATATATAGCCCCCATGAGCCGGCTTAATTTGAAGAATCTAGCCGGGTCATTAAGGATTCGTTTTGAAAGAGAAACGACCTACATTAGCCCCCAATTGCCAAGTAGAATACTTTGTAATGTGCTTGGGACTTCAATGTAATAATCATCATGATTCCTGAATACTGCTTGATTTATCCTTGCGGGCTGAGCTAAGCATGAAGGAGTCCCAGGTGGTCGATCTACGGAAGAACATCACATTACAACAATCAGAGACATCAAAGGCCAAATCAGAATTGAAAGCCGCCTTGGAGGTTTCTGAAAAGTTCAAAATGGATTTCAACATGCAGAGAGCCGGTTGGAAAACCGGGAAGGCCACTCTTTTGAAGAGAGCTGAAGATGTTTAAGCAGCTCTTAAACTGGTGACTGAAGAGTTATCCGGTTTAAAGCGACATGTAAATCAAATGACAGCCACCATCTTTGGTAAGTGATATTTCATGGCACTTCTGCATCAGTAACTTTACTTAACCCGCCTGGCGACTTATCTGTATTGTGCATGCAGGCCCCAGAAGTTCTAACCTTAGCCAAGACATGCTGGTGTAGCTGAAGGCAGTTTATACTTTGGTGGAGCAGCTGTATACAGGTGCGCAGCGATCCTTAGCGGTTATCTTGCATAACAAACAGCCACCTTCACTCATCAAGGATGTTTTATACAAGTTATCTGTCATGCCCAAGAGGATTGAAGAGATAAAGCGATCCCCAGCTTGAGCCGGCGCCATCACTACTTTGAGCCGAGCCAAAGCATGGCAGGCGGAGCTAGACCCGGAGGAGATGGCCACTAGTTGTCCGAGCTACAAAGAAGACGGGTCTCCCTTTGATGCCAGCGACTTCACTAAATGCATGAGAGAAATGCGCCCCCTAGCAAGTAAATTGCTGAGGAGATAGATTTGTCCAAGTACCAGGCGACTTATACCAAGGAGAATGAGAGAGTGAAAGCACCGTCTTATGATATTGTCGAGCTCATTCCTCTAATCTGTAAGCACATTTTTGCTCCAGATGTTGATCCGTCCAACCTTATAGACGATGAAGCAAAATTTCGAGCTTTAATTGGCATCGACTGGACATCATCTGATTTCCAGAAAATGGAGGGAGAAGAGGAAGAACCGGTACAGGATAACCCGGAGGCTTCAACTCGCCAAGGCCATAACAACTGATCCAAGGGGCGGCTCTCAGATTGCAGCACGTCACTTCTTGAGAAAACGTTTAATCATTTGGGCTGAGAAAGTCATGTAATAGGCTAGTTAGAACAGTGATCTACCATGCCATCATGCATGTTGAGCCTTAAAACTGCTCATGAAATATTTTGTGTGCCACTGATAAGTTTGCAAAGAATATCACGTTATTTTGCAATGTTCCTGCACACATAGTGAACAACATATACCCTGGCGGTTTACGCCAGGGCAGGTCATAATACCCAATATAATATGTTCTGGCGACTTAAAGTCTATAACCAGGGCGGGTTAGAAAAAACTTGAAATATTTATTGAAATATGAAGTCATACATGTAGACCAATATCATAATGATGTTGTAAGGATGTAAGTCTGTAAGCCAAAAGCTTTACAGGTCCAGAAGAGTCTAGCCCTATTTTGTTTTTTGAAAAAAATCAGTTTTTATCCCGTAAGCCGGCTCTCACGTGACATAAATCCGTCGTTTTAACCTTAACTAGTTCAGGGTCTTATTGAAAAGATTGACTATTAAGAGTACAATGGGCCACATGGTGGGGAGACTACGACAGCAAGTGAGTTTATCCTAGCTCTCTGTAAGCCGGCTCTCTCGTGACAAAGGCTATCATTTTAACCTTGACTAGTTCAGGGTCTTATTGAAAAGAGTAACTGTCAAGAGTTCGGCGGGTCACCTGGCGGAGTAGCATCTTGCAAACAGGCAGGTTTAACTCAAATTCGGCTTGTAAACCGGATCAAGAGGGTGTGAATAGCTTTGCTCAGTGAGTAGGAAGCACCCAAATGATCAATGAGACGACTTGAAAACCGGATCAAGAGCGTGTGAATAGCTATGCTCATTGAGCAGGAAGCCCTCAAGTGACCAATGAGATGGCTTGAAAACCGGATCAAGAGGGTGTGAATAGCTATGCTCATTAAGCAGGAAGCCCCCAAGTAACCAATGAGACGGCTTGAAAACTGGATCAAGAGGGTGTGAATAGCTATGCTCATTGAGCAGGAAGTCCCCAAGTGACCAATGAGACGGCTTGAAAACCGGATCAAGAGGGTGTGAATAGCTATGCTCATTAAGCAGGAAGCCCCCAAGTGACCAATGAGACGGCTTGAAAACCGGATGAAGAGTGTGTGAATAGCTATGCTCATTGAGCAGGAAGCCCCCAAGTGACCTTATGAACAGACAATAAAGACTCATTACTTTGAAATGAAACGACGGAGGCCTCGAATTATCAGGGATGCCGGCTCTATTATACTGATCAAAATATATACATTGACGAAGGTATGTACAGCACAAGAGCCGGTGGCTCAAGTGTAATATGGTCGCACATGAGCAATGTTCCACGACCGATGGGTCTCTTCCTCCGATGTGCGTGAGTCCTTGTTTTCTCGAATATCAATGAGGTACTATGACCCGTTGTTCAGATTCTTGCTGACCACAAAAGGTCCTTCCCAAGGCGGGGATAATTTGTGCATATTTTGTTTGATCCTGGATGAGCCGGAACACCAAGTCAGCTTCTTGAAATGTCTGGATTTTAATCCGACGGCTATGATAGCGATGCAGATCTTGCTGATAAATCGCTGAACGACCTGCCACGAGGTCACGTTCCTCATCCAATATATCCATGGCATCCTGACGTGCTTTTTCATTGTCAGCTTCAACATAAGCCGCCACCCGGGGCGAGTCATGATAGATATCGCTTGGAAGAACCGCCACTGCCCCATAAACCATGAAGAAAGGCGTGTAACCTGTTGATCTGTTGGGGGTGGTATTTATACTCCAAAGCACTTAGGGTAATTCCTCAACCCAACAACCTGGCATCCTCTGCAAAGGGACCATAAGCCGGGGTTTGATGCCTCTCTAGATTTCTTGATTGTCCCTTTCAGCTTGTTCATTGGATAGGGGTGAGCCACTGATGAAACATCGAGACGAATATGCTCCCGTTGATAGAATTATTTCATAGCGCCCTTAGATAGATTAGTGCCATTATTAGTTATGATACTATGTGGGTAGCCAAAGCGGAAGATCACCTTCTTAATGAGTTGAACCGTCGTTGCTGCTTCACACTTGCTGACTGGCTCTGCCTCAACCCACTTTGTAAACTTATCAACCGCCACCAAGAGGTGGGTATTTTTGTCCTTGGATCTCTTGAAAGGTCCAACCATATCCAGCCCCCAGACTGCAAACGAACAAGTGATTGGAATCATTCTCAATTCTTGAGCCGGCACATGAGCCCGTCTGGAAAATTTCTGATAGCCGTTGCACTTGCTAACCAGATCTTCTGCATCAGCATGAGTTGTCAGCCAATAAAACCCATGTCGAAAAGCTTTAGACATGAGAGACTTAGAGCTAGCATGATGGCCACAATATCCCTCACGAATCTCTCTTAGAACCTCACGACCTTGTTCAGGGGAAATACAGCACTGGAACACACCTGTGACACTACATCGGGGCAACTCGCCATTGACAATGGTCATCGACTTAGACCTCCGGGTTATTTGCCTGGACGAAGTTTCTTCCTCGTGCAACTCTCCCGGTCATATAAGCGAGAATAAGGAACCGCCCAATCGTGGATAGCATGAAGAGCCGCCACCAACTGTGCCTACGGGTTAGGGATTGCAAGATCCTCTTCTGTCGGTAGCTTACCTGAAGGGTTATGCAATATGTCAATAAAAACATTGGGTGGCACCGGCTTACGCTGAGACCCCAGCCGGCTTCAAGCATCAGCCGCCTCATTCTTTCTATGATCAACATGTTCCACTTGATAACCTTTGAAATGGCCAGCAATACTGTCAACCTCCCGGTGATAAGCCGCTGATACGTCTCCGTCGTATCTATAATTTTTGATTGTTTCATGCCAATATTATACAACTTTTACATATTTTTGGCAAGTTTTTATATAAATTATTGGACTAACCTATTGATCTAGTGCCCAGTGCCAGTTCTTGTTTTCTACATGTTTTTTTGTATCGCGGAAAATCCATATCAAATGAAGTCCAAATGCAATAAAATTTTACAGAGAATTATTTTGGAATATATGTGATTCTTGGGAGTTGGAATCACCACAAACGGAGGCCGACACAGCCCACAAGACACTGTGGCGCGCCAGAGGCCGTGCGCGTGGTGGTGGGTTGTGCCCTCCTCGAATGTAGGTTGGAGCTCTACTTCGGGCGCAAGGAAGCTTATATCCGGAAAAAACCATATTAAAATCTCAACGCAGTCAGAGTTATGGATCTCCCGGAATATAAGAAACGGTGAAAGGCCAGATCTGGGGAGCGTGAAACAGAAGAGAATAGAGAGGGAGATCTAATCTTGGAGGGGCTCCCGCCCCTCCGCCGCCATGGAGGCCATGGACCAGTGGGGGGACTCTCCTCCCATCTAGGGGGGAGGCCTAGGAAGAAGAAGAAGAAGGAGGGGGCTCTCTCCCCCTCTCTCTCGGTGGTGCCGGAGTGCCGCCGGGGCTAGGATCGTTACGGCGATCTACATCAACAATCTTGCTACCATCATCACCAACTTTCTCCCCCTCTATGCAGCGGTGTAACACCTCTTCCCCCCGATGTAATCTCTACTTAAACATGGTGCTCAACTCCATATATTATTTCCCAGTGATCTATGGTTATCCTATGATGTTTGAGTAGATCTGTTTTGTCCTATCGGTTAATCGTGATCTTGGTTGGTATGATTGTATATTTTATTTATGGTGTTTTCCTACGGTGCCCTTCGTCTCGCGCAAACGTGAGGGGTCCCCACTGTAGGGTGTTGCAATACGTTCATGATTTGCTTATGGTGGGTTGCGAGAGTGACAGAAGCCTAAACCCGAGTAGGTGGGTTGTGACGTATGGGAGTAAAGAGGACTTGATACTTAATGCTATGGTTGGGTTTCACGACCTAAATGATCTTTAGTAGTTGCGGATGCTTGCTAGGGGTCCAATCATAAGTGCATATGATCCAAGTAGATAAAGTACGTTAGCTCATGCCTGTCCCTCATATAAAATTACAAGAATGATTACCGGTACATGTTATCGATTGCCTAGGGACAAATAACTTTCTCGTTGACACAAACCCTTTTTTGTAAACACCTAACTTTTATTATCTTGCAAAGTACTTCTAGTTTTAATCTTGCAAAGTAGTTCTAGCATCACTCCTACAAACTAGTTTCATACTTGTTTCCGGTAAAGCAAACATCAAGTGTCCGTAGAGTTTTATCGATGGTCGATAGAACTTGAGGGAATATTTGTTCTACCTTTAGCTCCTCGTTGGGTTTGACATTCTTATTTATTGAAAAGGCTGCAAACGATCCCCTATACTTGTGGGTTATCAAGACCTTTTTCTGGCGCCGTTGTCGCGGAGCAATAGCGTGGGGTGAATATTCTTGTATGTGCTTGTTTGCTTTATCACTAAGTAGATTTATTTCTCGTTCTAAGTTGTTCTCTATCTTTAGTTATGGATATGGAACACGAAACACCAAAAAATTAGTAGTACTTTATACTCATGGAGATGGGGAACTCCTAAAACCCTCGATGCTCGTTATGTGAAAATTATTATGCACTACTTTGATAATCCTGAGAAAACCCCATTCAACATGATAATGGGAGTAACGTTGGATCAACGTGAATACTTTAGGGATTATCGGTTAGCACAAAAAGGGAAACTTTTATGGGATCAAATTTATATGTTGTATTGGTATGCTCGGGATTTATGCTTGAGATATGATTTTACTTGTTGCTCTAGGGTGAATGCTCCACACCTTCCCTTTTCATGCAAATTTAATGATAATGAAACATTGGCTTCTTAAGCCAACGGTATATATGATTATTATGATGTGGAACAAATAGAAGAATTTGTTGCTTTTAAGGGTGCTTATGAAATTGAATCTTTGTTTGAAAAATATGAAGCTTTTGATGATGATTTTATAGACCTCAAAATTTTGCCATCCTTAAATATTGCTATGATAATTATAAATATAATTCTGATATTGATGAATTTATTGAAAAAATCTCCGCTGTCCGAGAAGAAACTAATATTTTGCAGGAGTCTATTGAAGAAGGAATTGATGAAACAGTGAGCTCATTGGATGAAAAAGATGATGAGGAGAGCGAAGAACAAAAGGAGGAAGAGCGGATTAGCTACCCGTGCCCACCTTCTAATGAGAGTAACTCTTCAACTCATACATTATTTAATTTCCCTTTGTTCTTACCGAAGGATGAATGCCATGACAATTGCTATGATCTCGTTGATTCATTTGAGATATCCCTTTTTGATGATGCTTGATATGCTTGTGGCCAAGATGCGAATATGAATGATTCTTATGGCGATGAACTTGCAATTGTTCCTTATGATAAACATGAAATTGTTGCTATTGCACCCACACATGATAGTCCTATTATCCTTTTGAATTCTCCCGACTACACTATATCGGAGGAGTTTGCACTTATTAAGGATTATATTGATGGGTTGGGTTCTACCACTACACATGATAATTTTGATGAGTATAATATGCATGTGCTTGTTGCTCCTAGCAATTATTATGAGAGAGGAACTACATCTCCGCCTCTCTATGTTTCCAACACGAAAAAATCGCAAGAAATTGCTTATGCTATGTGTTGGCCATTACTTGATGTGCATGAATTGTTCTTGTATGACATGCCGATGCACAGGAAGAGAGTTAGACTTTGTCATTGCATGATATATGTTGCTTTGTGCTCACTACTAAATGCCAAATCATTGTTGATTCAAATCGGCTTTGATATACCTTGGGAACTATATCTCCGCCTCTCTATGTTTCCAACACGATAGAACTGCAAGAAATTGCTTATACTATGCATTGGCCTTTACTTGATGTGCATGAATTGTTCTTGTATGACATGCTGATGCATAGGAAGAGAGTTAGACTTCGTCATTGCATGATTTATGTTGCTTTGTGCTCATTACTAAATGCTAAATCATTGTTGATTCAAATTGGCTTTTATATACCTTGGGATCCGGGTGGATTCATTACTTGAGCACTTTATGCCTAGCTTAATGGCTTTAAATAAAGCGTTGCCAGGGAGACAGCCCGTAAGTTTTAGAGAGTCATTTATTTCTGTTGAGTGCTTTTATATAGTTTTAAAACAAAAAAATATAGGGGGAACCTTAAAACTTCACAAAAAGAAAAGCGAAAGTGAGAGAGACGAGCATTGTGAAAGTGGGGGACCTCCTTGAACTTTGTTCATGCTCATGGAAACTTTTTGAATCCTGATTGCAGAAACTTTAACAAAAATTATTATCCCCTTATACAATTTCATTGTATTATAAAAATATTGTGCCAAGATTTGCATTTAGGATGTTTAAATTGCTTGTTGGTTTGTGCGGTGCAAAACAGAAACTTTTGCTATAGTGCGCGATTTTACATTTTTTACTCGAACGTCAAACGGTTCTGAAAACTTTTGTACTATCTTTCTATACAAAATGTCTATTTTTCCTAATTGTTTCAAAAAAATTAGAGTTACAGAAGTATGGTGGATGTTCAAATCTTTACAAACTGTCCAGTTTTCACAGATTGCTGTTATAGCTTCATTATTTGCGTATATTTGAATTCTTGTTGAAGCCTCCTTGACTTGGGGCCATACAATTGTGATAGAATACAGTGGGTAATGTTTGTTTATAATTATACAATAATGTTACGGCAGTACATGATGGGATTTCATTGCCATATCCACTAACCCCGCCACTAAAAGTTTAGTTAAGTTTTGTGTTGATGAACTGTTCGAAGATCGAGGAGGTCTCGATGTGAGGAGAAGGAGGAGTGGCAAGATCTGAAGCTTGGGGATGCCCAAGGCACCCCAAGTAAATATTCAAGGCGACTCAAGCGTCTAAGCTTGGGATGCCCCGGAAGACATCCCATCTTTCTTCAACAAGTATCGGTATGTTTTCGGATACGTTTCTTTCATGTGATATGTGCAAATCTTGGAGCGTCTTTTGCATTTACTTTTCACTTTTCTTTTATGCACCACGCTGGTATGAGATAGTCCATGGTTGATTTATAGAATGCTCATTGCACTTCACTTATATCTTTTGAGTATGGCTTTATAGAATGCTTCATGTGCTTCACTTATATCATTTGAATTTTGGATTGCATGTTTCTCTTCACATAGAAAACCGTTATTTGAAGAATGCTCTTTTGCTTCACTTATATTTATTGGAGCATGGTCTTTTGTATAAAGAATTAAACTCTCATGCTTCACTTAGATCTATTTAGAGAGTCAATAGGAATTGGTCAATTGCATGGTTAGTCATAAAATCCTACATAAAACTTATGGATCACTGAATATGATATGTTTGATTCCTTGCAATAGTTTTGCGATATAGAGATGGTAATATGTGGGAGGTACTAATAAATGGTTGTGGTTAGTAAGAATATTGGTGTTAAGGTTTTTGATTCCCGAAGCATGCATGTATAGTCTCTCGTCATGCTATGATGTTGGAACATGATTTATTATTGGTTGTCTTCCTGATGAGTGACGGTCGGGGACGACCGATGGTCTTTTCCTACCAATCTATCCCGCTAGGGCCATGCGTAGTAGTACTTTCCTTCAAGGGCTAATAAAATTTTGCAATAAGTATATGAGTTCTTTATGACTAATGTGAGTCCATGGAATATATGCACTCTTACCCTTTCGCAATTTGCTAGTCTCTACGGTACCGTGCATTGCCCTTTCTCACCTCAAGAGTCGGTGCAAACTTCGCAGGTGCATCCAAACCCCGTGATATGATACGCTCTATCACACATAAGCCTTATTATATCTTCTTTCAAAAAAGCCACCATACCTACCTATTATGGCTTTTCCATGGAAATTCCGAGATATATTGCCATGCAACTTCCACCGCTTCCGTTTTGATGACTTGAGCATTCATTGTCATATTGCTTTGTATGATCATATAGCTGACATAGTAGTTGTAGCTCAGCCACCGTTCAACATTTTCATACATGTTACGCTAGATCATTGCACATCCTGGTACATGCCAGAGGCATTCATACAGAGTCATACTTTGTCATAGGTATCGAGTTGAAACGACCAAACCTCAAAGGATTTGAGTCTCTATGCTTACCGTGCTAGTCCCCGGATCGAACTCGCTAGCACACACAGTATAGATGAATACCAGAATAGCAAGTGCATCATTTATTACAACGTATGATCAAGAGTATATAAAATAAAACAATCTGCTTAGCACTTGGCTAGCTTTATTCAATCAAACAGCGGAAAGTAGCAGAAAATAACGATGAGTCCCATCATAGCCCACTCGCGATGCTGAGTGCAGACTCGCGACCCTAACGGTACCTTACTCTTCGTCTGAATATCCTACAACATGAGTCGTTGCAGCTATATAGGTCAATACTTGGAATGTATTGGCAAGTTACACAGGAGTAATAATATAGCAGACCTACATGTATATACATAGTATAACAAAAGGAAGGCTTGAGGGTTTATTTTTGCTGAAAGATGGTTTTATCCTCATAACTACCTAATAGTAAAAAAAATATTTAGTCCTTTTATTACTACAATTAAATACACAAGGGTGAGTTGGCAAAACAAACTCCAACCTACCCTTTATTAAGTTGCCCAAAAAATTTATTAAGTGTCACATATGTCAAGATCGTCCAACAACTATAATGGCATAGTCGCTCAAATTTACTCATAACCGGGGCACAGCTAATCATGATTA
Organism: Aegilops bicornis; assembly: GCA_021605145.1. NCBI lineage: Eukaryota > Viridiplantae > Streptophyta > Magnoliopsida > Poales > Poaceae > Aegilops > Aegilops bicornis. Next base: position 362,056,666 of record CM038674.1, on the reverse strand, counting down.
GTGTTAATACTCTACAGAGTTTAGTATGCTTTACCCACTTGACCCAATCCGAAGATTGAGATGAAGTCTTTCAGAAGAGGTTCCCTTAACCACCTGACGCCCACATCCCACCTACATATGCTACATCTGTCGACACTATCTGGGCAAGGGTTCCAACAACTGATCAACTAAACCAGAGCCCATATAGCCAGTGGCCGCACATGGAAGTTACTAGTCACTAAGTCTGTCTGATCTTTTTGAACCTGGGCGGCTTTCCACTTAGGGTGCACTCTCATGGGCGCATGGCCTTAGAAAAGGTGCAAGACCCCATGATGCCTTCCCTCAACACCAAGCAATACCACTTTCGCCCAGAGGCGAGTTAAATCCTGAGTTACTACTCAATTGTTATATATATATAATCCTCACATAAACTCAATGAATACACGAACCACCCCCATCTACAAAGCATAGCAACTACAACTACCACGATTTGCAAAAGACGGGAAGATAGCTCAACAGCATAGCCAACATATATAATACTCCTATACATGCATATATTCATAGTGTGATATAACTACATGCATAGAAAACAATAGGTAAAGGATGATCAACATGTAACTTGCCTTGGTTCTGGTTTAGAAAGTCACACTCCTGACAATAGCTCGCGTTGCACTCTGGACAATCTACACGTTTCACACAATTCAACAAATCAATCACCGGAATACGAAAAGAACCAAAACAAAACCAACAGCAAGAAAATCATTTTTCAAACTCAACAACAGAATCTTAACAGCACGTAAAATGCACTATGGTCACAATGCAAAAAGAATCACTCAAATTCGATAAGCGATTTGAAAGATACAGCCTCTGGAAGGTTTGATTCAAATCCGAACGAATTCAAATTTGAAAGGCGCAAACATGTGCAAAGTTGGTACTGTGATAATGTTCTGATTTTTTTGAGATCATAGGAAAAAGAATTATCTAAATTGGGCATTAGACTAAAAGATATAGCTAGTTTAAGTTAGAGTTGAAATCTGAAAAAGAAAACAGAAAACAACAGGAAACTCCTGCACTGTTCGTGCGTGTACTGTAGCTGGTGCCCACGTGGCAGCTCGTGATTGGCTGGAGGACCTCCTGTGCGTGCGTGCTCACCAAAAGCAGAGGACGGCGACAGCGGTCCCGGGCGTCGACGGCGGCGCTTCTCCGGCGGTGCTTCGGCGAAGGTAAGGTGACGGGCGGCTGCGGTGTCGAGCGGCGGAGGTGGTGGTGGTGCTCAACGACAACGAGGCGACCTCTGTTGGCGACGGCGGCGACTCGAACGCGGCTCCTCCGGTGAAGTCGGGATGGCTTGTTCCTCTCCCTCTGCTGCGCCTTTGGCAATACAACGATGTCAGGCAGCGGCGAGTTCGACTGGGGAAATCCAAGGAACGAACTGCGGCGGCTAGGGCTTAATAACGGCGACGAAATCAACCGGCGAACGACGGCGAACTCTGAGCTCGACGGTGAGATTCGTTTTCTCCCAACAGTGCGTGCGGCAACGAAGAGGATCGGGACAGGAGCTACGGGGTCTCCCCTAGGGGTCTTGCTCGCGTACGGCAGGTCATGACGAAGTGAAATGCGGCTGTGTGCTGCTGCTGCGCTGGCTGGCTGGGCCGCGGCGATGGGCCGGTTGGCTGGCCGGCCCTGTTTTTCTATAAACAAAAACTACAGCAACAGAACAAAATAAATAAAATAAAATACACAATATAAATTCTAAATAAAAATACCTAGACACACAGTCAAAATAGCCCTATAGCTATAAAGCATGTGAACACTAGTTCCAATACTAATGCAATTTTTGTAAAATAATTTTGATGCAATAGGCCACACAAAACAGTAATAAACACTCGAATAAAATATTTTGAAGATAGCAAAAATTACCAGAACATATCAGATGAACTGGAAACAATATTCTGCACTTTATGAACAGTTTTTAAAAGGGGGAGAAGTCATGTTATCTCCACTCCAAATAAATTGCCTTTTGTTGCATAATGATTTGAATATTCTGAAAAAGAAAATAATGCATGGAAAATATGAGATGCATATGAATGATCTAATAACATCCTAATTTAGGAAAATTGGGATGTTACAAACCTACCCCCCTTAAGATGAACCTCGCCCTCGAGATTCGGGCTCGCTAGCAAATAGGTGTGGGTGATCCTGCTTGAGATCTTCCTCTCGTTCCCAGGTAGCTTCCTCCTCTGTATGATGATCGCACTGAACCTTGCATAACTTGATTGTCTTGGTGCGAGGAACTCTCTCTGCTATCTCCAGAATCTTAATAGGCTTCTCCTCATATGTCAAATCACTCTCCAACTGGATTGCCTCAAGTGGCACTGTGTCCCTCAATGGAACATCCATCATCTCTGCATAGCACCACTTAAACTGAGATACATGAAACACATTATGAACTCCAGACAAAGATTCTGGCAACTCCAGCTGATAAGCTACCTCTCCTCTACGCTCCAAGATCTTGTAAGGTCCCACAAAACATGGTGCTAACTTACCCTTGATTCCAAACCTCTTAATTACACGAAGTGTTGAAACTCGAAGATATGCACGGTCTCCTACCTCATATGTCACCTCCTTATGTTTTGCATCTACATAACTCTTCTGTCTGGACTGCGCTATCTTCAGTCTATCACGAATCAACTTGACCTTCTCCTCAGCATCTCTGATCAAGTCTGGTCCAAAGAACTGACGCTCTCCAACCTCATCCCACATCAATGGTGTCCTGCACTTTTTACCATACAATACCTCAAACGGTGCCATCTTCAGACTAGCCTGATAACTGTTATTATATGAGAACTCTGCATAAGGTAAATTATCATCCCAACTAGACCCATAGTCCAAAGCATAAGCTGTCAACATATCCTTCAAAATCTGGTTTACCCTCTGTGTCTGCCCATCTGTCTGTGGATGGAAAGTTGTACTGAACTCCAGCCTGGTACCCAAAGATTCGTGCAACTGACGCCAAAATTTGGATGTGAACTGAGTACCTCTATCAGACACTACCATCCTTGGAACTCCATGCAGACAAACAATTTTAGACATATAAATTTTTGCTAGCTGAGCACTGGTATAAGTAGTCTTTACCGGGATGAAGTGAGCAACTTTAGTCAAACGATCAACAACTACCCAAATAGAATCATAACCTGACCGAGTCCTGGGTAAACTTGTAATGAACTCCATACCAATCTCGTCCCACTTCCAATCAGGTATAGGCAATGGCTGTAACAAACCTGCTGGTCTCTGATGTTATGCTTTAACTCTCTGGTACACATCACATGTTGCAATATATCCAGCAATTTCCCTCTTCAGGCTAGGCCACCAAAATCTTTCCCTCAAATCCAAATACATCTTAGTATTACCTGGGTGAATAGAATAAGGTGAATCATGCGCCTCCTGAAGAACCAACTTCCTGATATCTGCATCTTGAGGTACAAAAATACGCTTCTCAAACCATATGGCCTCATGTTCATCCTCATGGAAACCTTCTGCCTTACCTTTAGCCATATTCTCTTTTATCTCAGCAATCTCATTATCACCCTTTTGAGCTTCTCTGATCCTGTCAAGCAAAGTAGGCTTTACCTCTAGTGTTGCTAAATATCCCTTAGGAACCATCTCCAATCTCAGATTCCTAAACTGTTCACATAACTCGGGTGGCATATTATCAATATTAACTGCATTAACATGGCTCCTATGACTCAATGCATCAGCAACGACATTAGCCTTACCAGGATGATACTGCACATTCAAATCATAATCCTTAATAAGCTCCAACCATCTCCTCTGCCTGAGGTTCAAATCCTTCTGAGTAAAAATATACTTCAAGCTCTTATGATCAGTAAATATATCATGTTGATTACCAATAAGATATGGCCTCCAAGTTTTCAATGCATGCACAACTGAGGCTAACTCCAAATCATGTGTAGGATAATTATGCTCATGATTCTTAAGCTGACGTGAAGCATATGAAACAACTTTACCTTCCTGCATCAGAACACTCCCAAGTCCTTGACGAGAAGCATCACAATATACCTGGAAGTCCTTATGTATATCTGGCAGAGTTAAGACTGGTGCTGTAGCCGAACGCTGCTTCAATTCCTGAAAGCTGGCTTCACATTCATCAGTCCAAACAAACTTCTTCTCCTTCTTCAAAAATTCAGTCATAGGCTTTGCAATCTTAGAAAAGTTCTCAATAAACCTCCTGTAATAACCTGCAAGGCCCAAAAAGCTGCGAATCTCTCCAACTGTCGTTGGTGTCTCCCACTCTGTAACTGCAGCAACCTTACATGGATCAACTGCAACTCCATTACCTGATACAACATGTCCAAGGAATGCAACCTCATCCAGCCAAAACTCGCATTTGCCGAACTTGGCATACAACTGATGTTCCCTCAATTTCTCTAATACCAAACACAAATGCACCTCATGCTCTTGCTTATTCTTGGAGAATACCAATATGTCATCAATGAAAACAACCACAGATTTATCCAAGAACTCCATAAACACCTTGTTCATCATATTCATGAAGTATGGAGGAGCGTTAGTCAATCCAAATGACATAACAGTATATTCATACAACCCATACCTCGTAGTAAAAGCAGTCTTTGGAACATCTTGCTTACGAATCTTTAATTGATGATAACCAGAACGAAGGTCAATCTTAGAAAACACAGTAGCGCCCTCCAACTGGTCAAATAGATCATTTATCATAGGCAAAGGATACTAATTCTTAATGGTTACCTCATTCAGAGAACGATAATCAACACACATCCTCAAGGTCCCATCCTTCTTCTCCACAAACAAAACTGGAGCTCCCCAAGGTGATGAACTTGGGTGAATAAATCCTTGTGCCTGCAATTCTCTTATCTGCTTCTTCAATTCCTCCAACTCTTGAGGAGGCATTCTATACGGTATCTTTGCAATAGGTCCAAAGGTCTTGGTATTAAATCAATAAGAAACTCAATATCTCTATCTGGTGGCATACCTGGCAATTCCTCTGGAAACACATCTGGATAATCCCTCACGACTGGCACCTCTTCCAGGCTACCCCCCTTAAGAGAGTTCACATGTACCTGATCACGCTTATACTTACATACATATTTGATCCTCTTCCCTCCTGGTGCACTGAGAGTAATAGATCGACTCGCACAATCAATACGACCTTTATATAACTGCAACCAATCCATATCCAAAATAATATCCAGACCTTGTGACTTTAATATAACCAAATATGTAGGAAACTCATGCTTCCCAATAGACAAAGTCAACTGATGACAAACAACACCTGCTATCATCTCAGCTCCTGGGGAACTCACTCTAATAGGCATACTAAGGGTTTTGGTTCGCAAGAATAGATGAGTTATAGATACAATAGGGCTAAAGACTATATATGTAAATATATTCTACCCATATGCATAATATGATCAGGCCAACTAAACACAACAACGAATAACACCAACAAACAAACAACAAGCAACAAACAATATGATAATATTATATATATAGTCGAATAATTTCGACGAGGTATAATCTAACAAACAAACTACCAATCAAGCAAACAATCTAGTATCTTCATACCACGAAAGTGAGCATAATCAGATACACTAACACGATAACGTTGCAATATAAAACAAACATGAATGGTGGTCTCAGCACTAGTTCCTACTTAACTGTTCAAGATACTTGAGGGGGTTAACTAATAAACAGTAAGAAGTATAGCTAGTTTATAAAATAATTTCCACTCCTATGGCTTTTCTAATCCAATTTCTAGGGTCACGTCCTACAGTCAACACACTGCTCTGATACCATCTGAAACGACCAAACCTCAAAGGATTTGAGTCTCTGTGCTTACCGTCCTAGTCCCTGGATCGAACTCGCTAGCACACACAGTATAGATGAATACCAGAATAGCAAGTGCATCATTTATTACAACGTATGATCCAGAGTATATAAAATAAAATAATCTGCTTAGCACTTGGCTAGCTTTATTCAATCAAACAGCGGAAAGTAGCAGAAAATAGCGATGAGTCCCATCATAGCCCATTGGCGTCTTTGAGTGTACTCGTGACCCTAACGGTACCTTACTATTCGTTCAATATCCTGCAACATGAGACGTTGCAGCCATATAGGTCAATACTTGGAATGTATTGGCAAGTTACACAGAGTAATAATATAGCAGACCTACATGTATATGCATAGTATAACAAAAGGAAGGCTTGAGGGTTTATTTTTGCAGAAAGCTGATTTTATCCTCATAACTACCTAATAGTCAAATTTTTATTTAGTTCTTTTATTACTACAATTATATACACAAGGTTGAGTTGGCAAAATCAACTCCAACCTACCATTAACCACCTGACGGCCACATCCCACCTACATATGCTACATCTGTCGACACTGTCTTGGCAAGGGTTCCAACAACTGATCAACTAAGCCAGAGCCCATATAGCCAGTGGCCACACATGGAAGCTACTAGTCACTAAGTCTGTCTGATCTTTTTGAACCTGGGCGGCTTTCCACATAGGGTGCACTCTCATGGGCGCATGGCCTTAGAAAAGGTGCAAGACCCCATGATGCCTTCCCTCAACACCAAGCAATACCACTTTCGCCTAGAGGTGAGTTAAATCCTGAGTTACTATTCAATTGTTATATATATAATCCTCACATAAACTCAATGAATACACGAACCACCCCCATCTACAAAGCATAGCAACTACAACTACCACGATTTGCAAAAGACGGGAAGATAGCTCAACAGCATAGCCAACATATATAATACTCCTATACATGCATATATTCATAGTTTTATATAACTACATGCATAGAAAACAATAGGTAAAGGATGATCAACATGTAACTTGCCTTGGTTCTGGTTCAGAAAGTCACACTCCTGACAATAGCTCGCGTTGCACTCCGGACAATCTACACGTTTCACACAATTCAACAAATCAATCACCGGAACACGAAAAGAACCAAAACAAAACCAACAGCAAGAAATCATTTTTAAAACTCAACAACAGAATCTTAACAGCACGTAAAATGCACTATGGTCACAATGCAAAAAGAATCACTCAAATTCGATAAGCAGTTTGAAATATACGGCCTCCGGAAGGTTTGATTCAAATCTGAAGGAATTCAAATTTGAAAGGTGCAAACATGTGCAAAGTTGGTACTGTGATAATGTTCCAGTATTTGTGAGATCATAGGAAAAAGAATTATCTACATTGGGCATATAGACTAAAAGATATAGCTAGTTGAAGTTAGAGTTGAAATCTGAAAAAGAAAACAGAAAACAACAGAAAACTCTTGCACTGTTCATGCGTGTACTGTAGCTGGTGCCCACGTGGCAGCTCGTGATTGGCTGGAGGACCTCTTGTGCGTGCGTGCTCACCAAAAGCAGAGGACGGCGGTGGCAGTCTCGGGCGTCGATGGCGGCGCTTCTTCGGCGGTGCTCCGGCGAAGGTAAGGTGACGGGCGGTTGCGGTGTCGAGCGGCGGAGGTGGTGGTGGTGCTCAACGACGACGAGGCGACCTCTGTTGGCGACGGCGGCGACTCGAACGCGGCTGCTCCGGTGAACTCAGGATGGCTTGTTCCTCTCCCTCTGCTGCGCCTTCGGCAATACAAGGATGTCAGGCGGCGGCGGCTTCGAGTGGGGAAATCCAAGGAACGAACTGCGGCGGCTAGGGCTTACTAACGGCGACGAAATCAACCGGCGGAAGACGGCGAACTCCGAGCTCGATGGCGAGATCCGTTTTCGCCCTACAGCGCGTGCGGAAACGAAGAGGATCGGGACAGGAGCTGTGGGGTCTCCCCTAGGGGTCTTGCTCGCGTACGACAGGTCGTGACGAAGTGAACTGCGGCTGTGTCCTGCTGCTGCGCTGGCTGGCTGAGTCGCGGCGATGGGTCGGTTGGCTGGCCGGCCCTGTTTTTTTATAAACAAAAACTACAGCAGCAGAACAAAATAAATAAAATAAAATACACAATATAAATTCTAAATAAAAATACCTAGACACACAGTCAAAATAGCCCTATAGCTATAAACTACAGGAACACTAGTTCCAATACTAATGCAATTTTTGTAAAATAATTTTGATGCAATAAGCCACACAAAACAGTAATAAACACTCTAATAAAATATTTTGAAGATAGCAAAAACTACCAGAACATATCAGATGAACTGGAAACAATATTCTGCACATTATGAACATTTTTAAAACAGGGGAGAAGTCATGTTATCTCCACTCCAAATAAATTGCCTTTTGTTGCATAATGATTTAAATATTCTGAAAAAGAAAATAATGCATGGAAAATATGAGATGCATATGAATGATCTAATAACATCCTAATTTAGGAAAATTGGGATGTTACAAACCTACCCCCATTAAGATGAATCTCGCCCTCGAGATTCGGGTTGGCTAGCAAATAGGTGTGGGTGATCCTGCTGGAGATCTTCCTCTCGTTCCCAGGTAGCTTCCTCCTCTGTATGATGATCCCACTGAACCTTGCATAACTATTGTCTTGGTGCGAGTAACTCTCTCTGCTATCTCCAAAATCTTAATAGGATTCTCCTCATATGTCAAATCACTCTCCAACTGGATTGCCTCAAGTGGCACTGTGTCCCTCAATGGAACATCCATCATCTCTGCATGGCACCTATTAAACTGAGATACATGAAACACATTATGAACTCCAGACAAAGATTCTGGCAACTCCAGCTGATAAGCTACCTCTCCTCTACGCTCCAAGATCTTGTAAGGTCCCACAAAACATGGTGCTAACTTACCCTTGATTCCAAACCTCTTAATTAATTCCACGAAGTGGTGAAACTCGAAGATATGCACACGGTCTCCTACCTCATATTTCACCTCCTTATGTTTTGCATCTACATAACTCTTCTGTCTGGACTGCGCTATCTTTAGTCTATCACGAATCAACTTGACCTTCTCCTCAACATCTCTGATCATGTCTGGTCCAAAGAACTGACGCTCTCCAATCTAATCCCACATCAATGGTGTCCTGCACTTTTTACCATACAATACCTCAAACGGTGCCATCTTCAGACTAGCCTGATAACTGTTATTATATGAGAACTCTGCATAAGGTAAATTATCACCCCAACTAGACCCATAGTCCAAAGCACAAGATCTCAACATATCCTCCAAAAATCTGGTTTAACCTTTTTGTCTGCCCATCTGTCTGTGGATGTAAAGTTATATTGAACTCCAGCCTGGTACCCAAAGATTCATGCAACTGACGCCAAAATTTGGATGTAAACTGAGTACCTCTATCAGATAGTACCTTCCTTGGAACTCCATGCATTGATATCGATTAATGGGCATCTCCATAGCCTGTTGGTTAGGCGCATCGATGTGAGCCTTTCTTACTTTCTGTTTTTTCTATATTTACCCCTATCATCATACTATATTCCACCCGTAGTGCTATATCCATGGCTTGCGCTCATGTATTGCGTGAGGGTTGAAAAAGATGAAGCGCGTTAAAAAGTATGAACCAATTGCTCGGCTTGTCATCGGGGTTGTGCATGATAAATACTTTTTGTTAAGAAGACAGAGCATGACAAGACTATATGATTTTGTAGGGATAGCTTTCTTTAGCGTTGATATTTTGAAAGACATGATTGTTTGTTGGGATGCTTGAGTATTGATGTCTTTATGTAACATTATAGACTATTTGATGCGGAGCATCCTGTGGACATCACGATGTCAAGAGTCCGTTTGGAAAGTGACACATTCGACATCCACTTCACATACACAAAGGTGAATCATCTCCTTTACGCGTGTTCACTTGACCGCTTCGTGGATGGTATACTACTTGACACCCCTCTTGTGTGCATGCATAGGTATTGTCGGAACACTACGGACGACGAGGAGGAGTGCGAGCGCAAGTGGACTACACCATCCGCGAGGGAAGCATGGAAGCGAAGACGGAAGAAGACGGGGCTGCTACAAGCTACAGCCACCGGACATCCGGACGCCACCGAACATCCGGTACCTGACGCAGCCCAGACCGCCAGAAGAACTCCAAGTGACGAGTGCTACAGAGGTCGGACGACCGAAGAACACTGGACGTCCTACAAGTCCCAGCGCCCAGACGACCGACGCCGACCGGGCATCCGGTGCCACCTTCACAGAAGGAAAATAGCGGAAGTCCGAAGACTTCCGGACGTTCGGACCGTCCAGAGCCACAGGACGTCTGGTAACTGCCTGTGCGCAGCCGCAATCCTTTGGCATTGTATCCCTCTCCCACTTACCCCTTCGTGGATTAGATTATAAATAGACCACCTCCACCTCCTTTCTAGGGTTAGCAAAGTGATAGCTCATTTGTATGTGAGAGTTGCTCCTACCTTCCTCTACTCTTGAGTTAGAGAGAGAGACCACCACTCCCATGGAGTTCAAGACCTCCATGTGAGAAGATCCTGTGGGATATATCGTCAAGACCCCTCACAGGGAGATCCGTCTAGGATATCATCAAGACCTCCTCATGGAGATGTACTTTACCTTGTATCTTTCCATTTGTTGTTCTTGTACCTTGTGGATCTTGCGTGTCTGATTGTCTAGTGGATGTGTGATTGGACTTGTTCTTGAGCGTTTCCCCTTATGATTTCTCTCCGTTCTTCCCCGTGTTCTTCATGTTCTTTGAGGGAATCCGCTCAAATCATGAAAGATCGGGCCACTAGGGCTCTACCCTACATCATCTTGGATCAGAGCAAGGTTGATCATGAATTTGGAGCCCTACCCCTTGATTTCTAGCCTTGTTTTGTTGTGTTCTTCCCCAAATTCGAAAATTCCCCACAAAAAAATAGCCCCAGATTTTTTTTGTGATCTGTGGTTTGATGATGTTTTGTTGATTTTGATCCATCTATTTGCTTGGTTTCGAGTGGATCTAGCATTTCGCCAAGTTTCCCCATCTCTCATCCATGAAATCTCCTCAATTTTGCCCCCAAAATCCTCAATTTCCGCCCAAAACCGCGTCCTGAAACTCGCATCTCGCGTTGACCCAGACCCACCAGACGACCGACACTTTACCGGACGTCCGGAGCCCCAGGAACCACCGGACGGCCCGTACTTACCGGACATCCGGCACCCCGATCCCGAGCTGAAACGGCGGATTTCCGATCCCGACTGGACAACCATCCATTTCCGGACGTCCGACACCTGTAGATATCAACTTCTACTGTTTTTTGTTTCGGTCATAACTAATTCATCCGAACTCCGATTTTGACGTTCTTTAGCTCGTTTTGAAGCTATTGACATCCCCCATCCCACAAAAATACTGCCAACATCATTTGAATCCATCCATTTTTTGCAAATTTGGCATCTTTGCCTAGGGCTTCCACCCATAGCCTTCCGCAACCTAACGCATTTTGTTCACCATAGCATTAGTGGTTGCTTGAGTAGTGATTTGAGTCTCCTAAGGTGTTTCGGCTACTTAGGGATGGTTGCTTCTTCCTCAACCACCACCACTTCCGCATAGGCTTGCCCACCATACACTTAACCCAATTTTGTTTGAGCTTGTTTGAGTTGTGTGTTGTGTCTCCTAAGGTGTTTCGGCTACTTAGGGACAGTGACCTCAACTTCGACATCGTGTATAGTACACCACCAAAACCCTCCACTTCCGCATTGCCTACTCGCATAACCCACCATTGCATTTCCACAATCCCACTGAGCTTCTGCAAGACCACCACTGCTTTTCGCTACCACCACTTGACATTTGACATTTGAGATTTGGAGTTCACGGTTTTTCAGTTTCCTAAGGTATTTCGGCTAATTAGGAATAGTTCTACTTCCAGAACACAGCCACTCATCATCGCCATGAGGTCGTCATCGTACAAGGACGGTAACCTCAACGACATCATTGTACATTCTTCTTGCCATTGCATTGGTAACCCCTAGCCCATTTTGCGTTACTTGCCTATCGAGACTAGCCATTTGAGTATTGCCGGCAATGTTACTTGTGCACATTAGTGATCTACACTTTTCATTGCATACATACCATATCATCTTAGTATCATATCATCCATTGTGTCACAAGATTGTTCCCGAATATACACAATTGCTATCTTGGTTTGTGCATTTCGCATTGTGGCCATATAAAAAAAGCTTTTAAGCAAAGGAAAAAAGAGAAAAACAAAGACTTGTAAGCAAGAGCCATATCATCATACCACATTGCATAAGATTGTCATATCCGATAATCTTGGATCAAACACCGGGAACCGTACATATATAGCATACTTGGGATAGAAAGTTTATCCATTTTGCGTCTTACAGGTTGTGCACAAGTGTCGTATCCGCCTATTGAGTAATCGTGCTAGCGTCTCTCTTGAGTTGTGCAACACAAGCGTTTTCCGTGGACTCCACATTTTGTGCTCATTCCTTGGTTGCACGACCCCATTTATCTATCCGCGTGTGTGTTTCCGTGTGCCACATATTGCTATTGGTCTACTTGTTTCACTTGCAAATTTGTGAATCTCTTCCAATATTATTGACCCTTGCTAACATTTTGCATTAAATTTTGTGTGCCACTATCCTCACCGAGCTACTCCATAAGCTTTACTTGATAGGTGTGAGTGAACAAGTCCGGTACCAATTCCACTATTCTTTCATCTCACATTGAGTGAAGCGGGATACATCCTCAAGTTTGGGAAAAGGTAACTTGGTATTATTTATCTCATTTCCTACTCACCTCTACTCGAGTCTTGTGATGGATAGGCAAGGCATTTCACCTTCGTCCTACAACAACAATGACGAGTTCGATGCCACGAACAACTTGGACGCCAAGATGGATGCTCAAATGGAGGAGATCAAGGCCCTCATCAAATCTTACAAGAGATCTTCCTCATCTTCGAGAAGACGCTCTAGTGCACATGCTTACAAGCTACCATCTCCGGCAAGATCACATCGGCTTCGACACCAACACCGACAAGGATGTGAAGGTTAAGAGCTCAACACCAACAATCGCTCAATAAATTCACCATCTCCCTTGGCATCTTCGTCAACCGACTTCAAGGCATCTTCGCCTAGGACATACGGCATCTTTTCCAACAAGAACCTTAAGACTACGCTAAAGAGAAGCTCCCCAAGCTCAAATATGTGACTTCCACGAGCTACCACAACCTCGGCACCGACCACAATATTCCTTTCTATGGTACTCAAGAACCAAAGGAGTATCTCGAGTGGGAGCGCCTAATGGACGACTACCTCAAGCTACATCAAGTCCGTCTCGAAGATCAAGTGAAGTGCGCCACAAGGAACTTCCATGACTAAGCGTACACATGGTGGCTTCACACACCTTCGGAGATCTAAGACATGAGTTGGCCCAAGACGAAGAGAGCTATGCGGTGAGAGTTCATGCCTCCAACCTACACGGAACAACTTTTACGCCAATTGGAGAACACCAACTAAGGATCCAAGTCCATCGACGCGTACTTCAAGGTGATGAAGATTGCCTTGCGACGAGCCGGCGTGGACGACCCCATTTTGATGAAGTTCCACTTCATGATGGGATTGCACAACGACATCTCCAAGACTATCCTCCTCGAGAACTACAAGTCCCTCAACGACTACTACATTGGTGCTCTCAAGGCGGAACAAGACCTCATGAAGGCCAAGACTTCTCCACCGCAAGCACACTTCTCAAAGACCAAGCTCCAAGAAGGCGAGCATGAGGATAGCACCACCAAGATGTCCAAGCCCGACGAGCTCCAAGACGATGCTCCCAAGTTCGACTTCACCGACATCCCTTTTTGTGGCATTGATGATGCCGAGTCTACTTCGACTCTTTTTCAAGATGGGGCGGCGATGAATACGACTACGGAGACCCTAAAGGAACAAGCTTTGGAGGCGTGCGACATGGTGAAGAGCAAGGATGATGCTTCCATCTTTGGAGGCGAGAGTGATGATGTGCCATCTTTGGCCTTCATCCACGGCGACAATGATGAGATGATCGAGCATGGGATTTTCCCTTCGGTCATAGAGGAGAGTGAGGATGTGCCATCTTCGGCCTTCATCCACGGTGACGGTGACGAGATGGTTGAGCATGGGATTTTCCCTTCGACCACGGCGACGTATGATGACTTGAGTGACTTGTGCCACCATATTGAGGACGAGAGTGACTTCACCACTAGCCCCATAAATGATGTGTTTCCCCAATTCCCATGTGAGGAGAGCCACAACCCCCACCATTTGAGTGAGATGAGTGACTCCACCATATGTGAGTTTGAGTGCACCTATTTTGAGGGAGTGAGTGAACCACCACATAGAGAGAGAGTGTGATAGTTGATAGGGCATGTGAGGACGCTATGATTTCTAACGACTTAACCTCTACCTCTATTGTGTCTTCTCATTTGGTGCTAGGTCCCATATACAATGACGCGCCGATCCTCGACGACTTGGACAAGACGATGGCCATGGTGGAATATGATGCACCCCCACATGGTTCCATCATGATGAAGATGACCACCATTTGGTCTTTGCCACCTCACCTACACCACATGAGTGGAATGAGAATGGTAACATAGGTGAAGGTGATGCTCTAGTCCCACTAGTGGACATTCTTGACATTGATTGCTTGCATGATGTTGATCCACCTATTTCCATGCTTCATGCTAGTGCGACTTCCCCATGTGATGATTTATTGCCCATTTATGATGAGTATGATGATTGCCATGTGGAGTTTATTAGTTGTGATGCCATGTTACATAGGATTTCTTGTGACAATTCTCTAGGTCACATCATGTTTGACAATCCGCTTGACTTGTCATATGCTATGCATGAGATCCAGCATATGTCATATTTACAATCTCATCGTAGTGACTATGCATGTGCCATTAAAATGAACCCAATTTGCACATATGGCATAGATGACAAGCCCATGGTTATTGGCATTTGTTTTTCCTGTGATGATATTGATATGCTCCCTTTGCATCATTTATCTGATATGCCATGCCATGACCACCTAGCTTCGGATATGCATTGTTTTGGATGTTGTCCATTTTCTCCATATGATGTTTCCGATATTGCTCATGAGGAGACCCCCATAGTTTCCTCATACATTTTAGGAGATTTTGATTCATCCCATTCATTGCATGATCCCGATACTTGTGTGCACCATATGTTTCCCATGAATAAACATGCTATTGATGTGCCATATACTTGCATTCTCAATTTGTGTCCCCATCGTGTTATACACAATAACTATTCTTTCATGATGGATGACATGTTCTTATACCATGCATCAAATTTCTTTAAGCAATGCTTATCTTGTGCTAACACTCACATGCACATACACATCATGATGGATGATGTGTACATTTACCATGCACGCAATTTCTTTGGTTTGTTTCTCTTTTGTGTAGGTACCCATGAATACTTGTAAACCTCACAATCCCATGAGTTGACAAAACGAGCTCTAGAGAGCAACGATGATTTGAGATCCCATGGATTGGCTTTCCCACCACTCTCTTCGCGCATTTCTTCTACATGGCCCTCACATGGCTATTGGTTATTGTCCATTACATATTCTATGCACATCTTTCCATGTTCACTTTGCATGATATCCTTATTCCTATGCCTTTGCCATGCATTTGTGACCCATGCTTTGCACTACACATGATGATTGAATCTAGTACTTGTATGTGTATTTGCAAGCTTGGTGGAGATATTGCTTGTTATTGCCATGTTCCTTTCGTGACCCATTCCGATGATGATACTATGATCTTGCTTTGCGTTCGTGCTTGTGATATGTCATGTGCATTGCCTATGCATATTATTTTCTCACGTGACATGATTGCCATGATTTCCTCTAGTATGTTACATCTTCGCACTACTAGCTTGCAGGACTTGATTACTATGATTGCTTCCCTTGTTGCGTCACCGATGATTCATACTTGCTTATTTCATGTGGTTGATGACAACCATCTACATGCTTTGCACATGATTGTTATTGCTTCTTGTCATATATATCCATGTGTTACGTCTCTCATGCTAGATGATTTGCCATGTATTGAGTGCAACAATGCTTTTAGTCTTGTTAATGAGATTGCCCCCATATCTTTCTCACATATGATTGGAGATTTTGACATAATTCTTGTGAAGCATGCTTGTCTTACTTCTTTGCACCATATACCTAGTGCCATGTATATCGCCATTGTTGCATCATATTATTCATGCACTTGTGCTTCTAATGGTTATGTGCAAAAGAGGAGAACCATCATGATGGATGATGTGTTTATCTACCATGAGCATACATTCTTTGTTTTGTTGTGAGCATGTGTAGGATACTTGGACTTTGTGTCGGCTTCCACTTCACGTTTGTTGACCATTCGAACTCTTGAGAGTGAGCCTCATACATTCTACCATGACTCGCTTCTACACCACATTTTCTTGTGCTTCGGTATTGTGAAGAATGCACAAGGACACGCCTTCAAGGTGACATCTTTCTTATGCATGGATATTGCGGATCATACTACTTGTGTTGCTTGCACCATGAGACTTATTGGCCATCTTGGACCACTCGATTGCGCACTTGTTAGAGATCTTGCCTTGACTTGCCATTTTCACATTCCCATGCATCATGATATATATGCCTTGTGTGTTGCATCCAATTCTTGGATTACTTTCTCCTATCATAAGTTTGGTTGCAACAATGTCATTCCTTCACATGTGCCATGTCCCATTGATTGTTACATGCTTGTGTTGATTGTCTCACACATGATGAACAATTGCTCTTTCTATTGTGTTGAGTGCCACACTATCTTCACTACACCCTATGCACGTTATGCTTGGATTGTCTTGCACTTGACCCATGTGTTTAGACACTTCATTTTATTTGGTATTGTGAATGATTCCTATGCCTACCATAGACATGTTATTGAGCGCTTTCCCCATGTTTTCTATGACCTTGAGGAAGATGCTTATTCACTTGTCCAACACATTTGCATCTCTACCTCGCAATTGCATACTTGTCCCCATGATATCTTTGAGTTTGCTCCATTTATGCGCTTACATGCCATGTCACAATCCCTTGTCACGCCATATGCTTTGCATGATGACAACGCTTGTTGGGTGAATCACCTCTTGAATGCTTGGTTTTGCCCTAACGCTAACCACATTTGTTTTTCCAAGTGTTTGTTTCCTTTGCTCCTTTTGAAGGAATCACTAGACGGTGTGACATTGGAGAGTGCCCATTGCGAGCTTGAAGGTGATGAGTACTTGGTGAACGTCCACTTCTACACTGCAAAGCCATCTCTTTCCCATGGTGATTTGGTTTTCGATCCAAGGTCGGATCTTTCCAAGGGGGAGATGATGCGGAGCATCCTATGGACATCATCAAGAGTCCGTTTGGCAAGTGACACGTTCGACATCCACTTCACATACACAAAGGTGAATCATCTCCTTTACGCGTGTTCACTTGACCCCTTC
Organism: Aegilops bicornis; assembly: GCA_021605145.1. Taxonomy (NCBI): domain Eukaryota; kingdom Viridiplantae; phylum Streptophyta; class Magnoliopsida; order Poales; family Poaceae; genus Aegilops; species Aegilops bicornis. Next base: position 362,039,204 of record CM038674.1, on the reverse strand, counting down.
ATGGATGGTATACTACTTGACACCCCTCTCGTGTGCATGCATAGGTATTGTCGGAACACTACGGACGACGAGGAGGAGTGCGAGCGCAAGTGGACAACTCCACCATCCGCGAGGGAAGCATGGAAGCGAAGACGGAAGAAGACGGAGCTGCTACAAGCTACAGCCACCAGACGTCTGGACACCACCGGACATCCGGTACCTGACACAGCCCAGACGGCCAGAATAACTCTAGGCGACGAGTGCTACAGCGGCCGGACGACCGACGAACACCGGACGTCCGACAAGTCCCAGCGCCGGGACGACCGACGCTGACCGGACGTCCGGTGCCACCTTCACAGAAGAAAATAGCGGAAGTCTGAAGACTTCCGGATGTCCGGACCGTCCCGAGTCACCGGACGTCTGACCCCCCATCGGATGTCCGGTAACTGCCTGTGCGCAGCCGCGGGCCTTTGGCCTTGTATCCCTCTCCCACTTACCCCTTCGTGGCTTAGACTATAAATAGACCGCCTCCACCTCCTTTCTAGGGTTAGCAAAGTGATAGCTCATTTGTATGCGATCTTTGCTCCTACCTTCCTCTACTCTTGAGAGAGAGAGAGAGACCACCTCTCCCATGGAGTTCAAGACCTCCATGTGAGAAGATCTTGCGGGATATATCGTCAAGACCCCTCACGGGAAGATCCGCCTAGGATATCATCAAGACCTCCTCATGGAGATGAACTTTACCTTGTATCTTTCCCTTTGTTGTTCTTGTACCATGTGGATCTTGTGCGTTTGATTGTCTAGTGAATGTGTGATTGGACTTGTTCTTGAGAGTTTCCCCTTGTGATTTCTCTTCGTTCTTCCCCGTGTTCTTCGAGGGAATCCGCTCCAATCGTGAAAGATCGGGCCACTAGGGTTCTACTCTACATCACTATTGCATTGAATCACTTAGGTCTTAATATTCATGCCATGACTAGACATACGATCAAGTGTATGTTAGGTAGCATTCCACATCAAAAATTATTCTTTTTATCATTTACCTGCTAGAGGACGAGCAGGAATTAAGCTTGGGGATGTTGATATGTCTCCGTCTAATCTATAATTTTTGTATATGATTTCAGCAACTTTGTATATGATTTATTGGACTAACCTATTGATCCAGTGCCCAGTGCCAGTTCCTGTTTTCTGCATGTTTTTTTTGTATCAAAGAAAATCCATATCAAACAAAGTCCAAATGCAATAAACTTTTACGGAGAATTGTTTTGGAATATATGTGATTTTTGGGAGTTGGAATCACCGCAAACGGAGGCCCACACAGCCTACAAGACACCAGTGAGTTGGAGCTCTACTTCGGGTGCAAGGAAGCTTATATCCGGAAAAAATGGTATTAAAATCTCAGCGCAATTGGAGTTACGGATCTCCCGGAATATAAGAAACCGTGAAGGGCCAGATCTAGGGAGCGTGAAATAGAAGAGAACAGAGAGGGAGATCCAATCTCGGAGGGGCTCCCGCCCCTCCGCCGCCATGGAGGCCATGGACCAGAGGGGGGACTCTCCTCCCATCTAGGGGGAGGCCAAGGAAAAAGAAGAAGGACGGTGCTCTCTCCCCCTCTCTCCCGATGGCGCCGGATCAGAGTGCCGCCGGGGCTAGGATCGTGACGGTGATCTACATCAACAATCTTGCTACCTCATTACCAACTTCTTCCCCTCTTTGTAGCGGTGTAACACCCCCCCCCCCCCCCCGCTGTAATCTCTACTTAAACATGGTGCTCAACTCCATATATTGTTTCCCAATGATCTATGATTATCCTATGATGTTTGAGTAGATCTGTTTTGTCATGTGGGTTAATCATGATCTTGGTTGGTATGATTGTATATTTTATTTATGGTGCTGTCCTACGATGCCCTCCATCTCGCGCAAACGTGAGGGGTCCCCGCTGTAGGGTGTTGCAATACGTTCATGATTTTCTTATGGTGGGTTGCGAGAGTGACAGAAGGTTAAACCCGAGTAGGTGGGTTGTAACGTATGGGAGTAAAGAGGACTTGATACTTACTGATATGGTTGGGTTTCACGACCTTAATGATCATTAGTAGTTATGGATGCTTGCTAGGGGTCCAATCATAAGTGCATATGATCCAAGTAGAGAAATTATGTTAGCTCATGCCTCTCCCTCATATAAAATTACAAGAATGATTACCGGTACTTGTTATCAATTGCCTAGGGACAAATAACTTTCTTGTTGACACAAAACCTTTTTTTAAAACACCTAACTTTTATTATCTTGCAAGGTACTTCTAGTTTTATTCTTGCAAAGTAGTTCTAGCATCACTCCTACAAACTAGTTTCATACTTGTTTCCGATAAAGCAAACGTCAAGTGTGCGTAGAGTTGTATCGGTGGTCGATAGAACTTGAGGGAATATTTGTTCTACCTTTAGCTCCTCGTTGGGTTCGACACTCTTATTTATTGAAAAAGGCTACAAACGATCCCTTATACTTGTGGGTTATCAGCCGCCATGAGCGGGTCCTTAGAATCCCAAGTTCCCGAGACCTGCCGAGCCACCAATTCTGAGTTGCGAAAGCACCTCACCCGGCTTAAGTTCATCTCTTTAGCCACCCGAAGGCCATGAAGAAGAGCCTCATACTCAGCTGCATTATTAGTGCAAGGGAACATTAATTGTAGCACAAAACAAAACTTATCACCTCGTGGGGAAGTCAAGATAACTCCAGCCCCCGAGTCTTCCAGCTGCCTTGACCCGTCAAAATGAATCGTCCAGTAAATGTTATCTGGCTTTTCCTCTGGTGTCTGCAACTATGTCCAATCGTTGATGAAATCCACAAGAACCTGCAACTTGATAGCTGTCCTTGGCATATACTTCAACCCATGAGGACCAAGCTCAATGGCCCACTTGGCCACCCGGCCTGTGTCTTCTCTGTTTTGAATAATACCATCTAAAGGAGCTGAACTGACCACCGTAATAGGATGACCAAGAAAATAATGCTTCAACTAACGACTAGCCATGAATACTCCGTAGACTAGCTTCTGCCAATGCGGATACCTCTGTTTAGACTCAATTAACACCTCACTGACATAATAAGCTGGCCTTTGAACCAGATATTCCTTGCATGTTACCCTCCTTTCAACCACAACTGTTACGATGAAGGCTCTGCTATTGGCTGCCACGTATAAGAGCAAGGGCTCCTTTTCCACAGGAGCTGCAAGAACCGGCGGCTCCGCTAGCTGTTTCTTAAGCGCCTCAAATGCCTCATTAGCAGCATCACTCCAAACAAAGTGGTATGTTTTCTTCATCATCTGGTACAGAGGAATACCCTTCTCTCCCAGGCGGCTAATAAACCGGCTTAAAGCTGCAATACGGCCCGCCAAACGCTGGACGTCATTAATACACGCCGGCTTAGCCAAGAAGGCGATAGCCTTGATTTTCTCTGGGTTAGCTTCAATACCTCTCTCAGAGACAAGAAAACCCAAGATCTTGCTTGCTGGCACACCAAAAACACATTTGGCTGGGTTAAGCATCATCTTGTAGACCCGGAGATTGTCAAAGGTCCCTTTAAATCATCTAGCAAGGTCTCCTTCTTCCTGGATTTCACAACGATATCATCCACATAAAGGCATAACAAATATTCCCTCAAGTTCTATCGACCACCGATACAACTCTACGCACACTTGACGTTTGCTTTACTGGAAACAAGTATGAAACTAGCGGGAATAAAACTACGAATAAATTGCAAGGTAATAAAAGTGGATAGCTTTTGTCAACAAGAAAGTCATTTGTCCCTAGGAAATCGATAACAAGTACCGGTAATCATTCTTGCAATTCTATATGAGGGAGAGGCATGAGCTAACATACTTCTCTACATGGATCATATGCACTTATGATTGGAACTCTAGCAAGCATCCACAACTACTAAAGATCATTAAGCTCATGAAACCCAACCATAGCATTAAGTATGTTAGCACACTTAGCTCACACACAGTAGGACATGTTCATCACCATTCCAATTCATCCCCGATGAATTAGACCTGACTCAACTCTAATCAGTAGCAGGCATGACAAACAAGCATGAATGAGTAGGCACATGAGGGCTAGAACAACTCCTACTCATGCTAGTGGGTTTCATCTATTTACTGTGGCAATGACTGGTCATGCAGAGGAAAGGGGTTCAACTACCGCATCATGTAACAGTTGAATCGTTGTTGTCCTAATGCAGTAAAAGAGAGCAGGAGCGAGGGAGTGGGATTGTATCAGAATGAACAAGGGGGGTTTGCTTGCCTCGCACTTCTAAAGATAGTATAGTTCTTCATCGGTGTCATCGATCTCATCGTCAGAACCACATCTACTGAGAGGGGACAAATACCGGCAATAGAGAAGGAACACAATCAATGCAATGCAACAATATGATGCATGATCATGACATGGCAATATGTTGTGGTTTGAGCTAATGCAACTAGCAACCAAATTAAATGAAGTTGGTTTGAACCAAGGGTTCAAATTCAAACTCCATGTAAGGCATTTCAAATGCTAATTAATAAAATTGTCATATACAGCAACTTTAGGTTGGTCAAACATGCATGAGAATGCCATAAACAGATTCCTCATATTTTTCTTATCATGTTTCATATATAATTTATTTCATTTGGAATTACGGTTGATTTTATATGATTTTTAGAAGTTTTGGCTATTTTCTGAAATAAATAAATCATTTTTGATTTATTTAAAATCACATAAAAGCTTTATTGTGTCACGATGACGTTGGTGTGACTTCAGCAGGTCAACTGGGTTCGCCAGGTCAAACCTAACCTGTGGAACCCACTGGTCAGTGGCCCAGTGTCATGAGTGTCATGGACAGGTGGGTCCGGTCAACGGTCACGCCGTCACCGCCAACTCGGGACGTGTGGGTCCTGCTAGGTTATAACTAATCTAAGCAAAAATAAAGCTGGGGTTAATTAGGGCGTGGGGCCCATGTGTCAGTGAGCCAGGGGTTAATTATCATGTGATTAGCCCTAACTAGGTGGCCACGTCGACGGCTAACCGCCGGTGGCACGCAGACGCGGCGGCGTCGCTCGTTCCGGTGATTCCGGCGACGAGAGGGGGCGGGATTGGGCTCTACGGTTGCGGCACGATGAGGCGCATCGGGAGGTGGCCGTGGGTGGTTCCGGGGCAGTCCGAAACAGCAACGGCGTCGAGCGAGGCGGCGGCCGGAGCTCGGGTGGGTGCGGGATTAGCGCTGCGGCTTGCAAGCGAGCTGGTTGTCATGCTAGTTTTTCTCTACGAGACGTTGCGAGTGCAACGGACGCATGTGCGGGACCAATTGTTCACCGGGGCTTCACCGGCGACGGTCTCAGCGGCGGTGCGTTCGTTCAGCAAGAGGACGACGGCTACGAGGGGTAATCGGGCGCAAAAACGAGGGGGAAAGAAGCAGAAGCTCACCGTTGGTCGACGGGTAGGCTCAGCGGCTCTGGGGAGGTGCTGACGGCGGTGAATTGAGGACGACGGCCGTCAGATGCAGAGAGCAATGGTGAGCTCGAGGACGACGTCATGGGGCTCCCGGCGTCATGTGACTCGGCGATGAGGAAGAGGGCGTCGCGGCGGACCTCGGGGATAGCTCGGAGTGGCGTGGATGTGCCTGTGGCCGCGGTGGCTTTGGACAGTGGCGACGAACGCGTTCGAGTCCGAGGTGCGGAGCGAGAGAGAGGCGGGGAACAGGGATGAGAGCGAGAAGGTGGGGCTTGGGGACGTGCGTGGCGTCCCCAGCCAGCTCCAGGCGGTCGGCGGCAAGCAGGAGGAGGTGTGGCGCCTCGTGCACGCGTGCTCGTCCCGCCTCTGCCTACTCGCAGAGGTTAGGGATGACTGCACCAAAGTTAGTGTGCTGGCCAAGACATGTGAGGCCTGTGGGTTTCTCTCTCTATCTCTCTCATTTATTCTGTTTCAGTTTTCTATTTTATTCCTCTGCTTTTGAATTAGTAAAAATACTAATTCATTTCCAAAATTCCTGAAATAACTTGTGGGCACATGTTGAATTATTTCCAACAGCCCTCAAATCATCTCAGAATAATTTGAGCATTTAAAATATTTATAGAATTTCAATGCCCAATTCAAATACAATATGGGTCAATACAAAAATCCAGAATGACCTAGAAAAATGGCACCATTTTTGGTATAGGTTCTGTACCAATTCAAAAACGATGAACTTTTCTGAAGGGCATTTTGGGTTCATTGAAAATATTTAATTTTGTTCTAGTTGGATTTCATTTGGTGCTAGGGTTTGAACATCCCCATTTGAAGTTTCAAAAATTTAGACATGATGCATGGATGCTTGTGCAACTATTTGCAATCAAATTCTAGGGTTGTGACACAAAATTTTCAGGTCTATAAACATCATCATCATCAAAAGCTTCAAACTTTTCAAAAAAAAGATTCAATTTCATAAGCACCCTTAAAAGCAACAAATTCTTATATTCATTCCACACCATAGTAATCATATATAACATTAGCATAAGAAGCCAAGGTTTCATTATCGTTAAATTTGCATGAAAAGGGAAGATGTGGAACATTCATCCTAGAGCAACAAGTAAAATCATATCTCAAGCATAAATCCCAAGCATACCAATGCAACATATAAATTTGATCCCATAATAGTTTCCCTTTTTGTGTCAACTGATAATCCCTAAAGTATTCACGCTGATCCAACATTACTCCCATTATCATGTTCAATGGGGTTTTCTCACGATTATCAAAGTAGTGCATAATATCTTTCACATAATGAGCATCGAGGGTTTTAGGAGGTTCCCATCTCGATGAGCATCAAGTACAACTAGATTTTTTGGTGTTTCGTGTTCCATATCCATAACAAAAGATAGAGAACAACTTAGAACAATAAATAAAAACTGCTTAGCAATAAAGCAAACAAGCACACACGAGAATATTCACCCCACGCTATTGCTCCCCAGAAACGGTGCCAGAAAAAGGTCTTGATAACCCACAAGTATGGGGGATCGTTTGTAGCCTTCTTCGATAAATAAGAGTGCCGAACCCAACGAGGAGCTAAAGGCAGAACAGATATTCCCTCAAGTTCTATCGACCACCGATACAACTCTACGCACACTTGACGTTTGCTTTACTAGAAACAAGTATGAAACTATTTGGCAAGAATAAATCTACGAGTACTTTGCAGGAATAAAACTATGAATAAATTGCAAGGTAATAAAAGTGGATAGCTTTTGTCAACAAGAAAGTCATTTGTCCCTAGGCAATCGATAACTAGTACCGGTAATCATTCTTGCAATTCTATATAAGGGAGAGGCATGAGCTAACATACTTTCTCTACATGGATCATATGCACTTATGATTGGAACTCTAGCAAGCATCCGCAACTACTAAATATCATTAAGGTCGTGAAACCCAACCATAACATTAAGTATCAAGTCCTCTTTATCCCATACGCCATAGCCCACCTACTCGGGTTTAAGCTTCTGTCACTCACGCGGCCCACCATAAGCGAACTATGAACATATTGCAACACCCTACAGTGGGGGCCCCTCATGTTTGCGCGAGACGTAGGGCACCGTAGGACAGCACCATAAATAAAATATACAATCATACCAACCAAGATCAAGATTAACCCACAGGAAAAAATGGATCTACTCAAACATCATAGGATAACCATAGATCATTTGGAAATAATATATGGAGTTGAGCACCATGTTTAAGTAGATATTACAGCGGGGAGAAGAGGCGTTGCACCGCTGCATAGTGGGTAAAGTTGGTGTTGACGGTAGCAACCTTATTGATGTAGGTCGCCGTCCTGATCGTTGCCCTGGCGGCACTCCGGCGCCACCGGAAACGAGGGGGAGAGAGCCCCCCTCCTTCTTCTTCCTTGGCCTCCCCCCTAGATGGGAGGAGAGTTCTTCCTCTGGTCCATGGTATCCATGGCGGTGGAGCCCCTCCAAGATTGGATCTCCCTCTCTGTTCTCTTCTGTTTCGTGTTCCCACAGATCTGGCCGAAAACCGTTTCTTATATTCCAGGATATCCGTTACTCCGATTGCCCGAAGATTTTAACACGGTTTTTTTTTCGAATATAAGCTTCCTGGCGCCAGAAGTAGAGCTCCAACCGACGTTCGAGGAGGGCACAACCCACCACCACGCGCCAGGGGCGTTTGGCGCGCCCTGGTTTCTTGTGGGTTGTGTGGGCCTCCATTTGCGGTGATTCCAACTCCCAAAAATCACATATATTCCAAAGTAATTCTTCGTAAAATTTTGTTGCATTTGGACTTCGTTTGATATGGATTTTCTGCGATACAAAAAACATGCAAAAAACAGGAACTGGCACTGGATCAATAGGTAGTCCAATAAATCATATAAAAAGTTGCCAAAAGTATGTAAAAGTTGTATAATATTGGCATGAAACAATCAAAAATTATAGATATGATGGACACGTATCAGCATCCCCAAGCTTAATTCCTGCTCGTCCTCGAGGAGGTAAATGATAAAAAAAGTTAATTTTTGATGTGTAATGCTACCTAACATAAACTTGATCATATGTATAGTCATGGCATGAATATTGAGACATAAGTGATTCAAAGCAATAGTCTATAATTCGACATAAAGACATCAATACTCAGGCATCCCAACAAACAATCATGTCTTTCAAAATATCAACGCTAAAGAAAGCTATCCCTACAAAATCATATAGTCTTGTCATGCTCTGTCTTCTTAACACATAGTATTCATCATGCACAATCCCGATGAGAAGCCGATCAATTGGTTCATATTTTTTAATGCATTTCAGCTTTTTCAACCCTCACTCAATACATGAGCGCAAGCCATGGATATAACACTACGTGTGGAATAGAGCATGATGATAGGGTAAATATAAAGAAGACAAAAGGTAGAAAGTCTCACACCGATGTGGCTAACCAATGGGCTATGGAGATGCCCATCAATCGATATCAATGTGAGGAGTAGGGATTGCCATGCAACGAATGCACTAAGAGCTATAAGTGTATGAAACCTCAATATGAAAACTAAGTGGGTGTGCATCTAATCCTATAATGAAAAATTCCCACTAGTATATGAAAGTGACAACATAGAAGACTCTCCATATGAAAAACATGGTGCTACTTTGAAGCACAAGCATGGTAAAGGATACGAATGATGCCCCTTCTCTCTTTGTTTATTTTTGTTTTCTTTTTTTTCTTTTTTTCTTTTTTTCTTTCCCTTTTTCTCTCTCATTGTCCGGAGTCTCATCCCGACTTGTGGGGGAATCATAGTCTCCATCATCCTTTCCTCACTGGGGCACTGCTCTAAAAATGAATAATGATGATCATCACACTTATATTTACTTATAACTCAAAAGAAATAAAAAATTACAACTCGATACCTATGACAAAGTATGACTCTATATGAATGCGTCTGGCAATGTACCAGGTTGTGCAATGATCTAGCGTAACATGTATGAAAAATGATGAACGATGGCTGAGCCACAACTACTATGTCAGCTATATGATCATGCAAAGCAATATGACAATGACTGCTCAAATCAAACGGAAGCGGTGGAAGTTGCATGGCAATATATCTCGGAATGGCCATGGAAAAGCCACAATAGGTAGGTATGGTGGCTGTTTTGAGGAAGATATAATAAGGCTTATGTGTGATAGAGCGTATCATATCACAGGGTTTGGATGCACCTGCGAAGTTGTCACCATGTCTCAATGTGAGAAAGGGCAATGCACGGTACCGTAGAGGCTAGCAAATTGCGGAAAGGTAAGAGTGTGTATAATCCATGGACTCACATTAGTCATAAAGAACTCATATACTTATTGCAAAAGTGTAACACCCACGATGCGGCTATATCTCCCACGTGTCGAGGAACGACTTGGAGGCATAACCGCATGGTGGTTTTGTCGCAAGAAGGGTCATCTTCACACAATCCCATGTAATGAACAAGAACGGGATAAAGAGTTAGCTTACAATCGCCACTTCACACAATACATTAATTAAACATACCTCATTCAAATACACACATAGGCCGACTACGGTCAAAACCAAAAGAAAAGAAGATAACCCCAAATGCTAGATCCCCGATCGTCCCAACCGGGCTCCACTACTGATCATCAGGAAACGAAACATAGTAACGACCAAGGTTCTTGTCGACTCCCACTTGAGCTCGGTTGCATCACCTACACTGGTATCATCGGCACCTTCAACTATTTTGGCAGTATCTGTGAGTCACGAGGACACAGCAATCTCACACCCGCGAGATCAAGACTATTTAAGCTTATAGGTAGTGTCGGGGAGGCTGATCTGGCCCACGAACACCTACAGGACCGGCGAACCGAGCCCCTTTCGGTTCGGCGGGGGGCGGAGGTCGCACGAAGAGCAGATCGAGGCGAAGCACACGAGCAGTTTACCCAGCTTCGGAGCTCTCCGGAGAGATAACACTCCTACCGCTGCATGTCTGAGTGTATTGAGTTCTTGCTCAGGAGCGCTGAGTGCTACAGTACACACAAGCTGCTAACGAGACCGAGCGTGAGTGTTCTCTGGCTTCGAACCTTTAGAACCCTTTCGAACCCCTTTCCCACCTCCCCCTCTACGTTGCGCATGGGCCTCCTTTTATATGCTAAAGGGGTCTCCGACAGGTGGCAACGTAGACAAGGGTAAAAATGGAAAAGGAGTGGTTGGTACAGCTACTTGTACAGTGTATCATACCTAACCCCTGACGGCAGGGGACAAAGGCATTAAATGCCCATCTACGCCGCCCTAACAAAGGCGTAGGGACCGCTGTGGGCGCCACCGCTTGCCACGATGGCAATCTTGTCGGCGCTGCTTGCCACCACTCACCGGGCCGTCAAGACGGCCTCTTGCCACGCTGCGTTCGGAAAGGTCCTGTGGCGACACGTTAGTGGATGTGCCGGAGCGCAGTACGTAGTGGTGGTCTCCGCTGCAAGCGCCTTTGCCGCGTTGTTGTCTTGTCGCGTCCGGAAGCTTGTCGCCACCGGCCTTTCCGCAAGCTCCTCTTGCCGGGCCTTGTCTCCTAGGTGCCTTGGGTGGCCTTCCCGACAAGCTCCTCATGCCGGGCCTTGTCTCCTAGGTGCCTTGGGTGGCCTTCCCGCAAGCTCCTCTTGCCGGGCCTTGTCTCCTAGGGTGCCTTGAGTGGCCTTCCCGGCAAGCTCCTCTTGGCGGGGTCTTGTCGCCTTGGCTGGTATACTTTGTTCTTGAATGGCTCCAAAGGAACCACGGAGGACCTTGGCGGTCACTGTAAGCCTTGCCGAGGGCTGGAACTGCCTGCGGCACAAGTTCGGGATACTAGGGTACCCCTACTCTAGTACACCGACAGAGCCCTCGGCTGGGCCACACACGGTGCCGAGCACTGTTGGGCCAGGCCCAAAACAGGGCACGGGCACGCGCGGCCTGGGTTACACCGTAACTCACCCCGGACCCACCACGCCCTCTACGAACGGCACGCGTCGAATGCGGCGTCGTGTGAGAGATCGTGGGTGAGATCGTGGGTGGTTTCTTTATTCTCAAAGCAGCCCCCAGCGCAGCCCCCAGCGTAAGTATATGGTTTACTTCCTGCTGTTAGGCGTGCATGGGTGCCCTTTCTTTGCTGATATCTGACTGCTGATTTGTGTAGGAGCAGAGCAGCCTTACCAGGAGTGCCTTGAAGCCGCCTCGACATGCCTTCTGCTTCGACTACACCGCCAAGGGAGGATTCTCCGGCAAGGGAGCGTTCTCCGGCAAGGGAGACTTCTCCGGCAAGGGGCAGTTCTCCGTCAAGGGACAGCTCTCCGTCAAGGGACATCACCAGCGATCCTCTGATGGCGGAGACCATGACTGCAGACCCTAGCACAGGTAATCCTCTTGCTTGAAAACTTTCCTTGTGTTCTTCTTCTTCTGATTTTCTTTTTGAATATTTGCTTGACTTTTCTTCATTTTCCGGCCGCCGATCCATCCGCCACAGAGCCAATGGAGACCGAGGCCGGGCGAGGAGGACGCGCTGCAAGGCAATCGACGACGCCGCTGCCATCGGAGAAGAAGTCGGGCGCCGACGAGCCCGCCGGGCGAAGAGGCCGCCAAAGCTGCCGCCGCAGGCCGGGCGAGGGTCCGGCGACAGACCGACGGCCCCGAGGCCGCAGGAGCGCCAGCGCCACGCCAACCGCCGATCCCTCCGCCGCCAAGTGCAGCTGCCGGGCTCAAGAGCCCCAGCCCGCGCCTATTTGAAGGGCGGCGATGGCGTCTTCATCAAGCTCCCATGGGCGCCGAGCTCTGTGCCGCCCGCTTTCTTTTTCTTGCCGCTGCTGGTCATGTTATGAGAACAATCTATTAGAGCTGCGACAAGCTATCTTGTAATATAACTCTATTTCGGTAGCAATTGCTATGTTATTTCCTTTACTTGGTTCCTTCCTTTTATGTTTTTGCCCCACGCTTTTAGGGAACTTGTCACAGCACTGGGTCATGAGCGCCGAAAAGTGGACGCCGCAAGCCTGTCGGCGGTGCTGCTACCGACAAGAAACCTTGTCGCAACTAGTCGCAGCTCACTTAAGTTGTTGAGCGGACTCGAAACAAAGTAAGGGCGCAACTAGCTATGAGTTGGTTCCTCCGCCGCATGTGTTTTCCATACAAAGTAATCGCTGCTCGAGGAAGATAACTTAAAATTTTAAAACTGATTGCTCAAACTTTAGCAACTTAGCTTTTCTCGCTGCTTGCTTCCGGTAAGGCTAGGCTTCCTTGAGCGACGCTTGGTCCGCACCATTATCTTCTCCTTTCCCCCCGGCAAACTTGTGGGCGAGGGAACCTTCCTTTCTTTGAGAAAGAGAAAGAAGAGAACATAAAGATATGGAGCCTTATGGCTCGTTATTGCTTACCGGAGGTAGGTGCTGCACAAAGTGTTAGATAACGCATGCAAAATAGAAGTAGAAAGCATGAAATTGACAAGATGTGCGAAGCACATTAGCTTTACTTACGCATGGGGTCTGCGCCAGGCTTTGTACAAAGGATTACATGCAACATCGGCAAGACTTGTACAAAAGGTGGTTGCCGGAACAGGTTCCGGCAACCGCGCCCTACGGGTAAAACTTACGAAGATGCTCAATGTTCCAGAGTTGCTCACCGGAATGCCATCTTCGATCTCAAGGCATGACAGCACAGCCTAGTGACTCGCTTTCACCCGGTAAGGGCCTTCCCACTTCAAGGCCAACTTGTTGGAATTCTTGGCGGACTGAACGCGCCAAGAACAAGGTCACCTTCCTCGAGACTTCGCATTAACTTTGGCGGCTATGGTAATCGCGCAAAGCTTGTCGGGTATCGAGCAGCTCAGACAAAGAAACGAAGACGATCCCCTCAAGGAGCAGCGTCATCTTGTCGCAATCGCTCTTGCTCAAGATCATCATAAGCGAGCACTCGAGGTGATCCGTGATACGAAGTTCCGTGGGGAGAACTGCCTTCGCTCCATAGACTAGGAGCAAAAGGTGTCCGCCGGTGGCTCGATTTGGTGTCGTCCTGATCGACCAAAGAACCACCGGCAGCTCCTCAATCCAGTTCTTTCCGCACTTGTGCAGCCTGACGAAAGTTCTGGTCTTGAGCCCGCGCAGCACTTCAGCATTCGCCCTCTCCGCTTGATCGTTACTTCTCGGATGAGCAACAGAAGCGAAGAAGACCTTGGTGCCAAGATCTTGGACGTACTGCACGAAGGTGCGGCTCATGAATTGCGTGCCGTTGTCGGTGATGATCCTGTTAGGGATTCCGAAACGGTAAACAATCGACCTAAAGAACTTGATCACGATCAGGCTGCCACCTTCCTCATCGCTTCCACTTTCGCCACTTTGTGAACTTGTCGATTGCAACGCATAAGTACTCAAAGCCCCCGACAGCTCGGGGAAAGGGGCCGAGGATGTCGAGCCCTGCATCAAAAATGGCCGTGATAAAGGGATCGCCCGGAGAGCTTGAGCTGGCTGGTGTATCCGCTGGAATGGAACCGCACGCTTCACACTTGGTTACTTGTGCGCTTGCATCCTCGGAGGGCTGTCGGCCAAAAGAAACCTTGTTTAACGCTTTGCTTAAGAAGTGCTCGGGCGCCAATGTGGTGACCACATATGCCTCCATGTATCTTCGCTAACAGCTTTTGTCCGCCTTCCCGGTGAATACACTTCAATTTCACACCGTTGAGTCTTCTTCTCGCATGCTGTGTTGTCGACAAACCGGTACATACTTGATCGCCGGGCTACTCTTTCCGCTTCTTCTTGCTCTTCGGGAAGTTCTCCTGTCTCAAGGAAACGGACAATCTGCTGCCCATGCCGGAGCTTATGCGGCTCGACAACAAGGACTAAAGGCACATCTGCCGCCGCGGGAACATCTCGCTTCCACGGCGAGAACATGCGGCTCACCGAGTTTGACGCTCCCGGCAAGCTTGCCGGAGCAAAACTTGTCGGGAGCATCCGCTTAACGGAACAAACCCTAGGGCTTGCCGGAGCAGCATCGCTTCCTCAAAGACCCTTTGGTGTTGATCTTGAGGACCTTCTTGACGGCGATTTCGGGAAGCTCTGCCGAAAATAGTCACCAGAGATCAACTTCCTCTTCTTGCTTTGTCCGGTTGATGGCGTTACAGACGGTTGAGTCAGCTTGAGCACAAAAATCCCTGGTTCCACAGTGTAACTTAAGTGTAGCGCCTTCGACAGTGCCATCGGCAATGTCGCTTCGAGCTCTTGGAACATGTTCCATTTGTAGGCCGTCAAAGTGCTCTTCTAGCTTTCTCACTTCATCAACATAAGCTTCCATCAACGGACTTTGATAACTCTTGTTCACTTGGCGGATGACAAGTCGTGAGTCACCCCGACAATGAGCTTCTTGATCCCAAGGTTCATCGCGATCTCGAGACCGCAAGCAAACCTTCATACTTTGCAAGATTGTTTGTTGCTTGCTCCTTGGGAAAGTGCATCCGACTACGCATTTGAGGTGCTCTCCGTGGTGCAACAAGTAGCACGCCAAGACCGGGCGCCTTTGCAGCGAGAAGGCACCATCAAAGTACATCAGCCACTCTTTGCTTGCTTCCTTGACGGGATGCTCGCTTCGAATTTCTTCATCTTGTGTTACGCCCATTCTGCTATGAACTCCGCCAATGCTCGCTTTGGATAGTTGAAGTGCTCTCAAACTTGAGGCCAAAGCTTGACAGTTCCCAAAGGCCCACCGACAATCCTACCTGCCTCTGGATTTTGGCAAAGATCCCTTCAGCCGGAAAACGAGTGACGATCGTGATCTCATGTGCCCGGAAGTAATGGCGCAGCTTTCTCGAGGCCATGAGGAGGCCGAAAGCAATTTCGCACACCGTAGTACCTTGACCTAGCCCCTGCAGAAGGGAACCGACAAAGTAAACCGGGCGCCGCACCATTCTTTTCTCGCATCTTCTCATGCGCTCACAGAGATCCGTCCCTTGTCGGGACCAGAGCCCGCCGGTGAAGCCTCGCCGTCGCCGGATGCACCTGCCATGGTTGCTAGCTCATCATCCACCTCCTCTTCGCATTAACGCAACACTAACCACTTGATTGGTTGCCGCTATATATAGCAGCAACTTCTCTTGTGGCTTAGGTGCGACAAGTGTTGGAGTGGAGGACAGGTATCTCTTCAAGTCCTGCAGCGCAGCCTCCGCTTCCAGAGTCCATTTCATCGGACCTGCCTTTTTCAAAATTTTGAAAAATGGCGGAGCGCGCTCAGCAGACCTAGAGATAAACCTGCTGAGAGCAGCCACGCAACCGACAAGTCTTCGTACATCCTTGACGCGCTTTGGTGCTTCAATCTGCTCAATGGCCTTGATCTTGTCGGGATTGGCTTCAATTCCCCGCTGAGACACGAAGAACCCGAGAAGCTTGCCGGAAGGGACTCCAAACACACACTTCTCAGGGTTGAGCTTGAGGTTGATCTTGCCAAGATTTGCAAAGGTTTCATCTAAATCTTGAATTAGAGTTGCCTTGTCCTTGCTTTTGACCACTATGTCATCCATGTAGGCTTCCACATTTCTGTGCATTTGCGGCTCAAATGCGTCATGGACTACTCTTGCAAATGTTGAACCAGCATTCTTTAATCCGAAAGGCATCCAGACGAAAAACAAAGATATGTGCCACATGGGGTGATGAATGCGGTCTTCTCCTCATCCTCTTCGCCATGAAGATCCGATGATATCCTCGAGTATGCATCCAGAAATGAAAGCAAATCACATCCGCCGTGGAGTCAACAATCTGGTCGGCGCGCCGCAAGGGAAATGGGTCTTTGGGACAAGCTTTATTGACATCGGTAAAGTCGATACAAAGCCTCCATTTCCCGCTTGCCTTGGCATAACTACAGGATTGGCCAACCACGTAGGATGGAGCACTCCTCGACAAGGCCTGCCGCTTCCAATTTCTTGATTTCTTCGCGATGAATTCTTGGCGCCCACTACCGCTTCCTCGACTTTCTCGCTGACGGGCCGCAAGATGAGGACAAACGGCGAGATGGTGCTCAATTACTTTCACAGGAATACCGGGATGTCGACGGTTGCCACGCAAACACGCCGACGTCGCTCGCAGGAAAGCAACGAGCGCCGCTTCCTATTTAGGGTCGAGAGTGGCACCGATGGTGAAGGTACCACCGGTGCCGTCCTCCTTGGCGGACACCTTCTTGGTCTCTGGTGGAGCTGCCATCGTCTTCTTACACTTGCCGGTGGAGCTCGATGGTGCGTCCTCGACGGTAGCGCAGCACTCCGAAGAGGTGCGCTTGCCAGAGTGGGCATCAGAGCTCTTGCCGGACTTGGTCTTCTTCTTCGCCCCGGGAGCTTCAGCGGCAAGTGGCTTGCAATCTGCTGCAGCTGCTGCTTCCCGGTAGATCTTGTCGGCGCAGATAAGAGCATCGTTCTTGTCGCCAGGGACAGAGATGACACTTATCGGGCCCATCTTCAAAGATGTTGTATGCATAGTGAGAGGCTGCCATGAATTTGGCGAGTGCCGGACGGCCAAGTATCCCATTGTAAGGCAATGGAAAGTCAGCAACGCCAAAAGTGACCCTCTCGATCCTGAAGTTCAACTTCACGCCAAATGTCACCGCAACGTGATCTTTCCCTTCGCTTGCTCCTTCCTGGATTGATTCCTTGGAATGTGCCGGTCTCTTCGAGCTCGCCATCGTGGATCCGGAGTTTCGAGCACCGCGGAGGAGATCAGGCTCAAGCCGCCCCGCTGGCCATTAACTAGCATCTTAGTGACCTTGAGGTTGCGGATAGTTGGGGAAACCAACATCGGCAAGCACCCGACCGCAGCTACGCGATCGTGGTGGTCCTCAATATCAAAGATGATAGGCGGCCGGACCATTTCAGAGGTTTGCGGACCCGACGGATGGTTCTCGCTGCATTGACTTCCCGTGATCCACGCTTGAGATGGCGGTGTGAAGTATGCAGAGAAGCACCGCCGTCAACGCACATGACCTCTGTGGCTTTCTGGAACTCCTGCTCATCGGTCTCGTCATCATCCATGTCTTCATCGTCGCGGAAGCTGATCTGGCCCACGAACACCTATGGGACCGGCGGACCGAGCCCCTTACGGTTCGGCGGGGGGCGGAGGTCGCACGAAGAGCAGATCGAGGCGAAGCACACGAGCAGTTTACCCAGCTTCGGAGCTCTCCAGAGAGATAACACTCCTACTGCTGCATGTCTGAGTGTATTGAGTTCTTGCTCAGGAGCGCTGAGTGCTACAGTACCCACAAGCTGCTAACGAGACCGAGAGTGAGTGTTCTCTGGCTTCGAACCTTTCGACCCCTTTCGAACCCCTTTCCCACCTCCCCCGTCGACGTCCATTCTTCCGCCAGCGTCTACCCCACCACCCGTTTGCTCCGGTGGTGGTGGGTTCGACGCGGACGGAACATCTGCCGCCGAAGCCTTCTTCTTCGGTGGCATGTCGATGAAGATGATGAAGATCTAGCTCGTGTGGGACGCCGGATCAGGTTCACACAATCTCGATGTCCCCTACCGGGCGCGCCAAAGATGTCGGGAGGCTGATCTCGCCCACGAACACCTATGGGACCGGGCGGACCGAGCCCCTTTCGGTTCGGGCGGGGCGGAGGTCGCACGAAGAGCAGATCGAGGCGGCACACGCAGCAGTTTACCCAGCTTCGAGCTCTCCGAGAGATAACACTCCTACTACTGCATGTCCGAAAGTGTATTGAGTTCTTGCTCAGGAACGCTGAGTGCTACAGTACACACAAGCTGCTAACGAGACCGAGCGTGAGTGTTCTCTGGCTTCGAACCTTTAGAACCCTTTCAAATAACCGCGGGCACGGCTCTCGAAAGTTTATACCTTGCAGGGGTGTCCCAACTTAGACCGTCACAAGCTAGGGCGGCAAGAGTGGAACAAAACACCAAGCATAAGGCCGAGCCTTCCACCCTCTACCAAGTATATAGATGCATTAATTAAATAAGAGATATTGTGATATCCCAACATATCCATGTTCCAACATGGAACAAACTTCATCTTCACCTGCAACTAGCAACGCTATAAGAGGGGCTGAGCAAAGCGGTAACATAGCCAAACAACGGTTTACTAGGAAAGGTGGGTTAGAGGCTTGTCATGGCAATATGGGAGGCATGAAATAGCAAGTGGTAGGTAGCCCAAAATAACGATAGAGCGAACAACTAGCAAGCGAAGATAGAAGTGATATCGAGGGTAATGGTCATCTTGCCTGAAATCCCGCTAGGAAGAAGAACAAGTCCATGAAGAAGACAAGCGAACGTAGTCGAACGTATCCTCACAACTCCTGAACGAAACCGAAGCTAACGAGAGAAGCAGACCGGAAAGAAGCAAACAACATAGTAAACAACCACCACATACACATGGCATGATGCACAAACAAGTATGATGCATGTCCGGTTCAAATATGCATGGCATGGCAAAGTGCACAAACAAAACTACAAATTAAGTGGGGCTCAATATGCAACGGGTTGCATATTGGAGAAACACCACATCAATTATTTAGTTCTCTCCCGGTTATGTACCCAACAATATTAAATGTTGTTAACCATGGCAAGAGGTGAAGCATAAGTAAACTAACTATTTAGGCAAGTTTAAATGAGGCCGGAACAACAAACAACAATTCCAGAAAATCCTCATATGCATAATATGAAATTGGTACTGTTCTGCCCTAAACCATATTTTAATGTTGTTAAACAGAGAATTAAAGTGCACCATGTTAATCTATGCATTTTTCCACCTCATTTACATATAAATTTTATTAAATTCAGAGCTACGGTTAATTAGTTATGAAATAAAACATTTTAACATCACATTTAAGAAAAATTAAACAAACAGCAAGTTTAAACATTTTAAACATGGATGAAAGTTGGATATTATGAAACTAGACAAAATTCTAAACATTTTTCATATATGAAGTATTTTAATCCGATGCACGGTTAAAGAGTTCTTATATGCATGAAGACTAGGGACTTTTCTGTAAAATGGCGTTCTCTCGAATAATTGGACAAATTTGCAGAACGGGAAAAAAACATATTAGGGCTGAATCTAGCTGGGCCAACAGTGCACAGGGGGGTTCGGGTGGCTGCTTACCTCGGGCTGAGGCCTTGGAGAGGAGGCCCAAGCGGGGCGCTGGAGATGGCGAGGCTGGACGAGGCCCACACTCGTCGTCCTGCGCTCGAAGACAAGAGGCGATGCAGGCAGGGCTTGGCGCAGTGGCTTCGAACGAAGCAAGGTGCGATAGCGGCAGGTCTTGGCGAGGATGCTGGCGGTGGCGAGCTTGCGGGCACGCAGAGGGAGGTCGAAGACGGCGGGCCAGCGCCGTATCTGGACGGACGTGAAGCAGCGGGGCCGCCCCTGCTGGCAGGGCGAAGCGAGAGGAGGCGAAAGGTGGCGCCGTGGCCGAGAACAGAGTGAAGGGGTGGCGAGGTCTTGGGCATGGGGAAGCTCGGATCGACCAGATCCTTCTGTGAAAACGACGAGAGAGGGAGGTTACATGGAGAGGCAGTGGTCAACGAGAAGAACCAGGGGAAGAAGGGAATAGCAGCGACGGAATCTGGCTTCGACCATCGACGGTGACAAGGCTCACCAGAGCAGACGTTAGTGGCGAGGTCGAGCGACTGCTGTGGGGACAACGAAGAGGAGCTCCTCTTCTCGTGGAGCTCATGGACGAGGGGGCTGCAGGACGAGGCTTGGCACGGGTGTCGCCGCCGCTGGAGCTGGCGAGGCAGCGACGCGAGGTGGTTGAGGAGGCGGGGCGTTGCTGAGGAGGTTGTGCCCGTGGTCGCCGGTGTGGCGAACGGCAGCGCAAGGAGACGAGGCCGAGCGCTCCTTCTCAGGCACGAGCGAGGAGGGGGCCGCGGGCAGAGGAGCTCAGGCTCCTGCAGGATTTGGGCGGCGGCGGTGGTTGGACAAGAGGGGAAACCGAGAAGGTGGAGGCTGCGATTGGTCTCGGGTCGAACTGGATCGGGAGGATTCCGAGGGGGATTCGGTGGAGTGGCGGCGACGGGTGGATGGGACAAGGTCCCTAGGTTTTAGGGTTGGACAGTTTATAGGGGTTAACCCGATCCGTCCGATCGTAACCGGGCGGCCGAGAATAAATGGGTTAGGAAGTCCAAATAAGCGAATGAAGATGTTTTATAGATGTTTGGGTTGATCTGAATCCAATGGTAACGACTGCCCGGGTCGGGTTCGGGGAAGTTTCGGACGAGCAAGCGAGGGGTTCGAGCATTGAGCAAAGAGATTAAGCGGCCAGACAAGAGGGACTCGAAAAACACGGTTGGTCTCGGAACGGGCAACGGAGAGATGCGGCAACTACGAAAGAACTAAGATTTTTAAGAAAACATGCGGATGCAATGTGGATGATGCGATGATGAATGCAACAAATAAATAAATACACACAACGATCATGAAAAATATGGAAGCCGTCTGGAGCGTCGGTCTCGGGGTGTTACAACACTCCACCACTACAAGAGGATCTCGTCCCGAGATCTAGGGATGGCACCGGAGAGAAACGGAAGAGGAAGATATAAAACAAAGTTGCTTCTTCGACAAACGAATGAAACCATGAACCTTGAGAGGTTGAACAAAGTGAAAGAAAGAATACAATGAAGAAGACGAGATAGCAAACACTCCGTTATCAAAGAGGAACAAGGAACATTACAAGAACCTTGTAGGTTGAAAGGCATGAAACAAGAGCTTAACGAACCAAAGAGAATATGAAACCACCGGTATAATGTGATAACCAAGGAACTAGAATGATAGAATATGGACACCACTCCGGTAGAAAAGAGAAGGAAAACTTGATAAGATGAAAAGAAATTGGAGAGATGACACAACACTTCGGTTAAATGGATAAGCAAGGAAAGAAGATGATCTTGACAAAACAAGAAGATGGGTCGAAGAGAGCAATATCAAAATGCCTCTGGTAGAAATGAAAGAATGCAATGAAATGAACGGAGAGAAACAAGATCTTGAGAGAGCACGCTTACAACAAAAGCTAGAACGGAGTTGTTGGATTATCAACAACGAAAGGATAAGCTTGATGTGGGCTTATGGAAGACATCTCAAAATTATGAGGTGAAATTCAGCCACTAACGGAATCAATTGCTTGCTTGAGAGCAACGAAGAGAAGAAAACTTCTTTCATCGCGAGAATAGGAGGAAACTTAGATTATTGATAAGCACCACAATAGCAACATTCCTTAGGTAAGGCTTTAAGTGAAATCTATACCAAGATAACACCAACAAAGAAATAATTGGGTTGAAAAGATCTCGTGAATGAATTGCAAATGATGGGTTTAAAATATGTCACTCTTGAAAACTTGTGAATCATGAAACACGAAGGGAAATTATCAAGAATTACATAACATCACCTCAAAAGATGAGATAGGAAGAAGTGCACTTCGGATGCAGGACGAAGAATGCTTGAACTCCTCAAAACAAGACATGTGTTGAGCACCATGTTTATATTAGAGTATAGCTTGGCGGATCATAACTTCGAGAAAAATCTTGAAGAATGAAAAGAATTCTTGACGAACCACCATGTGAACCTCCATGAAGAACTCCAGTAATAAAAGGATGATAGAAAGAAAGAGAAGTTGAAAACACAAGGTGAAGCCTTGCGATGATTTAGATGGAGCTTCCCGACGAGATAATGCGGAAAAAATTTGGACGTCCAGAAAAGAAAAGATGAAGCATCTCGAACCGAGAAAAATGACATGATGAACCACTCTGGAAAGAAGAAACTAGATCACTTGGATGAAACAATAATAATAATTACGTTATGCGTATCCTTCACCAATTTAAATTGATGACAAGCAACGGATGTTTGGCATACTACTTATTCTCGTTGGAAAAGGATTGAAGAGAGATATTGCTCAGCTTGGGAAGGTCTTCAACGAACCACCGATAGGATTGACAAGAACGAATGAATTGATAAGATAACCAAGGAAGAGAACTCTAGAACGAACCACCGTAAGAATTGAAAATGAAAGTAGCAAAGGCACAATTCACCGGGAAGACTTGGAAAATGAATGAAGATCCTTGACGGGATTTAGATACATGAGAATGAAGAGATCATGAACTGATTAGAGGATATTTGAATGATGCACCGGTAAGTTGTTGAACGAGAGTTGAAAGCTGGAATGAATAATTCTGAGATGATGGGCTCTGGAGAATCAAACTTAAAAGACTCCTGAATTGCTCCGGACGGGTGAAAAGAATTCTCGCAATCGAAAATAATTATGAGAGGATGGCAACACGCTTGAACTTCGCATCTTTGAGAGAACGGATAAGATTGAAGAGAAACTCTTCTTCGGTCTTCAAAATCCGAGAATGACGACGATAAACACCACCATGAATTGTTGAGGCACTCCGGAATGAAAACTAGAAAAGTTGAACCAACGATGAAAAGAATATGAAAGCTCTTGGAGAAAAACATTTGGTTGATGATAATTCATTCTTACGTCAAACTTTGAAATGAAATTGAGAATAACTCCAGAAAAGTTTGAAGAGTCAGGTAAGATCCTGGGAGAAGACCTATGGGTTAGGGCCCACTCAAAAGAAACACCGTTGAACGATTTAAAAGATAGATTGCGCCGGTTGAATTAACTGGCTTGAATAAGGTAAGACCTCGAAATAGCTTGAAAGGATTACGAATGGAAACTCGAATCTTCTGGGATATCTTCAGCACTCCAGATAAACATGAATAACAAGAGGTGGATGATTAAGAGGTGCACCGGCATGAGAGAACATTTGAAACAAGGAAAGGAATATGATAACACCGAAAGCTTGAATTGCATCCACCGGAGAAGAAAAGAGAACGAAGAATGATGAACTTGAAGAATGAAAAGAATTCTGAGATGATGGGCTCCGGAGAAGAATGATGAAACGAAGAATGCTTGAACTCCTCAAAACAAGACATGTGTTGAGCACCATGTTTATATTAGAGTATAGCTTGGCGGATCATAACTTCGAGAAAAATCTTGAAGAATGAAAAGAATTCTTGACGAACCACCATGTGAACCTCCATGAAGAACTCCGGTAATAAAAGGATGATAGAAAGAAAGAGAAGTTGAAAACACAAGGTGAAGCCTTGCGATGATTTAGATGGAGCTTCCGACGAGATAATGCGGAAAAAATTTGGACGTCCAGAAAAGAAAAGATGAAGCATCTCGAACCGAGAAAAATGACATGATGAACCACTCTGGAAAGAAGAAACTAGATCACTTGGATGAAACAATAATAAGAATTATGTTATGCGTATCCTTCACCAATTTAAATTGATGACAAGCAACGGATTTTTGGCATACTACTTATTCTCGTTGGAAAAGGATTGAAGAGAGATATTTCTCAGCTTGGGAAGGTCTTCAACGAACCACCGATAGGATTGACAAGAACGAATGAATTGATAAGATAACCAAGGAAGAGAACTCTAGAACGAACCACCGTAAGAATTGAAAATGAAAGTAGCAAAGGCACAATTCACCGGGAAGACTTGGAAAATGAATGAAGATCCTTGACGGGATTTAGATACATGAGAATGAAGAGATCATGAACTGATTAGAGGATATTTGAATGATGCACCGGTAAGTTGTTGAACGAGAGTTGAAAGCTGGAATGAATAATTCTGAGATGATGGGCTCCGGAGAATCAAACTTAAAAGACTCCTGAATTGCTCCGGATGGGTGAAAAGAATTTCATAATCGAAAATAATTATGAGAGGATGGCAACACGCTTGAACTTCGTGATCTTTGAGAGAACGGATAAGATTGAAGAGAAACTCTTCTTCGGTCTTCAAAATCCGAGAATGATGACGATAAACACCACCATGAATTGTTGAGGCACTCCGGAATGAAAACTAGAAAAGTTGAACCAACGATGAAAAGAATATGAAAGCTCTTGGAGAAAAACATTTGGTTGATGATAATTCATTCTTACGTCAAACTTTGAAATGAAATTGAGAATAACTCCAGAAAAGTTTGAAGAGTCAGGTAAGATCCTGGGAGAAGACCTATGGGTTAGGGCCCACTCAAAAGAAACACCGTTGAACGATTTAAAAGATAGATTGCGCCGGTTGAATTAAATGGCTTGAATAAGGTAAGACCTCGAAATAGCTTGAAAGGATTACGAATGGAAACTCGAATCTTCTGGGATATCTTTAGCACTCCAGATAAACATGAATAACAAGAGGTGATTAAGAGGTGCACCGGCATGAGAGAACATTTGAAACAAGGAAAGGAATATGATCAACACCGAAAGCTTGAATTGCATCCACCGGAGAAGAAAAGAGAACGAAGAATGATGAACTTGAAGCTCCGTTAGTATCTTCATAAGAAACACCGGGTAAAACATTGATTGAACAAAAAAATGAAGAGACTTCACATCAATGAAGAAAAAGGGTGGGAGGGAGGGAAAACAAAGGCAACTTGGGACAGATGAAACAAACGCCGTTGAGAGAACTTAGAATTGATCTTTCGGATGTTGAAAAATGATCAGATCCACTTGAAGAGAAACATGCCGGATGGAAAATAATTAACATGACAATCTCGATTGTCATGAAGGATTAGTATTCACATAAAAATATGAGAATACCGCTTAGGAAAAGGTATGGAATCAACACTTGACAGTGAAGCAACTCGAATACCCCAAATAAAAAACAAGACCAAGGATTTGGCTCGCAGAATAAGCCAGAAACAAACATATGATAGAGATTTACCCAATCCCATATCATGCATCTGTCGGAAAGATATTCTAGGAGCTACTTGAATTCCCACTTATAAACTCCCGAAACATTTTGGTTATGCAATCTGATGTTGGGGATACAGGGGACGCAATATATCTCACCCAAACTAACAATCCCTAGATCCAGCTGTATCCATCCGTCAACAAACCAAGAAAACTCTGGAAATCGTGTACCTCAACCTTCGAAAAGCATACATTATACGAGTTATGGCAATACTCCCGAACTCCCGCCCAAAGATCGAAAGTGGCGTCGAGGTTATCTCACCAACAAACTGCATAAAAGAGATTTTCAATGTCGGCGAAACTCAGTATTCCAGAACTGCAACGATAAAATTGTGACGACGACACCTCGGAGCTCAACTCCCCGGGACACTGCCACAACCCCTAAATGTCAGGAAGCACCAAGAACAATGTTCTCGTCACAAGAATATCGGAACGATCCAAAGATACCCGCGTGATCCTAAAAAAAATTAGTGAAATTTTAGGACAGGAAAGACAAAACATCTACGTTAGGAGACCTCACCAGAGCGGCGAAGGGACTGGGGAGTAAAAAGAATCCTACTCTCCGATATATATAATCCTAAGACTCAAAACATTTTTATTCTAGACTCAACAACGCCAGCGATTCGATCAAGCAGGGGGCTCCTAAGTCGGGGATGGCTCTGATACCAACTTGTAACACCCACAATGCGGCTATATGTCCCACGTGTCGAGGCACGACTTGGAGGCATAACCGCATGGTGGTTTTGTCGCAAGAAGGGTCATCTTCACACAATCCCATGTAATGAACAAGAATGGGATAAAGAGTTGGCTTACAATCGCCACTTCACACAATACATTAATTAAGCATACATCATTCAAAATACACACATAGGCTGACTACGGTAAAAACCAAAAGAAAAGAAGATAACACCAAATGCTAGATCCCCGATCTTCCCAACTGGGCTCCACTACTGATCATCAGGAAACGAAACATAGTAACGACCAAGGTTCTTGTCGAACTCCCACTTGAGCTCGGTTGCGTCACCTGCACTGGTATCATCAGCACCTGCAACTATTTTGGTAGTATCTGTGAGTCACGAGGACTCAGCAATCTCACACCCGCGAGATCAAGACTATTTAAGCTTATAGGTAAGATGGGGTAATGAGGTGGAGCTGCAGCAAGCACTAAACAAATATGGTGGCTAACATACGCAAATAAGAGCGAGAAGAGAAGCAACGCAACACTCGAGAAGCTAGAAGTGATCAAGAAGTGATCCTGAACTACTTACGTTCCTACATAACCCAAACCGTGTCCACTTCCCGGACTCCGCCGAAAAGAGGCCATCATGGCTACACACGTGGTTGATGCATTTTAATTAAGTCAAGTGTCAAGTTCTCTACAACCGGACATTAACAAATTCCCATCTGCCACATAGCCGCGGGCACGGCTCATGAAAGTTTATACCCTGCAGGGGTGTCCCAACTTAGCCCATCACAAGCTCTCACGGTCAACGAAGGATATTCCTTCTCCCAGGAAGACCCGATCAGACTCGAAATCCCGGTTACAAGACATTTCGACAATGGTAAATCAAGACCAGCAAGACCGCCGGATGCGCCGACATCCCGATAGGAGCTGCACATATCTCGTTCTCAGGGCAATATCGAATGAACACTACATACAGCTAAAACCTGCCCTCAAGTTTCCCCGAGGTGGCGCCGCAAGTGCATCTGATTCGGACCAACACTTAGAGAATCACTAGCCCGGGGGGGGGGGTTAAAATAAAGATGACCCTCGAGAGCGCGACTCCCAAGGGAAAAGTAGGTGAAGGTGAGGCAATGGTAAAACCAAGGTTTGGCCTTGCTGGAGGAGTTTTATTCAAACACCCAACCGTGTAAGGAACACAAAATCAAGGAACATAACACCGGTATGACGGAAACTAGGGCGGCAAGAGTGGGACAAAACACCAAGCATAAGGTCGAGCCTTCCACCCTTTACCAAGTATATAGATGCATTAATTATATCAGAGATATTGTGATATCCCAACATATCCATGTTCCAACATGGAACAAACTTGATCTTCACCTGCAACTAGCAACGCTATAAGAGGGGCTGAGCAAAGCGGTAACATAGCCAAACAACGGTTTGCTAGGAAAGGTGGGTTAGAGGCTTGTCATGGCAATATGGGAGGCATGAAATAGCAAGTGGTAGGTAGCCCAACATAATGATAGAGCGAACAACTAGCAAGCAAAGATAGAAGTGATATCGAGGGTAATGGTCATCTTGCCTGAAATCCCACTAGGAAGAAGAACAAGTCCATGAAGAAGACAAACGGACGTAGTCGAACGAATCCTCACAACTCCGGAACGAAATCAAAGTTAACGAGAGAAGCAAACCGGAAAGAAGCAAACAACATAGTAAACAACCACCACATACACATGGCATGATGCACAAACAAGTATGATGCATGTCCGGTTCAAATATGCATGGCATGGCAAAGTGCACAAACAAAACTACAAATTAAGTGGGGCTCAATATGCAACGGGTTGCATACTGGAGAAACACCACATCAATTATTTAGTTCTCTCCCGGTTATGTACCCAAAAACATTAAATGTTTTTAACCATGGCAAGAGGTGAAGCATAAGTAAACTAACTATTTAGGCAAGTTTAAATTAGGCCGGAACAACAAACAACAATTCCGGAAAATCCTCATATGCATAATATGAATTTGGTATTGTTCTTCACTAAACCATATTTTAATGTTGTTAAACAGGGAAATAAAGTGCACCATGTTAATCTATGCATTTTTCCACCTCATTTACATATAAAGTTTATTAAATTCGGAGCTATGGTCAATTAGTTATGAAATAAAACATTTTAACATGACATTTAAGAAAAATTAAACAAACATCAAGTTTAAACATTTTAAACATGGATGAAAGTTGGATATTATGAAACTAGACAAAATTCTATACATTTTTCATGTATGAAGCATTTTAATCCGATGCACGGTTAAAGAGTTATTATATGCATGAAGACTAGGGACTTTTCTGTAAAACAACGTTCTCTGGAATAATTGGACAAATTCACAGAACGGGAAAAACATATTCGGGCTGAATCCAGCTGGGCCAGCAGTGCATAGGGGGGTTCGGGTGGCTGCTCACATCGGGCTGAGGCATTGGGGAGGAGGCCCAAGCGGGGAGCTGGAGATGGCGAGGCTGGACGAAGCCCACGCTCGTCGTCCTGCGCTCGAAGACAGGAGGCAAAGCAGGCAGGGCTTGGCGCAGTGGCTTCAGACGAAGCAAGGCGCGGCAGCGGCAGGTCTTGGCGAGGACGCTGGCGGCGGCGAGCTTGCGGGCACGCAGAGGGAGGTCGAAGACGGCGGGCCAGCGCCAGATCTGGACGGACGCTGGCAAGGCGAGGCCGCCCCGCCGTGCAGGGCGAAGCAGAGGAGGCGCAGCAGGCGCCAAAGTGGCCGGAACAGAGCGAAGGGGTGGCGAGGTGTTGGGCATGGGGAAGCTCGGATCGACCGGATCCGAGGCGCGGGACGAGGGGAATGGATGGATCCGGCGAGGCAGGGCATCCATGGCGCAGACGGGGCTCCTTCTATGAAAACGACAAGAGAGGGAGGTTACACGGAGAGGCAGGGGTCAACGAGAAGAACCAGGGGAAGAAGGGAAGAGCAGCGACGGGACCTGGCTTCGGCCATCGACGGTGACAAGGCTCACCAGAGCAGAAGATAGTGGCGAGGTCGAGGGACTGCTGTGGGGACGACGAAGAGGAGCTCCTCTTCTCATGGAGCTCACGGACGAGGGAGCTGCAGGATGAGGCTTGGCACGGGTGCTATTGCCGGCAGCGGAGCTGATGAGGCAGCAACGCGACGTGGTTGAGGAGGCGGGGCGCGGCTGAAGAGGTTGTGCCCATGGTCGCGGCATGGCGAACGGCAACGCAAGGAGACGTGGCCGAGTGCTCCTGCTCGGGCACGAGCGAGGCGGGGGTTGCGGGCAGAGGAGCTCGGGCTCCTACTGGATTTGGGCGGCGGCAGTGGTTGCACAAGAGGGGAAACCGAGAAGGTGGGGGCTGCGATTAGTCTCGGGTGCAACTGGATCAGGAGGATCCCGCGGGGGATTCGGTGGAGTGGCGGCGGCGGCAACGGGTGGATGGGACAAGGTCCCTAGGTTTTAGGGTTGGAGAATTTATATATGTTGGGGAATAGATTAGGGGTTAACCCGGTCCATCCGATCATAATCGGGCGGCCGAGAATAAATAGGTTAGGAAGTCCAAATAAGCGAAAAAAAATGTTTTATAGATGTTTGGGGTGATCTGCATCCAACGGTGACAACTGCCCGGGTCGGGTTCGGGGAAGTTTCGGACGAGCAAGCGAGGGATTCGAGCATTGAGCAAAGAGATTAAGCGGCCAGACAAGAGGGACTCGAAAAACCTGGTTGGTCTCGGAACGGACAACGGAGAGACGCGGCAACTACGAACGAACTAAGAGTTTTAAGAAAACATGCGGATGCAATGCGGATGATGCGATGATGAATGCAATAAATAAATAAATAAATACACACAACGATAACGAAAAATATGGAGCCGTATGGAGCGTCGGTCTCGGGGCGTTACAAAAAGTTTATTAGCCCTCTAAGCAAAGTACTACTACGCATGCCCCTAGGGGGTAGATTTGTAGGAAAAGACCATCGCTTGTCCCCGACCGCCACTCATAAGGAGGACAATCAATAATAAATCATGCTCCAACATCATAGCATAACGAGAGACTATAGGTGCATGCTTCGGGAATCACAAACCTTAACACCAATATTCTTACTAAACACAACCATTTACTAGTACCTCCCACATATTATCATCTCTATATTGCAAAACTATTGCAAGGAATCAAACATATCATATTCAGTGATCCATAAGTTTTATGTAGGATTTTATGACTAACCATGCAATTGACCAATTCCTGTTTACTCTCTAAATAGGTATAACTGAAGCATGAGAGTTTAATTCTTTCTAGAAAAGGCCATGCTATAATAAATATACGCGAAGCAAAATATCATTCTTCAATCAATGGTTTTCTATGTGAAGAGAAACAGGCAATGCAAACTTCAAATGATATAAGTGAAGCACATGAAGCACTCTATAAAGCCATACTCAAAAGATATAAGTGACGTGTAATGAGCATTCTATAAATCAACCTTGGACTATCTCATACCAGCATGATGCATAAAAGAAAAATGTAAAATAAACACAAAAGTTGCTCCAAGATTTGCACATATCATGTGAACGAAACGAATCTGAAAACATACAGATACTTGTTGAAGAAAGATGGGATGCCTTCCGGGGCATCCCCAAGCTTAAACGCTTGAGTCTCCTTGAATATTTACTTGGGGTGCCTTGGGCATCCCCAAGCTTGAGCTCTTTCCTCTCCTCCTTCTCCTCACATCGAGACCTCCTCGATCTTCGAACACTTCATCCACACAAAACTTAACCGAACTTCTAGTGGCGGGGTTCATGAAAATGGCAATGAAATCCCATCATGTACTGCTGTAACATTATTGTATAATTATAGACAAACATTACCCACTGTATGCTATCACAATTTTATGGCCCCAAGTCAAGGATGCTTCGACAAGAATTCAAACATACGCAAATAATGAAGCTATAACAGCAATCTGTGAAAACAGGACAGTCTGTAAAGATTCAAACATCCACCATACTTCTGTAACTCTAACAATTCTGAAAAAATTAGGAAAAATAAAAATTGTGTATAGAAATACAACACAATAGGTTTCAGAACCGTTTGACGTTCCAATAAAAGATTTAAAACCATGAACTACAGCCAAAGTTTCTGTTTTGCACCGCACAAACCAACAAGCAATTTAAACATCCTAAAGGCAAATCTTGGCACATTATTCTTATAATACAATGGAATTGTACAAGGAGATAATTATTTTTGTTGAAAAGTTTCTGTAATTAAGATTCACAAAGTTTCCATGGGCATGAACAAAGTTCAAGGCTAGCTCCCGCTTCCACGATGCTCGTCTATCTCACTTTCACTTTTCTTTTTGTGAAGTTTTAAGTTCCCCTTTGTATTTTTTGTTTTAAAAATTTATAAACCCACTCAACAGAAATAAATGACTCTCTAAAACTTCCGGGTTGTCTCCCTGGCAGCGCTTTCTTTAAAGCCATTAAGCTAGGCATAAAGTGCTCAAGTAATGAATCCACCCGAATCCCAAGGTATATAAAAGCCAATTTGAATCAAATGATTTAGCATTTAGTAATGAGCACAAAGCAACATAAATCATGCAATGACGAAGTCTAACTCTCTTCCTATGCATCAGCATGTCATACAAGAACAATTCATGCACATCAAGTAAAGGCCAATGCATAGTATAAGCAATTTCTTGCAGTTCTATCGTGTTGGAAACATAGAGAGGCGGAGATATAGTTCCTCTCTCATAATAATTGCAAGTAGGATCAGCAAGCACATGCATATTACATTCATCAAAATCATCATGTGTAGTGGCAAAATTCAACCCATCAATATAATCCTTAATAAGTGCAAACTTCTCCGATATAGTGTAGTTTGGAGAATTCAAAAAGATAATAGGACTATCATGTGTGGGTGCAATAGCAATAGTTTCCTTCTCAACATAAGGGACTATAGCAAGTTGATCTCCATAGGCATAATTCATATTGGCATATTGGCCACAAGCATAGTAAGCATCAATTTCATCTAAAAGGGATATTTCAAATGAATCAACGGGATAATAACAATTATCACGGCATTCATTCTTCGATAAGAACGAGGGGAAATTAAATAATGTATGAGTTGAAGAGTTACTCTCATTAGATGGTGGGCACGGGTAGCTAATCCGCTCTTCCTCCTTTTGTTATTCGCTCTCCTCATCATCTTTTTCATCCAATGAGCTCACAGTTTCATCAATTCCTTCTTCCATAGACTCTTGCAAAATATTAATCTCTTCTTGGACAGCAGAGATTTTCTCAATAATTTCATCAATAATTTCATCAATATCGGAATTATATTTATAATTATCATAGAAATATTTCAGGATGGCAAAATGTCAGGACCCCGATCCTAAGTCACACCGATCTAGCATGTAACACATCATATCACTTTGCGGCCTCACGCACGGTATTCCCACGGGAGCCACCTTACCTGGCCCGGGACCGTTTGCACCTTTTGGCTCACGTATATGATAGTGTCGCTAGCATCCATGTGACAAAGAACCCGGGCCGACATGACTAGTCGTGAATCCAAAGTGGCATTAACTTACAGGGACATGCATACATGACCCAGCAATGAACATGTCGATCATCAACGTATGGACCCAAGTCGTAGCAAGCTACAAGGACTTAAAGGAACAACATGTGACATTTCCCCGAAGGGACAGACACAGGAACGAACAAGGACACATGCCGGCCAGCCTAAGTGTTCCGGAGTAGTAGCAAGCTACCATGGCTCAGTGGAAGCACTAGGAGACATTTCCCGGTAAGAGAGGCGACCGAGAATAAACAACTAGGTTGTCGGATCCCACACATACCAGGCATTTCAATAAAATACACACAATATGCTCAATATGTGCAAATACAACATGGCATCACAACAAAACTCTATGACTCAAAGTATTTATTCATTAGGCTCTGAGGAGCCAGATATTACAAACATGGGTCTGATGACCCAGCATTCAAGTCATACAAGCAATAAGCACATGCGGAAGCTTAACTTATCTGAGTACAAACAACTACAAATGAAAAGGGCTGAGAAGCCTGACTATCTACAAGACCCTGTCGAGGGCACAAGATCGTAGTTGAGGTAACAAACTAGACGTCGAAGTCCACGTGGAACTACTAGTGAGACTGAAGTCTCTCTGCAAAAACATAAATTAAGCAAACGTGAGTACAAATGTACCCAGCAAGACTTACATAAGAACTAGCTACATATGCAACAGTATCAACAAAGGGGATGGTGGGGTTTAACTGCAGCAAGCCAGCTTTGACTCAGTGGCTATCCTGAGCTACGTCTGCAAGTAACTCTTTTGAGGTGGCGCACACGAGTCCACATATTCGCCAATCAATACACCACTATGGATCCGCTCCCGTCTCCCTACGAGAACGCCATCCATAGCACTCACGCTTATCTTGCGCATTTTAGAGTATCCACTTTCACTTGTCTATGAACTGTATAGGCAACCAAGTAGTCCTTTACCGCGAACGCGGCTATTCGAATAGATGATGTTAACCCTGCAGGGGTTTACTTCTTCACACACGCTCTCACCACTTATCGCCGTTTACACGACATGTACTCGGCAACCTTCAAGCGGAGGCCCAGCAAGGGTGTCGACCATGACCTGACTGAACACACAAGTCTCTAGTCCAGGTTTATCGCCTATTCAGGTTCCATCCGCAAGGAGTCCGACCGAGGTTCCCACTACGGCCCCGAACGATGTGTGCAGGGTTCCCGAGGCACCAAATGGGCGTCCCGGTACACTGTGCCACGTGCCTACCGCATCATAGCCCACCCCTCGGGTCAGCGATGCGCACGGCCTCCAGCATACTACAAACACCAGAAACTACTTGCAACTCCTGGATAGAGGACAGGGGCGGTTAATAAGTCGAGAGGGTCCATTGGTTTCGGGCCCAACGCGTGGTAGTACCTGATCTTAAATCACATACACAGATCTCAGTTCCTAAGGACGATTCATATGAAACAACCCACCATGTACTCCTAAATGGCCTCTCATCGACACCTTTACCAAATCGTGTTCAAACACTTAGCTCACACACAGTAGGACATGTTCATCACCATTCCAATTCATCCCCGATGAATCGGACCTGACTCAACTCTAAGCAGTAGTAGGCATGACAAATAAGCATGAATGAGTAGGCACATCAAGGCTCAAACAACTCCTACTCATGCTAGTGGGTTTCATCTATTTACTGTGGCAATGACAGGTCATGCAGAGGAAAGGGGTTCAACTACCGCAACATGTAACACTTGAATCATTGTTGTCCTAATGCGGTAAAAGAGAGAAGGAGCGAGGGAGTGGGATTGTATCGGAATGCACAAGGGGGTTTTGCTTGCCGCGCACTTCTAAAGATAGTATAGTATTTCATCGGTATCATCGATCTCATCGTCAGAACCACGACTACTGAGAGGGGACAAATACAGGCAACAGAGAAGGAACACAATCAATGCAATGCAACAATATGATGCATGATCATGACATGGCAATATGCTGTCGTTTGAGCTAATGCAACTAGCAACCAGATTAAAAGTTGGTTTGAACCAAGGGTCAAATTCAAACTCCATGTAAGGCATTTCAAATGCCAATTAATCAAATTGTCATATACAACAACTTTAGGTTGGTCAAACATGCATGAGAATGCCATAAACAGATTCCTCATATTTTTCTGATCATTTTTCATATATAATTTATTTCATTTGGAATTACGGTTGATTTTATAATATTTTTAGAAGTTTTGGCTATTTTCTGAAATAAATAAATCATTTCTGATTTATTTAAAATCACATAAAAGCTTTATTGCATCACGATGACGTTGGTGTGACTTCAGCAGGTCAACTGGGTTCGCCAGGTCAAACCTGACCTGTGGAACCCACTGGTCAGTGACCCAGTGTCATGAGTGTCACGGACAGGTGGGTCCGGTTAACGGCCACGTCAGCGCTGTCAACTCTGACGTGTGGGTCCTGCTAGGTTATAACTAATCTAAGCAAAAATAAAGCTGGGGTTAATTAGGGCGTGGGGCCCATGTGTCGGTGAGCCAGGAGGTTAATAATCATGTGATTAGCCCTGACTAGGTGGCCACGTTGGCGGCTAACCGCCGGTGGCACGCAGACGCGGCGGCGTCGCTCATTCTGGTGATTCCGGCAACGAGAGGTGGCGGGGTTGGTCTCTACGGCTGCGGCACGATGAGGCGCATCGGGTGGTGGCCGTGGACAGTGTCGGGGCGGTCAAAAACAGCAACGGCGGCGAGCGAGGCGGCGGCCGGAGCTCGGGTGGGTGCGGGATTAGCGCTGCGGCTTGCAAGCGAGCTGGCTGTCATGCTAGTTTTGCTCTACAAGACGTTGTGAGTGCAACGGACGCACGCGCGAGACCACTTGGTCGCAGGGGCTTCGCCGGCGATGGTCTCAGCGGCGGTGCCTCTGTTCAGCAAGAGGACGACGGCTACGACGGGTAATCAGGCGCGAAAACGAGGGGGAAAGAAGTAGAAGCTCACGGTTGGTCGACGGGAAGGCTCAGCGGCTCTGGGGAGGTGCTGACGACGGTGAATCGAGGACGGCGGCCATCAGATGCAGAGGGCAATGGTGAGCTCGAGGACGACATCATGGGGCTCCCGGCATCATGTGACTCGGCGATGAGGAAGAGGGCGTCGCACCGGACCTCGGGGATAGCTCGGAGAGGCGAGGATGTGCTTGTGGCCGCGGTGGCTTTGGACGGTGGCGACGAACGCGTTCGGGTCCGAGGTGCGGAGCGAGAGATAGGCGGGGAACAGGGACGAGAGCGAGAAGGTGGGGCTTGGGGACGTGTGTGGCGTCCCTAGCCAGCTCCAGGCGGTCGGCGGCAAGCAGGAGGAGGCGTGGCGCCTCGCGCGCGCGTGCCCGTCCTGCCTCTGCCTACTCGCAGAGGTTAGGGATGACTGGCACCAGGCCAGGTGTGCTGGGCCAGCACAGGTGAGGCCCAGGTGGGTTTCTCTCTCTCTATCTCTCTCCTTTATTCTGTTTCAGTTTTCTATTTTATTCCTCTGTTTTGAATTAGTAAAAATACTAATTCATTTCCAAAATTCCTGAAATAACTTGTGGGCACATGTTGAATTATTTCCAACAGCCCTCAAATCATCTCAGAATAATTTGAGCATTTAAAATATTTATAGAATTTAAATGCCCAATTCAAATACAATATGGGTTAATTCAAAAATCCAGAATGACCTAGAAAAATTGGCACCATTTTTGGTAGAGGTTCTGTACCAATTCAAAAATGATGAACTTTTCTGAAGGGCATTTTGGGTTCATTGAAAATATTTCATTTTGTTCCTAGTTGGATTTCATTTGGTGCTAGGGTTTGAACATCCCCATTTGAAGTTTCAAAAATTTAGATATGATGCATGGATGCTTGTGCAACTATTTGCAATCAAATTCTAGGTCTGTGACACAAAATTTTCAGGTCTACAAACATCATCATCAAAAGCTTCAAACTTTTCAAAGAAAAGATTCAATTTCGTAAGCACCCTTAAAAGCAACAAACTCTTATATTCATTCCACATCATAGTAATCATATATAACCTTAGCATAAGAAGCCAAGGTTTCATTATCATTAAATTTGCATGAAAAGGGAAGATGTGGAGCATTCATCCTAGAGCAACAAGTAAAATCATATCTCAAGCATAAATCCCAAGCATACCAATGCAACATATAAATTTGATCCCATAATAGTTTCCCTTTTTGTGTCAACCGATAATCCCTAAAGTATTCACGCTGATCCAACATCACTCCCATTATCATGTTCAATCATGTTTTTTCACGATTATCAAAGTAGTGCATAATATCTTTCACATAACGAGCATTGA
The DNA here is from genome assembly GCA_021605145.1 of Aegilops bicornis. Taxonomy (NCBI): domain Eukaryota; kingdom Viridiplantae; phylum Streptophyta; class Magnoliopsida; order Poales; family Poaceae; genus Aegilops; species Aegilops bicornis. Next base: position 362,002,389 of record CM038674.1, on the reverse strand, counting down.
GGGTTTTAGGAGGTTCCCCATCTCCATGAGCAGCAAGTACAACTAGTTTTTTTGGTGTTTGGTGTTCCATATCCATAATTAAAGATAGATAACAACTTAGAACAATAAATAAAAACTGTTTAGCGATAAACCAAACAAGCACACATGAGAATATTCACACCACGCTATTGCTCCCCGGCAACGGCGCCAAAAAATGTGTTGATAACCCACAAGTATGGGGGATCGTTTGTAGCCTTCTTCGATAAATAAGAGTGCCGAACCAAACGAGGAGCTAAAGGCAGAACAAATATTCCCTCAAGTTCTATCGACCACCGATACAACTCTACGCACACTTGACGTTTGCTTTACTGGAAACAAGTATGAAACTATTTGGCAAGAATAAATCTACGAGTACTTTGCGGGAATAAAACTACGAATAAATTGCAAGGTAATAAAAGTGGATAGCTTTTGTCAACAAGAAAGTCATTTGTCCCTAGGAAATCAATAACAAGTACTGGTAATCATTCTTGCAATTCTATATGAGGGAGAGGCACGAGCTAACATACTTTCTCTACTTGGATCATATGCACTTATGATTGGAACTCTAGAAAGCATCCACAACTACTAAAGATCATTAAGGTCATCAAACCCAACCATGGCATTAAGTATGAAGTCCTCTTTATCCCATACGCCATAGCCCACCTACTCGGATTTAGGCATTTGTCACTCTCGCAACCCACCATAAGCGAACTATGAACATATTGCAACACCCTACAGCGAGGTCCCCTCACGTCTGCGCGAGACGAAGGGCAACATAGGACAAAACCATAAATAAAATATACAATCATACCAACTGTCGGGGATATACCCCGCGGTGTGAACCGGCCGGAAGTTAACCCGGCCGGACTTATGGATTATCTCAAGACCTCAGCGACACTTGGCGAAGTTACTTATGACCCGCCTTGACTGGTGGTTTACAAGCAACCCACCTGGTCATTATGACTCACCGGTGATCCGCGTATGGGATCGACAGATGACAAGGCCCAAGACCCAGAAGGCCGGTTCACGTTTAATGGTGGGCCGGTTTAAGAGGAAAAGGTAGGAGGAATATTATCTTACAAGGTGCTAAGACCTGGACTTGTATCCGGTTTGTATTAGCGATAGACTAGTCCTAATCCTAATAGGACTCTACATGTAACTCGCCCCTCCAACATATATAAGGAGGGGCAGGGCTCCCCAAAAGGGGACAAGTTCCACAAACTGGACAAGTTAGGTTTAGACAATAGCTCTCGAGTTAGAGCACTTTTGTAACCGTGATCATCATCATCAATATCAATGAAGCAGGACGTAGGCTTTTACCTCCATCATGAGGGGTCGAACCTGGGTAAAAACCTCGCGTCTCTCGTGCCGCTCAACCCCTCTCAAGCTACCACATAGATGCGTTGGCCTCGCGACTAAATCCTGACACTAAGGACATCTGCCGTGACAATTCCACGACAGTTGGCGCCCACCGTGGGGCCTCGCAAGGTGGTGTTGAGTTCTTGAGGGATCTTTTAGGGATCGAGAAACTCGCGATTAATCGATGAAGAAGAGCGGGCATGGAACAATCGCATGAGCCACCAGGTTACCATGGGAGAGCCGCAAATTTGTCGTTCAGAAATCGAAATTATGGTTAACTTTGGAGATGACAGATGCGAGATTCATCAGACACGGAGAGATTTTTTAGGGTTTCTTGTGCGCCACCCCACGCGTTGTTCGGTGACCCATTGAATCCGAAGGGCATATCGCTTTTCCGGAGTCGAGACCGGACAGGAATCTGCTACAAGTCATCACACCGGATCGCTTTAGTTGCAGAGCAGTTGTAATGAGGGGCAGTGGTTGTCGCTGCTACAGCTCAGATCAAGTCCCGACGAGAATTGAGATGGAAGAGATTAGTGTTTTGTTCGAGGACCCGCCGGGATCAAAACTCGTTTCCCAAGACAAAGCTTGCAGGGTGCACTACGGACTCCCAAGAAACTTCCCTTTTTTATTTTCACACATGTGTGCACAAGAAGACAAGCGACCATACCTTTTTTACATATGACGTGGAGGAGGGAAGACAGCCACAGCCAATTCACGCCTTTACTACTAGTCTGACTCCAATTAGACACAGTTTACCAAGGCCGTCAAGAAATTCTACTGCAGATTCAATCTGTGTGGCGGACGTGTGTGATGGCTGCTATGCCCTCCCGGCCCACATGCGGTTGTCCGAGTCCCGAGGGGCTGAGATCTGTACTTCTCATGGGGTTGAGTGCTGGTTCGATTGTTTGAATTTTCTATAGCTATATCGTACACACAAGGAAGCAGGCTGTATGAGGAAAAACAGGAAGCCACGACCGGTTTCATTGCCGAGCTGCAACAGTTTGACCATGACCTGTCTAAACCAGCAGACTGCTGCTCGATCCGTATCGTTGTCCCTCAAGATGCCTCGCTGCTGGAAAAAAGAAAAGAAAAACATTAAACCGCCACGTCCTCGGCCACGGTCCTCGTGACGGCGATTTAGCGCCACGGGCAGCAGTGGTGGCGGGTTAAAGACAGTGCTTGGCTCCAAGTTGCACTTGCTCTACTTCGCCGGAGCGATCTCGCTACAGCCCAAGTCGCCGCTGGCCGGTCAAAGTTGCCGCAAGGAAAAAACGACGAGGTGATATCCGTCCGGTTTATTTGAGCACATATTAATTTTTGTGTGAGCACATATTACTGTCTTGCGATACTTTTTGATGCAGGATATTTATTCATAACTAAACGAGGTGTTATATTACGATCCCTATGGCCCGGCTTACATCAACTCATGGGGACCATGCCCGAGATTGCTGCGACCTGCCAAGCGCCGCTCGCTTTCTTGAGTCGCTACTCTACCTCTGCGATAAATATCAGACCGGATGAAGACAGCGCCGACATCACAGGTCCCAAAGTTAACATGACCCGTGACCCGGAGGCTCTAAACCGCCCGGCCCAGCCCGTGGCGCCATTGTTGCCGCAACATGTTCCAAAGATTCTGTATTCACGGACAAAATATACCAGGTGCTATCTTTTATATACCTTATCAGCGCATATTAAATTGCTTGAGAACAATTACTCGGCCTATATCTTTTTATACAGTGACAAGTGCTCATTATAAAAGTGATGCCCTCATCATGGACGGCGCTGGCGCTTAGCTGTTATACACCAAAGATCTGCAGATATCACATTGATAAATCGGAACACAAACCGCCGCCCGTAGTCCGGTTTACATCAACGCTGGTCAACTCCCCGTCTGCATTACCACCTTACAAAGACCACAGACGACTCGCCCGTCCGCCTCGCCACGAGTTCATGCGTCCGCGCCGGTTTACAACACGGCGACAGCTTGCTCGTCCGCACCGGTTTACAACATCGCGGCGGACCATCCGCTCGCTTTCGTCTGCCGGCTCAGCCGTGATTAATTTTAGCATCACTGTGGTGATCATAAACTCCATGGCGGATAATTTCTGGCCTAACACATCAGGTGATATCCATCTAAAATATATTTTATTAGTACATATTATTTTTATCAAAGAGCAGTTTATCTTTGCCTTGGTCTGCAATATTGTATGCAGGACAATTATTCATTATAAACGTGGTTTATACCATGGGTACGAAGCACGCTACCGGCAACGCCCCGCCCGGTGTTCGTCTGCGCCACATTACACGGTGAATGGACGCGTGCAGTAAGATGCCGCCTTACGGCCCGGTTTACATCAGCTTGCCGGACTGTGCCTCGCTTGACTTCGCCCGTCCAACCGGTTTACAACACCGTGGCGGTTCATCTGTCCCAGCCACCTCTAATATTGTGGATGTCTCTACCGTCCATTTATTGCGGCCTGGTCTACATCAACATACCAGGCCGCACCTGTCTGCATGAGCAAGTCACAGCTTGGGTAGCCCGGTTTTTTCTTTCAAAATGGAGGCAAATTATCATATATTATCAACCCCCATCTACACCGAATGGCTCAATGGGCAGGCGCACAAGTCGCCGCCACTACGGTTTGGTTAACTTCAAATCGCCAGTTGGAAGGAACCATTGGCCGAGTTGCTGACACGGCTCATACGGGATCATTTATAACCCGCCGCAGTCATCACAATCTTCTGTGGATTCACATCGTGTTAACAACACTAAATGATATACAAGTTATGCCGGTTTATATCGCGGTCAAATATGGAGAGTTTCAAGCCAACTCCTCGAGTCACCTTGAGACTCGGGGGCTACGATGACATGACTAAGAAAATCTTGCCGCCAAAGAAATTTAAGAACCCCGGACGATGGAGGAAGGATAACCCGGTCCCGGAGGCTATGTTATTTGAAGGTCACGAAAATTTCCGCTTAGTAAGTATATGACAGTTACAAAATCCGGCTCAATGAAGAAGTCTCGGATCATCGTAAAGGATTCGGTTTAAAATCCGGCTCAAGGGAAGTCGCCTCACCGAAGCTCTCAAGTATCCTGTTTACAATCCGGTTCAAGGGAAATATATTCTCCCACAAAGCTCAGCGCCAAAACCGGTTAAAAATGTCCGGTTCAAAAAGGAATTAACTTCGCAAGTTCGAGTTGAAAGGCCATCGAAAATTTCCGGTGAAAAAGAAGATTCCAGCCATACAATCCAGTTCAAGGGAAAGATGTCTCCCACAAAGCTTTGAAGCTCTCAATATCCGGTTCAAAATCCCAGTTCAAGAAGGATTTATCTCTTGCAAAAAGTTAAAGGTGCCAAAGAGGACCTGCTGCCATGATGCGCGGTTCAAACATGGGTATCATGCCTTATTGGCTTATCATATTATTGATCACTTGGGGGCTTGGTCGTATCCGAACCATAGCCACGCCTCTTGATCAGCCTAGTGCCACAACATCACTTGGGGGCTTGGTCGTGTCCGAACCAATGCAACACCTTTTGATAGGCGAAAGCCACTAGATCACTTGGGGACATGGTCAAGTCTGAACCAGTCACGCCTCTTGATCGGCCTAAGGCCATAGAGTCACTTGGGGGCTTGGTCGAACCCGAACCATTGCCACGCCACTTGATCGGCATAATGCCACGGTTTCAGTTGGGGACCTGGCTGACTTGAACCATAGCTACACCTTATTGGGAGCTTGGTCGTGTCCGACCATGGTAACACCATCTGATCGGCTCAATAAAGCCTCCTTTTGCAAACGGTCTTGTCATTGCCTTTGCTTCCATATTTTTCATAACTGTTATTTGATTTTTGTTGCGTTTTTAAACCGACATTGTTAATCCGTTTCAAACTGTCAATTACAAATTGGCGGAACACGGTCAAATCCTAATCCGGAGACTATCTGCCCTGTTTGATTTTCTGTTACCATCCTATTATGGAGTAAACCGGTGTTCATTAACCCGGCTTGACTTTCAATTACAAATTGTCAGTACATGATCAAATCATAATCCGAAGACTATCCGCCCGGTCTGGTTTGACTACGAGTCGCCGGTTTTATATATGGTTAAACCGGCGTTTATCACAACCCGGTACGGTTTTATCATAAACCGACACAGTATGAAAGGAGTTATCATTACTCAAGATTGGGGTCATCACCCTTACTACAAAAAGTTGGTAAACCAATGATGTGATTCAATGTCACAGGTATGATATATTTCATTGATTATTCTTAAGTGCAGCCTTGGTTATAAACCTGGGTTATATGTTGGGCATTATGACCCGTCCGGGGTAAACCGCCAGGACACTTTAAACTTGTTGTATGCAGAGACAAAGTTGAATAAAGCATGATGATAAACTATCCGGTGTTTGATTAACCCGCCCGGCTTTGGACTATAAGTCGCCAAGATACCTATTTGGATTGCGCCATTGGAATCATGCGCTTATAAATCATTGGGTTATATTATTCAAATAGCCAAACTTGGCTGAATTTTCAAGATGATATTGAATGAATAAGGTTTTCATACCAGATTATGTTACCTTTAATAGCCAACACGGCTGGATTTTTATTATGGTTATCAATAACCAATATTATAATTGAGGTTTTCAAAGTCGCTTTTAGCACAATGGTTATCATATTATTAATGGATATGATTTATTCTACAATTGAAGGAATAGTCCCGAGTCGCTGCAGGCTTAAGACCCCGCACTTGGGGGCTAAAATATTTAAAATTAGATTACATCAAAATTGCAAGTCAAATGTCCCTGCAAGCATGCACCAAGAAACATGGGGGCTAAAGCAAAGTAATTTTTGCTCATATTATTGAAGACCCGACTCATCACATTATAATGAGTCGGCCCTTGGGGGCTACCAATTGCTCCTCACAACAGTTGAAGGTACAAAGCTTTTTATTCATTATATTGAAGGGTCCATCGCTCGGTTGGTAAAAGCACAAGGCTCTTAACCTTGTGGACGTGGATTCAAGTCCCATGATGGGGGTTACATCATATGATGTTATTTTCATTGAAGTATATATTAAGTCCCAGCTCACTATTATCTTACTGAGCCGGCCCTTGGGGGCTACACATCATTGCTCAAATCTACATGATTATACCTACAAAGTCCCTGTTCATTATTACATAATGACCCGGCCCTGGGGGGCTACACTAGTGGAAGTTTTTATGAGTATAAGATAATTATAAGTCCTGTGTTGTCGCAAGCATGACAACCCGCACTTGGGGGCTACATAGTATGGAGTATTCAGTTTTTACTAGTCCTTTGGGATGAACAACATGGATTTCTTTGAAAGTGGTAGTATTTATATTGAAGCAAAGTCTTAAGCCACCACTTTATTCTTCTCAAAGACTTGGGGGCTACAGGTATTATGCATATAAAGGAGGAACATCTTCATTTTATTAGTTTTGAGCAAATCAGGAAGATCAAATTACATGACCGGTGTCGACAACAATTATGACCCGCGCCATCAATATGTATAAACCGCCATTTTTGGTAATATTAAACCGCAAGTTTTACATCTTCAAACCGCTGAATATCGAGATAAGTATTTTCAGATCCGTATTTCTTAAACCGCGGAGCTGAGTCAAAGGATTTATTCTTCACAATATTTCTCGATGACAAGCCAATGTCGGCAAATTGATTATGAAGCTGGTCTGTTGACCCGGATTTCCCGTAAGGAGGAAATAACAAGGACTTAAGGATGATCGGTACCAGCCATAAAAATTCTTAACCCGGAGCATAACCTGTCAAATTTGTTCTTGTGTTTATTTTGCAGCATAAGTTTACCATGAATAAATCCAAGCTAAACTTGGGGGCTAATGTCGGGGATATACCCCGCGGTGTGAACCGGCCGGAAGTTAACCCGGCCGGACTTGGCAGATTATCTGAAGACCCCGCAGACACTTGGCGAGTTACTGGCGACCCGCCTTGACCTGGCGGTTTACAAGCAACCCACCTGGTCATTATGACTCACTGGTGATCCGGCGTGCGGGACTGACAGATGACAAGGCCCAAGACCCAGAAGGCCGTTCACGTTTAATGGTGGGCGGTTTAAGAGGAAAAGGCAGGAGGAATATTATCTTACAAGGTGCTAAGACCTGGACTTGTATCCGGTTTGTATTAGCGATAGACTAGTCCTAATCCTAATAGGACTCTACATGTAACTCGCCCCTCCAACATATATAAGGAGGGGCAGGGCTCCCCAAAGGGGACAAGTTCCACAAACTGGACAAGTTAGGTTTAGACAATAGCTCTCGAGTTAGAGCACTTTTGTAACCGTGATCATCATCATCAATATCAATGAAGCAGGACGTAGGCTTTTACCTCCACCGTGGGGGGCCGAACCTGGGTAAAAACCTCGCGTCTCTCGTCCCGCTCAACCCCTCTCAAGCTACCACATAGATGCGTTGGCCTCGCGACTAAATCCTGACACTAAGGACATCTACCGTGACAATTCCACGACGCCAACCAAGATCACAATTAACCCAAATTACAAAACGGATCTACTCAAACATCATAGGATAACCATAGATCATTGGGAAATAATATATGGAGTTGAGCACCATGTTTAAGTAGAGATTACAACTCGGAGAAGAGGCGTTGCACCGCTGCATAGAAGGGGAGAAAGTTGGTGTTGACGGTAGCAAGATTGTTGATGTAGATCGTCGTCCTGATCGTTGACCCGGCGGCACTCCGGCGCCACCGGAAGCGAGGGGGAGCGAGCCCCCTTGATGTAGGGCGGAACCCTAATCAGAGATCTTTCACGTTTGGAGGGGATCCTACGGGGAAAACACGACGAACGAGCGGAAGAACACAGGGAAAAACACACGAGAGAATCACTAAACCGACAAGTATCGATTACACAAGGGCTAGATCACCGAACACATAAGGTAGCACTAGATTCTAAATCAACAAAGGAAAGATACACGAGTAGCCGTTCTTCTCCGCGAGGAGGTCTTGATGGGGCCACCCAAGAGGGGGTCTTGAATCCTCTTGGAAGGATCTTCTCCGAGGAGGCATGATCTCCGAGGAGAAGGTAACCAAGTGGATGAGCAAAGCTCTCACACAAACAGGAGCTAATCCTTTGCTGCCCTAACTAGGAGGAGGTGGGGGAGTATATATAGTTTACGGGGCAAAAGGGTACACAGTCCACGGCCCAAGTGGCTGCGCACAGGGAAGGCCGGAAGTTCCGGGCAGGGCCGGAAGTTCCGGGAGCCGGAGGGTCCGGGCAGGGTCCGGCCTAACCAGAAAGTTGGCGCGGATGGAGCAGGGCTGGCGTCCGGGGGCCGGAAGGTCGGGCGGGCCGGAGGTTCCGGGGGCCGAAAGGTCCGGGCGGGCCGGAGGTTCCGGGCTAACCAGAGAGTTGGCACGCCCAGGCTGGTCGATGTCGTCGGAGGCCGGAGGCTCCGGGTAGGCCGGACGTTCCGGGGGCCGGAAGTTCCGGGCTGTGGCCGGAGGTTCCGGGCTGTCCAGAGAGTTGATGCCTGTCGTTTCTTCTTCAGCTCCCAGCTCCTTGACTTGATCGTTGTACCTGATCACGCATAGCGTCTCGGACTTAGGTAGTAGCCATGTCTCATTGGAAGAAAAGGGGAACTCAAATAGGAGCGATGTCACCTCGGATTGAATAGCACGAGCTCTTGCTCTTGTCATGGGTCCACTTGGAGCTTCGATAGTCGATGGGAGGTCCATGGGGATGACCGAAGGATGCTCCGCATCATCTCCCCCCCCCCCCCTTGTGAAAGATCCGACCTCGGATCAAAATCCTCATCACCATGGTACGGCGCGAGGTCCGTGACGTTGAGGATGTCTCTCACATTGTACTTGTCTCGTGGTAGGTCGATCTTGTAGGCGTTGTCGTTGTAGCGTGCTAGCACCTTGAAAGGTCCATCGGCTCGAGGGAGAAGCTTGGACTTGCGTTCGTTGGGGAAACGGTCCTTGCGAAGGTGTAGCCATACTAGATCACCAATGTTGAAGACCATGGGTTGCTTGTTGACGTTGAGCTTGGTCGCTAGTCGTTGTACTTGGCGCTCGATGGTGTGCCTTGTATCCTCGTGCATCTTCTAGATGTAGTTTGCCCATGCACTCGCATCCATGTTGGTGCGCTCTTGTAGAGGAAGAGGTAGAATGTCCAATGGTGACAACGAGTTGAAGCCATAGACGACCTCGAAGGGGGACTTGCCGGTAGTCGAGTGTCTTGCACGATTGTAGGCGTACTCGGCGATGGGTAGACATGCTTCCCACTCCTTGATGTTCTTCTTGATCAATACACGAAGTAGAGTAGAGAGAGTCTGGTTCATCACCTCCGTTTGGCCGTCGGTTTGAGGATGGTATGCGGATGAGAACAAGAGCTTGATTCCGAGCTTGGCGCATAGGGTCTTCCAAAAGTAACTCAAGAACTTGACGTCACGATCGAAGACGATTGTCTTTGGTACTCCATGGAGTCGCAAGATTTCCCTACAAAAGAGATTTGCAATGTGTGAAGCATCGTCTATCTTGTTGCAAGGAATGAAATGTGCCATCTTAGAAAATCTATCCACAACAACAAACACAGAATCCTTTCCATTTTGAGTTCTAGGCAAACCAAGTACAAAATCCATGCTAATGTCTTCCCAAGGTTGATAAGGTATAGGAAGAGGCATGTAAAGACCATGAGATTGAGCTTTAGATTTAGCTTTGCGACATGTAGAGCATCGGGTTGTGAAGCGTGAGACGTCTCGAAACATCTTGGGCCAAAAGTAGTTCTTGGAGAGCGTTGCGAATGTCTTGTCACGTCCAAAGTGTCCCATGAGTCCGCCTCCATGAGCCTCTTGCAAAAGGAGCAAACGAAGAGAAGACTCGGGAATGCATAGTTTGTTAGCTTTCATAAGATAAGCATCCTTGATATAATATTGTTCCCAAGAAGTATGAGTCAAACACTTAGCATAAGGAATAGCAAAAGATGGATCGTTAGCATACAAGTCTTTTATGTGCTCAAAGCCAATAACATTCAACTCAAGTTTAGTGACAAGCGTGCATATGCGTGAAAGTGCATCTGCAACAACATTTTCCTTACCCTTAATGTACTTGATCACATAGGGGAAAGATTCAATAAATTCACTCCATTTGGCATGACGCTTGTTCAACTTAGTTTGACCTTTTAAGTACTTAAGCGCTTCATGATCGGTATGTATGACAAACTCATGAGGTCTAAGCTAATGTTCCCAAACATGTAGCACACGTACTAAAGAATATAATTCTTTGTCATATATGGGATAGTTAAGTTGAGCACCGGATCACTAAAATATGCAATGGTCGTTTTTCTTGCATCAAAACTCCGCCAATTCCGGTACCACTTGCATCACAATGAACCTCAAAAGTTTTGTCAAAGTTGGGCAAAGCAAGAATCGGAGCATGAGTAAGCAAAGACTTGAGTTTATCAAAAGCGGTGGATTGCAAAGATCCCCAAATAAAAGGAGTATTCTTCTTACTCAAGATATGCAAAGGAGCGGCAATTGTGCTAAAGTCTTTCACAAAGCGACGATAAAAACCCGCAAGACCAAGAAAGCTACGCACTTGTTGCGAATTAGTGGGCGGGGGCCAAGTTTTAATTGCTTCAATTTTAGACACATCAACATGGACACCCTTTGAGGATACAACAAAACCCAAGAAAACCACTTTGTCAACACCAAATGTGCATTTTTTTTCATGTTTGCATAAAGACGTTCCTTGCGAAGGGTTTGCAAAACAGCCCTAACATGATGAAGATGCTCTTTCATGGTTTTGCTAAACACAAGGATATCATCGAAGTAAACCACAACAAAGACTCCAATATAAGGGCGAAGCACATAATGCATAAGGCGCACAAAAGTACCGGGAGCCTCCGATAGACCCATAGGCATCACTAACCACTCATATAAGCCAAATTTGGTTTTGAAAGCAGTTTTCCATTCATCACCTTCTTGAATGCAGATTTGATAATAGCCACTTTTAAGATCAATTTTTGAGAAAGTGTTGGCTCCACTAAGTTCATCAAGCATATCATCTAGGCGAGGAATGGGATGCCTATAATAACGGTAATAGCATTTATAGGTCTACAATCTGAGCACAAGCGGAAACTTCCATCGGGCTTAGGCACAAGTATAACGGGAACGGCACAAGGGCTTAGGCTTTCACGTACATGACTGTTGTCGATGAGTTGTTGTACTTGTCGTTGAATCTCCTTGGTTTCTTCGGGATTGACTCGGTATGGAGCTTTGTTTGGGAGAGGCGCTCCGGGGATGACGTCGATTCGATGCTCAATGCCTCGAAGAGGAGGTAGACCTGGAGGTAGCTCATCGGGGAAAACATCCTGGAATTCCTGCAAAAGAGATTGAAACACTAAAGGTAGCTCATGAGAGGTGTTAGTTGCTGGCTCTCCATCCTTGCACACAAGGACAAAGTGCATCACACTCGATGGGTTCTCACACGCTTCTTTCATCTCACTTTTGGTGGCAAATAGGATGAGGTTTTTCTCTCTAGGCGAAGAGGCGCTCAATTTTGGCTTGTGGCTCTCACTCACTTTTTGGTGGATCACTTTCTCACTCTTCTCTCCATGATGGGTGGCTTGCTTGTTGGCTAGCACTTGACTAGGAGACATAGGTCGTAGCACATATTCCTTCCCTTTCATCTTGAAGCTATAGTGATTGTTACGCCCGTTGTGGGAGACACCACGGTCGAATTGCCATGGTCGACCAAGAAGGAGGTGGCAAACGGTCATTGGGACCACATCACACTCCAAAGTGTCCTCATATGCACCAATTTTGAAGGAGACTTGGACCGTATGCTCGACTCGTATAATGCCCGAGTCACTTAGCCATTGAACCTTGTAGGGGTGCCGGTGCTTCCTCTTGACCAATTGAAGCTTGGAGCATAGTTCTTCACTTGCCAAGTTGTGGCAACTACCTCCGTCGATGATGACCTTGACGGACCTTCCATTGATGCCGGCCTTTTTGTGGAAGATGTGGCATCTTTGGTCTTCTTCTTGTTGATGTTGAAGAGTCAAGACCTTGGAGACAACGAGAGCGGGGCTCGAATCCTCATCACAAAAGACTTGATCATCTTCATCCTCGTTCACTCGCTGGTGCATGGCCACTTTCTCAAGAGCTTATATCTCCTCTTCACTCATTGAGTCATAGGTGCCATCGTCGTTGAGGATCATGGTGCGCTTGTTGGTGCATTCGTAGGACTTGTGGCCTCGGCCGCCGCAAGTGAAACACTTGAAGGAGATTGTCTTGATGGTCTCATCGGTCGGAGTAGATGACGAAGCACGCGTCTTGAAGTTGCTTGTAGTAGGAGGAGGACGACTTGAACTTGTCGAAGTTTTCTTGTAACTTGACTTGTCGTCGTTGCTTGTAGAAGTTTTGGTTGATGTAGATGTTGGGGAGTTGTTGAAGGTTGGTTGTTGGAGAAGCCATAGGTCTTGGACGAGTACTTGGCGTACTTGAAGTCATCTTGCACTTGACGTTCCGCCTTTGTAGCTTGATGCACGAGCTCAATGAGGTTGGAGTAGGGTTGGAAGTCGGCGATCTTCTTGATGGGATGATTGAGTCCATTCAAGAAACGTGCCATTGTTTGCTCATCATCTTTCTTCACATTGGCTCGAATCATGGCTATCTCCATTTCCTTGTAGTATTCTTCAACACTCTTTGTTCCTTGCTTGAGGACTTGGAGTTTCTTGAAGAGGTCGCGGTTGTAGTAAGTGGGCACAAAACATGCTCGCATGACATCTTTCATTTGAGCCCAAGTGGTGATTGGAGGTTCACCTCTTGCTTGTCGGTGCTCAAGGATTTGTTCCCACCATATGAGCACATAGTCTTGGAACTCAAGTGATGCCATAGCGATCTTCTTCTCTTCCTCATAGTTGTGCAAACGAAAGATTTTGTCGACCTTCAATGCCCATGAAAGGTATTCTTCGGGGTCATTGCTTCCATTGAACTTGGGCATGGTGAATTTTAGCTTTCCATATCGTTGCTCTTCATTGTGTTGTTGGCGATGGTGATGATGACGCCCTTGACGTGGATGGCAATCATCTTCATGTTGCTCTTGGCGTGGAGGAAGTCCATGATCAATGTGCTCTTGTTTAACTTGAGGTTGAGGTGGAGCTTGATGAGCATGTGGAGGAGCTTGAGGAACTTGACGTTGCACGCGCGGTTGATAGTTCCTCTCTTGGATTTCTTCTCGAAGGGCTTCCTCTTGATTGCGCCTTTCGCGATTGCAGTTGGCGATGGCTCGACTTGATTCTTGAAGAGCACGTTGGGCCTCAAGAGCTTGCGCTTCTCGTTGTTGTTGTTGAAGACGTTGCACCTCGGCGTCTTGTTTTTCTTGGTGTAGACGCGCTCGTTCTTCCTCTTGGCGCCGTAGTCGTTGTCGTTCTTGAGCTTGGGCAAAAGCGGCTTGGTTTGATTGATGACGAGGGACTTGCTCATCGACTTGGTCTTGTGAATGCTTGTCATGTAGCGGGTTGCATGATGCATGACGGTCTTGACGCGCGGCTCATCGAAGAGTGTTCGATGACGGTGTACTTGAGTCATAGAAGGTGTTGTCGGAGTGTCGACTCGAGCGGCTCCGTCTTGAGGATGAAGAAGTGGAATGATGCCGGTTCCTCAGCAAGGCGCGGATCTCGTCCATTCTTGCATCATTCTCTTGCTTGTGAGCGTCGAGCTTGTTATCGAAGTAGTCTCTTGTACGTTGCTCGGAGAGTCACAAGTCGGTGGCGAGGTTGTCGATGCGGTCGCTCATTGCTTGTTGCTCTTGGTGCAACGCTCGTTGTGCACCAAAGAGGTGGCTCTTGGTGACGTATGATGAAATGTCGTCGTCTTGCTCGAGGAAGAGTGGGTTGGTAGAAGTACTTGGCCTATCCATCATTGCAAGGAAAAATGTGAGTGGTAGAAGGAGAAGAACTTATACCAATGTACCTTTGACCGATGTTGATGATGAATCAAGTTCACTCAAATGCGGACAATGAAATAGCACTATTGGTACCAATCCTTGTCGGTTCTCACACCTACACAAATAAAAAGCTTATGGTGGAGCTTGGTGAGGATGGTGGCACATAATTTGATGCAATTGTATGTGAGCTTCAATAATGTTGGAAAAGGTTCACAAATTTGCAAATGCAACAAGTAGACCAAGCAAATAATGGTACACGGAAACACACACGCAAATAGATAGGTGGGATTGTGCAAACCAAAAGTGAGCCAAAATGTGGAATCCGCGAAAATGCTCTTGTTGCACAATACTAGACAGACGCTAGCACGATTGCACCATAGGCAGATACGGAACTTGTGCACAACCTACTACGCAAAAATGCAACTATATCTATCCCACGTATGCTATATGTATGGTATTTCGGTGCTATGATCCAAGATGATCCAATATGACAATCTTAATGTAGTATCATGCTATGGTTCTTGTTCATAAGCTCTTTGCTTATCTTTCCTCTTTGCTTAAAAGCTTGTGTGGCTCTTTTACTTTGGAGCTCTTTTCTCATGCAAAACTTCACGAACCTAGATGGCAATTGTGTATGCTATGAAAACTTTGTGACACACAAGTGGATCCCAAGATATGCACCACGGTGGTATGGTATGTATGTTATGGAGTATGATCACTAATGTGCACAAGTCACATTGCCGGCAATACTCAATGGCTAGTCTCGATGGGTAAGCTACGCAAAAGTAAGGTCATGTGGTTATCAATGCAATGGCAAGGTTTGGACAAAGATGTCGTCGAGATTACCGTCCTTGCTTACGGTTGAAGGTTCCAAACGGATGTGAATGTGGACGATGATGTGATGCACGGTCTTCAGTACGTTGGCAAAGATGCCGTTGCACCGTGGTCGGAGTTTCCGAAGTAGCGGGAATCGTCGAAGATGCGCAACCTTTCTGTCTAGGCCGGAAGTTCCAGGCAAGATGGAAGGTCCGGGGTCCGGAGGTTCCGGGGAAGGCCGGAAGGTCCGGGGGCCGGAAGTTCCGGTGGTCGTGATTCTGCCAAGAACAGAGATTTCGGGACCGAGGGTTTGGGCGGAGAAACTTGGGGGAAAACCCAAATCCGGAGGGGAAAAAGAAGAAATTAGAAGGGAAGAAGGGAAGGGAAGCTAGATCCACTCGTAGCAAAGCAGATCCGTGGATCAAATCCAACAAAACTTCATCACACCAACAAATCACAAAAAAAAATTGGGGCTATTTTTGGTGGGGATTTTCGGGATTTAGGACGAAAACAACAAAATCAAGCTAGAAAACACGGGGTAGGGGCTCCAAAAACGTGATCAACGTGGCTCATGATACCAAGATGATGTAGGGCGGAACCCTAATCAGAGATCTTTCACGTTTGGAGGGGATCCTACGGGGAAAACACGACGAACGAGTGGAAGAACACAAGGAAAAACACACGAGAGAATCACTAAACCGACAAGTATCGATTACACAAGGGCTAGATCACCGAACACATAAGATAGAACAAGATTCAAAATCAACAAAGGAAAGATACACGAGTAGCCGTTCTTCTCCGTGAGGAGGTCTTGATGGGGCCACCCAAGAGGGGGTCTTGAATCCGCTTGGAAGGATCTTCTCCGAGGAGGCGCGATCTCCAAGGAGAAGGTAACCAAGTGGATGAGCAAAGCTCTCACACAAACATGAGCTAATCCTTTGCTGCCCTAACTAGGAGGAGGTGGGGGAGTATATATAGTTTACAGGGCGAAAGGGTACACAGGCCTCGGTCCAAGTGGCTGTGCACAGGCAGGGCCGGAAGTTCCGGGAGCCGGAGGGTCCGGGTAGGGTCCGGCCTAACCAGAAAGTTGGCGCGGGTGGAGCAGGGCTGGCGTCCGGGGGCCGGAAGGTCCGGGGGCCGGAGGTTCCAGGCTAACCAGAGAGTTGGCACGCCCAGGCTGGTCGATGTCGTCGGAGGCCGGAGGCTCCGGGTAGGCCGGACGTTCCGGGGGCGGGAAGTCCCGGGCTGTGGCCGGAGGTTCCGTGTTGTCTAGAGAGTTGACGCCTGTCATTTCTTCTTCAGCTCCCGACTCCTTGACTTGAACATTGTACCTGATCACGCATAGCGTCTCGGACTTAGGTAGTAGCCATGTCTCATTGGAAGAAAAGGGGAACTCAAATAGGAGCGATGTCAGCTCGGATTGAATAGCACGAGCTCTTGCTCTTGTCATGGGTCCACTTGGAGCTTGGATAGTCGACGGGAGGTCCATGGGGATGACCGAAGGATGCTCCGCATCACCCCTCCTTCTTCTTCTTTCTTGGCCTCCCCCCTAGATGGAGGAGAGTTCCCCTCTGGTCCATGGTCTCCATGGCGGCGGAGGGGTGGGAGCGCCTCCGAGATTGGATTTCCCTCTCTGTTCTCTTATGTTTCGCGTTCCCACAGATCTGGCCGAAAACCGTTTCTCATATTCCCGGAAATCAGTAACTTTGATTGCGCTAAGATTTTAACACGAATTTTTTTCTGGATATAAGCTTCCTTGCGCCCGAAGTAGAGCTCCAACCGATGCTCGATGAGGGCACAACCCACCACCACGTGCCAGGGGCCTCAAGCGCGCCCTGGTGCCTTGTGGGATGTGTGGGCCTCCGTTTGCGGTGATTCCAACTCCCAAAAATCACATATATTGCAAAATAATTCTTCATAAAATTTTATTGCATTTGGACTTCGTTCGATATGGATTTTCTGCGATAAAAAAACATGCAAAAAATAGGAACTAGCACTGGGCACTGGATCAATAGGTTAGTCCAATAAATCATGTAAAAACTTGCCAAAAGTATGTAAAAGTTGTATAATATTGGCATGAAACAATCAAAAATTATAGATACGACGGAGAAGTATCAACCGCCATCTGTATTCTTGGACCCCATTGGGCCTTCTTACCTTAAGTCACCAACGGTGTGACCCGGCTCCTCCTGGGCAGGTCATACCTAGGAGTTATATCCCCAAGAGGTAGCAAGACACGTATTGAATTGTTGCCATCGAGGATAAAAAGATGGGGTTTACATCATATTGCATGAGTTTATTCCTCTACATCATGTCATCTTACTTAAGGCGTTACTCCGTTCTTTATGAACTTAATACTCTAGATGCTTGCTGGATAGAGGTCGATGTGTGAGTAATAGTAGTAGATGCAGGCAGGAGTCGGTCTACTTAACACAGGCGTGATGCCTATATTGAATAATCATTGCCTTGGATATCGTCATAACTTTGCACTTTTCTATCAATTGCTCGATAGTAATTTGTTCACCCGCCGTATTATTTTCCTTCATGAGAGAAGCCTCTAGTGAAACCTATGGCCCCCGGGTCTATTTTCCATCATATTAGTTTTTGATCTACTATTTTGCAATCTTTTATTTTCAGATCTATAAACCAAAAAAAACCCAAAAAAATATATCTTTTATTTATCTATCTCTATCAGATCTCACCTTTGCAGGTGACCGTGAAGGGATTGACAACCCCTTTATCGCGTTGGGTGCAAGTGTTTGATTGTTAGTGTAGGTATTGGTGATTTGCGCGTTCTTCTCCTGTTGGATTAATAACTTGGCTCTTAACTGAGGGAACTACTTATCTCTACTGTGCTGCATCACCCTTTCCTCTTCGAGGGAAAAACCAATGCAAGCTCAAGAAGTAGCAGCACCGCTGGGCATGCATCGCAGGCAAGGTGAGCTCACTCCTTCCCCGCCAGTGATGAAATGACCTACTCGGTTGCTGCTGCAGTGAACTTGCGGCGCCTTGGCGGTTTGCAACCCTGAAAATCACTCCATCTATGTGTATTTTATTCCTGTGAAAATACATGGTCATTTGGAAAAAGATGGTAATTGATTTATCACTAGTCTCGATCGTGACAATCACCCAAAGCCACAACCACAAGTGTCCATCGCGTAATACTTACGTTCGGTTGCACCAACAGATGGTCGGTCGGACCCACGTCTCACCAAAGGGACACACGTCGGCTTGGTCTGACATGTACGACCAGTTACATCACTGACTTGTGTGACCGCATTTGAGCAGTAGTACTTGAAATTTGTGTTCCAGGAAACTCATCGGGAGCCGTTTCGGGCCTCGAAACCAAAACCGTCAATTAATCTTTAGCTTGCTCCCATCACATTCCAAAGTAGTACTACCATGCTATAATTAAGTGCAAACCTGCTCACACCTAGTATGTATCAAACCTGAATGTGTACCCACTATGCAGGTTTTAGTACTAGTGCTAGTACTAGGTTATAAAAAGGGAAACTACCTAGCCGAAAATTACTCTACCTTCCTTGTTCGTTCGTCCTTGCCATGGCTGGTGTGGAAAGCTCTAGGTCGAGAACTACTTGTAACAAGGGAGCGGCGACCAAGGCCGCAAAAAAAGAGGGCTTCTACCTCGCAGAGACCTCGAAAGATCTCTCGCTAGGAGAGGAGGGCTCCAAGGAGTGCCCTAGACGTAGAGGCGAACATGCCGAGCTGGTGGTGCTGGAGTCGTTATCCCTCGACAACATGCCCGATCAGCTCAGTAAGCAGAAGGAGTTCATCGACAACCTGGTGGAGCTGCTGAAGGAGAGACTCGATGACCTGCCCATTGAGCTCAATAAGCAGGAGGAGTTGACCGCTGGCTTGGTGATGCTGCTGAAGGAGAGCATTACCTTGGGTAAGAAGGCGACCAACCAAATCCTGCAACTTCAAGAGGACAAGCGAAGCTCTGCCACGAGCTCGACCTGCTGAAGGAGGAGAATGCCAGCTGGAAGAAGCTGCATGAGAAGAGTAGTTCCTCAGTGAAGATGCTACACGCCCTCGTCATGGAACAAAAGGAGGAGTTGGTGAAGCTCCGCATCGAGCACCCGTCTGCTATCAAGGTACGTAATGCGGCCGTGGAACAGATGATGAACACTTGCCTCGATAAATCTTGCGTCATTGACAAAATGAAGAAGATGGCGGAGGAGACGGCCGATGAGATGAAGGTCGTGGAGGCGATGAAGAAGCAATTAGGACTCTGCGGTTAACTCTTCGTGAAGTAGAGAGTAGTGCCCCAAACTTGTGTTTGTGTCTTCCTTCTTTTTTGGGCGGGATAATCTTCCTTCTTCTTTTGCTCCTGTGTTTGTTCTTTTTATTCAGGTGTTCTGCCGCATGTGTCATGTTCTCTTCGAGGCATGAATAAAATAATTCTAACGATTAGTGGCGCCGTGGGATCGATGACTAGCAAATTAGATCATTTTTATCGCCATATTGCACTGGGCTGTGGTGTTTCACGCTCCTCCGTCGTACTAATACTCCAGTGGAAAACTTGAGTATACCGCATGGTTCTTTGCTCCTCCTCAGGTCGCCGGCAACATTTATACGAGCAGTCAAATCACAAGGGCCCGTCTTCTAGCAGTAATGAGCCGTCAAATCACAAAGGCCCTCGCCTCTCATGAAGCCGACCAAGCAAGACTGCCCCGCCCTCTAGCCTTTTAAATGTATACTTTTGTACAGTAGTAGTACCGATGGATTGCGCCATGGGAAAAACTAACAAGATGAAATTAAAGAAAAAAGGTGGTACATATAGAGAGCGCTCGTCGCCAAATTATGCATATAGTATTACTAAAAAAGCTAGTACGTGCTTAGATGGGGTGTTAAAGTCTATTGAAGGAATTAGCATACCTATTTAATTCTCTGACAACTAAATTCCTTCATGCTTTGGGTAAACTTCTCTCATTTAAGTTTTTTCTTAGAAGTACATATCTCATTTAAGTGTTTTGCATATGTGGCATGCTTAGAGCGTGGTTAATATTATAGCCAACTACTGGCTATATGATGTTGGCCATATATATTGACGTTGTACACATATAATGTGAAGAAACAAGTTGTAGTACTACCAACTACAAGATGAACTGTAAGAAATACTAGTACGTACGTACTGAAGAGTTAAAGTAATGAGAAGGAACAGAACATAGTTCTGCTAGGGGCTCAACACAACACACCCCTCAAATAGAACTAAGCACCCTGAAATTAAACCAAGCAACCACCATGAGCAACAACACTGCCACCTTACTCGGACTCCTCGTCCACGTTCTCGACTTCGTCCTTGTCCCTCTTCCTCTTGGCCTATACTTCTTTGCTTGAAACGCACACTTGGCTCTCGCTCTTCGTCCAACACTTGTAGATATTGAAACAAAGGTAGGCATCCATTGCAGCGTACTGGATGTGGTCTCTATCTAGTACATTCCACTTCCATGCAACATGAAACTTCGAGGCGAGAGGTTTGAATGGTTTACCGTACGAAGGATCAACCATGGCTCCTGCCAGGGTTAGCATTGAAGGCTGACGGGAGGACACTAGCCCATTCTTCTGGAGGTTGAAGGGCTGGCCTACAACGAGGCCTATCCGATTTGGGACTCTTCTATCGTTCGTAAAGTCTATAGTACGAATTTGACTTTGCCGCCCACGAGGAAGTTCTTAAAATCCTCGCACTCAACGTCGGCATGGCGTATGTGGTAGACCAAGAACAACTTATGCACGCAAACCTGGATCACGGCGGGCTTCTTCCACTCTTCCTCCTTTAGATTCTTCTCTTTTCCCAGGACTGTGGTGTACTCAACATCTAGCCCAGCGACCCACTCATCACCATTTGACTTTTCGAACATGTGTCTGAAGTGAGCAAGGCATCCTTTCACCGCCGCGAAAGAACGGGTGTAGATGACGTCGAACTCATCGCCGGTGATGGTTCTAACCTTGTACTCACCGCTGACCATGGAGATTTGGGACGCCATGGATTTGGGAGGAGGGTTAGGATTAGTGTAACTACTGTAATGTGAAAGGACAGGACGACTAGGAGTGAACTGTCATAATGTTAAAGGACGGCCGGGGACGAGTAGAAGCGAACTGCTAGCGGTTTTCCGATTGTAAAAATTTTGAGTGGGGCGTGCGAACGGCAGGGTAGTGGCTTGCCCAATGGATAAATGGATTCATGCACAGTACTATGGGGGCCCAATTAGATGTCATGTCTACTAGACGCCCAATTAAAAGGCTTCATGCATCTACGTGTTCGCACGTCAAGCTTCGGGAAAATTACGGGTGATACGGGCTTCCGAGAGCCCTTGGATCTGGGATCGAACGGTTGCATGGCGTGATTCTAGACCTATGGGTGAATATCCTATCCTGGAGGGTTATTCTGCAAATTTTCAGCAACTTAGCATGCGACCGTTCGATCTCAGATCCAAGGGCTGTTAGCAGCCCGTATCATGGTCGCGCCTACCACAACCGTCGCCTCACTCGCGTGGTCGCGCCCTTGGAGATTTCAGACGGCTATAATTGAGCATTTTTTGCCTACTTCGCATGCATGAAAGTACTTCCTCCCTCCATGTGCATTAGGCTATCTGATGTTGGCATGTCATACATAGTCATCACTTATAGTCACTCATACAACATGGTTAGCTATAAGAGTATTTTTTTACTTCTCTCTATCTCTTTCTTCGTAGTATTTAATGCATTTTCCCAGGAGTAAGTAGCTAGGTAGTACAGTACATGGCACCTATATACCATGGAGGTGGTTAGGAATCGGGAGACTCACGCCGGTCATAGCGCCGCAGTTATGATGATAATGGCAAGTCAAATCACAGTGGGGGCACCTGTCCAACAGTAACGAGTCGTCAAATCACACAGCCCTATGTTTGCAGAAGCCTACTCCCTCATCTTCTCGCCTCTTTTTCGAATCGACTAGGCAGAACTGCCCCTCCTACCACGCGGGAAAAGCCCCGCCCTCGACTTTTAAACACTATAATTTTGTATCCATGGATTGCGCCATGGAGCAAAGCCTGAAGAAAATGGTGATACACATGTATACAGCACACCCGTCACGCGTCGCAACCAGGCGGTCGGTCGGTCTGGCACACCGCTCTCCGAATGGAACACGCGTCATATTGAGTTTGCACACACATGTGGGAAAGCAATTGAGAACCGACCATAGGCACACTCCCTCGTCCCCGCCAGTCGGCTGAGTTAATAGAAGAGAGAGACGAGCGATAATAGTTGAGCAGTGTTGTACTCACGTCGGTGCCTGGACGATCCCTGCACGACACGGAAGATCAGTTCGTCCATGCATGTGACCAGACTCCAGCAGACGGCTGGATTGGCTATCGTCTACATATCATATCGGATCACGGGTTCCGGCAAAACCCTCAAGGTTCGAACACTGGGGTGCGCACGAAGATCTCCCCCTACCGGTCCACGTCCTAGCTTTGCTGAGATCTCATGGACTAACTCAATGAACTCGCATCACAAAGGACACAAGATTTATACTGTTTCGGGCCACTGTTGTGGTGTAATACCCTACTCTAGTGTGGTGGTGGTGGATTGCCTCATGGGCTGAGGATGAACAGTACAGGGGGAAGAACAGCCTCCTGAGGCGAGGTGTTCTTGTGCTTGGTGAACTTGCATGGGTGAGGATTACTCGAGACGAGATCCAGGCTAGTTTAGTTGGGTGAGGATCCGATGCCTCCTACTATGGTGGCTAGTCCTATTTATAGTGGCCCTGGTCCTCTCCCCAAATATTGAGCGGGAAGGGAGCCAACAACGGCCAATTCGAAAGGGAACAGCTAGTACAGCTTATCCTGAAAAAAGCATTCTTTGCCTGCAAAGGCTCTGGAGGTGACGCTGCCTTGGGCTCCATGGTGACCTCCGTCTTGCCGTCCCGCTGGTCTTGGTCTCGTTGCACCGATAAGGAAACCTTTGCCTGACGCCTCGCTACTCCTCGCCTGTGCTTGCTCCCTTAGCACCAAAGAGGAAACAAGGACACTGTGCGCACTGGCGCCCGCCTGGCGCCTGTCTGGCCTCGGTCGTCATGGCTCACGTCAAGAGAACCTCGCGAGGTTTGCCTTGCCTTGATCTCTCCGCCCCTCACGAGCCAACCTGATGAGGCCGCTCCCGAGGAGGTCTTGTGTCGTCCGCCTCGCGAGGGTCTTGAGTGCTTGTTGGTGAAGATGGGTCGTACGGGCCCGCTCGCAGAGCCACGCCGTGGGCCGCAGGCAGGCAAGTCTGGGAACTCCTGAGCGGTGTGCGCTCCTCTCCCTGTGTTCTCCTCAGGGAAACGTGCCATGAAGCACGCCTCCAAGTGGTGCCCGAGCGCCTCCCTCGTGATGTTGGCAAGGTCTGAGGCCCTCCAGAAGAGAGCCCCCGAGCCCAGCCCGAGGAGGGTGCCGGGCGCGCTTTCCTATGCGACGGAGGGAGGCACCCCAGGTGCGGGCGCCGATCCGGACGTGGTGTCGCTTGCCTAAGGCCATGCGTGAAGCAGCTGCTTCTTCTTCTTGGGAGTGGCCTCAGGAGGGCGCTCGCCCTTGCTGTCGGGGTCATCGATTGTTGCAACGCTGAAGGAACGCTCAAGGGAGCACACCGCATCTCCTTCTTCACAGGGGACGATGATGATCCCGCCACTCCCTGGCATCTTGAGGACGTTGTAGCCGTGGTGCATGACCGCCATGAATTTGGCCAGGGCTGGGTACCCGAGGATGGCGTTGTACGGTAGACGGATGTGCGCGATGTCGAAGTCGATGAGCTCGGTGCGGTAATTGTTGCATTCCCCGAAGGTGACAGGGAGGCGGACCTGCCCTATCGCTGGGGTGGAACCGTCGGTCACTCTTGAGAAAGGCTTGGTAGGCTGAAGCTGGTCGTAGGGCACTTGAAGGTTATCGAATGTGTCGACGGACAAGACGTTAAGCCCTGCGCCGCCGTTGATGAGGTTCTTGGTGACTTGCACATTGCTGATGACGAGTGAACTGAGCATTGGGAGGGCGCTAGCCGTGGCCGCACACTTGAGCTGATATGCCGAACTGAAGGTGATGGCGCACTTGGACCACCTAAGCAGGCGTGTGGCTTCAAGCTTGGGGAGGACTGCGTTCACCTCGCGCACAAACTGCTTGAAGACGCACTGTGAGGCTGGGGCTTGAGCTTCGCCCAGGATACAAGCGATGGCGTGCGACTCCTGGAAGCCCCAGCCCCCTCGTCTTGATGGTGGTCGTCATTCCTTCTTGGTGGTGGCGGTAGTGGAGGAAGACCGGCGTTGCCCTAAGGACGATCCTCACGAGGCTGACCCCTCGAGGCGCCCTCGCGAGGCTGATCCTGCCAGCGGTCCTCACGAGGCCGGTCGCGCCACTCCTTGCGCAGGCCACGGTCATCCCAGCATCGGCCACCACGTCCTCCTCCTCGGCCGTAGCCCCAGCCATTGCGCTCGGGGCGTCGACCGAAGCGTCCTTCTCGGATGGCCCTGAGCTCTTAACAGTCACTGGTGTTGTGGTTATGCAGGTTGTGGAAGGCGCAGAACGGTCAGCCGCCCTTGGATGACTCGGGCTGGTCTCTGGCGCGCTTGGTGTCCGGCTCCGCCACGAGCACGGCTGCTCCCTTGCGCTTCACGTCCTTGGCCTTGGCCTTCTTCTCCTCCGGGTCCATGGCTGGGAGCTCGAGGAGGGAGAGGCGCCCTTCCTCAACTCTTGCGCACTTGGTCGCCAGGTTAAACAACCCCAGAGACGTGCACAGCTCCTCGTGGATGGCGAGCTCCTCCTTCATCTTGACGTCGCGGACGCCATCGGAGAACGCAGAGATGATGGCCTCGTCCGTCACCTTAGGGATCTTGAGACGAACGTTGTTGAAGCACTGGATGTACTTCTGGAGGGTCTCTCCTGGTTGTTGCTTGACGCGTCGTAGGTCACCCGCGGCCGGTGAGCGGTCACGAGTGCCCTGGAAGTTGGCGATGAAGCGGTCGTGCATCTCGTCCCAGGAGGAGATCGAGCCTGGAGGCAGGTTCAGGAGCCACGAGCGGGCGCTGTCTTTGAGCGCCATGGGGAACCAGTTCACCATGACTTTCTCTTCGACGTTGGCCGCCTCGATGCTCAGCTCATAGAGCTGCAGGAACTCCACGGGGTCGGGGTGCCGTCGTAATGCGGAGGCAGGTCTGGCTTGAACTTGCCCGACCAGGCGACGCTACATAGCTCTGGGGTGAAGGCGCGGCAACCGGCCGTGGTCACCGGGGCCCGTCTTGGAGGTGGGGCATGGTCTTGGTGCCCGCGCACCGCCACGGCAAGCGGGGCGGGGCCCTACCACGGCAAGTGATCCTGACACGGCGGTGCGGGAAGCGGTGGAGCATTCTCTTGCGGGCGAGGGACTTCTTGGCAGCTTCCTTCTCCGCGCGCGGGCGCCGGACGTGGTGGGTCGCGCTGCGGAGCCGCGTGCCTTGGCGCCAGGGCGCCGTCTTGGTGCAGAGGTGGTGGAGGGGCTCCGTGAGCCACGCCGCCCGCGGCTGGCGGAGGGCGAGGCAGCGAGTGGGGCGGTGCAGGGGAGCCCCCTACGGCGCTGACAAGCTCGGCGATGCGGTCAAGCCAGCCCTCGTAGAGGTCGTCGACGGGGCGGTAGCGCAGGAGCACGTGCGCCATGCACAGAGCGGCCTGTGCGTCCACGAGAGCGCGACGAGCATGGGATGACGAATAGGCCGGGGTCAGCGATGGAGTGGCGGTGTGGCCGTCCCGCCGCACTGAGGGGTGCCGCGAGGATGCTTGCTGCTCGTTCCCCGCCGGGCCGATGGCGGCGTTGGCGGCAGGCGATGGAGAATGACAGGGTGGCCCACCGACGGGAGCCATATGGGCGACGCGGGCGGCGAGGGCAGCAAGGCGCTCAGGGCGGGCTCGGCGAGCGTCTGCCATGGAGATGATGAGGCGACGGGACGCGGAGCGACATAAGGGAAGCTTCGGCGCACCCCTACCTGGCGCACCAACTGTCGGATCACGGGTTCCGGGAAAACCCTCAAGGTTCGAACACTGGGGTGCGCACGAAGATCTCCCCCTACCGATCCACGTCCTAGCTTTGCTAAGATCTCACGGACTAACTCGATGAACTCGCAGCACAAAGGACACAAGATTTATACTGGTTCGGGCCACCGTTGTGGTGCAATACCCTACTCCAGTGTGGTGGTGGTGGATTGCCTCATGGGCTGAGGATGAACAGTACAGGGGGAAGAACAGCCTCCTGAGGCGAGGTGTTCTTGTGCTTGGTGAACTTGCGTGGTTGAGGATTACTCGAGACGAGATCCAGGCTAGTTTAGTTGGGTGAGGATCCGATGCCTCCTACTATGGTGGCTAGTCCTATTTATAGTGGGCCTGGTCCTCTCCCGAAATATTGAGCGGAAGGGAGCCAACAACGGCCAATTCGAAAGGGGACAGCCAGTACAGCTTATCCTGACAAAGGCAGTCTTCTCCTGCAAAGGCTCTGGTGGTGACGTCGCCTTGGGCTCCATGGTGGCCTCCGTCTTGCCGTCCCGCTGGTCTTGGTCTCGTTGCACCAATAAGGAAACCTTTGCCTGACACCTCGGTACTCCTCGCCTGTGCTTGCTCCCTTAGCACCAAAGATGAAACAAGGACTCTGTGCGCGTTGGCACCCGCCTGGCGCCCGCCTGGTCTCGGTCGTCATGGCTCACGTCACGAGAACCTCGCGAGGTTTGCCTTGCCTTTATCTCTTCGCCCCTCGCGAGCCAACCTGATGAGGCCGCTCCCGAGGAGGTCTTGTGTCGTCCGCCTCGCGAGGGTCTTGAGTGCTTGTTGGTGAAGATGGGCCATACGGGCCCGCTCACAAAGCCATGCCGTGGGCCGCAGGCAGGCAAGTCTAGGGACTCCCATTCCCAGAACGCCGACATATCGTTCAGGTTGTGTTGTACAGGGTTGTAGTTCTGATGAGAAACCTAAAAAAAGGTTTCTTGTCATCTCACAATATTAGGTGTCATGTGCTTCGGATCACTGTGAGGGTTAAAGAGCGACAACTGCGTTCCTCGAAGGCGCTGGTCATTGGGGGCACATGCACAAAGACTACTCGGCTGCCATCTCGATCAAGCCGGCTATGTTAATTAGGACATCTATCGATTGACCCCTTTTCTATAAGTTTGTCTTTAATTTCAGCTTTGATCCTCATCTAGTTTGTCCGTCGGGATTCATGTTGTCTCCTTGGGCGGTGAGGTTATGGTTTCTTGTCATGTCACATTTTTTGTGTTATATGTTAATCCGGTGCTTCAGATCAAAATGACGACAACTGCGCCTCTGGGGCACATGCGCAAAGACTTCTCGATAGTCATTGACGAGGTTAAGCCTGCTCCGGTAGAAAAAAGAAAACTACTCCACTATATAGGCAGGAGCCTCCACACTTGCTTGCTAGTGTTGCTATCTTCACACTCTCTCGTCCTCTCCAGATGTAAGCACGACAGTGGTGGCCACACTCTCTCTCTCTCTGCTCACCGCTGGTCATAGATCCGGCCGGATCCCCTCCGTCGGGGAAGGTGAGAAGGTGCAATGCTCATGCGGTCGTCCTTGGCGATGGCTCTTACCCACTGTCGGCGCGTCTCGATGAGCGTGCCTTGTCGTTCTCTCCCACGCAACGCCGGCTGGGGAGGCCCTCCAACCCCTTCTTCCTCGCTGTCGTAGTGTGGGAAGATCTGGCCTCCCTCCGCCCAGCTAGCGACATCCCGACGACCCTCAGGTATAACTTCCTTTGAAACCAGCCTTGCTCTACTGCCCCAGCTCCTCACTTCGCTGCATTTGTATCTTTTACGATTTCTCAGGCCCCATCATAGATATGATCGGTTGGCTGTTCGAAAGCCATCTAATTTTTTACTGTTAAGAGGTAAAACTACTTCATGCAGTCGAATCTAGTTGTACTACTTCATGCAGTCGAATCTAGTTGTACTACTTCATGCAGTCGAATCTAGTACTACTTGGTTCAAATAAGGAAGAAAGGGAGTGGGGGTGGGCAAAGATTTTTTACCTAAATCTAGGACTTGGTCGAAAGAGGAAATAATGGTGGCGAAAAGTAGCAGCAGCTGGCTATCCAACTGGTCTCTTGGTCTAATAGGGAAATAAAGGGAAACGCAGTACGAACTCAATATAAACCGATCTATTGGGTGAAAAAGGAAAGAAAGTGGGGACTGGAGGACAAGTCAACGGAGTATGTCCAGCACTAGATTTGCTAGCCTCTCACAGTATAAGGTGGCTATACCGAACAAAAAGGGGACCAACCCAGATATCTTGTTTGGATGTTTGTTGCCTCGAGCCCCTCTGATGTAATGCCACTAGTAAAATGTAGCAGTCCCACTGTTAAAGTAATGACACGTTAAACCAATGTTGTTTTCAGTGTAATGCCTCTAGTAATATGAATCAATGGCACTGTTTTTCATGTCCTGCTAAATTTTCCATTAAGATGAGTTGCTTCTTTTTGTTAGAAATGTAACTGTCCTGGTCCGCCTACTCTCCCTTTCCAAAATACCAACTCTTTAGCAATTGTTAATGTAATGTTGCTGGTAAAATGAAGCAATGGCACCATTAAAGTAATGTCGTATTTAACAGTTGTCATAGTTAATCCTAATGCCCACACTAATATCTAGCAATGTTGCTGCTTTAGAAATTGCTACAGTCCTTGTAGGATCGACATTCAGAGAAGGAGCATGCTTCTTTTCATTTGATGTGTGTTTCATCACTTGTTAGTCACCCTCCTTTCCACCTTTTTGTGCAAATAGCAATATACATTTCACGTTGGATCTTAGTTGAACTGCACAAAATGATATCCAAATTATAGTTGAACATTCCACGAGCTTCACGACCAACCTTGGTGTTGCTAAATTTTATTGCAACTAATGAAGAAGAAGCTACTAGCTCATGGGACCAAGTACTTGATAATTGCATGATGCAAACATTGCTTCATTTTAGGTGAACTACACAAAATGGTCCCATGAATTGAATCATCCATGTTGGTGACTGGTGTCATCGCTTCTACGATGGTGTTGTCTGCAAATATGGTTCCCATCACGAGGTATGTTCCTTTTTGGTCTGACTGTTTGCCAAAGATCCTGCATGTTGACTCTGCTCTTGTGCTACTGTTTTGGCACTGCCATGATAAAGCAGTAATCTTATTATTTTGCACCTTAATCTAGTGGCACTATTAAATTGAGGGAATGTTTTGGCACCGCTAGTGCCACTAATTTGTTTTATATATCAAAAGAGGGGGTTTCCTCCGATTTCATTAAAGAAACCCAACCATAGAGAACCATTATCCGACAACATCTCACTGTAAATGGGCAGTTATGCAACTACTACTAGAACGGACTGGGTACTAGCAGGAGACAAGTTCGCCTCATAAGCTAGGCAGGTAGGGGGGGACGCAACCCCAGCTCGACCAAGTTTGGATTAGTTGCAATAAAACAGAGATATAAACTTTACGCTTGATCTTAGTTGAACTACACAAAATGATATCCAAATTATAGTTGAACGTGCCACGAACTTCACGACCAACCTTAATGTTGCTCAATTTTATTGCAGCTAATGAAGAAGAAGCTGCTAGCTCATGGGACCAAGTACTTGCTAACTGCATGATGTAAACATTGATTCATTTTAGGTGAACTGCACAAAAAGGTCCCATGAATTGAATCATCCATGTTGGTGACTAGTGTCATCCCTTCTATGATGACGTTGACTGCAGATATGGTTCCCATCACGAGGTATGTTCCTTTTTGGTCTGACCATTTGCCAAAGATCCTGCATGTTGACTCTGCTCTTGTGCTACTGTTTTTGGCACTGCCATGATAAAGCAGTAATGTTATTATTTTTGCACCTTAATCTAGTGGCACTATTAACTTGAGGCAATGTTTTGGCACCGCTAGTGCCACTGATTTTATTTTTATATAAAAAGAGGGGGTTTCCTCCAATTTCATTAGAGAAACCCAACCATAGAGAACCATTATCTGACAACATCTCAGTGTAAACGGGCAGTTATGCAACTACTACTAGAACGAACTGAGTACTAGCAGGAGACAAGTTCGCCACATAAGTTAGGCATGTAGGGGGACGCAGCCCCAGCTCGACCAAGTTTGGATTACAACCCAAAAGCTACCACAGAAACATCAGGGGGGAAGATAGGGACTGAAAGAGACGGCTTCAGCATCCCAGTTTAAGCACCCCTGGTCTCCATCCTTGCTACGCACGGTACACCTCGCTTGCCACCTGCTCGACCCTAGTGCCACTGATAAAATGAAGTAATAATACAGTTAAAATAGAGCTAATGTCCTCTCTATCAGTTCATTTCTAATGTAGATAAAGAAAGTGCTTCTCTTTGTTAGTATATGTTTCATCATCTATTCACATTGTTAATGTTTAAGTGTTTCTGCAAACTGGGGTGCTTAATTTTAGTTGATGTGCACAAGAATAGAGATTGGGATGTCTCAAGGACCCTCCTTGTACTACTGTTGTACACTGATGTTCATCACTAGCGGAAGGTGTATCAGGGAGAATTGGGTCGATTTCCAGTATGAGGCCTACAGTATGAGGCGTCGCAGGGCCCATCTCACCCTCGCAGCATGGTATACTTATTGGGGAACGTAGTAATAATTCAAGATATTTCCTATGTGTCACCAAGATCAATCTAGGAGAAGCTAGCAACAAGAGAGAGGGGGTGCATCTTCATACCCTTGAAGATTGCTAAGCGGAAGCGTTACAAGAACGCGGTTGATGGAGTCGTACTCGCGGAGATTCAAATCGCGGAAGATCCGATCCAAGCGCCGAACGGACGGCGCCTCCGCATTCAACACACGCACAGCCCGGGGACGTCTCCTCCTTCTTGATCTAGAAAGGGGGGAGGAGAAGTTGAGGGAGAACTCCGGCAGCATGACAGCGTGGTGGTGGAGCTTGTGGTTCTCCGGCAGAGCTTCGCTACGCTCAACGAAGGAGGAGGAGGAGTTGGAGGGGGAGGGCTGCGCCAGGGGCAAGGAGTGTGGCTGCCATGCACCTCCCCACTATATATAGGGGTTGAGGGGGGTGGTTTCTTGCCCTCCAAGTCCATTGGGGCATTGGCAAAGGTGGAAGGAAATAAATCCCATCCTTTCCCTTCCCCGCCGATTGTTATCCCCCTTTTTAGGGATCTTGATTTTATCCCTTCGGGATATGATCTTATTCCTTCTAAGGGGGGATCTTGGTGCTCCTTGACCAGGGGTGTGGGGCCTTGCCCCCACTACCCACGTTCATGTGGATCCCCCATGCAGGTGAGCCCACTCCGGAACCTTCTAGAACCTTCCCAGTACAATACCGAAAAATCCCAAACATTTTCCGGTGGGCAAAATAGGACTTCACATATATAAATCTTTACCTCCAGACCATTCTGGAACTCTTCGTGACATCCAGGATCTCATCCGAGACTCCTAACAACTTTCGGTAACCACATACAATTTCCATTACAACTCTAGCGTCACCGAACCTTAAGTGTGTAGACCCTACGGGTTCGGGAACCATGCAGACATGACCGAGATGCCTCTCCGGCCAATAACCAATAGCGGGATCTCGATGCCCATATTGGCTCCCACATGTTCCACGACGATCTCATCGAATGAACCATGATGTCGGGGATTTAGTCAATCCCTTTTACAATTCCCTTTGTCCATTGGTATGTTACTTGCCCGAGAATCGATCGTCGGTATCCCCATACCTCGTTCAGTTTCGTTACCGGCAAGTCTCTTTACTCGTTCTGTAACACATGATCCCGTGACTAACTCGTTAGTCACATTGAGCTCATTATGATGATGCATTACCGAGTGGGCCCAGAGATACCTCTCCGTCATACGGAGTGACAAATCCCTGTCTCGGTTCGTGCCAACCCGACAGATACTTTCGGAGATACATGTAGTGCATCTTTATAGTCACCCAGCTATGTTGTGACATTTGATACACCCAAAGCATTCCTACGATATCCGGGAGTTGCATAATCTCATGGTCTAAGGACATTATACTTGACATTAGAAAAGCTCTAGCAAATGAACTACACGATCTTGTGCTATGCTTAGGATTGGGTCTTGTCCATCACATCATTCTCCTAATGATGTGATCCTGTTATCAATGACATCCAATGTACATGGTCAGGAAACCATAACCATCTATTAATCAATGATGACCCACAAGTATAGGGGATCTATCGTAGTCCTTCTGATAAGTAAGAGTGTCGAGCCCAACGAGGAGCAGAAGGAAATGACAAGCGGTTTTAAGTAAGGTATTCTCTGCAAGCACTGAAATTATCGGTAACAGATAGTTTTGTGATAAGGTAATTTGTAATGACTAACAAGTAATGAAAGTAAATAAGGTGCAGCAAGATGGCCCAATCCTTTTTGTAGCAAAGGACAAGCCTGGACAAACTCTTATATGAAGGAAAACCCTCCCGAGGACACATGGGAATTATCGTCAAGCTAGTTTTCATCACGCTCATATGATTCGCGTTCGTTACTTTGATAATTTGGTATGTGGGTGGACCGGTGCTTGGGTACTGCCCTTTCTTGGACAAGCATCCCACTTATGATTAACCCCTATTGCAAGCATCCTCAAGTACAAAAGAAGTATTAAGGTAAACCTAACCATAGCATGAAACATATGGATCCAAATCAGCCCCTTACGAAGCAACTCATAAACTAGGGTTTAAGATTCTGTCACTTTAGCAACCCATCATCTACTTATTACTTCCCAATGCCTTCCTCTAGGCCCAAACAATGGTGGAGTGTCATGTAGTCAATGTTCACATAACACCACTAGAGGAGAGACAACATACATCTCATCAAAATATCGTACGAATACCAAATTCACATGACTACTTATAGCAAGACTTCTCCCATGTCCTCGTGAACAAACGTAACTACTCGTAAATCATATTCATGTTCATAATCAGAGGGGTATTAACATGCATAAAGGATCTGAACATACGATCTTCCACCAAATAAACCAACTAGCATCAATTACAAGGAGTAATCAACACTACTAGCAACCCCCGGGTACCAATCTGAGGCTTTGGGACAAAGATTGGATACAAGAGATGAACTAGGGTTTGAGATGAGATGGTGCTGGTGAAGATGTTGATGGAGATTAACCCCCTCCCGATGAGAGGATCGTTGGTGATGACGATGGCGATGATTTCCCCCTCCCGGGGGGATGTTTCCCCGGCAGAACAGCTCCGCCGGAGCCCTAGATTGGTTTCGCCAAGGTTCCACCTCGTGGCGGCGGTGTTTCGTCCCGAAAGCTTGCTTATCATTTTTCTAGGGTAAAAGACTTCATATAGTAGAAGATGGGCACCGAAGGCCTGCCAGGGGGCCCACAAGGCAGGGGGTGTGCCCCCACCCTCGTGGCTAGGGTGTGGGCCCCCTCTGGTTGATTTTTTCTCCAGTATTTTTTATATATTCCAAAACGTGCCTCCGTGAAGTTTTAGGACTTTTGGAGTTGTGCCGAATAGGTCTCTAATATTTGCTCCTTTTCCAGCCCAGAACTCCAGCTGTCGGCATTCTCCCTCTTCATGTAAACCTTGTAAAATAAGAGAGGAAAGGCATAAGTATTGTGACATAACGTGTAATAACAGCCCATAATGCAATAAATATCGATATAAAAGCATGATGCAAAATGTACGTATCAACTCCCCCAAGCTTAGACCTCGCTTGTCCTCAAGTGGAAGCCGATAACAAAAAATATGTCCACATGTTTAGAGGTAGAGGTGTCGATAAAATAAAATACGGACATGAGGGCATCATGATCATTCTTATAGTAGCAACATATATAGATATTGTCATATGATTTCTTATTCTCAAGTAATAATCTATTCACAATGTAAAGTATGAATCATAAACTCCATAGAGAACTAACAAACTAAAATATCAGTCATTGAAGCAATTGCAATTTATCATAACATCGGAAAGAGTCGATATAAGAGCTTTTCAGCAAGTCCACATACTCAACTATCATTTAGTCTTTCACAATTGCTAACACTCACGCAATACTTATGGTTATGGAGTTTTAATCGGACACAGAGAAAGATAGGGGCTTATAGTGTTGCCTCCCAACCTTTTACCTCAAGGGTAATGTCAACAATAATAATTCATGCTAACTTACATCCAATTAGATATATATATCAGGATCTTTCCAACACAATGTGCTTGCCAAAGGATAAAATGTAAAAAGGAAAGGTGAAGATCACCATGACTCTTGTATAAGGTATGAGACAAGAATAAATGATAGGCCCTTCACAGAGGGAAGCAGAGGTTGTCATGTGCTTTTATGGTTGGATGCACGAAATCTTAATGCAAAAGAACGTCACTTTATATTGCCACTTGTGATATGGACCTTTATTATGCAGTCCGTCACTTTTATTTCTTCCAGATCACAAGATCGTATAAAGCTTATTTTCTCCACACTAATAAATCATACATATTTAGAGAGCAATTTTTATTCCGTACAACGATGGCAACTTACTTGAAGGATCTTACTCAATCCATAGGTAGATATGGTGGACTCTCACGGCAAAACTAGGTTTAAGGATATTTGGAAGCACAAGTAGTATCTCTACTTGGTGCAAAGAATTTGGCTAGCATGAGGGAGAAAGGAAAGCTCAACATGTTGGATGATCCATGACAATATACTTTATTTCAGATATAAGAAAAGATAACCCATTACGTTGTCTTCCTTGTCCAACATCAACTCTTTAGCATGTCATATTTTAATGAGTGCTCACAATCATAAAAGATGTCCAAGATAGTATATTTATATGTGAAAACCTCTCTTTCTTTATTACTTCCTATTAATTGCAACGATGACCAAAACTATGTTTGTCAACTCTCAACAATTTTTATTCATCATACTCTTTATATGTGAAGTCATTACTCTCCATAAGATCAATATGATCTCTTTATTTCTTTTTATTCTTTCTTTTTCTTTAATTCCCTCAAGATCATAGCAAGATAATCAAGCCCTTGACTCAACACTAATCTTTATTATATATAGCTCACGGACTCGATTGCATAGAAGGATCATAAGGCAAAACTCAAAAATAAATCTTACTAAAACTTTTATTCTACTAGATCAAGATATTACTAAAAGGATCGAACTAAGAAAAATGGTAAAGATAGGAGTATGATGGTGATATCGGGCACCTCCCCCAAGCTTGGCAGTTGCCAAGGGGAGTGCCCATACAGGATACTCAGTTCTCCTTTGCTGGTGAAGAAGATGGTGGAGTTGTTGATGATGTAGGCTTGTCGTCCATCTTCCAAGTCATAGGCTCATCATCATAGAAGGATGATCGAGTCTCCTGGATCCTCAAATCTGCAGGCAAACTCATCCTCTTGAATCTATATTCATACTCACCGTTTTGGTTTTGCAGGTCATAGATCTGGGCTTGGAGACGCTCAATTTTCTCATGAAGTTTGAACATGGCCTCCCCAATGTTCTTGGCATCCAGCTTGTGATTGTTGGTGAACTCCATGATCATTATATGATTGGCCTCAAGCCCACGTTCCACCATCTCCTGGCACTTGAAAACTTGTTGCTCCATTGCGTCGAGCCTTGTATCCATGTTTCCAGTCCTCCTTGGTCCCTCAACATCGCGGATGTGCAGCAACCCCTCACGCATATCAATGGTTTGAGGATGTTGCAGCACTTCCGCGAGGTAGGGGTTGATGACCTTCTTGAAGAACTTGTCCTTGGGGGCACTTGGAGACGTCATGGTGATCAAGATCTGTCAAAAAAACAGCTTGAAACAAAAATAGAGGATATTTTCATGGTACGGTAGTCAAAACCTTCGGGAGATTATATAATGAATTTTTATCGACCAAAAGAAGTATCGTGCAAGAAAATGGAGTTCAAAGGGCACACGAGGTGCCCACGAGGCAGGGGGCGTGCCCAAGGGGGTAGGGCGCGCCCTCCACCCTCGTGGACGCCTCGTGTCCTTCCCGGACTACTTCTTATTTCCCTATTTTCTAAAATATTCCAAAACGGAGAAAATTTACCGTTAGAACTGTTTTGGAGTCGGGTTTTTTTTTAATTTAAAACAGCAGGAGAGGCTCCTATTGTTGCTTTATTATAAGGGGGTAGTTACATTTTACATTTTGTACATAGCCAAAGGGCAAGGAGGTAAAAGAAAAGAAGGCTACAATTTACACAGAGGGGTTTTGGTGAAGAACCAAGGTTTGAATCAGTCCTTGGATAAAAGTATTGGTATCCCCCTGCGTCCTAAATGTTAAGATCTCTAGATCCTTCTTAAACATCCTCAACCAGTCCAAGTGTGAGGCCACCTCACCATCAAATAGTACTTTGTTTCTTTGTTTCCAGATATTCCATGTTGCAAGAATCGTGATTTCTTTGAAGGCGGGTTTGCGCCAAGTTGTGTGAGACGTATCAAACATTATCTGGACATCATTGTCTGTTCCCCATTGCATTCCAATTGTTTCCCAGCACCTTTTGGCAAATTGGCACTCATAAAAAAGGTGTTTGTTTTTTCAAGCTGAGCCAGGTTGCACATCAGACAAGAATGATCTTCTCCAATATTAAAGTGTCTTCTCAGAAGCATATCTCTCGTGTTGACCCTGTCCATCAACATGAGCCAAGCAAAAACTTTGTGCCTCATGATTCATTTAGATTTCCATATTGAAGTTATATAGCGTGGGGTTGTTATATTTCTGAAGAGGAACCTGTAGAATTTTTTAGGTTTGTATTGCTCATCTCCCCAACATAAAATCCATTCGTCGACACCCATTTGGTCTAAAGTCGTAGAGTTGATGATAGGCATGATGCCATCAAGTTCTGACCTCGCCTCAATAGACAAAGGTAGTTAGAACAGTGTAGCTGGGTCAGGATTAGAGTGGAATTGAGTTAATGATAGGTCTTCATCAAGGGCATACAAGAATAAATGATTGTGAGGAACAGTGAGGACTGTATCACCCTGCCAGAGATCTTTCCAAAAAAGCACAGTGTCACCCGCTCTAGGTATGCATAAGGTGATGCCTCTGAATATATCCATTAAAGAAAAAACATCCCTACACCAAAATGACCCACAAGCTGGTTTTGCATGAGGCACACCTTGATCATAATATGCATTCCAGATTAGCATGACCCAGGGAACATCGACCTTGTGAATGAATTTGTGTATGTATTTGAGTAGTAACGCCTTGTTTTGGGCTTTGAGATCAAGTACCCCTAAGCCACCTTTTTTCTTAGGGTGGACCAGGTCCCACGCTGCCAAGGAATGGGTTTTAGCATCTCGATCAAGATCTTTTCTCCAAAGACAATGACACCTTGCCCGATCAAATATGTCAATTAGCTTCAACGGGAGCTTGAGGACACACATGGCAAATGAAAGTAGAGATGAAAGTACTGAATTAATAAGCCGCACTCGCTCGCCATAAGATAGCCAGATGGCCGTTCCAGTTAATCTTCTTTGAATTATGTCCACAAGGGGCATTAATTCTCTTACCGTTAGCCGTGTGGTACCCACATGGAGACCCAAGTACGTGAACGACATGCTCCCAACTTGGCAACCAATTTCCAATGCTAGTTGATGTGCTTTCTCGTCATCAACATTAATGGGCATTAATTGGGATTTTCCATAATTTATTTTTAGCCCAGTTGCCCTAGCATAAGAGTCAAGAATAGCTTTAATGGTGTGCAATTGGTCAACATCGGTCGGCAGCACAATGATTGTGTCGTTAGCGTATTGAATAACTGGATATTGTTCTGATGCTGGTTGTTCAATTGGTAACTGTATATGTCCTCCCTCCCATGCTTTGTTGATTAAGGATTGTAGAAGATCCGCAGCAATAACAAACAGCAGTGGAGATACTGGATCTCCTTGACGGACACCTCTTTTGCATTTAAACTCTTTCCCAGGCACTCTGTTTAAAAGAACCGAAGATGTTCCAGACTCCAGAAGCATTTTTATCCACATGCACCAGCGATCATCAAAACCTTTGCACTTGAGAATGCTAAGAATGAAGTCATGTTCCATAGTGTCGAAGGCTTTCTCAAAGTCTAACTTTAGAATAACAATTTCTTTCCTGGATTGTTTGCATTGGTGTATATATTCGAAGGCCCATCCCAGGCAATCCTGAATCGTGAGAGATTTGATGAATCTGCTGGTTACAGTGTACAATTTTCAAAATCCATTTTTGTAATCTTTCAGCTAGAATTTTGGTTAATACTTCGAGCACACAATTAAGAAGGGATATCGGCTGGTGGTCATTAACTGTTTTAGGCGTACCTTTCTTTGGAATAAGTGTTATCAATGAGTTATTAAGGCAGTTAATGTTAATCTTTCCTTCCCAGAAATCCTGACACAAACTATAAAAATCCTCCTTAATAATCTCCCAGCACACTTTCAAAAATTGTCCATTAAAACCGTCCGGTCCCAGAGCTCTGTCAGCAGGTATGAGTTTGATCACCCTGTCAATTTCCTCACGAGTAAAAGGCTCAGATAATTCAGACAATCTAGGGTATTGTTGAATTAACTCAGACATCACAAAATCGTAGGTTGTGGAATTTGATACACCCATTCTTTTCTTAAAGCACTCAAAAAAAGCCGATGCTTTGTCATTATGATTTTCAATTGAGCTTCCATCTTCCAAAAAAATCGAAGTGATTGAGTTTCTTCTGAATCTTTCTGTTGCTCGAGCGTGAAAATATTTTGTATTCTCCTCGCCTTTAACTGCCCATCGGAAAGTACATCTTTTTCTCCAATAATCACTCTAGTATTTTAAAAGACAAAGCACATGCTTCTTTAGAATCACCCTAAAGTTTCTCTCAGGCACAGTAAGTTGTCGCAGCTCTTCAAGATTGTCAATTTGCGTTAAAATTCTATTGCAGTTTTTAATGAGAAGGCGCAGCTTAGAGATTTTTTTGCTCCATGTTTTGAGTGCATATCATAATCTTTTGAGTTTTGCCGAGATCCTTGTTACACTAGGGCTGGCTTTGATTGGAGCCGACCAAGAGTTGTTAACCACTTCCATAAATCCAGGGTGAGATGGCCAAAAGCTTTCAAACCGATTTTTTTTGCTTCTTGGTATAAATATGTCTACTGAAAGCAAACAAGGGATATGGTCTGAAATTGGACGAGAGAGGGGTTTTACCACTGTATTTGGGAAGACAGAAATCCATTCGAGCGATGAGAAAAACCAGTCCAATTGCTCCAATAAAGGCGATTGTTGCATATTACTCCATTTTATTTACGTCCCTTTATTGGCATTTCCAAAAGTGCAAGAGAGCTGATAATTTCATTGAACTTTATGATATCATCGATGTTGCCACCATGTTGGTTCCTGTTGTCTAACGATCTCATAAAATTAAAATCTCCCATAAATAGCCATAGCTCATCAGCTTCCATTTCAATAGCTTCAAACCATTGCATGAATTCCACCCTCTCCGGTCCCTCACATGGCCCATACACATTAGTTAAATTCCAAGTTTGGTTAGATACAACCGAGGTCAATTTAATTGTGAGTGCATACTTGTAGCTATGCAGAACCGGCCCAGTAAATTGGCTACTACACCAAATAATTAAAAGGCCTCCATATGATCCAACTGAGGGAACATATTCAAATTTATCAAATCTTCTAGGGCAGCATTTCCTCAAAAAAGAATGGTCAAAATCCTCTTTCTTCGTTTCTTGCAAACACTCAATGGAGCAGTTTGATTAATCAATTTATTACGGAGAGCTAAACATTTTGGTTCTGAATTAACACCATGGATATTCCAACATAAGATGTTCCAAAGCACTGACGGCATAGTCTTTAACAGGAATAAAAACAGGACAATTAAAACAGACCAGAACAAACCAACTCACAGCAGGCAAACTTAAATAAAAGCAGAAACTTAAGCTTCTCCGAGGTTCTTCTCCTCCACCCCCTGCATCAGCTTATCTTCAGAGAGTTCTTCAGGAGGGATGCCACACATGCTGCACTTCCATCTCTTGAGCAACACTGCTATCACCAATATCAGGAATATGCCTTGGTTTGACATGAGACTCTTTCTTTTTTATGTCAGACATAGATGGAGCTTTGAAACCCTAGTACCTAGTAGCTCTGACACTATGGCATACCTGAGTGACATCCAGTGGTGCCACAGGGCGACGTCTCTTGTGAGATGCCGCAGTATCCAGTATCATGTCCTCACATCCATCCTCCTCTTCCACTGTGCCCTCAGAGAAAGAAATATCCATAGAGCTGCCCTGCTGCACTGCAAGCATGTTCCCCTTCCCATCATAACAGAAATTGTTGCAAGCAGACCAAACTTCTTTGTTGCAGTAGATGATCCGACTGCCTGAAGCAAAAGGAGTGAAAGGGAATATAGTGTTGCAGGCCACCTGGACCAACTCGGTCAAAAAGACTTGAATTCCACCAGCAAAACTAAACCATTGCTCTTGCATCTCATCATCAGCTGTCTTCCACTCAATTCTGGGAGTGTATATAGTTGCATAGAAGTGGACCAAGAACTCTAATAGGTTCATTTCCATTGGAACTTCAACCTCTACTGTATGAGCATTGATCTGATTGAAAATGAGTGCATTTTCATGTCTCCCCTGTAAGAAATCTTCAGCAGCTTGCTCCACCATCTGCACATGCTCATTCCACAAGTGTATTCCATCATCAAAACCAGAGTCATCAGTCTGAATACCATCCATCATCGAGGGCCCATCGTACCCAGTAAAATGTCTGTAGCTGAATCCCTGGTATTGTTGAGGTATAGGAGGCAGAACTGGCCATTCACCCCAACCTTGTTGAGGAGGCTGCGGCGCAGGGCCTGCTTCCCAAGCATTGGCTGCATTCTCCAATTGTCAAACATGTGCATTATGATGAGCTTGTTGCATGGCATTCAGAAAAGGTAGTTGTGTGGGGTGAGGAGATGCCCCTAAAGGAGGAGGTGCTTCCTCATTCCCTTCTAGGCCCGGGCTAGGGTTTCTACCATTGAGCACATATACTGGTACAGTCCATGATTTTCCTTTTTGGAGTCTGAAGCATTCTGGAAAGTGTCCCTTATGTATTCCTCCGGGGTCACGGTTTCAATAACATTAGTTTCAACTTTTATAGGATTACCTGAGATATAATGTTTGATTCTTTGACCGTTCACCACCTTTGGATTTGTGCCTTCGAAGTTGTTGATTTTTATGGCACCAGAATGATAGACCTCCTCGATAACGTAAGGACCTTCCCATTTAGAGAGAAGTTTTCCTTCAAAAAATCTTAAACGAGAGTTGAATAGCAACACATAATCACCTATGTTAAACTCGCGCTTTTGTATCCTGTTGTCATACCATCTTTTAACTTTTTCCTTAAACAGTTT
Organism: Aegilops bicornis; assembly: GCA_021605145.1. Taxonomy (NCBI): domain Eukaryota; kingdom Viridiplantae; phylum Streptophyta; class Magnoliopsida; order Poales; family Poaceae; genus Aegilops; species Aegilops bicornis. The sequence goes on along the minus strand of CM038674.1, from coordinate 361,960,862 downwards.
GGCATTCTCATAGGCCTGGGTTCTCCACTCATCAAGTGAGCTAATGTCAAATAGCCTCTTCTCACCGGCAAGTTTGAAATCATAATTGAACTCTTTAATGGCCCAATATGCCTTATGTTCTAGTTCGAGAGGTAAGTGACATGCTTTTCCATAAACCATTTTATACGGAGACATACCCATAGGATTTTTATATGCAGTTCTGTAGGCCCATAATGCATCATCAAGTTTCTTGGACCAATTGTTTCTAGATCTATTAATAGTCTTTTGCAAAATTAATTTGAGCTCTCTATTACTCAATTCTACTTGGCCACTAGACTGCGGGTGATACGGAGGTGCAATTCTATGATTAACATCATACTTAGCAAGCATTTTACGAAAAGCACCATGAATAAAATGTGAACCACCATCAGTCATTAATATCTAGGGACTCCAAACCTCGGAAAAATAACTTCTTTAAGCATCTTAGTAGAAGTGTTATGATCAACACTACTAGTTGGAATAGCTTCTACCCACTTAGTAACGTAATCAACAACAACTAAAATATGTGTATACCCATTAGAGGAAGGGAACGGTCCCATATAATCAAAGCCCCAAACATCAAATGGTTCAATAACAAGTGAATAGTTCATAGGCATTTCTTGACGTCTACTAATATTACCAATTCTTTGACATTCATCACAAGACAAGACAAACTTACGGGCATCTTTGAAGAGAGTAGGTCAATAAAAACCGGATTGCAATACCTTATGTGCAGTTCTATCTCCAGCATGGTGTCCTCCATAGGCCTCGGAGTGACACTTGCGTAGGATCTGTTCCTGTTCATACTCAGGTATACAACGCCTAATAACACCATCTACTCCTTCTTTATAAAGGTGTGGGTCATCCCAAAAGTAATGTCTTAAATCATAGAAAAACTTTTTCTTTTGCTGGTATGTGAAACTAGGTGGTATAAATTTAGCAACAATGTAATTAACATAATCAGCATACCATGGAGTAGTACGAGAAGCATTCATGACAGCTAATTGTTCATCTGGAAAGCTATCATCAATAGGTAGTGGGTCATCAAGAACATTCTCTTACCTAGACAAGTTGTTTGCAACAGGGTTCTCGGCTCCCATTCTATCTATAATATGCAAATCAAATTCTTGTAGCAAGAGAACCCATCTAATCAGTCTAGGTTTAATATCTTTCTTTTACATAAGGTATTTAATAGCAGCATGATCAGTGTGAACAGTTACTTTAGAATCAACAATATAAGGTCAGAACTTATCACAAGCAAATACAATTGCTAAAAATTCTTTTTCAGTAGTAGCATAATTTCTCTGGGCACTGTCTAGAGTTTTACTGGCATATTGAATAACATTTAATTTCTTATCAACTCTTTGTCCTAGAACAGGACCTACAACATAATCACTAGCATCACACATAATTTCAAAGGGTAGATTCCAATCAGGTGGCTGAACAATAGGTGTAGAAATCAAGGCTTTCTTAAGTATTTCAAATGCTTCTACACAATCATCATCAAAGACAAAAGGAACTTCTTTTTGTAAGAGATTAGTCAGAGGCCTTGAGATTTTTGAGAAGTCTTTAATGAACCTCCTATAAAAACCGGCATGACCAAGGAAACTTCTTATACCTTTAATGTCCTTGGGACATGGCATCTTTTCAATAGCATCAACTTTAGCTTTGTCAACTTCAATACCTCTTTCAGAAAGTTTATGCCCCAAGACAATACCTTCGTTAACCATAAAGTGGCACTTTTCCCAATTCAAGACAAGATTAGTTTCTTCACATCTCTGCAAAACTCGATCAAGGTTGCTCAAGCAATCATCAAAAGAAGTTCCATATACGGAGAAATCATCCATGAAAACATCAACAATCTTTTCACAAAAATCAGAGAATATAGCCATCATGCATCTTTGAAAGGTAGCAGGTGCATTACATAAACCAACAGGCATGCTTCTGTAAGCAAAGGTACCGAAAGGGCAAGTAAAAGTGGTCTTTTCCTGATCCTCTTTTGACACAGGTATTTGAGAGAAACCAGAGTAAGCATCTAGAAAGAAAAAATGTGTATGTTTGGATAATCTTTCTAGCATTTGATCAATAAAAGTTAAAGGATAATGATCCTTTTTAGTAGCTTTATTGAATTTGTGGAAATCAATTACCATTCTATAACCTGTAATAATTATTTGTGGGATCAATTCATCTTTATCATTAGGAACAACAGTAATACCTCCCTTCTTGGGGACACAATGGACATGACTTACCCACTGACTATCAGCAACGGGATAAATTATACCTGCCTCCAGAAGCTTTAATATTTCTTTTCTTACCACTTCTTTCATCTTAGGATTTAACCGTCTTTGGTGATCAACAACTAGTTTAGCGTCTTTCTCCAATTTTATTTTGTGTTGGCATAGAGTGGGACTAATGCCCTTAAGATCATCAAGAGTATATCTAATAGCAGCACGGTGCTTCTTCAGAGTTTTCAATAATTTCTTTTCTTCATGCTCTGAAAGGTTAGCACTAATAATAACAGGATATATCTTCTTTTCATCAAGATAAGCATATTTAAGAGTATCAGGTAATGGATTAAGCTCAAACACGGGATCACCCTTGGGTGGAGGAGGATCTGCTAGGATTTCAACAGGCAAGTTGTGTTTCAAAATAGGTCCCTGTTTAAAGAATACTTCATCTATTTCCTTTCTTTCATTCATAAACATATCATTTTCATGGTCGAGCAGATATTGTTCTAACGGATCATTAGGAGGCAGGGCAATAGAAGCAAGACCAATAATTTCATCTTTACTAGGCAATTCTTTATCATGGGGTTGTCTACGAAATTTAGCTAAATTAAACTCATGAGACATATCCCCCAAACCAATAGTAACCACATCCTTTTTGCAGTCTATCTTAGCATTAACAGTATTCAAGAAGGGTCTACCAAATATAATGGGACAAAAGTTATCTTGTGGGGAACCAAGAACAAGAAAATTAGCAGGATATTTAACTTACCCACACAAGACTTGAACATCTCTAATAATCCCAACTGTTTCTCAATATAAGCAGTAGGAACAATAGGATCAACATTATAAGTGATAGTCTCTTCTTCAACTTTAATAGGTGCAACTACTTTTACTTCAATGGGAGGATTATATTTATACCACTTCTCCTTAGGGAGATCAACATGAGTAGCAAAGGATTCCCAGAAAGAAGCTACTATCTCAGAGTCAAGTCCATATTTAGTGCTAAATTCACGGAAAACATTAGTATCCATAAAAGATTTAACACAATCAAACTTAGATGTTATACTTGACTCCTTACCTTCGTCGAAGTCCCAATCTTCAGAGTTGCATTTAATTCTTTCCAATAAATCCCATTTGAATTCAATAGTCTTCATCATAAAAGAACCAGTACAAGAAGTATCGAGCATGGAGCGATTATTGAGAGAAAGCCGAGCATAAAATTTTTGAATAATAATTTCTCTTGAGAGCTCATGATTGGGGCATGAATATAATATTGACTTAAGCCTAACCCAAGCTTGAGCGATGCTTTCTCCTTCGCGAGGCCAGAAATATTATATATATAATTGCGATCACGATGAACAAGATGCATAGGATAAAACTTCTGATGAAATTCCAATTTCAATCGGTTGTGGTTCCATGATCCCATATCATCACATAGCCTAAACCATGTCAATGCCTTTCCCTTCAAAGATAAAGGGAAGACCTTCTTCTTGATAACATCCTCGGGCATACCTGCAAGCTTAAATAATCGACAAACTTCATCCACATAGATTAGGTGCAAATCGGGATGTAATGTTCCATCACCTGTGAAAGGATTAGCTAGTAGTTTCTCTATCATACCCGAAGGAATTTCAAAGTAAACATTTTCAGTAGGTTCAGTAGGTTGAGGAGCAACTCTTTGCTCTACTGGTCGGGGTGAAGATACCCAGAACAAGCCCCTCAAAAAATTATGTTCCATAGTAACAAGTGATAGTAAATTTCAGCACACTATATAAATTTTTCCTTACCAAATTCCACCTACCAAAGGCGCTTCACTCCCCGGCAACGGTGCCAGAAAATATTCTGATGACCCACAAGTATAGGGGCTCTATCGTAGTCCTTTCGGTAAGTAAGAGTGTCGAACCCAACGAGGAGCAGAAGGAAATGACAAGCGGTTTTCAGTAAGGTATTCTCTGCAAGCACTGAAATTATCGGTAATAGATAGTTTTGTGATAAGGTAATTTGTAATGACTAACAAGTAATGAAAGTAAATAAGGTGCAGCAGGATGGCCCAATCCTTTTTGTAGCAAAGGACAAGCCTGGACAAACTCTTATATGAAGGAAAATGCTCCCGAGGACACATGGGAATTATCGTCAAGCTAGTTTTCATCACGCTCATATGATTCGTGTTTGTTACTTTGATAATTTGGTATGTGGGTGGACCGGTGCTTGGGTACTGCCCTTTCTTGGACAAGCATCCCACTTATGATTAACCCCTATTGCAAGCATCCGCAACTACAAAAGAAGTATTAAGGTAAACCTAACCATAGCATGAAACATATGGATCCAAATCAGCCCCTTACGAAGCAACTCATAAACTAGGGTTTAAGATTCTATCACTCTAGCAACCGATCATCTACTTATTACTTCCCAATGCCTTCCTCTAGGCCCAAACAATGGTGAAGTATCATGTAGTCGATGTTCACATAACACCACTAGAGGAGAGACAACATACATCTCATCAAAATATCAAACGAATACCAAATTAACATGACTACTTATAGCAAGACTTCTCACATGTCCTCAGGAACAAACGTAACTACTCAGAAATCATATTCATGTTCATAATCAGAGGGGTATTAATATGCATAAAGGATCTGAACATATGATCTTCCACCAAATAAACCAACTAGCATCAATTACAAGGAGTAATCAACACTGCTAGCAACCCCCAGGTACCAATCTGAGGCTTTCGGACAGAGATTGGGTACAAGAGATGAACTTGGGTTTGAGATGAGATGGTGCTGGTGAAGATGTTGATGGAGATTGACCCCCTCCCGATGAGAGGATCGTTGGTGATGACGATGGCGATGATTTCCCCCTCACGGAGGGATGTTTCCCCGGCAGAACAGCTCCGCCGGAGCCCTAGATTGGTTCCGCCAAGGTCGCGCCTCGTGGCGGCGGTGTTTCGTCCCGAAAGCTTGCTTATCATTTTTTCCAGGGTAAAAGACTTCAGATAGCAGAAGATGGGCATTGGAGGCCTGCCAGGGGGCCCACGAGGCAGGGGCGCGCCCCCTACCCTCGTGGCCAGGGTGTGGGCCCCCTCTGGTTGATTCTTTCTCCAGTATTTTTTATATATTCCAAAACGTGCCTCCGTGGAGTTTCAGGACTTTTGGAGTTGTGCAGAATAGGTCTCTAATATTTGCTCCTTTTCCACCCCAGAAATCTAGCTGTCGGCATTCTCCCTGTTCATGTAAACCTTGTAAAATAAGAGAGGAAAGGCATAAGTATTGTGACATAACGTGTAATAACAGCCCATAATGCAAAAAATATCGATATAAAAGCACGATGCAAAATGGACGTATCAATCAACAAGATAGTCAAATAAAGGCTCACTAGGGACGTGTTGTGGTCTATGTATTTACACATGTATTACGGTTTCTAGATAATACAATTATAGCATGAACAATAGACAATTATCATGAACAAGGAAATATAATAATAACCATTTTATTATTTCCTCTAGGGCATATTTCCAGTAGTCTCCCACTTGCACTAGAGTCAATAATCTAGTTACATTGTGATGAATCGAACACCCATAGAGTTATGGTTTTGATCATGTTTTGCTCATGGAAGAGGTTTAGTCAATGGATCTATGACATTCAGATCCGTATGTACTTTACAACTGCACCAGTTGACTGCCCACCATTCAAAATATACACGTATCCGGTTTGTGACTTGGAGTCATCCAGATCTGTGTCGAAGCTAGCACCGATGTAACCCTTTACGACGAGCTCTTAGTCACCTCATAAACGAGAAACATATCCTTAGTCCTTTTCAGGTACTTCAGGATATTCTTGACCGCTGTCCAGTGTTCCACTCCGGGATCACTTTGGTACCTCCCTACCAAACTTATGGCAAGGTTCACATCAGGTCTGGTACACAGCATGGCATACATAATAGAGCCTATGGCCGAGGCATAGGGGATGACACTCATCTTTTCTCTTTCTTCTGCCGAGGTCAGGCGTTGAGCTGCGCTCAATCTCACACCTTGCAATACAGGCAAGAACCCCTTCTTGGACGGATCCATATTGAACTTCTTCAATATATTGTCAAGGTATGTGCTTTGTGAAAGACCAATGAGGCGTCTCGATCTATCTCTATAGATCTTGTGCCTAATATGTAAGCAGCTTTTCCAAGGTCCTTCATTGAAAAACACTCATTCAGGTAGGCCTTTATGCTTTCCAAAAGTTTTATATCATTTCTCATCAACAGTATGTCATCCACATATAATATGAGAAATGCTACAGAGCTCCCACTCACTTTCTTGTAAATACAGGCTTCTCCATAAGTCTGTATAAACCCAAACGCTTTGATCATTTCATCAAAGCAAATGTTCCACATCCGAGATGCTTGAATCAGCCCATAGATGGAGTGGTGGAGCTTGCATACCTTGTCAGCATTCTTAGGATCGACAAAACCTTCCGGCTGCATCATATACAGTTCTTCCTTAAGGAAACCATTAAGGAATGTCGTTTTGACGTCCATTTGCCAGATCTCATCTTAGTCTACGGGTAATTTCTAACATGATTCGGACGGACTTCAGCTTCGCTACGGGTGAGAAGGTCTCATCTTAGTCAACCCCTTGAACTTGTCGATAACCCTTAGCGACAAGCCGAGCCTTATAGACGATCACATTACCATCCGCATCAGTCTTCTTCTTAAAGATCCGCTTGTTCTCTATGGCTCGCAGATCATCGGGCAAGTCCACCAAAGTCCATACTTTGTTTTCATACATGGATCCTTTCTCGGATTTCATGGCTTTGAGCCATTTGTTGGAATCCGGGCCCGCCATTGCTTCTTCATAGTTCGAAGGTTCACCGTTGTCTAACAACATGATTTCCAGGAAAGGGGTGTTGTACCACTCTGGTGCGGAATGTGTCCTCCTGGACCTTCGAAGTTCAGTAGCAACTTGATCTGAAGTTTCATGATCATCATCATTAACTTTCTCTCTAGTCGGTGCAGGCATCACGCTGTCCTGGCGGAGATGGCGAAGGTTCTTCATGAGCCCCTCGGGCCCCCAAAGCCTCTCGAGGCTCTGGACTCAGGCGGCCCGTGAGGAGCAACTTCTTCAACACGCGTCTTCAGCTGCGTGAGTATCCCTCCAGCAACGGTGTCAGGTGACTCTTTCTGATTCATTCAGTTGGGGGCGCCCCTCGGGCAGCATTACCCCCAAGTTGCACGGGCCTATCCCTGCGACGTGTATCCCTTGCATCTTTAGCTTACTCTGTTGGGGGCGCCCCTTGGGCTGCATCATCCCCAGGCCGCACTGGTCCGACCATGCGGCATGTATCGTTCTTGCATTTATCCAAGCTAGCTTGCCTCCTCCCATGAATTACTTTATGATTGTTATGACCTGCCAGTCCAGCACTTAGATGCCATGAACGCCATGCGCCCTTGCGAACCCACTCATGACCACCTCATGATTAAGGGCCGGCACGGCGTCTGTGCTCGGGTCCATCCCTACAACATCGCTAAATCCAAAAGGCTGAGCTCTGGCTCATGGGCAAGCTCCTGTGTACGTCACCTCCCATGGTCCTTGGTGCATGGTTCTCGCATGAGCTAATCGCGAGCGGATGAGCTAGAGCGCGCGACCCAGTTCCTCGCCACCACGGGAGCCGCGCGTCGATTGTCTTTCTTTAGGATTTTTCACATGAGAAGCTGGGCACGGCGTCTGTGCTCGGGTCCGTCCCTGCAGTATCGATAAACCCAACGACTGAGCTCTGTCTGGCGGGCCGGCCCCAGTCACGTCACCTCCTGGGGTCGTTGGTGTTTGGCCTTCTCATGTGATCACCTCAGGAGATTCATTCGGTGCAGGTTGTCTAACCATCTCGCAGGGCCACCAAATCAGGCGCAACCCGCCTTGAGGTACGACCTCATGGGTCCCGCGCTGGCTCACAAGTGCCCAGACACACCTCGTCTAGCCCTGCCATGCAAGCCACGTGTCAGGGCGGGGCTTTCACGCCCCAGGGGTTCCACTCAGAGGGGGCCCCCACCCATGCACCAGTGGAAGCACCATGCTCCGTGCTGGCAGTCGACATGGTCGAGGAGCGGCTATGCCCGTGCAAGTGCGAAAGTGCTATGCTCCACGCTGGTGATAAACAACTGAGGGTGGCCCCATGGCCACACCAACCTCAGGGAGCCACCAGGCTCAGTGTCCAGCCTCACCGCAACACTTTCCCCTCGGGAGAGTCGCGTGAGGGGGCTGGGCACGGGGGGCTATGCTGAGGTCATGCCTGACGTAGGCCACCCTGCCAGGTCCCCGGACCTGGTAGTCACGCCCCCCTCCCGAGCGGGACCTCGGCGAGGACAGGTATGAAGGTCCGTTCGTACGTCAAGGGGGACTCCTGAGCATCGCGCCTCAGGAGCCAAACTGTTCACGTAGCCCCTCACCCCTTGGTCTCGTCCTGGTGATCCGGACGACCCAATGGCGGCTGAGGTACGCGCGGGCCAGGCTCTGCCGCAGAACACTAAAGTAAAGGGAAGGAAATCACGGAATCCTAGCAAATTATTACAAGACATATTGTTCATCCAAATACCAAACACAAGTTTTAACGCCTCCACGAGGCACGATGCATGTTGCAGGAAATAAAAGTGGTTGGAAGCGCCGCCAGCAAGCCTTCTCTTCAACCTTGGGCGCTGCCATCGCCCGTGAGCAGTGCCCCTTCATCGACAACGTTGCCGTCGCTCGTGCCATCCGCCGGGGCCGCGGGATCGGCGGCACCGTCAGCCGGGGGCGTGGGGTCGATGGCGAGGAATTTATCCAGCAGGGCCTCCACCCGGTCCTTCACGGATTCGGCAGTAGCCTCGCAGTGCTCCTCGTCCACGGGCTCAAGCAGGGCGTCGAGGTCGACGCTGGGGTGGCGAAGACGAAGATGACGGAAGACATGTCTCAAAGCTGAAGCAAAGAGCGCGCGGGCTTCCCCTCCACCATGGGGTCGATCCCATCAATGACGCCCTTGAGCGCCATGACAAGTTGAGGGAGTAGCTCGGCGGGGCCTTCCTCGTCAGTCACCAACGGATTCTTCAAGCCCTTCCTGTAGAACTCCCGCAGCGCCTCGCGGGACTTCAGCTCAAGGGATTTGAAGGCCACGCGATCTTCAACACGAACCTTCGCCTTAGCTTCCAGCTCGGCCTTCTCCGCCTCCATCGTCTTCTCCAGTTCCTCCAGGTGGCTGTGCTCCGCAGCCTGCGCCCGCGCCGACTGCTCCAGCTCGGTGTCAGACCGGCGACCGCATCCTCTCGAGCCTTCATCTTATCCTCCCATGCCTCGCGCTGACGAGCCTCGACGGTGCGCTTGCTGCGCATCGTCGGCTCGGCCTCCGCCAACCGGCATCGCTCTTGGGCAGCCTCAGCATCCTACAGCGCCACGTCACGGGCAGCAGCGGCCAGGCCAGTGGTCTGCTCGCCTTCCTCGGAGGCTGCTATGGCCTGGCTCAATGCCACCCTGACAGCCGCGTCGGAGCGCAGCCACCCCGAGAACAACTCCAGGCACCATGCCGCCAGGCGACGGTCGGCGCCTTGAAGGTCGTCCCGAAGCTGGGTCAGCACGGAAAGAGCTTCCGCCAAAGTGTCAGGCGAGGCAGAAGGATCACGGCTTGGCAGTGTGATGGGAAGAGGAGGAGGCAGCATCGGCGCCAAGGCCTGCAGGTTGGCGGAGTAGAAGAGGCCGGGGGCTCCAGAGCCTTCGGAGCCACGGTAGGCAGGCTGGGGGCAGGCGCCTCTGGAGCCGGCTTGGCCATAGAGATCGCCTTCTCCTGAGGTCGGGCCCCTAAATCTTGTGAGGACGACCCGGCCGCTGAGGCGTGCTACCTCTTGAGCTTGCGTTGGATTTCCCCGAAGAGGAGAGGATAATGCAGCAGAGTAGCGTAAGTATTTCCCTCAGTTTTTGAGAACCAAGGTATCAATCCAGTAGGAGGCCACACGCAAGTCCCTCGTACCTACACAAAACAAATAGCTCAACGCAACCAACGCGATTAGGGGTTGTCAATCCCTTCACGGTCACTTACTTAGAGTGAGATCTGATAGAGATGATAGATAATATTCTTGGTATTTTTGGTATAAAGATGCAAAGTAAAATAAAAGGCAAAGTAAAAAAGCAAAGCAATAATAAAGTGATGGAAGATTGATATGATAGAGAATAGACCTGGGGGCCATAGATTTCACTAGTGGCTTCTCTCAAGAGCATAAGTATTTTACGGTGGGTGAACGAATTACTATTGAACAATTGATGAATTGAGCATAGTTATGAGAGTATCTAGGTATGATCATGTATATAGGCATCACGTGCGAGACAAGTAGACCGACTCACTGCGCATCTACTACTATTACTCCACTCATCGACCGCTATCCAAAGATGCATCTAGAGTATTAAGTTAATGAAAACAGAGTAACGCCTTAAGCAAGATGACATGATGTAGAGGGATAAATTCATGCAATATGATAAAAAACCCATCTTGTTATCCTCGATGGCAACAATACAATACGTGCCTTGCTGCCCCTTCTGTCACTGGGCAAGGACACCGCAAGATTGAACCCAAAGCTAAGCACTTCTCCCATTGCAAGAACTAACAATCTAGTTGGCCAAACCAAACGGATAATTCGAAGAGACTTGCAAAGATAACCAATCATACATAAAAGAATTCAGAGAAGACTCAAATATTGCTCATAGATAATCTTGATCGTGAAACCCACAATTCATCGTTCTCAACAAACACACCGCAAAAAAGAAGATTACATCGAATAGATCTCCACAAGAGAGGGGAGAACATTGTATTGAGATCCAAAAAGGAGAGAAGAAGCCATCTAGCTACTAACTATGGACCTGAAGGTCTGAGGTAAACTACTCACACTTCATCGGAGAGGCTATGATGATGTAGAAGCCCTCCGTAGTGGATTCCCCTTCTAGCGGAGCTCCGGAACAGGCGCCAAGATGGTATCTCGTGGATACAGAAAGTTGCGGCGGTGGAATTAGGTTTTTGGCTCCATATCTGATCGTTCGGGGGCACCTAGGTATATATAGGAGGAAGAAGTATGTCGGTGGAGCAATAGGGGGCCCACGAGGTTGGAGGGCACGCCTGGGGGGGAGGGCGCGCCCCCCTACCTCGTGCCTTCCCTGTTGGTTTCTTGACGTAGGGTCCAAGTCTCCTGGATCATGTTCGGTGAGAAAATCACGTTCCCGAAGGTTTCATTCTGTTTGGACTCCGTTTGATATTCCGTTTCTTCGAAACACTGAAATAGGCAAAAAATAGCAAATCTGGGTTGGGCCTCTGGTTAATAGGTTAGTCCCAAAAGTAATATAAAAGTGTAAAATAAAGCCCAATATGGTCCAAAACAATAGATAGTACAGCATGGAGCAATCAAAAATTATAGATACGTTGGAGACGTATCAGGCATGCCCAAGCTTAATTCCTGCTCGTCCTCGAGTAGGTAAATGATAAAAAGATAATTTTTGATGCGGAGTGCTACTTGGCATAAGTTCAATGTAATTCTTCTTAATTGTGGTATGAATATTCAGATTCGAAAGATTCAAGACAAAAGTTTAATATTGACATAAAAATAATAATACTTCAAGCATACTAACAAAGCAATTATGTCTTCTCAAAATAACATGGCCAAAGAAAGTTATCTCTACAAAATCGTATAGTCTGGCTATGCTCTATCTTCACCACACAAAGTATTTAAATCATGCACAACCCCGATGACAAGCCAAGCAATTGTTTCATACTTTTGACATTCTCAAAACTTTTTCAATCTTCACACAATACATGAGCGTGAGCCATGGATATAGCACTTTATGTCGAATAGAATGGTGGTTGTAGAGAAGACAAAAAGGGAGAAGATAGTCTCACATCAACTAGGCGTATCAACGGGCTATGGAGATGCCCATCAATAGATATCAATGTGAGTGAGTAGGGATTGCCATGCAACGGATGCACTAGAGCTCTAAGTATATGAAAGCTCAACAAAAGAAACTAAGTGGGTGTGCATCCAACTCGCTTGCTCACGAAGACATAGGGCAATTTGAGGAAGCCCATCATTGGAATATACAAGCCAAGTTCTATAATGAAAACTTCACACTAGTATATGAAGGTGACAAAATGAGAGACTCTCTATCATGAAGATCATGGTGCTACTTTGAAGCACAAGTGTAGTAAAAGGATAGTAACATTGTCCCTTCTCTCTTTGTCTCTCATTTATTTATTTTATTTTTTTATTTGGGCCTTTTCTATTTTCTTATGGCCTCTTTTCTTTTCTTTTTTATTTATTTTTCATCCGGAGTCTCATCCCGACTTGTGGGGGAATCATAGTCTCCATCATCCTTTCCTCACTTGGGACAATGCTCTAAAAATGATGATCATCACACTCTTATTTACTTACAACTCAACAATTACAACTTGATACTTGGAACAAAATATGACTCTATGTGTATGCCTCCGGCGGTGTACCGGGATATGCAATGATTCATGAGTGACATGTATGAAAGAATTATGAATGGTGGCTTTACCACAAATACGATGTCAACTACATGATCATGCTAAGCAATATGACAATGATGGAGCGTGTCATAATAAACGGAACGGTGGAAAGTTACATGGCAATATATCTCGGAATGGCTATGGAAATGCATAGTAGGTAGGTATGGTGGCTGTTTTGAGGAAGGTATATGGTGGGTATATGATACCGGCGAAAAGTGCGCGATATTAGAAAGGCTAGCAATGGTGGAAGGGTGAGAAAAGTGCGTATAATCCATGGACTCAACATTAGTCATAAAGAAATCATATACTTATTGCAAAAATCTACAAGTTATCAAAGCAAAGTATTACGCGCATGCTCCTAGGGGGATAGATTGGTAGGAAAATACCATCGTCATTCCCCGATCGCCACTCATAAGGAAGACAATCAATAAATAAATCATGCTCCGACTTCATCACATAACGGTTCACCATACGTGCATGCTACGGGAATCACAAACTTTAACACAAGTATTTCTCAAATTCACAACTACTCAACTAGCATGACTCTAATATTACTACCTCCATATCTCAAAACAATTGTCAAGCATCAAACTTTTCTTAGTATTCAACGACTCAAAAGAAAGTTTTACAAATCTTGAATACCAAGCACATTATTATTATTAAGCAAATTACCATGCTATTTAAGACTCTCAAAATAATCTAAGTGAAGCATGAGAGATCAATAGTTTCTATAAAACAAATCCACCACCGTGCTCTAAAAGATATAAGTGAAGCACTAGAGCAAAACTATATAGCTCAAAAGATATAAGTGAAGCACATAGAGTATTCTAACAAATTCCAAATCATGTATGGCTCTCTCAAAAGGTGTGTACAGCAAGGATGATTGTGGTAAACTAAAAAGCAAAGACTCAAATCATACAAGACGCTCGAAGCAAAACACATATTATGTGGTGAATAAAAATATAGCTCCAAGTAAAGTTACCGATGGAATTGGACGAAAGAGGGGATGCCTTCCGGGGGCATCCCCAAGCTTCGACTTTTTGGTATCCTTAGATTATCTTGGGGGTGCCATGGGCATCCCCAAGCTTAGGCTCTTGCCACTCCTTGTTCCATAATCCATCAAAAATATTTCACCGAAAACTTGAAAACTTCACAACACAAAACTCAACAGAAATCTCGTGAGCTCCGTTAGCGAAAGAAAACAAAAGACCACTTCAAGGTACTGTAATGAACTCATTATTTATTTATATTGGTGTTAAACCTACTGTATTCCAACTTCTCTATGGTTTATAAACTATTTTACTAGCCATAGATTCATCAAAATAAGCAAACAACACACGAAAAACAGAATCTGTCAAAAACAGAACAGTCTGTAGTAATCTGTAACTAACGCAAACTTCTGGACCTCCAAAAATTCATCAAAAATAGGACGACCTAGGAAATTTTCTTATTGATCAGAAGCAATTGTAATCACTATTTTATCACGTTATGGTAATTTTTAACAATTGTTTTCGTGAACCGAAAGTTTCTGGAAATTACAGCAAGATCAAATAACTATCATCCAAGAAGACCCTATAGGTTTAACTTGGCACAAACACTAATTAAAACATAAAACCACATATAAACAGAAGGTAGATGGATTATTTATTCCTAAACAGAAACAAAAACAAAAAACTAAAAATAAAATTGGGTTGCCTCCCAACAAGCGCTATCGTTTAACGCCGCTAGCTAGGCATAAAAGCAAGGATAGATCTAGGTATTGCCATCTTTGGTAGGCAATCCCTAAGTGGCTCTGATAATAGATTCATATGGTAGTTTTATTTTCTTTCTAAGGAAGTGTTCCATGCCTTTCATTAATGGAAATTGCAATCTAATATTCCCTTCCTTCATATCAATGATTGCACCAGTCGTTCTAAGAAAAGGTCTACCAAAAATAATAGGACATGAAGGATTTCAATCTATATCGAGAACAATAAAATCTACGGGCACATAATTCCTATTTGCAAATAAAATCTACGGGCACATAATTCCTATTTGCAACAATAAGAACATCATTAATTCTTCCCATAAGTTTCTTAGTAGTGGAATCCGCAAGGTGCAAGTTTAGAGAGCAATCATCAAAATCACGGAAATCTAGCAAATCACACAAAGTTTTGGGAATAGTGGAAACACTAGCACCAAAATCACATAAAGCTTAAAATTCATGATCCTAAATCTTAATTTTAATAGTTGGTTCCCACTCATCATAAAGTTTTCTAGGGATAGAGACTTCCAACTCAAGTTTTTCCTCATAAGATTGCATCAAGGCATCAACAATATGTTTGGTAAACGCTTTATTTTGACTATAAGCATGAGGAGAATTTAGCACGGATTGCAACAAGGAAATACAATCAATTAAAGAGCAACTTTTATAATTAAATTCCTTGAGATCCAAAATAGTGGGTTTAGCAACATCTAGGGTTTTGATTTCTTCAATCCCACTTTTATCAATTTTAGCATCAAGATCTAAAAACTCCGAATTTTTAGAACGCCTTCTAGGTAAAGGTGGATCATAATCAGTCCCATCATTATCAAGATTCATATTGCAAAACAAAGATTTGATAGTGGATACATCAATAACTTTTAGATCTTCATCTTTATTTTCATAGAAATTGGAAGAACGCACTTTAATAAAGGCATCTTTCGTAGCATGCATCCTAGCGGTTCTTTCCTTGCACTCATCAATGGAAATTCCCATGGCTTTGAGAGACTCATTGATATCATGCTTAGGAGGAATATATCTAAGCTTTAAAGAATCAACATCAAGAGAAATTCTATCAACGTTCCTAGCCAATTCATCAACTTTAAGCAATTTCTCTTCAAGCAAAGCATTAAAATTCTTTTTGCTAATTCATAAACTCTTTAACACTAGTCTCAAATTCAGAGGGCATCTTATTAAAATTTCCATAAGAGTTGTTGTAGGAATTTCCATAATTATTAGAAGGATTACTAGGATAAGTCCTAGGATTAAAGTTCCTCTATAATGGCGTTGTTACCAAAATTATTCCTACCAACAAAATTCACATCCATAGATTCATTATTATTCTCAATCAAAGTAGACAAAGGCATATCATTAGGATCAGAAGAAACACTCTTAGTAGCAAATAATTTCATAAGTTCATCCATCTTTCCACTCAAAACATTAATTTCTTCTATCGCATGCGCTTTTTTATTAGTAGATCTTTCAGTGTGCCATTGAGAATAATTAACCATAATATTATCTAGGAGTTTAGTAGCGTCTCCCAAAGTGATTTCCATAAAAGTGCCTCCCGCGGCCGAATCTAAAAGGTTTCTAGAAGCAAAATTCTATTCGGCATAAATTTTTTGTATAATCATCCACAAATTCAAACCATGAGTAGGGCAATTATGTATCATTAATTTCATCCTCTCCCAATCTTGTGCAACATGTTCATGATCAAGTTGCTTAAAGTTCATAATATCGTTTCTAAGGGAGATGATCTTAGCGGGAGGAAAATACTTAGAGATAAAAGCATCTTTGCACTTGTTCCAAGAATCAATACTATTTTTAGGCAAAGATGAAAACCAAGCTTTAGCACGATCTCTAAGCGAAAAAGGAAATAGCTTCAGTTTATCAACATCATTGTCAACATCCATCTTCTTTTGCATATCACATAAATCAACGACGCTATTTAGATGAGTAGCGGCATCTTCACTAGGAAGGCCGGCGAATTGATCTTTCATAACAAGATTCAATAAAGCAGTATTGATTTCACAAGATTTAGTATTGGCAAGAGGAGCAATCGGAGTGCTAAGGAAAACATTATTGTTGGTATTTGTAAAGTCACACAATTTGGTATTATCTTGAGCCATCGTGACAAGCAAGCAAACCAACACACAAGCAAACAAAAAGCAAGCGCAAAGAAAGGCAAACGGAAAAGAGAGGGCGAATAAAACGGCAAGGGTGAAGTGGGGGAGAGGAAAACGAGAGGCAAATGGTAAATAATGTAATGCGAGAGATAAGGGATTGTGATGGCTACTTGGTATGTTGACTTTTGCGTAGACTCCCCGGCAACGGTGCGAGAAATTCTTCTTGCTACCTCTTGAGCTTGCGTTGAATTTCCTCGAAGAGGAGAGGATAATGCAGCAGAGTAGCATAAGTATTTCCCTCCGTTTTTGAGAACCAAGGTATCAACCCGGTAGGAGGCCACGTACAAGTCCCTCATACCTACACAAAACAAATAGCTCAACGCAACCAACGCGATTAGGGGTTGTCAATCCCTTCACGGTCACTTACGAGAGTGAGATCTGATAGAGATGATAGATAATATTTTTGGTATTTTTGGTATAAAGATGCAAAGTAAAATAAAAAGCAAAGTAAAAAGCAAAGCAATAATAAAGTGATGGAAGATTGATATGATAGAGAATAGACCCGGGGGCCATAGATTTCACTAGTGGCTTCTCTCAAGAGCATAAGTATTTTACGGTGGGTGAACGAATTACTGTTGACCAATTGACAGGAATTAGCATAGTTATGAGAGTATCTAGGTATGATCATGTATATAGGCATCACGTCTGAGACAAGTAGACCGACTCCTGTCTGCATCTACTACTATTACTCCACTCATCGACCGCTATCCAGCATGCATCTAGAGTATTAAGTTAATGAAAACAGAGTAATGCCTTAAGCAAGATGACATGATGTAGAGGGATAAATTCATGCAATATGATAAAAAAACCGTCTTGTTATCCTCGATGGCAACAATACAATACGTGCCTTGCTGCCTTACATCCTTTGGGAAAGGACACCGCAAGATTGAACCCAAAGCTAAGCACTTCTCCCATTGCAAGAACTAACAATCTAGTTGGCCAAACCAAACGGATAATTCGAAGAGACTTGCAAAGATAACCAATCATACATAAAAGAATTCAGAGAAGACTCAAATATTGCTCATAGATAATCTTGATCGTAAACCCACAATTCATCGTTCTCAACAAACACACCGCAAAAAGAAGATTACATCGAATAGATCTCCACAAGAGAGGGGGAGAACATTGTATTGAGATCCAAAAAGGAGAGAAGAAGCCATCTAGCTACTAACTATGGACCTGAAGGTCTGAGGTAAACTACTCACACTTCATCGGAGAGGCTATGATGATGTAGAAGCCCTCCATAGTGGATTCCTTCAGTGGAGCTCCTAACAGGCGCCAAGATGGTATCTCGTGGATACAGAAAGTTGCGGCGGTGGAATTAGGTTTTTGGCTCCATATCTGATCGTTCGGGGGCACCTAGGTATATATAGGAGGAAGAAGTATGTCGGTGGAGCAATAGGGGGCCCACGAGGTTGGAGGGCACGCCTGGGGGGGAGGGCGCGCCCCCCTACCTCGTGCCTTCCCTGTTGGTTTCTTGACGTAGGGTCCAAGTCTCCTGGATCATGTTCAGTGAGAAAATCACGTTCCCGAAGGTTTCATTCCGTTTGGACTCCGTTTGATATTTCGTTTCTTCGAAACACTGAAATAGGAAAAAAAAACAGCAAATCTGGGATGGGCCTCCGGTTAATAGGTTAGTCCCAAAAGTAATATAAAAGTGTAAAATAAAGCCCAATATGGTCCAAAACAATAGATAATATAGCATGGAGCAATCAAAAATAATAGATACGTTGGAGACGTATCAAGGCGCGGGAACCGTCACCGCTCTTCCGCACCTGAGGTGGCGCAACCGGGACAGGCTGCTGGGTCCCGGGGTTCATGGCCGTCTCCTTCTTCTTCTTCACCGCCGGCTTTAGCCTAACGGTACAAGGGGGAGGCATGAAGAAACTACGGCAAGAACATGGATGAAAGATCAAGAAAGAGCACTTACTGGTCCACAACGGCGTACTCCCTCGCCCTCTTCTGGAGCACCAAGCCCGAATCCTTCGTGGGCTGGGGCACCGGTGCGCGAGCCCTAGGGGTTGATGAGGGGACAGCGGCTGGGACCGCAGCAACGCCGGCCGCCGACGAAGCGGAGGAATCGCCTTAGGGGATCAATGCCGACCTACTCTTCTTCAAGACCCCGGCCTGCGGCTTCTTCAGAGGGGTGCCCCTGGACCTCGTCGTGACCCTGGCGGGGTTCGGCGACTCCCTCACCAGATGCTCGCCGGCCTCGTCATCATTAGGGAAGGTGTAGAGGAGGTATGCCATGCGCGGAGGAGAAGTCTCCCCTGCCCCCTCCCGGGTCGCCTCCGAGCCATACCTCTCATCCTCGTCGGACTCGCCGGAGGACAACACCACCGGGGCCTCACTGGGCACCGGCGGGACGAGCCCGCGCTCGTTGAAGACGGGCATGGCGGCGGCGACCTCCGCTCCATCTGGGCGGCGTCTGGCGGGTACCCCTGGTCCTCCCTGGCCAGGAGATGGATGGCCTTGTCCAGCTCCTCGTCAGACAAGGCGTCCGGGCGCAGGCGGAGGTTGCCTCACTCTTCCATGAGCCTCCACAAGGGGCGCGAGCGCGCCTGGAGTGGAGCCAAGCGCTGTGATAGGAACTCCTTGACGATCATAGCCCCCGTCAGCCTCTCCGCCTTCGGGTTGTCTAGCTTCAGGTCGGACGCCATCTTCTCCAGCACTTGCTTCGCCCGGGGGTCGACGAGCGTCGCGCTAAGCCATCCCTCGCGAGGCGAAGGCATCCCCATCGGCAACACCAGCCGAGGGTAGGAGCTCTTGGCGTCCATGAGGACCCACTTGTTCCTGAAGCCCTAGACTTTCTTCCCGGCTCTTGAGATTGCATTGGTCCCATTGGCCATGACGAAGTTGGCGCACCCGGAGCACTGGCCCTCCTTGTTCCGGAGGTAGAAGAAATGGCGAAGCAGCACCACAGACGACATCACCCCCACAAATGCCTTGCAGTAAAAGGCAAAGATCGACATGAGGAGGACAGAGTTGGGATGAAGATGGAGGGCATGGAGGTTATAATGGTTGAGGACAGCATAGAAGAAATCAGAGAAAGGGGGGATCAGCCCCGCGAAGACGTTGTGCCAGAAGAAGGGATAAAAAGTACTGCCTGAGGCCTCCATCTTGGCGGAGCCGACTCAAAGCGTAGTCTCTTCCCCCTCGTTGCTGTTGCTCGCCGTCACCAGGAGCGCGGCGGCAAGGTTCTTCTCCGAGACCGTGGGCGCGCTCAAGGCAGGCTCGTACCAGGAGGGCGAGCGCGCGGCCTTTGCCTTGTCGGACGCCATCGGCTGCAAGCTCGGGGAGGAGTTCTGGCGGATCTGGAGTCTCTTGGGGCGAGAAAAGGGGGATCTGGAGCAAGACGAAGGGAGGCAATGAAGGATCTGTGGCGTGCGCCAGCCTTTTGTCAGGTAAGAACGGTTGCCGAGGCAGCATGGGGAAGCGGAGGCGCCCACGTCCCTTCAATTGCCACATGTCAATCAAGGCCACAGGCGGTTGGGGCCGCGGCGCTCCGCACTTGCCCTTTGGCTTCGGCTCGAAGCCAAGCTCGAGCGCGCCTTGGGCCCAGGGGCTGCTGTCGGTGTTATGGGACCGGGAGTGCCCAGACTTGCCTGCCTGTGGCCCGTGGCGTGGCTCCAGCAACGGCCCGGTATGGCCCAGCTTCAGCAGTAAGAACTCAAGACCCTCACGAGGGGCCAAGCCTCGCGAGGCGGACGACACCAAGACCTCCTTGGGGACAATCTCACTAGGCTGGCTCCCAAGGAGCGGAGACACCTATGCAAGGGGCACCTCGCGAGGTTCGCGTGACGTGAGTCGTGAGGACCAAGGCCAGGCATGAAGGAAGTATGCCCTAGAGGCAATAATAAAGTTGTTTTCATATTTCCTTATATCACGATAAATGTTTATTATTCATGCTAGAATTGTATTAACCGGAAACTTAGTACATGTGTGAATACATAGACAAACAGAGTGTCCCTAGTGTGCCTCTACTTGACTAGCTCGTTAATTGAAGATGGTTAAGTTTCCTAGCCATAGACATGTGTTGTCATTTGATGAACGGGATCACATCATTAGAGAATGATGTGATGGACAAGAACCATCCGTTAGCTTAGCATAATGATCGTTTAGTTTTTCTGCTATTGCTTTCTTCATGACTTATACATGTTCCTCAAACTATGAGATTATGCAACTCCTGAATACCAGAGGAACACCTTATGTGATATCAAACGTCACAACGTAACTGGGTGATTATAAATATGCTCTACAGGTGTCTCAGATGGTGTTTGCTGAGTTGGCATAGATCGAGATTAGGATTTGTCACTCCGAGTATCAGAGAGGTATCTCTGGGCCCTCTCGGTGATGCACATCACTATAAGCCTTGCAAGCAATGTGACTAATGAGTTAGTTGCGGGCTGATGCATTACGGAACGAGTAAAGAGACTTGATCGGTAACGAGATTGAACTAGGTATGATGATACCGACGATCGAATCTCGGGCAAGTATATATTGAGGATTCCACAACAAACAACAACTCGAGAGCCAGGCATAGCGGATTCGCTCCCTGGTCATCGAAACCCTAGCAATTCCACAACAACTGGAATAGGCATTTACCTTCACCACAAGGGGCCGAACCAGTATAAACTTCTTGCGTCCTTTGTCCGCTTTAACCCCTTTAAGCTAACCCGTCGCGATGGCTCCACGACTAAGTCCTTTCACTAGGACATCTGCCGTGACAAAACCACGACATAGGTGACATTAGGGTTTTGGTTGATTTTTGTCTTAAGGTGTTATTCTAGTACGAACTCTATGATAGATCGAATGGAAAGAATAGCTTCGTGTTATTTTACTACAGACTGTTGAATAGATCGATCAGAAAGAATAACTTTGAGGTGGTTTCGTACCGTACCATAATCTCTTCGTTTGTTCTCCGCTATTAGTGACTTTGGAGTGACTCTTTGTTGCATATTGAGGGATAGTTATATGATCCAATTATGTTATTATTGTTGAGAGAACTTGCACTAGTGAAAGTATGAACCCTAGGCCTTGTTTCCTAGCATTGCAATACCATTGGTGCTCACTTTTATCATTAGTTCCCTTTCTGTTTTTATATTTTTCAGATTACAAAAACCTATATCTACCATCCATATTTCACTTGTATCACCATCTCTTCGCTGAACTAGTGCACCTATACAATTTACCATTGTATTGGGTGTGTTGGGGACACAAGAGACTCTTTGTTATTTGGTTGCAGGGTTGTTTGAGAGAGACAATCTTAAACCTACGCCTCCCATAGATTGATAAACCTTAGGTCATCCACTTGAGGGAAATTTGCTACTGTCCTACAAACCTCTGCACTTGGAGGCCCAACAATGTCTACAAGAAGAAGGTTGCGTAGTAGACATTAAGCAATTTTTGGCGCCGTTGCCGGGGAGGTGAGTGCTTGAAGGTATATCTTTAGGTCTTGCAGTCGAATATTTTAGTTTCTTGTTTATCACTAGTTTAGTTTATAAAAGAAAACTACAAAAAATGGAATTAAGGTTGCCTCATATGCTTCATCTTTTTAATGTCTTTCGTGAAAATGATGGGAAGGAAAATTGTGCTCAAGAACTAGAAGAATAATTACATAGAATGCTTGGCATAAAATATGTGAATGATGAGCATTATTGCAATGTTTTTAATATGAATTCTTTGAATACCCATTATGCTAATGATATGCAAAGCCACAAGTTTGGGGAAGCTATGTTTGATGAAGATGATATTTTTTGTCCCCCAAGTTTTGATGAGCAAATTTATTATGATGAAAGCATGCCTCATATTTATGATTATTATATTGATGAAAGTGGATTTGGAGGGGTCATGACTTTATTTAGTGATGAATCCACTATTTCGGATGAGGTTCCAATTGATTATGAGAACAAAGTTTCTATCTATGATGATTATTGTGATGACATGTATGCTATAAAGAATAATGATAACCATGAAACTTGTCATCATGATTTTAATTTTCAATTGGATTATGCCTCACATGATAGTTATTTTGTTGAGTTTGCTCCCACTACTATTCATGAGAAGAAGTTTGCTTATGTGGAGAGTAATAAAAATTCTATGCTTGTGCATCATGAAAATAGCGCTTTATGTGATAGTTATATTGTTGAACTCATTCATGATGCTACTGAAAATTATTATGAGGGAGGAACATATTCTTGTAGGAATTGCAATAATATCAACTTTCCTCTCTATGTGCTTATAGTTTTGAAGTTATGCTTGTTTTGCCTTCCTATGCTAGTTGATTATTGTTCCCATAAGTTGTTTGCTCACAAAAGCCCTATGCATAGGAAGTGGGTTAGACTTAAATGTGCTAGTCATATTCTTCATGATGCTCTCTTTATGTTTCAATTCTAATCTTTTATGTGAGCATCATTGAAATCATGATGCCTAGCTAGGGGCGTTAAACGTTAGCGCTTGTTGGGAGGCAACCCAATTTTATTTTTGTTCGTTGCTTTTTGCTCCTGTTTAGTAATAAATAATCCATCTAGCCTCTGTTTAGATGTGGTTTTATGTTTTACTTAGTGTTAGTGCCAAGTAGAACCTTTGGGAAGACTTGGGTGAAGTCTTTGCGATCTTGCTGTAAAAAACAGAAACTTTTGCGCTCAAGAGATTAGATGCCATTTTTTTACCGGAGAGTGCTTTTAGGTTGATTCTTTTTGCAGATGATTAATAGACAAATTCCTCACGTCCATCAATTTATTTCAGAACTTTTGGAGTTCCATAAGAATTTTTTAAGTCAGATTACTACAGACTATTCTGTTTTTGACAGATTCAGTTTTCTATGTGTTGTTTGCTTATTTTTGATGAATCTATGAGTAGTATTGGAGGGTATGAAAAAAAAAGAAGTTGGAATATAGTAGATATTACACCAATATGAATTTAGAATGAGTTCACAACAGTACATAAGTGGTTATTTATTTTCTTATACTAACGGAGCTTACGAGTTTTCTGTTAAGTTTTGTGTTGTGAAGTTTTCAAGTTTTGGGTAAAGATTCGATGGACTATGGAATAAGGAGTGGCAAGAGCCTAAGCTTGGGGATCCCAAGGCACCCCAAGGTAATATTCAAGGACAACCAAGAGCCTAAGCTTGGGGATGCCCCGGATGGCATCTGAAAGCACAAGTGCTCCCTAGGTGGTTTTGGTAATTAATGTCAACATATCTCTTGTTGGACTAACACTTTTATCTAGTATGTTTCAGATAAGTTCAACAATGGAGTGGCATGGACTAAAGGATGTGGGAACTCCTTCAAGATGCTAAGGACAAAGGATTGGCTCAAGCTTCAAGCTCAAGACTCTTCATTTTACATTTTAGTGATCCAAGATCACATTGAGTCTATAGGAAAAGCCAATACTATCAAGGAGGGATGAGGTGTTGCTTAATGAGCCTCTTGATTCAAGTGCTTAGTGATATGCTCCAAATACCCTCAACTACTTTCCCACTTCCACACACATGTACTAAAACCTAAAGTCAAACTCGGCCCCACTGATTCTTCCTATCCGGCGCCACCGAGTTTGGATGTCTTAGCCACTGCCACAAACCCTAGGCAAATCGGTCTCACCAATAGGGATCTCGGTCTCACCGAGATGGGATTGTAATCTCTCTGTGTATGTCCATTATCAAAATCGGTCTCACCGAGTTTGAGCAATCGGTACTACCGAGATTACAATGCAAACTTTCTGGTTGACTCATTATCAAAATCGGTCCCACCAAGTTAGAGTAATCAGTCCAACCGAGTTTTCCTGACCAACTCTCTGGTTAGCTAATTACCAAAATCGGTCTCACCGAGTTTGTGTAATCGGTCTCACCGAGATTACGTTATGTGACGCCCCCGATTCAATCGTACACTAATCATGCACGCAAATGTGTACGATCAAGATCAGGGACTCACGGGAAGATATCACAACACAACTCTAAAACATAAATAAGTCATACAAGCATCATAATACAAGCCAGGGGCCTCGAGGGCTCGAATACAAGTGCTCGATCATAGACGAGTCGTGGAAGCAACAATATCTGAGTACGGACATAAGTTAAAAAAATTTGCCTTAAGAAGGCTAGCACAAACTGGGATACAGATCGAAAGAGGCGCATGCCTCCTGCCTGGGATCCTCCTAACTACTCCTGGTCGTCGTCAGCGGGCTGCACGTAGTAGTAGGCACCTCCGGTGTAGTAGTCGTTGTAACATCCCAAATTTCCCATTTGGAATGTTTTACAATTATAGCTAAGCATCTATGCATATTGTTTGAATTGAGTGACATTTGAAGTATTTCAGAGGCTTTTGAGTTTGTGGAATTTGAATTCAAATTGGCAGTTGAAATTTATTTCAAAACAATGCATGACAAATACTTGAGAAAAAGTATGAGAGGAGTAAACATGACACTCCAAAAATGTCAGATGAAAAATGTTGCCAAAAAGTTTGAATTCAAGTTTGATTTTATTTGGGATTTTTAGAAAATGTTTTTTTTAAGTTTGAGTTTTGCCCCTGGAAAAATGTTCAAATTGTAGTCTAAATTCCCCTGATCATTTTGATATATATATGTATATATATTTTCCCCCTCTCCCTAATTAAAAAAAAAGGAAAAGGACCCCAGGCCGGCCAATAGCCCGGCCAATGACAGCCCATCAATGGGCCAGCCCGGGCGCAGCCACCCGCACCCGAGCCCACGCCGAGCAGCAGCCAAAACCTCGCCCTCGGTCGCGCTCACTCCACACCCTCTCTCTCTCGCTGGCCTTGGACCCCACCCCCTTCTTCTTCTTCTCCACGCCACCGCGTCGCCGCCTCGCCGGAATCCCGGAGATCGCGGGATCTCCTTTCCCGATCCGCCCCCTCCTCCAAGCTGGCCGCCCCAATAAATACCGCGCCCCCCTCGACCCGTTCCCCCATTTTCCCCCTCGCCTAACCTCTCCACCTCGACGCAATCCCTCGCCGGAGTCCGCCGCCCGTGCCATTGCTGCTTGCCCGGCCGCCTCAGGCCCCCAGGCTCCACCGGCTCCACCTCGACCTCCCCTCGCTCCGCGCACCCGCCGGACGCCTCCGCCGTCTTCCCGACCACCGAGCCACCGCACCGTCGTCGCTCGAGCCGCCGTGGCCGTCGCCGTCGTAAATGCCGCCACCTTGATGAGTCGCCGGAACTCCCCGTCACCGTCCGATCAAAAATCGATGCTTTAGATTAGATCCCCCGAAGGGGTATGGTTTATTTTAAAGATCCGGTTTTAGTTACGGTTTTTATTTTGGTTTAGTTAGTGGTTTAGTTAGACCTGCCCGACTCGGTTTATTTTCCCCTGCGTTTTAGTTATTTGGCCTTTGGCGTTAGATAGGCCCGTAAGCGCTAGTTTTTTCTTTTTAGTTTTATTTTCGTTTCTGTTTTTAACAGAATAGTTTCAGTTTTGTAAAATCCATATCTTTTAGGTTACTTAATATTTTTAGTTGATTCTTTTTTTGTTAGTTTGCAAATTTGTTGTAGTTTCTGCAGAAAATATGTTTGGCCATGTTTAAATTATTAGAAAATGTTTTATTTTAGTTTTAGACAGATTAGTAATTCTGCTATAAAATGAGTTAGGATTATTTTATTTTAGTGATTCTTTTTGTCACTGCTTTGTTTTGACTTTGCCTAGTAGTAGGGATTTATTTGGGTATTTTAGATTTAGTAAAAAAATAGTTTTAGTCAAAATCATGTATTTCTTGTTTATTTAACTAACTACTGTTTTCCCATTGTTTTATTTAGTAAATAATTTTATTTTTACTATGTTATAGTTTGTTTTGGATTAATTTCTGTAGCTACAGAGGATGAACTTTTATTTACAGTAGAATAAAATTTTTATTTTATTTTTCTTTGCTAGGATTGTTATAGGCATAATAAGAGTTCTATAATAGCTTTTGATGTGATTCTTTTTGCTCCTAGTTTGTATGATGTTTTCCCTTCTGTTAGTTAGCAAAACCCATGCTTAGGTTCTGTTAAGAAAAGTTTTAGTTGTGTAAAACTATTTGTTGCTTGATGTGGTGAAAACCTTGATTTGATTTCTCCGAGTTTTCTTTGGATTTTGGTTTGAGTGCTTGGGTGTTTTGTTTCCAACTTGTTGTTATGTTATATTGTGCCATACTTATTTATGCTATTGTTTGATTCGGTAGAATTTCCGAGTCTGAAGCCTGCTATCACGAGTCCCTAGCTTTCAAGACCGTCGGCCAGGCAAGTCATTTGATCATGATTTCTATTACAATACCTATGATTTTATTGCATTAGAATTATACCTCCCCGCCATGCATGCAGTAGGAGAATTTTTAAGTTATGTTCTTGAGTAGTATCATGAGGTAGGATGAAACCCATTCCCCTTGTTACCATGGCCCGGACGAAGTAGTTTAATTTTGCTATGCTCGTAGATGGGGTTGGTTGAGTGATTCATAAGTGAGATGTGAGAGTCAAGATGATGACAACCCCATGATTTGAAGCTCAAGATGGACTTCAAAATTCACTACTGGGTGGAGGACGGTTGACGGGCACCCTGGAGAATCCAGTGGTTGGCCGGGATGCATGGAGAAGCGCCATGACATCTTGCGGAAAGCTTCACCCAGCCACGAAGAGACGGATGGATACCCCATTGACCGGAAGCTTACATGTGCAGCCGCAAGCCATTATGGGCTCTGGCTTGGTCGACCCTAGGTGTGACTCTGGCCGGACGGTGCTACGAGATGTAGAAGAACGGTAGGATTGGATGGGCACCGGCGGTGGCCGGAAGGAACTCTTCGGAAGACCTGTTTACGTTCGTCCCGTCTTCAAACACCGTGAAGTGCGAAGACTTAAAAGGAGGGAACGATTCTTGCGGGTAAAGTGCAAACCTCTGCAGTGAAGATCTAATCGGTTAGCCGTGTCCCCTGTTACGGACAATTTGAGCCTCTGGAACTTGGAGTATTTCGGGTATCTCAACACCGAACTTAATAAATAAATTGAGGGGTTTATTTAATAATTGGGAATGAGACATTGGTTGGCGGAACCATCTCAATAACTACCAACATTTTGTAGTAATTGCAAACAAGTCCTTGTTATAGGGAAAAACTGGCTTTTTCGCAAAACAATGAAACTTAGAGCCTCACAGCCAAATTGCATATAGTGTTAGTAATGTTAGTGTTGTTCTCTCTTTGACTTGCGGCATATTCAAAATCTTGACCTACACGGCTGCAACGTCTTATGTTGCGAAGGAGTTTTCCGATCAGAGTGAGGCTACGATCCACGCTTGGTGATTGCCCTATGGAGTCGGATGGACTCGCTATTCTTCTACGCTTCGCAGCTTTATTTAGTTTATTTCTCATGAGTTGGCCTTGGCCGAATTTATTCTATTGTAATAAAGACTCGATATGAGAATCGTGTAATAAATTCAGGTGTGATTGAACTTTGATTATTTCATCAATGTATTGTGTGTGCCAGCATGATCTTGGGATGGTACAGTTACACAGAGACTTGGCCAATTTTGGGTCGGGTCGCTACAGTCGTCATCGACGGTGGCATCTGGCTCCTTGGCTCCATCGTCTGGTCGCAGCAACCGGGTAAAGAAAGGGGGAAAAGGGGGAACAAGGCAACTGTGAGTACTCATCCAAAGTACTCACAAGCAAGGAGCTACACTACATATGCATGGATATATGTGTAAAGGGCCATATCAGTGGGGTGAACTGCAGAATGCCAGAATAAGAGGGGGATAGCTAATCCTGTCGAAGACTACGCTTCTGGCAGCCTCCGTCTTGCAACATGTAGAAGAGAGTAGACTGAAGTCCTCCAAGTAACATCGCATAGCATAATCCTACCCGGCGATCCCCTCCTCGTAACCCTGAGAGAGAGCAACCACCGGGTTATATCTGGCACTTGGAAGGGTGTGTTTCATTAAGTATCCGGTTCTAGTTGTCATAAGGTCAAGGTACAACTCCAAGCCGTCCTGTTACCGAAGATCACGGCTATTCGAATAGATTAACTTCTCTGCAGGGGTGCACCACATAACCCAACACGCTTGATCCCATTTGGCCGAACACACTTTCCTGGGTCATGCCCGGCCGCGGAAGATCAACACGTCGCAGCCCCACCTAGGCTCAACAGAGAGGTCAGCACGCCGGTCTAAACCTAAGCGCACAGGGGTCTGGGCCCATCGCCCTTAGCACACCTGCACGTTGCGTGGGCGGCCGGAAGCAGACCTAGCCTAACAGGCGTTCCAGTCCAATCCGGCGCGCGCCGCTCAGTCGCTGACGTCACGAAGGCTTCGGCTGATACCACGACGCCGGGATACCCATAACTACTCCCACGTAGATGGTTAGTGCGTATAGACCAAATGGCCAGACTCAGATCAAATACCAAGATCTCGTTAAACGTGTTAAGTATCCGCGAACGCCGACCAGGGCCTGGCCCACCTCTCACCCAGGTAGTCTCAACCTGCCCTGTCGCTCCGCCACAAAGTAACAGTCGGGGGCCGTCGGGAACCCAGGCCCACCTCTACCGGGATGGAGCCACCTGTCCTTTCAGCCCCCATCTCCGAATAGTATCACAGGTAATGTAATAGTGTAAAGTATATAGTATATGCCCGTGATCACCTCCCGAAGTGATGACAGCCCGAGAGTATAGCATGGCAGATGGACAAGAATGTAGGGCCACCGATGGAACACTAGCATCCTATACTAAGAAGTAGGATAGCGGTAAAGGTAACAATGAGAGTAGCAAGGACAAAGTTATGCAAAGAAAGATAGGATCAACTGAAAGCGATAACATGCTACACTACTCTAATGCAAGCGGTATAGAGAAGAGTAGGCGATATCGGTGATCAAATGGGGGCTTGCCTGGTTGCTCGAGACAAGAAGGAGGGGTCGGTGCGACGTAGTCGACCACAGGGGCATCAAAGATCGTCATGGGGTCTACCGGAGAGAAGAGGGGAGAAACAGTAAATTCATAGCAAGCAAGTGCATAACAGGATAACAGTGAGCTAGGCGTGTTCTAACGCGGTATGAGGTGATACGGTGAAGGGGAAAACATCCGGAAAGTATTCCGGTGTTTAGCGTTTGAGCGAGATGAACCGGAGGAAAGTTGCGTGTTTGCTATGCTAGGGATGTGTGGCGGACGAACGGGCTGCGTATCCGGATTTGTCTCGTCGTTCTGAGCAACTTTCATGTACAAAGTTTTTCCATCCGAGCTACGGTTTATTTACTATTAATTTTTAAAGTTTTAAATCATTTTCTAAATTATTATTATTATTTAATTCGAAAATTAAATGTTAAAATGCTATGGGTACATAGAAGTGTACCCACAGATGGGCTTGGGTGGCTGACCAGTAGGCCCGGTTGACTTGGTCAACTGCCCAGTCAGCAGAGGCTGACTGATGGGGCTGGTCAAGTCAATAGCCCAGTCAGCATTGGCTGTTGACTGGTCAAACTAACTAGTGGGTCCCGCTTGTCATAGGCTCATAGCAATTAAACAGGGTTAATTAGCTTTAATCAAATGATTAGGTTAATCTAATCCGGCTTAATTAAGTTAACTAATTATTTAATTAATTTTTTTAATTTTTTTTGAATTCCTTTTCTTTCTCTTTTTTTAAACGTTCTGGGGGTGGGGCCCCTTTGTCATAGGCCCCTGGGGAGGCCTATCGGGCGCTGGGCTATCGGGCGTGGCCTCAGGCGCTGATTTAGGCGCCGCCGAACGGGCCACGGCATGAGCAAGGGCCCGAGGTGACGACGGTCCCGGGTGGGTGCGGTGGCGCGGACAGGCGAGGACGACGTCGGAGCGGGGGCTGGCATGGATGGGCGGTTGGTGCGGCGACGAACAGTGCAGGGGGCTGTCGGGCGAGGCCGCGGCAGAGGGGCAGCGCGCGTGGCAACCGCCGGCTTTGGCAGCAGGGCCAGTGGGAGGACGGCGTCGCAGGAGGGAGAGGAGGTCGGGGCGGCGTGCAAGGCGACGTTCGACACGGGAGAAGGGGAGTACGATGAGAGGGAGGTGCTCACGGCGGGGCCGTAGGGTACTGGCAGTGGGCTCGGGGAGGTCCGGCGAGGCGGCATCGGCGACGGAGAGGACGGCGGCGACGGGGTCGACGTCGGGGTGGTCGACGACGAAGAGGACGGGGGCGATGGCGTCCGGCGAGGTGGTCCTCCAGGCGATGGTGACGGCAAGGGGGCGACGGGGTGGCTCCGGTGAGGCTCGCGGAGCTCCAGCGGCGCAGGCGCGCCGTCGGGTGATTGCTCGGGGTGGAAGAATGGCGCAGGGAGGAGGAGTTCGTCGCCGGCGAGCGGCTCATCCGCGGCAACCGGGTCGCCGGACGGTGCGAGGGCTCGAGCACGGGTCCTCCGAAGCCAGCGTGGCGGCGATGCAGTGTGTGTGCCGTGTGCGTGGGGGAGGGGGCAGCGCGAGAGAGAGTGGCGGACGAGGGGAGTGGGGGTGGTAGCGATTAGGGTTTGGTCGCCCTAGGGGGCTATAGGCGCCGGCTGGGCCGGCCTGGTTGGCCCAGAGGCCAGCTGGGCTGTGGCCTAGTGGGGGGGTCTTTTTATTTTTTTTTGTTAGTTTAGTTTTTCTCTTTTGTATTTTCTTTTATTTTATTTATTTACTTTTCTGTTTTAAATCATTTTAAATTATTTAGGCCTTTTATAAAAATGTGTTTACTGCACCATATTTATCTATGTAATATTTAGTACAACCCGAACATTTTTGTTTTAAATTTTGAAAAACTTTTATCGCTGACATTAATTTGAAATTGAATTTTGAAATGGTTTTGATCCAACGCGATATTACCATTAGCACCGGTGTGACGTGGCACCGTTAACGTGGGATTTCTGTAGCTTAATTACCCGGGCGTCACAATTCTCCTCCACTACAAGAAATCTCGTCCCGAGATTTAAGCAGGGGAGTAGCGGGGAAGGTGCTGGTAGCGAGAAACCCAACGTGTCTTCTCTGTCTTGGTTGCTCTTCTCGAAGAGGTCGATCCCTTACATGGACGTCTTCATTTCTCTGCTTCATCGTATCATGATGAAATTGTCGACCTTTCTTCAGGATCTCCATCGTTCTTACGAAAGAATAAAGAGTGGGCATTCCGGGAGATCAGACCTCTGCAAGGTCGACTATCTGGTCGATAACATCGGGGAGGGTGGCAGATAGCAACTCTCGAATTGAAACTTAAGAATATATCGTGAGCAAGTAAGAAGGTGCAAAATAGAAGCTTCAAGCGCATAGGCAATCGTCGATGCCTGAAACAGAGTGTGAAAGGGGGTTCAAAGCAATCGGAATAAGTATTCTGTCTGATACCAGAATAGATCAGTAGGACGGTGGTCCATGAATTACATATGAGGCCATGCGCGAGGAATAAATTTGGGAATAGGGGGTGCAAAGGAGAGACAGGTTTCGATCCTGTGGAACTGTGGGTTATGGGCCCACCATGTGGATTAACAGCAGGAAGGGCGGTGACGTCTTGCACGACCATGTAAGCATGGCAAGTCAGAGGATAGTCTGTCGGTTATGTCAGGAACAACATCGGTACCAAGGGTGAGGGACGAAGAGAACCATTTTCCTGCTCGTTGAACGAGGCGGACCAATAGGCAAAGTTCTCGTCCATCGATGGTTACCGGAATGTCATCAACAATAATGTGAGGTCTTACTTACAGTGGTACAACGAGGTGCTTACCTAAGCAGGGAATTATCCTTTGCTTCAGCTAAGTCTGATTCTTTGGAAAGGTTAAACAAAACAATGGAAAGGATAGTATCATTATCATATTAAACAGAATAATTGAAAGGAAAATGTGTTTAAACACATATTTCAGGAGTATATCCTTCCCAAGGACAAGCAAAGCATGATATCCATGACAAGATATAATGTAGGAAACCCTTTAGGTAAGGGGAGAGAAATTTCATGACATTACCGAACAGCGGTGTTTGGATAATTGAGCAAGAAACATTTAGCATTGGGCTTCAAATGTTCTTGTTGAAAATCGAGTACCACAACATGCATCGAGATAGCATTGACATTGTCATCAAGTAAGGGTCAGAATTTGGATGCACAAAGGATCCATCAGGAACAACTTATAGAATAAGTCTTACAATTTCCTCATGGAAGAATGGTTATCTTTGCTAAAAAGGAAACGATACCAATAGGTCCTCCGGTCATGTGTGCTAGGCATGACATCACCTTACCGAGCCATATAAAGACCAATGTTATAACTCTTGGAAATATGTTCCAACCATCATATCTGACCGAGGTCAGATCCGATTGGTGTCAGGATACCACAGACTCATGATGCCTGAGAATGAAGGGTGCAACTCAATTTGACATGATGGAGTTGCAAGATTCTCGGGAAATAAACTATGGAAGCAAGTTCTGAATCATGAGTTCATCATTAAACCAAGGAGAGGATGGGGAGGTGGCTGATGAACTCAGCGAAAATTCATTGGGACCTCCAAAAGATGGATTTCCACAATTATGTGAACAGGGAGATAGCATTTGTCAGATCAAATGATATAATGAGTTATGCTCGAGGAAAACATACCCAATTAAACATTGGTGGAAAGGTGCGCCCGAAATATGGGTTGGGTTGCACGACCAATGTTATAATGGTGATTCAATAACCAATGGTCTAAGAATGAAATGTCGACCATTAACTTCAAAGCAATAGGGTTGCTAGAAGTGCAGAATCCAACCAACACCGTTCACTTGTGGGTACCCCGGTTGGAATCAACACGAGGACCAAGAAAGAATGGTGATGGTGAGAAGTATCATTATAGCAAGAATTTCTTAAGAGGTGGAGCAATCCTCACAACATTCCTGACATCACAGATGGTAATACTCCACGGTAGATCATAACATAAGTTGGATAGCAAGGAACTCAAGGTACAACACAAAACTTAGAACAAGTTTGTGTTGGAGGGAAGGCAATAAAGTGGTCGATGACAACAAAAGTCATCAAGGCAAGGATGGTATTTCTCATCATGAATTCAATTGATATCTTGGAAAAGCTCGGAATACTGATGATGATCACGACACATTTGTCGAGAGATTTCAGGAAGATGTAATCGATCGACGATGACATCAAGTCAAACGGATGATGAAGCGAAGGGTTATTGGAAGCACGAGTAGGACACAAACTCGAGATCAAGTTTGTTGTTCAAGATGGAACGATATGATGAGCAAAGTCTACGTAAGCTTAGCTCATCGTCGAAAACTTTGCTCCGGGAAGGACCAGGTAGCACAGTTAAAAGTTGCACGATAATGATATGGCCGATCAGGCTAGGAATGGCGTGATCGGGTACAAACTCGTACTTAAAGAAGATTATCAAGTGTCGTTGAACCGAAATGCAGACTCGGTTCAGTTATCGGTGTCTTTGTGTGTTTAATAACTCCGAGCCCATGAAATTTTTTAATCGGTGAGTATGTAGTACTTGATGAAGAACTCATAAGAAATTATGCAGTTCCAAGATAATCTCGAAATACCAGGGGTAATACTCGAAGACGGATCAAAGTAGAGGTTGGACCGGGGTATTGATCCACAGAAGACAAGTGCTTACAATTGCAACAAAAATGGTATTTAAATGAGAACATGGTCGGAACCACTATTGTAAAAGGCCGGACCCCAGATATAAGATGAACTTATATCAAGGGAATAATTAATTTTTAAAAGAAGCTTCAATGAGAAGAGGTACATCGTGTCCATGGGCATGAACAAAAAGTTCAAGGTCGACTCCCACTTCTCCAATGCATAACCTTTCATCCACTTCTCGCGTTCGATGAAGTTGTATTGTTGAAATTTTATCTAGCAAAATACCAGAAGAGTATGACTCATGAAAACTTTCGGGTTCACACGGTTTAGAGAAGGCATATGTTCAACCCATAGGGGCTTCTTAGAAACACATACCACAAGTTTCAAGAGTAAATAACACAAGCCCGAAAGCAGAGCATGGTTGGCCAAGCAGAGGATACAATTTACCCAAGGCATTATGTATCCGAGAAAAGACTCACAAAGTTATTGAATATGAAGGACGTCGTCGGATAAAATCCGATAAAGGTTCTGGTGGTCCACAAGGGATCTGACGTGAGCATCGGTACTCAACTAGAGGAAGAAGAATGCAAGGAGATCAGATTATAGAAACAACTGACTAACTCAATTGTCAAATGCAAAGGAATTATGATTTCCAAATCAAGGGATCAGAAGCAATGCTCCGATTAGGGATGGATAAGTTGAATAGCCTTAGGGTACAATCAATGACAATTGGATTGGTCGAGAACCAATTCCAGTTAAAGAATGGCAGCTCAGCCGGAAAGGTAATTTAGAAGGGTTGATAGATGATTGTGTGCATTCGCACACCTGTTGAATCAATAGGATCAAAATGACGGTGTCAACAGATACTAGTGAATATTGCCAGATATATGGGAAGCATCCATAATGCAAGTAGACAAGTGTTTGCAGAGCCATAAAGCTACTAAGGATTTTCGGAGGATTGAATAGTTTTTCAAAGACTGTTGTGAAACACATGAACAACTGGGGATGAGCGGATACACGACAAGTGCGAGGATTTATTTGAAGGGGTATTCATGTGGCAAAGAACTGCTAGGTAATAGGCACAAAGTATTCTCGGAACAATAGAGAAACTTTGGGGTATCTTGTAATAACAAGATCAATGGGGGATGATCGTATGAATGGCAAGTGTAAGTAGTTTTCATAGGGGTTGACGGTGGAAGGAAATCGCAAATGTGATGGCACAAAGACTCGAGAAAACATCGTAGAGTAACCCGGAATCTTCTAGTGCTGACGATCATCCGAAGTGAGGGGCTCTCCGGGAGAAAGTACTTGCGAGAACCTAAAGTTAGTTTTGTTTTAGCAAAATCGTTTAACCCGAATAGAAGAGAGTTGAGAATCGAGTAAAGGTCGAGGAGTAAAAGATCCTAGTACCACCCAATGGCGGCGTGGGCCCGTAAGGCACACAACCATGTTAGTAAAAGTTTTGTAATGTCTAGACTCGACTTCGCCAAGGAGTGTGGAAGGATTCCTACAGGCGATCGGCTCGATACCAACTTGTGGCGCCCCGATTCAATCGTACACTAATCATGCACGCAAATGTGTATGATCAAGATCGAGGACTCACAGGAAGATATCACAACACAACTCTAAAACATAAATAAGTCATACAAGCATCATAATACAAGCCGGGGCCTCGAGGGCTCGAATACAAGTGCTCGATCATAGACGAGTCAGCCGGAAGCAACAATATGTGAAATCTGAGACATAAGTTAAACAAGTTTGCCTTAAGAAGGCTAGCACAAAGCGGGACACAGAGATCGAAGAGGCGCAGGCCTCCTGCACGGATCCTCCTAACTACTCACAGTGGTCGCCGCGGGCTGCACGTAGTAGTAGTAGGCACCTCTGGTGTAGTAGTCGTCATCGACGGTGGCGTCTAGCTCCTGGGCTTCATCGTCTGGTCGCAGCAACCGGGTAAAGAAAGGGGGAAAAGGGGGAACAAGGCAACCGTGAGTACTCATCCAAAGTACTCGCAAGCAAGGAGCTACACTACATATGCATGGATATATGTGTAAAGGGCCATATCAGTGGGTGAGCTGCAGAATGCGAGAATAAGACGGGGATAGCTAATCACCGCCGAAGACTACGCTTCCGCAGCCTCCGTCTTGCAACATGTAGAAGAGAGTAGACTGAAGTCCTCCAAGTAACATCGCATAGCATAATCCTACCCGGCGATCCCCTCCTCGTAACCCTGAGAGAGAGCGACCACCGGGTTATATCTGGCACTTGGAAGGGTGTGTGTTATTAAGTATCCGTTTCTAGTTGTCATAAGGTCAAGGTACAACTCCAAGCCGTCCTGTTACCGAAGATCACGGCTATTCGAATAGATTAACTTCCCTGCAGGGGTGCACCACATAACCCAACACACTTGATCCCATTTGGCCGGACACACTTTCACGGGTCATGCCCGGCGCGGAAGATCAACACGTCGCAGCCCCACCTAGGCTCAACAGAGAGGTCAAGACGCCGGTCTAAACCTAAGCGCCACAGTGCAGGCCCATCGCCTTAGCACACCTGCATGTTGTGTGGGCGGCGGAAGGCAGAACCTAGCCTAACAGGCGTTCAGTCCAATCCGGGCAGCCCGCTCCGTCAGCCGACGTCCACGAAGGCTTCGGTGATACCACGGCCGGGATACCCATAACTACTCCCACGTATATGGTTAGTGCGTATAGACCAAATGGCGGAACTCGGATCAAATACCAAGATCTTGTTAAGCGTGTTAAGTATCCATGACGCCGACCAGGCCAGGCCCACCTCTCACCCAGGTAGTCTCAACCTGCCTGTCGCTCCGCCACAAAGTAACGATCGGGGCCGTCGGGAACCCAGGCCCACCTCTACCGGGATGGAGCCACCTGTCCTTTCAGCCCCATCTCCGAACGATATCACGAGTAATGTAATAGTGTAAAGTATATAGTATATGCCCGTGATCACCTCCGAAGTGATCACAGCCCGAGTATAGCATGGCGAGACGGACAAGAATGTAGGGCCACCGATGGAACACTAGCATCCTATACTAAGAAGTAGGATAGCGGTAAAGGTAACAACTTGAGTAGCAAGGACAAAGCTATGCAAAGAAGATAGGATCAATTGAAAGCGGTAACATGCTACACTACTCTAATGCAAGCGGTATAGAGAAGAGTAGGCGATATCACAGTGATCAAAGGGGGCTTGCACGGTTGCTCGAGACAAGGAGGGGTCGTCGGTGGCGTAGTCGACCACAGGCATCGACATCGTCATGGGGTCTACCGAGAGAAGAGGGGAGAAGCTTGATAAATTCATAGCAAGCAAGTGCATAACAGGACAACAAGCAGAGCTAGACGTGTTCTAACGCGGTATGAGGTGACACTGGTGAAGGGGGAAACATCCGGGAAAGTATTCCCGGTGTTTCGCGTATTCGGACAGATGAACCGGAGGGGGAAAGTTGCGTGTTTGCTATGCTAGGGATGTGTGGCGGACGACCGGGCTGCGTATCCGGATTCGTCTCGTCGTTCTGAGCAACTTTCATGTACAAAGTTTTCCATCCGAGCTACGGTTTATTTACTATTATTTTTTAAAGTTTTAAATCATTTTCTAAATTATTATTATTATTATTTAATTCGAAAATTAAATGTTAAAATGCTATGGGTACATAGAAGTGTACCTGAGATGGGCTTAGGTGGTGACCAAGAGGCCCGGTTGACTTAGTCAATCGCCTTGCCAGTCAGAGAGGTTTGACGGGGCCGGTCAAGTCAATGGCCCAGTCAGCATTGGCTGTTGACTGGTCAAACTAACTAGTGGGTCCCGCTTGTCATAGGCTCATAGCAATTAAACAGGGTTGATTAGCTTTAATCAAATGATTAGGTTAATCTAATCCGGCTTAATTAAGTTAACTAATTCTTTAATTAATTTTTTTAATTTTTTTTAAATTCCTTTTCTTTCTCTTTTTTTAAACGTTCTGGGGGTGGGGCCCCTTTGTCATAGGCCCCTGGGGAGGCCTATCGGTATTTGGGCGTGGCCTCGGGCGCTGACGAGGCGCAGCGTCGCCCGAGCAAGGCCGGCGCAAGGGCCAGGCGACCAGCGGCCCCGAGTGGAGTCTTGATGGCGTGACAGCGAGGACGACATCGAGCGGGGCTGGCATGGATGGGCGGTTGGTGCGGCGAAACAGTCACGAGGCTG
Organism: Aegilops bicornis; assembly: GCA_021605145.1. NCBI lineage: Eukaryota > Viridiplantae > Streptophyta > Magnoliopsida > Poales > Poaceae > Aegilops > Aegilops bicornis. The sequence continues at coordinate 361,922,459 of CM038674.1, read as the reverse complement.
CAGGCGGCAGCGAGAGGGGCAGCGCGCGTGGCAACCGTCGGCTTTTGGCAGCAGGGCCAGTGGGAGGACGGCGTCGCAGGAGGGAGAGGAGGTCGGGGCGGCGTGCAAGGCGACGTTCGACACAGGAGAAGGGGAGTACGATGAGAGGGAGGTGCTCACGGCGGGGCCGTAGGGTACTAGCAGTGGGCTCGGGGAGGTCCGTGGCGGCATCGGCTGACGGAGAGGACGGCGGCGACGGGTCGACGTCGGGCTGGTCGGCAACGAAGAGGACGAAGCGATGGCGTCGGCGAGGTGGTCCTCCAGCGATGGTGACGGCAAGGGGGCGACGGGTGGCTCGGTGAGGCTCATGAGCTCAGCGGCGAGGCGCCTTGATCGTCGGGTGGTTGCTCGGGGTGGAAGAATGGCGCAGGAGGAGGAGTTAAATCGCCGTGGCGTCTCATCCGCTGCAACCGGGTCGCCAGACGGTGCGAGGAGCTCGAGCCTTGGGTCCTCCGAAGCTGTGGTGGCGGCGATGTGTGTGTGTGCGTGTGCGTGAGGGAGGCGGCGAGAGAGAGTGGGGGACGAGGGGCGTGGGGGTGGTAGCGATTAGGGTTTGGTCGCCCCAGGGGGCTATAGGCGCCTGGGCCGGGCTACTGGTTGGCTCAGAGGCCGGTGAGGCTGTGGCCCGATGGGGGGTTCTTTTTATTTTTTTTGTTAGTTTAGTTTTTCTGTTTTGTATTTTCTTTTCTTTTATTTATTTACTTTTCTGTTTTAAATCATTTTAAATTATTTAGGCCTTTTATAAAAATGTGTTTACTGCACCATATTTATCTATGTAATATTTAGTATGCCCTAACCCTAACCATATCGGTCCTACCGAGTTGCATTTCGGTCCCGCCAAAAATCCTAACGGTCACTAGATTTGCTGAATCGGTCTGACCGAGTTTCTCAATTCGGTCCCATCGAGTTTGGCAAATTGTGTGTAACGGTTAGATTTTGTGTGGAGGCTATATATACCCCTCCACCTCCTCTTCATTCGTGGAGAGAGCCATCGGTGAACCTACACTTCCAACTTACCATTTACGAGAAAGAACTACCTACTCATGTGTTGAGGCCAAGATATTCCATTCCTACCATATGAATCTTGATCTCTAGCCATCCCCAAGTTGCTTTCCACTCAAACCCTCTTTCCACCAGATCCAAATCCTATGAGAGAGAGTTGAGTGTTGGGGAGACTATCATTTGAAGCACAAGAGCAAGGAGTTCATCATCAACACACCATTTGTTACTTGTTGGAGAGTGGTGTCTCCTAGATTGGCTAGGTGTCACTTGGGAGCCTCCGACAAGATTGTGGAGTTGAACCAAGGAGTTTGTAAGGGCAAGGAGATCGCCTACTTCGTGAAGATCTACCGCTAGTGAGGCAAGTCCTTCGTAGGCGACGGCGATGGTGGGATAGACAAGGTTGCTTCTTCATGGACCCTTCGTGGGTGGAGCCCTCCGTGGACTCGCGCAACCGTTACCCTTCGTGGGTTGAAGTCTCCATCAACGTGATGTACGATAGCACCACCTATCGTAACCACGACAAAAACATCCGTGTCTCCAATTGCGTTTGATTTCTCCAAACCCTTCCCTTTACATTCTTGCAAGTTGCATGCTTTACTTTCCGATGCTCATATACTCTTTGCATGCTTGCTTGTTATGTATTGAAAAAGTTAAACTTGTGCCTAAACTCCACTTAAACTTTAATAAGGTTAAAAACTGCAACTTTGGTACTTAGTGTCTAATCACCCCCCTCTAGACACCTCTTCTCAAGATCCTATAGCATCCCCTGTTTCGTCTTCGTTCATCGGTAACTTTACTTGGAGCTATATTTTTATTCACCACATGATATGTGTTTTGCTTGGAGCATCATTTTATTTTCTTTTGTTTTGTTTGTTGTTTGAATAAAATACCAAGATCTGAAATTCTTAAATGTTAGAGAGTCTTCAAATAGTTACATAATTATTCAACTACTCATTGATCTTCACTTATATCTTTCGAAGGAGTTTGTCGTTTGCTCTAGTGCTTCACTTATATCTTTTTAGAGCACGACGGTGGTTTTATTTTGAAGAAATAAATGAACTCTCATGCTTTACTTATATTATTTTGAGAGTATTTTAGAATTGCATGGTAATTTTGTTTGGTTATGAAATTAGTCCTAATATGGTAGGCATCCAAGTTGGGTATTATAATAACTTTCATATAGAGTGCATTAAATACTATGAGAAGTTTGATTTTGTATGATTATTTTGAGATATGAAGGTGGTAATATTAGAGTCGTGCTAGTTGAATAATTGTGAAATTGAGAAATACTTGTGTTGAGGTTTGCAAGTCCCGTAGCATGCACGTATGGTAACCGTTGTGTGACAAATTTGAAGCATGAGGTGTTTCTTTGATTGTCTTCCTTATGAGTGGCGGTCGGGGACGAGCGATGGTATTTTCTTACCAATCTATCCCCCTAGGAGCATGCGCGTAGTGCTTGGTTTTGATGACTTGTACATTTTTGCAATAAGTATGTGAGTTCTTTATGACTAATGTTGAGTCCATGGACTATACGCACTCTCACCTTTCCATCATTGCTCGCCTCTTCGGTACCGTGCATTGGCCTTTCTCACCTCGAGAGTTGGTGCAAACTTCGCTGGTGCATCCAAACCCCGTGATATGATACGCTCTATCACACATAAACCTCCTTATATCTTCCTCAAAACAGCCACCATACCTACCTATTATGGCATTTCCATAGCCATTCCGAGATATATTGCCATGCAACTTTCCACCGTTCCATTTATTATGACACACTTCATCATTGTCATATTGCCTTGCATGATCATGTAGTTGACATCGTATTTGTGGCAAGGCCACCATGCATAATTTTTCATAGATGTCACTCTTGTTTCATTGCCCATCCCGGTACACCGCCGGAGGCACTCATATAGAGTCATGCTTTGTTCTAGTATCGAGTTGTGATCCTTGAGTTGTAAATAGAAGTGTGATGATCATCATTATTAGAGCATTGTCCCGGAAAAACAGAAAAAAAAGAGAGAAAGGCCAAATACAAAAATAAACAAAATAAAAAGGGACAATGCTACTATCATTTTTCCACACTTGTGCTTCAAAGTAGCACCATGATCTTCATGATAGAGAGTCTCTTATTTTGTCACTTTCATATACTAGTAGGAATTTTTCATTATAGAACTTGGCTTGTATATTCCAACAATGGGCTTTCTCAAATGCCCAAGGTCTTTGTGAGCAAGCAAGATGGATGCACACCCACTTAGTTTCTTTTGTTGAGCTTTCATACATTTATAGCTCTAGTGCACCCATTGCATGGCAATCCCTACTCCTCGCATTGACATCAATTGATGGGCATCTCCATAGCTCGTTGATTAGCCACGTCGATGTGAGACTTTATTTTTTTTTGTCTTCTCCACACAACCCCCATCATTATATTCTATTCCACCCATAGTGCTATGTCCATGGCTCACGCTCATGTATTGCGTGAAAGTTGAAAAAGTTTGAGAATACTAAAGTATGAAACAATTGCTTGGCTTGTAATCGGGGTTGTGCATGATGGGAGCATTTTGTGTGATAAAAATGAAGCATGGCCAAACTATATGATTTTGTAGGGATGACCTTCCTTTGGCTATGTTATTTTGAGAAGACATAATTGCTTGGTTAGTATGCTTGAAGTATTATTATTTTTATGTCAATATTAAACTTTTGTCTTGAATCTTTCGGATCTGAACATTCTTGCCACAATAAAGAAGATTACATTGATAAATTTTGTCTTGAATCTTTCGGACCTAGAGCCCAGTGCCAGTTTCAGTTTTTCCTTGTTTTTGAGTATAGCAGAAAAGGAAAACCAAACGGAGTCCAATTGACCTGAAATCTCCAAAAAGATAGTGAAGATCAATGAGTAGTCGAATAATTATGTAACTATGTGAAGACTCTCTAACATTTAAGAATTTCAGATCTTGGGATATTATTCAAATATCAAGCAAAACTAAATAAAATAAAATTACGCTCCAAGCAAAACACATATTATGTGGTGAATAGAAATATAGCTCCAAGTTACCGATGAACGAAGACGAAAGAGGGGATGCCATCCGGAGCATCCCCAAGATTAGGCTCTTGGTTGTCCTTGAATATTACCTTGGGGTTCCTTGGGCATCCCCAAGCTTAGGCTCTTGCCACTCCTTATTCCATAGTCCATCAAATTTTTACCCAAAACTTGAAAACTTCACAACACAAAACTTAACAGAAAACTCGTAAGCTCCGTTAGTATAAGAAAATAAATCACCACTTAGGTACTGTTGTGAACTCATTCTTAATTAATATTGGTGTAATATCTACTGTATTCCAACTTCTCTATGGTTCATACCCTCCGATACTACTCATAGATTCATCAAAATAAGCAAACAACACAATGAAAACAGAATCTGTCAAAAACAGAATAGTCTGTAGTAATCTGTATCATTCGAATACTTCTGTAACTCCAAAAATTCTGAAATAAATTGGTGCACCTGAGGAATTTGTCTATTAATCATCTTCAAATGGAATCAACCTAAAATCACTCACCAGTAAAAAATGGCAGCTAATCTCGTGAGCGCAAAAGTTTCTGTTTTTTACAGCAAGATCGCAAAGACTTCACCCAAGTCTTCCCAAAGGTTCTACTTCGCACAAACACTAATTAAAACAATAAAACCACATCTAAACATAGGCTATATGAATTATTTATTACTAAACAGGAGCAAAAAGCAAAGAACAAAAATAAAATTGGGTTGCCTCCCAACAAGCGCTAACGTTTAACGCCCCTAGCTAGGCATCATGATTTCAATGATGCTCACATAAAAGATATGAATTGAAATATAAAGAGAGCTTCATGAAGAATATGACTAGCACATTTAATTCTAACCCACTTCCTATGCATAGGTATTTTTTAGCAAACAACTCATGTGAACAATAATCAACTAGCATAAGAAGGCAAAACAAGCATAACTTCAAAACTTTAAGCACATAGAGAGGAAACTTGATACTATTGCAATATCTACAAGTATATGTTCCTCCCTCATAATAATTTTAAGTAGAATCATGAATGAATTCAACAATATAACCATCACATAAAGCATTCTTTTCATGATCTACAAGCATAGAAAATTTACTACTCTCCACATAAGCAAAATTCTTCTCATTCGGAATAGTGGGAGTATCATAAGAAACTCGAATACTATAAATTGTTTCCACATTAAAAGAGTAATGTTTAGAAAAAGGGTAATCATAATCATGACAAGTTTTAATATAATCATCACTACTTTTTATAGCATAAGTGTCATCACAATAATCATCATAAGTAGCAACTTTGTTCTCATCATAATCAATTGAAACCTCTTCCAAGATAGTGGAATCATTACTAAATAAAGTCATGACCTCTCCAAATCCACTTTCATAATTGTCACAATATGATTCAACACCCTCCAAAATAGTGGTATCATTACTTCCTAAAGTTGACACTCTTCCAAACTCACTTTCATCAATATAACCATCATAAATAGGAGGCATGCTATCATCATAATAAATTTTCATATCAAAACTTGGAAGGTTAAACATATCATCTTCATAAAACATAGCATCCCCAACCTTGGGACAATCATTAATTGCAGCAAATAAATTCTCAAACTTGTCATTCTCATCAAACATGGCATCCCCAAGCTCGGGCCTTTTCATATCATAAGCATAATCACTCTCATCATTAATAGTATGGATAGCACCAATAGTATAGCAATTATCATCATCACAATGAGTAATGGGAGCAACATCATTTGGGAGGGATACCCTTTTACCTTTGTTTCTCTGTCTTTTCTTTTTCTTCTTCACATCATGTGTGGGTTTAATCCTCTTTTTGGAGCTCCTTATTAATGAGATTGGTTGAATAGAAAGCTCCTCCTCGTTACCTGATTCATCATAAGAAAGAATAGGAAGATATTGGGAAATATCTTCCCTTTCATTAATATTCTCTTCATATTCTATTGTTTTCTTGTCTTTATGCAATTGGCAATATAAGGATTTTCAATGCAATTCACCGCACAATACATATAAATTTCCTCTAGATGAAAATCAAGAACTTTATCAAGGAAATTTTTTGGCATATCCTTAGTTATACGTTTCATTTCTTCATAACCCACAAGATAACTAAGTTCATTATGATGCGCAAGGGAAATCAAGTCATCGTAATTTTTGGACACGATACGATCATGAAACAATTTGCATTGGATATTTAAATGACCACGTTCATTACAAAGTTCACAAGGATGACTAAGAAAATTTAAATTTTCAGAACAAACATCTCGCCTTTCTTGCAACCATTTGGTTTCTAAATACTTATGCCTCTTGCAAAATCTATCTTCCCTATTTGGTGTGTACTTGCAAACTCTATGCACTTCACAAAAATTGACATGCTTATAAGAGACACTTTCATCATGACTAGTGTAATCATCATTAGTACTATGGATATTCAAAGAGTTCGTACTAACAACATTGCAATCATGCTCATCATTCAAAGATTTAGTGCCAAACATTTTAATGCATTCTTCTTCTAGCATTTTGGCACATTTATCGGAATCCTTATTTTCACAAAAGATATTAAAAAGATGAATCATATGAGGCACCCTCAATTCCATTTTTTTGTAGTTTTATTTTATAAAATAAACTAGTGATAAAACAAGAAACTAAAAGATTCGATTGCAAGATCTAAAGAAAAGACAACCCTGCAACGGCGCCAGAAATTAGCTTGATGTCTACTACACAACCCTCTTCTTGTAGACGTTGTTGGGCCTCCAAGTGCAGAGGTTTGTAGGACAGTAGCAAATTTCCCTCAAGTGGATGACCTAAGGTTTATCATTCCATGGGAGGCGTAGATTGAAGATGGTCTCTCTCAAACAACCCTGCAACCAAATAACAAATAGTCTCTTGTGTCCCCAACACACCCAATACAATGTAAGTTGTATAGGTGCACTAGTTCGGCAAAGAGATGGTGATACAAGTGCAATATGGATGGTAGATATAGGTTTTTGTAATCTGAAAAATATAAAAACAGAAAGGGAACTAATGATAAAAGTGAGCACCAACGGTATTGCAATGCTAGGAAACAAGGCCTAGGGTTCATACTTTCACTAGTGCAAGTTCTCTCAACAATAATAACATAATTGGATCATATAACTATCCCTCAACATGCAACAAAGAGTCACTCCAAAGTCACTAATAGCGGAGAACAAACAAAGAGATTATGGTAGTGCATTTAAACCACCTCAAAGTTATTCTTTCTGATCGATCTATTCAACAGTCTGTAGTAAAATAACACGAAGCTATTCTTTCCATTCGATCTATCATAGAGTTCATACTAGAATAACACCTTAAGACACAAATAAACCAAAACCCTAATGTCACCTATGTCGTGGTTTTGTCACGGCAGATGTCCTAGTGAAAGGACTTAGTCGTGGAGCCATCGCGACGGGTTAGCTTAAAGGGGTTAAAGCGGACAAAGGACGCAAGAAGTTTATACTGGTTTGGCCCCTTGTGGTGAAGGTAAATGCCTATTCCAGTTGTTGTGGAATTGCTAGGGTTTCGATGACCAGGGAGCGAATCCGCTATGCCTGGCTCTCGAGTTGTTGTTTGTTGTCCCTAAACCGCCGTCGTGTCGTCCCCTTATATACATGGGTTGACGCCCATCGGTTTATAGAATCCCGAGGCCGGCTCATAAACGTGTCCGGCTCGGCTTCTATCATTTCTATCTTACAACACAAGTTACCTGTCATATGGCGGTTTATGTCTACAAGCCCTAAACCGCCTTTGGGCCATGGGCCTTCGTAAAGTGCCACACTCCTTGTCTTCATGGGCTTCCAATATAAATAACTCATTATGGGGATAACCCAGCCTCTCCTGGCCGGTTTACACCCAGTAGTAATATCCCCAACATTAGGCCCCATATTGATTTGAACCTGTTCATGTCAATCTTCAACACTTAGGAAAATTCCTCCTTCAGCACCTTCGCGTAAATCTTGTAAACCGCCATGACTTCATCTTCCAGGATCATAATAACCCGCCATGACGTCACCTGTTATTAAAAATTGCACATATCTCACTCTCATTAATGAGCTTCCAACAATCGAGGCGACAGCTCTGCCACATATCCAACTTTTGGGCTCCTCGATTTTCGCGCCTGTCACTTATCCCTTCGCCTTATAAATAAGACCAAGGGGTCATTCTCATTTTTCCCCGTGCCTCTTTGCTTCTTCTTCCTCCTTGTGCCGACCTGACCTTCACGCGGCCGCTGGTAAATCAAGCTTCGCCTTTGTCCTCAACTCGGCCGCATCAACTTTGAGCGCATACGGAAAAGCTGCGCCCCTCCGCTGTTCCATCAGTATCGGTAAGTTTCCCTTTTCTTTGTCCTAGATCCACCATTAGGGTTTCGGTGTTCATCAAAACTTGAAGTTGTTCTTCCTTGTTCTTCTTCATAGCATAAATGACGACCTCAGATCTGCCACTTTCTTACACAGTTGTAGTTATACTCCCCTTTTTCATCCTTAGATCATCCGCCCGTGTAGAAAAACTCATCTAGATCGATAAACCGCTTAAGCACCTGTATTTTAGGTCTGAATACATTTTGATTCTTGTCTGGCTGCAGATCTGAAATAACCATATCAATCTGTGAAACTTGTTTTTCCTCACTTAGACATTTTAGATCTGTACCTTCCATACCAGTGTAGGCGGTTTAACTTTTTAGAAAATGATAATCTGGCAGGCACCATTAGTCCCCTCTTAAACCGCCAATTCGTTATCTTGGTAACCCCTCTGATGTCAGACTCTGGTTTAGCAAAGCGTATATGCCTCTGTTTCTACTTCTGATCTTGCGTCGCTTTATGCTTGTTCGTCATAAATCTTAAACAGGCATTGATCTTTTTCCAGCTTTTCATTTGAGATGGAAAAACAATTTTATGCTTGTAACTGGGTCCCTTCCCAGGTTATGGAAGCGCAACTAGAGGGATGTATCGCAACTGGCGCTTTAGCAAAGAAAAAAGTCATCCACTGGAGGGTACCCGGTCCAGAAAATCCTCCTGAACCCAAAGATGGAGAAGTAATTGTATTTGTTTACCACCTGGGTCGAGGGTTTAGCCCTCCCGGATCAAAAAAATTCCGAGATGTACTTGCTAGTTTCCAACTCCATCCTCGGGACATTGGACCAAACTCTGTGTCCAATATTTACAATTTCCAAGTATTTTGCGAGGCTTATCTTCAAGAGGAACCCACAGTTGAACTGTTTAGGGATTTCTTCTATTTGAACCGTCGTACAGAGTTTACAAACGGATCCAACACTGAACTTGGTGGAATGGCTATTCAAAAGAGGAAAGATGTCAGCTTCCCTCACGCCAAGCTTCATAGTCACCCCAAGGACTGGAATCAGACTTGGTTTTATTGCTGGGATACATCTCCAACTGATGAAAATCCTCTACCGGGTTATTGTCCTCACCGGCTTAGCAACACTCACCTGTTTCCTCAGAGGCTGACTGCAAAGGAATGGTCCAACTATGCACCACAACTCTCAAAACTCAGAGCCTTTATGGCGAACGGTTTAATAGGTGTCGACTTTGTTCGCTGCTGGATATCCTGGAGCATTCTAACTTTAAGCCGGCGCCCCGGTTTAATGTGTGAATACACAGGGAGTTTGAAAGATCCTCAATGACATGTTGACATACAGTTAACAGAAGCTGAAGTTACTGAGTCTGTCAAGAAAATACTGAATGAATCGGAGGCTGTCTGTAGCCAGACTGGATTAAGTCCTTTCTGCACTTCCAACAAACTGCCAGCTGTAAGAATCATATAACTTTTGTTTTGAGTTTAATCCTTTTAAGTACTCTCTCAAATCTTTGTCCATCTTTGACATGGTGATGATCCATTCTGGAAGAAGAAGCCACAAGATAAACCGGCCAAGACACCTCGCCCCAAGACCAAGGTTACTAAAAAAACCTGCCAAGAAGCGGACCACTGAGTCTTCTGAACCAAATGCTGATGCTGACCTGGATAATCCGGACTCAGAGGTAGAACTTGACTCCCTTGGTTCTTTTTTCATACACCTCATTGATAATGACTATTATTAGGACGACGCTGAAGGCAGCCAATCTGATGATGTAGAGGTAATTATTCTTTCCTCCGGTTCAGATCCTCGGCCAACACAGAAAATTCGTCGAGCAAACAGGAAAGTAAAATTTTCTCACCCCTCACTCACTTGGACCCAAACTTTCTTTTGAAGACGCAGCAACACGAAGCTCGTCAGACAACCCCAAGACAATGACGGTAGTTACCTCCGCCGGTTTACCGAATACTCCAGTCCCGAAACGCCGATCAGAGGTCTCTTATATTCCTGATACTTCATGCCCCAAGGCGGGTTGTTTTCGACAGCCTCTTAATCCGTCTAATTCAAATTATCAGGGCACACCTCACTCATCTTCTGGCGAGTCAACGGCCACACAACTTCCAACCCTCAAGATGGTTCCTGGGTGAGTCATGCTTTAAATTTACCCTTAATACCTTATGTTCACCTTGTGTATTGACCTTTATGTTTGTTCTTCTTAGTGCCAAGCCTAGACCCAGCAAGAAGGCTCGGCTAAATAAACCGTCTGATGACAATGTCACTATTGAACCGGAAAAGACTCCAGATCCGGTAGAGACAAATGATGATGCTATGCTTGATGATCCGCCACCTCAAGACCATGACTTTTTAGCTGAAAAAGTAGAAGTTGACGCCACAGGCCATGCTGATACCCCGACAAGCCTGGCCCGAACTGATGATAAACCGGCAAGTCCAGCTAAGGCTGCTGACAAACCGTCAACTCTAGTGAAGGATGCTGATGACAAAGAAGATGACATTATGATTACTGGCTTCAGCCACACCGCTCATGGCAATCATGTTGCTTTATCGATGCATAGTGCCAAGGACGAGCTTTCTTCTATGGGCAAAGGCAAATGGAACACAGATTTGTCAAGCTATGCCCACCTCAACGCCCAAGACATCCATTCTGGTTTTTAAAACCGTCTGTATACAAGCCGCAACTTCGAAGCCGGTTTAGTGAATCTGATGACAGAGCGATATGAGGTAACTGCATAACCGCTTCTCTCTTATGTCCAATTCCAAATAAAACTCCAGTAGCCCCCGAGTGTCGGTTTATGATATCCATCTAAACCGGGACTTTGTAATATCTCAACTTTGCATGCTTAGCCTCCAAGGGTCGGGTCATTTTTTTAAGATGAACCGGTGCTTTAGAATTGTAATGTTGCAACTTTCGCCATTGTAGTCCCCAAGGGCCGGTTTAACTTATGAAGATGAACTGGTGCTTTAGAAGAATACCCATAATGTTACATTGAGCAAACATACATTAGGCCCCAAGTGCCAAGAGTAATACTTGTATTGCGCTTGTGACTTGTAGAAATTTTCTGATAACGATCAAATAGGCATTAGCCCCCAAGTATCAGGTGCATAACTTGTTATGTGCTTGGTACTTCAAATATGTACTGGCAACTGATGATATGTCTGTCTCTTATAGGCTGAGCTGAGAAAAAAGGACACTCAAACCGTCGATCTGCAAGAAAACATCAAATCCCAGCAAGCAGAAACCTCCAAAGCCAAAGATGAGCTGACCAGTGCCTTAGCCGCCATGGAAAAGCTGAAGGAGGGTTTCAACAAGGAGCGGGCGGATTGGGAAATAGAAAAATCCGCATTGCAAAAAAGAGTCGAGGACGCAGAAGCAGCTCTTAAACCAGTGGTACACGAGCTGATTGGTGTGAAGCGGCAAATACATGTCATGACTGTTGTTGTGTTTGGTAAATATCTTTGCTTTAAATTTTTCACATATCATCCCATACGGTTTACTAATGTTCACAATGATGCAGGAACTCGCATTAGTCATCTGGGCTCTGACGTACAGAAAAAGTTGAAGGCTGCCTATACCCTTATAGAGCAGTTATATATCAGCACGCAACGGGTCATATGCACTGCTTCTCATAACAAGCCGCCCCCAACCTTGATCAAAGAAACTTTAGAAAGGTTGTCAATGCTGCCCGCCCGGGTCGAAGAATTGAAAAGATCGGCTACAAGGGCAGGTGCTCTGACTGCGCTAACCCGGGCTAAAGCATGGGTGCCTGACCTTGATCCAGTGGATGTGGGTAAAGGTTATTCGAGCTTAAGGGAAGACGGATCAGAGTTTGGCAATGATGACCTCCGAGTCTTAACCAGGGAGATGCGCCCACTGTCTTGCCAATTGGCTGAAGAAGCTGACCTTTCGTACTATCAGGCGAGTTACGACGTCAACAACAAACGAGTTGCTGCACCAACTCCTGAGGCTCAAAATCTTATCCCGCCAATCCGTAAGCACACCTATGCCCCTGACGTTGAACCGTCCACACTTATCAGTGATGAAGCTGTATTCCAAGCCCTAACTGGGATCGATTGGGCAACCATTGACTTCCAGCCGCTGGGTAGAGAGGAGGAGGATGAACCGGCACAAGGTGATCCGAAGCCGCCAAGCTAGCCTGGTGATGAATCATGATCCGAAGGCCGGTTTGGCCTTCTGCATACCGCAACACTTGCTAAAAACGATTATCCTTTTAGGCATTAAAGCGCCTTGTAATAGGCTAGTTCAAACACTTGGTCTGCTATGCCATCGTGCATATTTATTTTGCCTGACACTGTTTAATCCGCCATGTTTAAGATATATGATGTTCATAATCCGTTGCTGCTCCTGCATACAAGAAGTTGAAAGTGTTCTGGCGGTGTACCGTCGGACGGGTCATGATGCCCAAATACCTAGCCAGGGTTTGTAACCAAGGCTGTGAAAAGATAATCAAATATGAAAATAAATGATACCTGTGACATTGAGTCACATCGTTGGTTGACCAACTTTTGTAGTAAGGGTGGAACCCCAATCTTGAGTACTGATAACTCCTTCCATATTGTGTCGGCTTACGATAAAACCGTACCGGGCTGTGATAAACGTCGGATTGACCATATATAATACTAGCGACTTATAGTCGAAACTAGACCGGGTTAATAAACTTCCAAATTATAAATGATTATGTACTTACAACTTTTGTAGTTGAAAGTCAAGTCGGGTCAATAAACGCCGGCATATCAAAAAATATTATAAATCCCATCAAAAGAGCAAAACTTGGTAAACAAAGCAAAAAAGAACATGCGAGGCTTTTCACGGGCTGCCAGGCCCCAAATCGAGGCTTTTCATGGGCTGTCAGGCCACTGAGTTAAACCATTTCACAAAGCCTTTTAAGATGGACCTCAATCTTTAACCAATCGTCATTTTAACTTTGACAAGTTCAGGGTCTATGAGATTGACTTGTCAAAAGTCCGGTGGGGCATACCAGGTTTACCTGGACGGAGTGGCTGACTTAAGAAAGGTAGGATAACCCGGGGTTTTAGGTGAATACACCTGGCTTCCAAGCCGTGGCTTGATAGCCTATTACAAGTGTAGATTCTTTGTTCATTGAGAAGCAAAGAATCCCCAAGCAATATTTTGAGCTGTGCTCGATTGGGTGCCTATGTTTGAGTTGTGCTTTGCAACACTCTCTTTGGCCCCTAAGTAATTTTCTTTTGGCCTTGAGCCGATCAAGAGGTGTAGCTATGGTTCGAATACGACCAAGCCCCCAAGTGATTTTTATATATGGCTTTATAAGCTGAATCGAGGGGTAAACCGGACACCGCTTTATAAACAGAAGCCCCCATGCAACCACACATGATGTAAGAAAAACAACAGATACCCCGCTTTAGCTGAGGCTCCGGTTTATTATATTGATCATAATATATACATTGTCATAACTATGTACATAAGCAGAGCCTGTGGCTCAAGTATAGTAAGGCCGAAGATGAGCGATATTCCACAGCCGGTGGCTCTCCTCCTCCGATTTATGTGAGTCTTTATGCTCTCAAACATCTATAAGGTAGTATGACCTGTTATGCAGATTCTTGCTGACCACAAAGGGTTCTTCCCAAGGCGGGGATAACTTGTGCATATCAGTCTGATCCTGGATGAGTCGGAGTACCAGATCGCCTTCTTGAAAAGTTCTGGTTCTAACCCGGCAGCTGTGATAGCGACGCAGTTCTTGCTGGTAAATCGCCGAACGAGCTGCTGCAATGTCACGCTCCTCATCTAACAGGTCAAGTGCTTCCTGTCGTGCCTTCTCATTGTCAGCTTCGACATAAGCCGCTACACGAGGCGAGTCATGACGGATGTCACTAGGGAAGACCGCCTCTGCTCCGTAAACCATTAAAAAGGCGTGTAACCCGTAGATTTGTTGGGCGTGGTATTGATGCTCCATAACACAGAAGGTAACTCCTCCACCCAACAACCCGGCGTCCATTGCAAAGGAACCATGAGCCGGGGTTTGATGGCTCTCAAGATCTCTTGATTGGCTCTCTCTGCTTGACCATTAGATTGGGGTTGAGCCACTGATGATACGTCAAGCCAGATGTGCTCACGTTGACAGAACTCCTTCATAGCACTAACTGCCTCTGCCTCCACCCATTTAGTGAACTTATCAACTGCCACTAGAAGGTGGGTCTTCTTATCCTTAGATCTCTTAAAGGGCCCAACCATATCCAGCCCCCAAGTCGCAAACGGCCAAGTGATTGGAATCATCCTCAATTCTTGAGTTGGCACATGAGCGCGCCTTCAGAATTTTTGACAGCCGTCACACCTTTTTACCAAGTCCTCAGCATCGGCATGAGCTGCTAGCCAATAGAAACCATGACGAAAAGCCTTGGCTACCAGAGACTTTGAACCGGCGTGGTGACCACAATCTCCTTCGTGGATCTCACGCAGAATCTCACGGCCTTCTTCAGGAGACACGCAAGGCTGAAACGCCCCTGTCACACTGCAATGATGTAACTCCCCATTGACAATAGTCATGGATTTGGACCGCCGGATTATCTGCCTGGCCAAGGTTTCATCTTCCGGTAACTTGCCTCGGTTCATATACGCCAAATATGGGACCGTCCAATCCGGGATGACACGAAGAGACGCCACCAACTGAGCCTCCGGATCAGGAACAGCCAGATCCTCCTCTGTGGGGAGCTTAACCGACGGATTATGTAGCACATCCAGAAAGACGTTTGGTGGAACCGCTTTACTCTGGGAACCTAAACGGCTTAAAGCGTCCGCCGCTTCATTCTTCCGCCGGTCCACATGATCAACCTGATAACCTTTGAAGTGACCAGCAATAATATCCACTTCTCGACGATATGCCGCCATGAGCGGGTCCTTGGAACCCCAAGTACCAGACACTTGTTGAGCCATTAGGTCCGAGTCACCAAAGCACTTAACCCGGCTTAAATTCATCTCCATATTCAGCTGCATTTTTAGTGCAAGGGAACATTAAACTGAGAACATAACAAAACTTATCACCTTGTGGGGAAGTTAGCACGACTCCAAGCCCCGAGCCCTCCAATTGCCTGGACCCATCGAAATGAATAGTCCAATAAGTATGATCTGGCTTCTCTTTTGGCGCCTGTAATTCTGTCCAGTCATTGATGAAATCCACAAGTGCCTGAGATTTGATCGCCATCCGGGGGATATATTTTAACCCGTGAGGCCCAAGCTCAATAGCCCACTTGGCAACCCGCCGATTGCTTCCACTGTTGGATTATATCCCCCAAAGGAGCAGAACTGACCACAGTGATGGGATGGCCCTGGAAATATTGCTTAAGCTTCCTGCTCGCCATGAAAACTCCGTACACCAGTTTCTGCCAATGTGGGTACCTCAGCTTGGACTCAATAAGTACCTCACTGATATAATAAACCGGCCGTTGAACCGGATACTACTTTCCGGCCTCCTTGCGCTCCACCACAATAGTCGCGCTAATAGCCCGGGCATTAGCAGCCACATATAACAACAAGGGCTCTTTATCAACAGGAGCAGCAAGGACCGGCGGCTTGGCCAGCTGCTGCTTCAAGTCCTCAAACGCTTCATTGGCGCCGTCACTCCAGTCGAAGTCATCCGTCTTCTCAGCATCTGATATAAAGGGATTGCCTTCTCCCCCAAGGCGACTGATAAACTGGCTCAAGACTACAATCCGGCCTGCCAGGCGTTGAACATCATTGATACACTTTGGTTTAGCCGAAGAAGTTATAGCCTTGATTTTCTCCGAATTAGCTTCAATGCCCCTGTTAGACACTAGAAATCCCAAGAGTTTGCCTGCCGGTACACCAAAAACACACTTGGCCGGATTAAGCATCATTTTATAAACCCGGAGGTTATGAAAGGTCTCCTTCAAGTCATCTATCAATGTCTCCTCCTTTCTAGATTTCACCACAATATCATCCACATAAGCATGAACATTGTGGCCGATCTGATTATGAAGACAATTCTGCACACAGCGCTGATAAGTCGCCTGGGCACTCTTGAGCCCAAAAGGCATAGACACATAGCAGAAGGCTCCAAAGGGAGTTAAAAAGTTGTCTTCTCCTGGTCCTTAACTGCCATTTTGATCTGATGGTAACCAGAGTATGCATCCAGAAAGCTCAAACGCTCACAACCCGCCGTAGCATCAATGATCCGATCAATACGAGGGAGAGCAAAAGGATCTGCTGGACAAGCCTTGTTCAAATCTGTGTAATCCACACACATACGCCAAGTGCCGTTCTTCTTAAGTACCAGCACCGGATTAGCCAACCACTCAAGATGAAATACTTCGACGATAAACCCAGCCGCTAAGAGCCTGTACCTCCTCACCAATAGCTTTGCGCCTTTCTTCGTTGAAGCGGCGGAGAAACTGCTTGACCGGTTTAAACTTGGGATCAACATTAAGAGTGTGCTCAGCGAGTTCCCTTGGTACACCTGGCATGTCGGAGGGTTTCCATGCAAAGATGTCCCGGTTCTCACGGATGAACTCGATGAGCGCGCTTTCCTATTTCGGATCCAAGTTAACGCTGATGCTAAACTGCTTGGATGAATCGCCCAGAACAAAATCAACCAGCTTAGTCTCATCAGCCGATTTAAACTTCAAGGCCGGATCATGCTCTGTAGTTGGTTTCTTCAAAGAAGTCATATCCGTCGGATCAACATTGTCTTTGTAGAACTTCAACTCCTCTGTCGCACAAACCAACTCAGCATATGCCACATCACCTTCTTCACATTCTAAAGCGATCTTGCGGCTACCATGTACAGTGATGATCCCCTTATGGTCCGGCATCTTGAGCTCCAGATAAACTGTGACGCCCCCGATTCAATCGTACACTAATCATACACGCAAACGTGTACGATCAAGATCAGGGACTCACGGGAAGATATCACAACACAACTCTAAAATAGAATAAGTAATACAAGCATCATAATACAAGCCAGGGGCCTCGAGGGCTGGAATGCAAGTGCTCGATCATAGACGAGTCAGCGGAAGCAACAATATCTGAGTACAGACATAAGTTAAACAAGTTTGCCTTAAGAAGGCTAGCACAAACTGGGATACAGAGATCGAAAGAGGCGCAGGCCTCCTGCACGGGATCCTCCTAAACTACTCCCGGTCGCCGTCGGGCCGGGCTGCACGTAGTAGTAGGCACCTCCGGTGTATTAAGAGTCGTTGTCGACGGTGGTGTGCAGCTCTGGACTCCAAAGATCTGGTTGCGACAACGAGAAGAAAGGAAAGGGGAAAAGGAGAGAAAGCAACCGTGAGTACTCATCCAAAGTACTCGCAAGCAAGGAGCTACACTACATATGCATGGGTATAAGTGTAAAGGGCCATATCAGTGTACTGAACTGCAGAATGCCAGAAAAAGAGGGGGATAACTAATCATGTTGAAGACTATGCTTCTCGCAGCCTCCGACTTGGCAAAGATGTAGAAGAGAGTAGATCAAGTCCTCCAAGTAGCATCGCATAGCATAATCCTACCCGGCGATCCCTCCTTGTCGCCTCGTTAGAGAGCGATCACCGGGTTGTATCCGCACTTGGAAGGGTGTGTTTTATTAAGTATCCGGTTCTTGTTGTCATAAGGTCAAGGTACAACTCCAAGTCGTCACATTACGGAAGATCATGGCCATTCGAATAGATTAACTTCCTGCAGGGTGCACCACATAACCCAACACGCTTGATCCCATTTGGCCGGACACACTTTTACGGGTCATGCCCGGCCGCGGAAGATCAACACGTCGCAGCCCCACCTAGGCACAACAGAGAGGTCAAGACGGTCTAAACCTAAGCGCACAGGGTCTGGGCCCATCGCCTTAGCACACCTGCAAGACGCTATGTGACGCCGGAAGCAGACCTAGCCTAGCAGGCGTTCCAGTCCAATCCGGCGCGCGCCGCTCAGTCGCTGACGTCACGAAGGCTTCAGCTGATACCACGACGTCGATTGCCCATAACTGTTCCCGCGTAGCTGATTAGTGCGTATAGACCAAATGGCCAGACTCAGATCAAATACAAAGATATCGTTAAACGTGTTAAGTATCCGCGAACGCCGACCAGGGCCAGGCCCACCTCTCTCCTAGGTGGTCTCAACCTGCCCTGACGCTCCACCACAAAGTAACAGTCGGGGGCCGTCGGGAACCCAGGCCCACCTCTACTGGGATGGAGCCACCTGTCCTTTCATCCCCCTCTTCAGAATCACTTGCGGGTACTCAACGAGCTGACCCGACTTTAGTCACCACATGTGTCATGTATAAAGTATATAGTATATACCCGTGATCACCTCCCTAGTGATCACGGCTCGATAGTATAGCATGGCAGACGGACAAGAATGTAGGGCCACTGATGAAACACTAGCATCCTATACTAAGCAGTAGGATAGCAGGTAAGGGTAACAATTGTAGCAACAATGACAGGCTATGCATCATAATAGGATTAACCGAAAGCAGTAACATGCTACACTACTCTAATGCAAGCAGTATAGAGAAGGAATAGGCGATTTTTGGTGTTCAAAGGGGGGGGGGGCTTGCCTGGAAGCTCAGCCGAGAAGGAGGGGTCACAACACCGTAGTCGTCTTTGGGTAGCAGCGGCGTCAGTCTCGGTGTCTAACGAGAGAAGAGGGGGAAGAAACAATAAATATAATGCAAACATAAGCACGACGGTGCATGACAAGACAATGCGCGGTGCTAGGTGTGCCCTAACACGGTAGTAGTGACACTGGCGAAGGGGGGGGGGGACATCCGGGAATGTATCACCGGTGTTCCGCGTTTTCGGACAGATGAACCGGAGGGGGAAAGTTGCGTGTTTGCTATGCTAGGGATATGTGGCGGACGAACGGGTTGCGTATCTGGATTTGTCTCGTCGTTCTGAGTAACTTTCATGTACAAAGTTTTTCCATCCGAGCTACTGTTTATTTCCTATGATTTATCAAAGTTTTATGCATTTTTTAATTTATTTTATTATTTAAATCAAACATTATCCAGAACAGTGAAAGGTGATGTCAGCATGACATCATCCAGGCGTCAGCGGTCAAACCTCAGATGGTCCAGTCAACCCTGACCAGTGGTCCCGCATGTCATAGAGAGAGGCTTAACTAGAGTCTAATTTAAACCTAACAAAGTCTAATTAACATGTGGCCCCCGCTGTCAGTGGCAATATTAATTATAGTTTAAGTTTAATTAGGATTAGTCTTAGTTAACTGAGGGGGTCCCACATGTCGGTGGCACATGGTGCCCAGTCAGCAGGGTTGACTGGTCAACCCAGTCAACTAGGGGCCCTGGGCCCACGGGTCAGCGCCGTCGCCGGAGTAACTCCGGAGACCATGTTTTGCGGCGGCGCGCGTCGGGAGGTGGTCGGGTTTCGACTACGGTGGCTCGTTTCGAGCGCGGGAGGTGGCGTTTGAACGAGTGCGATGAGCCGCATCCAGTGGCGGCGGTGGTGTGGCCGGAGGTGGCCGGAAGTGACGGCGGCGAGCACATCGGCGGAAGGCCGGAGTCGGGCGTGAGCGCAAACGGTGATGCGGGGCATGGCAGGGCGAGATAGCGGTGGCGTTGAGCTCCTACGCGTGCGTCGAGCACGGTTACATGCTCGGACGAGCTCGTTGGTGACGATGTTGACGGCGACGAGCACGACGGCGGAGGCGAGCTACAGCGGAGGCGGCTACTACGGCTGTGGGCACGGATCCGTGGAGAAAGAAGAGGGGAAAAAGGCAGAGCTCACCGGGGAGCACAAGGAAGGCTCGTTGAGCTCTCGGAGCGCAGGGGCAGCGAATCGACGCGGTGGAGCTTCGGTGGCTGGAGGTAGAAGACGATGCGGATCCGGCGATGGAGAGGCACAGAGCTCGAATTAGTCCTTGTAGAGGACGTAGTGGACGACGGCGCATCTCCTAGGCGCGGTCTCGAGGCATGGGGGCGACGGTGACCGCGAGATCGACGGAGGCCATGGAGGCAGTGCTTCGGGCTCGTGCGGGGAAGGAGAGAGCGGCGCGAGGGAGATGGGAGAGTGAGCTAGGGTTCGTCAGGGGGATTCGGGGAGGGGTCGCCGTCGACCTAAAGGAGCCGGGGGGCACCGGATGGCCGCCCCGTGGCCATCTTCGGCCATGGACGCGGTGCGCGCATCCAGCGCGACATGGGTGAACAGGAGAAGGGGGAAGGGGTTAAGTGGGTCGTGTTTTCTGCTAATGGGCCACAGGGCCAGTAGATTAGTTTTGTTGTTATTTTGTTTTTGTTTTTTGTTTTATTTTTGTTCCTTTTTATTTCGGTTTTATAAAAATTAACACTAGCACCTAAATTTTTACTAATAAATATACTACTGCCACATTAATTCTCAACCCAAAATAAAATAGTTTAATATTTTATAAAATTCAATAGGTATTTATTTAATTGTTTAACTACTGCTTTTAATTATCTTAGAGCCTTTAAACATTTTATCAAAGTTTGGTTTCTCCACCATAATTACTTATGATTTATTTGACACGCTTAGAGCATTTTAGTTTTAATGTTTGGAAACTTTTATTGTTTGACATATTTTGAATTTGAATTTTGAACAGGTTTTTGAACTAACGAGAGATTAGCAACAGTAACAGAGGTGATGTGGCATCATTAGCAGAGTTTCACTGTAGCATAATTATCCGGGCGTCACAATTCTCCTCCACTACAAGAAATCTCGTCTCGAGATTTAAGAGGTAGTGAAAGGTGGAAAGGTTTTGGTTACGAATCTAGCGGGTCTTCTCATCCTGGCTTGCTCTTCGTGAAGAAGTTGATCCCCGTCGTTGATGTCTTCATTTTTCTACTTTAGGTCATCTTGACGAAGTCGCATCCTTTCTTCGGGGTCTATCTCATACTTACGAATAGGTAAGGGGCAGTTCGACAATGATAGAATGCTATAAGGGTTAACCATCGGGGGATATCCCATGAATGAACACAGGGGTATATCTCGAGTTGGTCAAATGAAACACATCGAGAGCCAAGCAAGAAGGTATAGTAAGAAGTATCAAGCGGATAGGCAATCGTTCGATGCCCAATTAGAAGGTGAAAGGGTTTCAGTGCACGAGAATAAGTATTGCGTCTGATACCAGAGTAGATCACTAGGAAGGTGGCTTGCGAATTACATATCAAGTCAAGCGCGAGGAATATCTTTGGCAACAGGGTGTACAGGAGAGTTAGGTTTCGATCCTGTAGAACTGTGGGTTATGGGCCCACCATGTGGTTAAAAGTAGGAAGGGCGTTGACGTCTTGCACAGTCATGTAAGCAAGGCATGTCAGAGGTTAGTCTACCAGTTATGTCGACAACAACATCGGTACCAAGGACGAGGGACGAAGAGAACCATTTTCCTGCTCGTTGAAACGAGGTGGACCAGTGGGAAAAGTTCTCGTCCATCGGCGGTTACCGAAATGTCATCAACAAAAGTAACGGGGTATTACTGACAAAGTTGTACACCAAGGTGTTTACATAAGCAGCGAATTATCACTGCTCAGTTAAGTATATTACAAGAAAGTCTAAACAAAACAATGGAAAGGAAAATGCATTTAAACACTTATTTCAGGGGTATATCCTTCCCAAGGACAAGCAGAGCATGATATCAATGACAGGATATAATGTAGAAAACCCATTAGAAAGGGGAGAGAAATTTCATGACATTACCCATACAGCGGTGTTTGGATAATTGAGCAGGAAACATTTAGCATTGGGCTTCAAATGTTCCTGTTGAAAATCGGAGTACCATAGACATGCTTCGAGATAGCATTGACATGGTTTTCAAGCAAAGGTCGGACTTGGGATATACAAAGGATCCATCAGGATAACTTATTAAACAAGGCATTCAATTTCCTCATTGAAAAATGTTTAACCTAGTTAAAAAGGAAACTATAACACTAGGTCCTCTAGTCAGGTGCGCTAGGCATGACATGCCTTACCAAGTCGTATAAAGACCAATGTTATATCTCTTGAAAATTTGTTCCAACCATCATATCTGACCGAGATTCAGATCTTACTGGCGTTAGGATACCTCGGACTCAGGATGCCTGAGAAGAAAAGGTGCAACACAATTGACGAGATGACATTATAAGATTCTCGGGCAATGACCTATGGAAGCGAGTTCCAAAACAAGATTTCATCAGTAAACCAAGGAGAGGATGAGGAGGTGGCTGATAAACTCAGCGACAATTCATCAAGATTTCCAAAGGATGGATTTCCACAATTAAATATTGAACAAAAATGCACCTGGAAATATGGACCAATTAGGACGTTCAAAGTTAGAATGGTGATTCGATACTAAACTATCGGCCATTCACTTCAAAACAATAGGGTTGCTAGAGATATCAAATTCCCACAACAGAGTTCACTCAACACGGGGGCCAAGAAAAGAATGGTGATGGCGAGAAGCATCACTGTAACAAGAATTTCTTAAGAGGTGGTGAAATCCTCACAACATTGTTGACATAAAAGATGGTAATACTTCAATGTAAAGAAGAACAATGCTGGGTAGCAACAAACTCAAGGTATAACACAAAACAAGAACAAGTTTGTGTCGGAGGGAAGGCAATAAAGTGGCCGATGATAATACGACTCATCGAGGGCAAGGATGGTATTTCTCTTCATGAATCCGATTGATATCCTGGAAGAGCTCATAAGGTTGATGATGATCACGACACATTTGTCGTGAGATTTCATGAAGATGTAATCAATCAGCGATGACATCGAGTCAAAGGAATGATGAAGCAAACTCAAAATCAAGTCTGTTCAAGGAGAAATGATATGACGAGGAAGATCACGGAAGATTAGCTTACCATCTAAATCTGTGCTTCGGAAAGAGGGGCCAGGTAGCACAGTTAAAAAGTTGCACGATAATGATATAGTCGATCAGGCTAGCAATGACTTGAAGGATTAATAAACTCATAAGCAATGAAGAATAATTAGAGTTATTGAATCGAAGTGCGGAATTGATTCACTTATCAGTGTTCTCGGTTGACGACAACCCAGAACCCAAGAAAATTGGAATCGGTGAGAAATAACAGTTGATGAAGAACCCATAAGAAGTTATGTAGTTCCATGATATTCTCGCGGTACGGAGGGTATACTCAAGGGTAGAGCGGGATATAGATTGGACAAGTGAAATCATTTGCGAAGGCAAGCACTTAAACTTGTCCAAGAAATGGGATCAAAGAAGAACAATATGGTCGAAACCACGGTCGCAAAAGACCAAGCATAGATAAGAGAAGAAGTTATAACAGGGGATTATTATTACTACGAGAAGCTTCCATGATAAGTTCCACCTCGGGTCCATGGGCATGAACACAAAGTTCAAGGTCGACTCCCACTTATCCAAAGCATAACCTTACATTCACTTCTCGTTTCGATAATGGCATTAGTGTTGAAAGTTTTACCTGGTGAAATACCAGATGAGTATGACCCATGAAAACTTTCGAGTTCACACATATTAAGGAAGGCATAGGTTCAACCCATCAGGGCATCTTAGGAACATATACCACAAACTTCGGGGTAAATAATACAAGCTCGAAAGTAGAGCATTTTTCAAAAGCAGATGATACAATTTACCAAAAGCATTATATACCCATGGAAAGGCTCTCAAGGTTATTCAATATAAAGGACAGTGTTGGATAAAATCCAACAAAGGAACCGATGGTCCACAAGGGATCTGATGTGAGCATCAGTACTCAACCAGAGGGAGAAGAATGCACGGGCATCATATTATAGAACATCTGAATAATTCGATGCTTAGATAACAATGGAATTACAATTTCCAAAACAAGGGATCAGAAGCAGTCACTCTGATCAAGGATGGATAAGTTGGATAGACCAGAGGCACAATTGACGACAAATAGTTTAGTCGAGAACCAGCTCATGTTCAAAAATGATGTCTGAGCCGGAAAGATAATCTACAAGGGTTGATAGATGATTGTGTGCATTCGCACACATGTTGAATCAATGGGATCATAATGACGGTGTCAAAAGATACTAGTGAATATTCCCAGATATATGGGAAGCATCCATAATGCAAGTAGACAAGTATTTGCAGAGCAATAAAGCTGCTTAGGATTTTCAGAGGATTGGATAGTATTTCAAAGACTTTTGTGAAACACCTGAACAACTGGGGATGAGCGGATACTCGGAAAGTGCGAGAAATTATTCTTAGGGGTATTCAGGTGGCAAAGAACTGCAAGGCAAGAGGCACAAAATATTCTCGGGTATCTTGTAATAACAAGATCGACCGGGAATAAAAGTAAGCACGACAGTGTAAGTATTTATCCATAGGAATATTTCGGTGGAAGGGAATTGCAAAAGCAACGGGCACAAGGTCTCGAGAGAAAATCGGAGAGTATCTTGAAATCTTACGTGCAGCGGCGATCATCTGGAATGAAGGGGCTCTCCGGGAGAAAGTATTATCGAGAACCTAGAGTCCGAGTTAGTAAAATCGTTTAACCCGAATAGAAGAGATGTCAGAGTCCCAGAGTATAGGTCGAGGAATAAAAGATCCTACTACCACCCAATGGTGACGTGTGCCCGTAAGACACCCAGCCATGTTAGTAAAAGTTTTTGCAACGTCTAGACTCGACTTCGGCCAAGGAGTGTGGAAGGGGGATTCCTACAGGCAGCCGGCTCTGATACCAACTTATGACGCCCCCGATTCAATCGTACACTAATCATACACGCAAACGTGTACGATCAAGATCAGGGACTCACGGGAAGATATCACAACACAACTCTAAAATAGAATAAGTCATACAAGCATGATAATACAAGCCAGGGGCCTCGAGGGCTCGAATGCAAGTGCTCGATCATAGACGAGTCAGCGGAAGCAACAATATCTGAGTACAGACATAAGTTAAACAAGTTTGCCTTAAGAAGGCTAGCACAAACTGGGATACAGATCGAAAGAGGCGCAGGCCTCCTGCCTGGGATCCTCCTAAACTACTCCTGGTCGTCGTTAGCGGGTTGCACGTAGTAGTAGGCACCTCCAGTGTAGTAAGAGTCGTTGTCGACGGTGGCGTCTGGCTCCTGGACTCCAGCATCTGGTTGCGACAACCAGAAGAAAGGAAAGGGGGAAAAGGGGAGAGAAAGCAACCGTGAGTACTCATCCAAAGTACTCGCAAGCAAGGAGCTACACTACATATGCATGGGTATATGTGTAAAGGGCCATATCAGTGGACTGAACTGCAGAATGCCAGAATAAGAGGGGATAACTAATCATGTTGAAGACTATGCTTCTGGCAGCCTCCATCTTGCAGCATGTAGAAGAGAGTAGACTAAAGTCCTCCAAGTAGCATCGCATAGCATAATCCTACCCAGCGATCCCCTCCTTGTCGCCCTGTTAGAGAGCGATCACCGGGTTGTATCTGGCACTTGGAAGGGTGTGTTTTATTAATTATCCGGATCTAGTTGTCATAAGGTCAAGGTACAACTCCAAGTCGTCCCTGCTATCAAGACCACGGCTATTCGAATAGATTAACTTCCTGCAGGGTGCACCACATAACCCAACACGCTTGATCCCATTTGGCGGACACACTTTTCGGGTCATGCCCGCCGCGGAAGATCAACACGTCGCAGCCCCACCTAGGCACAACAAAGAGGTCAAGACACGCGGTCTAAACCTAAGCGCCTGCAGTGCAGGCCCATCGCCCTTAGCACACCTGCACGTTGCGTACGCGACCGGAAGCAGACCTAGCCTAGCAGGCGTTCCAGTCCAATCCGGTGCGCGCCGCTCAGTCGCTGACGTCACGAAGGCTTCGGCTGATACCACGACGTCGAGTGCCCATAACTGTTCCCGCGTAGCTAGTTAGTGCGTATAGACCAAATGGCCAGACTCAGATCAAATACCAAGATATCGTTAAACGTGTTAAGTATCTGTGAACACCGACCAGGGCCAGGACCACCTCTCTCCTAGGTGGTCTCAACCTGCCATGTCGCTCCGCCACAAAGTAACAAATGGGGGCCGTTGGAACCCAGTGCCCACCTCTACCGTGATGGAGCCACCGTCCTTTCAGCCCCCTCAAGATGCTTGCGGGTACTCAACGAAATGACCCGACTTTAGTCACCACATGTGTCATGTATAAAGTATATAGTATATACACGTGATCACCTCCCTAGTGATCACGGCCCGATAGTATAGCATGGCAGACGGATAAGAATGTAGGGCCACTGATGGAACACTAGCATCCTATACTAAGAAAGTAGGATAGCAGGTAAGGGTAACAACTGTAGCAACAATGACAGGCTATGCATCAGAATAGGATTAACCGAAAGCAGTAACATGCTACACTAATCTAATGCAAGCAGTATAGAGAAGGAATAGGCGATATCTGGTGATCAAGGGGGGGCTTGCCTGGAAGCTCGGACGAGAAGGAGGGGTCGTCAAAACAGTAGTCGTACTGGGTAGCAGCGGCGTCGGTTCAGTGTCTAACAAGAGAAGAGGGGGAAGAAACAATAAATATAATGCAAACATAAGCACGACGGTGCATGACAAGACAATGCGCGATGCTAGGTGTGCCCTAACACGGTAGTAGTGATACCGGCGAAGGGAGGGAAACATCCGGGAAAGTATCACCGTTTTTCCGCGTTTTCGGACAGATGAACCGGACGGGGAAAGTTGTGTGTTTGCTATGCTAGGGATATGTGGCGGATGAACGGGTTGCGTATCCGGATTTCTCTCGTTGTTCTGAGTAACTTTCATGTACAAAGTTTTTCCATCCGAGCTACGGTTTATTTCCTATGATTTATCAAAGTTTTATGCATTTTTGTAATTTATTTTATTATTTAAATCGAACATTATCCAGAACAGTGAATGGTGATGTCAGCATGACATCATCCGAGCGCCGTGATCAAACCTCGGATGGTCCACGTCAACCCCGACGATGGGTCCCGCATGTCATAGAGAGAGGCTTAACTAGAGTTTAATTTAAACCTAACAAAGTCTAATTAACAGGTGGCCCCCGCTGTCAGTGGCAATATTATTTATAGTTTAAGTTTAATTCAGATTAGTCTTAGTTAACTGAGGGGGTCCCACATGTCGGTGGCACATGGTGCCTAGTCGGCGAGGTTGTTGGTCAACCTGATCAACTAGGGGCCCTGGGCCCACGGTCGATGACCAAAGAGGGCCGCCACGTGGCGCCAGTCGGGCCACACCGAGTAACTCCGGAGACCACGTTTTCTTGGCGCGGCGTCGGGAGGTGGTCTGTTTCGCCACGGTGGCTCGTTTCGAGCGCGGGAGGTGGCGTTTGAACGAGTGCGGTGAGCCGCATCCAGTGGCGGTGGTGGCGTGGCCGGAGGTGGCCGGAAGTGACGGCGGCGAGCACATCGGCCGACGGCCGGAGTCGGGCGTGAGCGCAAACGGTGATGCGGGGCATGGCAGGGCGAGCTAGCGGTGGCGTTGAGCTCCTACGCGTGCGCCGAGCACGGCTACATGCTCGGACGAGCTTGTCGGTGACGATGTTGATGGCGACGAGCACGGCGGCGGAGGCGAGCTACAGCGGAGGCGGCTACTACAGCTGTGGGCACAAATCCATGGAGAAAGAAGAGGGGGAAAAGGCAGAGCTCGCCGGGGAGCACAAGGAAGGCTCGTTGAGGTCTCGGAGCGCAGGGGGAAGCGAATCGACGCGGCGGAGCTTCGGTGGCCGGAGGTAGAAGACGATGCGGATCCGACGATGGAGAGGCGCTGAGCTCGAATTAGTCCTTGTAGAGGACGTAGTGGACGACGGCGCATCTCCTAGGCGCGGTCTCGAGGCGTGGGGGCGACGGTGGGTCATGAGATCGACGGAGGCCATGGCGGCAGTGCTTCGGGCTCGTGCGGGGAAGGAGAGAGCGGCGCGAGGGAGATGTGAGAGTGAGCCAGGGTTCGTCAGGGGGGTTCGGGGAGGGGTCGCTGTCGACCTAAAGGAGCCGGGGGGCACCGGATGGCCGCCCCGTGGCCATCTTCGGCCATGGGCCTTGATGCAGCAGCGTCGGTAGCGTTGGTGAACAGGAGAAGGGGGAAGGGGTTAAGTGGGCCGTGTTTTCGGCTAATGGGCCATAGGGCCAGTAGATTAGTTTTGTTGTTATTTTGTTTTTGTTTTATGTTTTATTTTTGTTCCTTTTTATTTCAGTTTTATAAAAATTAACACTAGCACCTAAATTTTTACTAATAAATATACTACTGCCACATTAATTCTCAACCCAAAATAAAATAGTTTAATATTCTATAAAATTAAATAGGTATTTATTTAATTGTTTAACTACTGTTTTAATTATCTTAGAGCCTTTAACATTTTATCAAAGTTTGGTTTCTCCACCATGATTACTTATGATTTATTTGACACGCTTAGAGCATTTTAGTTTTAATGTTTGGAAACTTTTATTGTTTGACATATTTTGAATTTTAATTTTGAACCGGTTTTTGAACTAACGAGAGATTAGCAACAGTAACAGAGGTGACGTGGCATCATTAGCAGAGTTTCACTGTAGCATAATTATCTGGGCGTCACATAAACATAACAGGGCCTTGCCATGAACTTGGCATAAGTCGGCCGTCCAAACAGGGCATGATATGGGCTCTTGATCTTCACCACTTCAAAAGTCAGTGTTTCTGATCTCGATTCATGCTCATCTCCAAAAGCAACCTCCAGAGCTATCTTACCAACTGGATACGCCGATTTACCAGTCACCACACCATGAAAACGATGTTTGACGGTTTAAGATTTGTATCCGTTAACCCCATGCGACGGAAGGTTTCATAATAAAGGATATTGATACTACTCCCTCCATCCATGAGTACCTTGGTGAACTTATATCCTCCAACCTGAGGTGCCACCACCAATGCTAGATGACCCGGATTATCAACCCGAGGTGGATGATCCTCTCGACTCCACACAATGGGTTGTTTAAACCAACGCAAGTAACGGGGCACCGCCGGTTCAACGGAGTTCACTGCCCTTTTATGAAGCTTCTGATCATGCTTGCACACGCTTGTGGTGAAGACATGGTACTGCCCACTATTCAACTGCTTCGGGTTGCTCTGGTAACCTGACTGTTGTTGCTGCTGCTGACTCCCCTGATGATTATAACCACCTTGGTTGCCCTCGTTGCCTCGATTGTCTTGTCCGCTCTGATTACCGTGAAATCCTGAACAGGAACTGCCTCCACCGTAACCGGCCCATGAGATCCGGGGCCTGAACCGCCGCCAGTCCATGATCATACCGAAAAAAATCTGAATTTTTGAACTCCCACATAATATAACAATCCTTCCAGAGGTGCGTGGTCGGCTTATCCCGCGACCCGTGCTTTGGGCAAGGCTGGTTTAACAGGTGAGATAGGCACTCAGGATTGGGACCTGATCCTCCACCACGCGGGGGCGGCTTACCCTTACGACGCTGGCCATTATCCTGCGTGTTGGTGTTAGCCACAAAATCTAAACTGGTATCCGCTTTACGCTTACCGCTGTTTCCATGACCCGTCGGGTTATGCTGCTGCCCTTTGGTGCTGCCACTCTTCTTTCCCTTCCGTGTCTTGTCATCGTCAGACTCGGGGTCCTTGGTACTATCAGAGTCGACATACTTCACCAGAGCTGCCATTAGTGTCCCCATGTCATTGCAGTGACGCTTGAGCCGTCCCAACTTCAACTTCAGAGGTGCAAACCGGCAGTTGCCTTCCAACGTTAAAACTGCTGTATCAGTGTTGATGCGGTCAGATGAATGCAATATTTCTGAAACCCGGCGCACCCAATGGGTTGTTGACTCTCATTCCTCCTGGACACAGGCGGCTAAGTCCACAATTGACATGGGCTGCTTGCACGTATCCTTGAAATTATGGATAAACCGGGCCCTTAACTCGGCCCATGACCCAATGGAGTTAGCTGGTAGATTTTTCAACCATGTGCGAGCTGTTCCCTCCAACATCATGGTGAAGTATTTAGCACACGCCGCATCGTCCACATCCAGCATCTCCAGTGCCATCTCATAGCTTTCAACCCATGACTCGGGGGATAAATCGGCAGTGTAATTTGGCACTTTACATGGGCCCTTGAAATCCTTGGGCAGCCGTACGTTGCGCAGCGCTGGGACGAGACATGGCACCCCCAGATAACTGGAGGTAACCCCTGGTTCCACCGAAGTTGTCGGACGAACCAGAGTAAGTTGGCGGGCTTCGTGCTGCGCCGCTAACTCGGCCTCTCGACGTGCCCTAGCACGATCCACCACATCCTGAGCATCACCACCACCACCTGCCGGGTTATGACCACGAGGCGGATTACGATTTCGCGCACTGCTGGACATAGCCGGTTCATCCATATGCCTACTGTAACTCCGGCTCAGGCGGGGAGTAGAATGAATCCTTTCGCGGCTGTATGAATAAGTCTGCTGCTGAGTCAAGGCTGTCTGAAGGAGCTCTCTAGCCCGTCATGTCTCGACTGCTACTGGGGGCTCGCCTTCGATTGGGAGAGGTGCCAATCGTGAAGCGGTGGCAACAATGTTATCCAACGGGTTAGAGTAATGACCCGGTGGTGTTGGGACGTGTTGTGGCAGGACATTGTTCTGACGAGGTGGATCCGTCGGGCCCGGGTTAACCGGCGCCCCCGTTCCAGGTGCCTCCGCCCGGTTTACCACTGGCTGATTACTGGTTCCTGCTCCTGGGGTATCAAAGAGATTCCTGGCCTCATAAATCGAAGGCAGGTGAGACCAGTACCTTCTCCTCATGACATCGTTTGACGCGCTCTGATCCAACATAAGCCGGTAAGCAAGTGCCTCCAACTCGGCCCGCTCTGCGGCCATCCTGGTATCCTCGGCTGCCAGGTCTGCCTTGGCCTGAGTTATCTGATCCTTCACCTTCGCGATTTCCGTGTTATGCTCCTCTTGACTCGTCGGGTTAACTTCCGCCATCAACGTTGCCAAAGCGTCAAATAAGTCAGATAAAACCTAAGCCGGCGGTCGCACAGGGCCTCCTGCCCTGCTGTCGCCGCTACTGATCCGGAAACCATCGTCGCTGCGGTCGAAGAGTGGTGCGCTAGTTGTGTACCGTCCATGAAGATCACAACCCGGCTTGAAGGGGTCCGGAATACTGTCACCATCAGAACAGCCCCCAATCCGGTCATCTTGCAAGTGGTACAATGACTCGGTCTCTCCGATCGATGACTCGTTATCAGAGTAAATGGCGGTCTCACCACCAGATACCGATCTAACCTTAGATTCCGCTCCGTGGATGACTCCGACGAAGGCACGCTTCATGGAAGGCTGATCCCGGGCGGGTCTTGCACGCTGAGCCGTTTCGACGATGTCGGTGTAGATGTCCAGCTCAGGGCCCGGTTCGCCGATCTTGCCAATGAAAACGTGAATGCCGCCGAAGGGGACCCAGTACCCGTACTCAATTGAGCCGGCCTCAGGGCCCCAGCATGCGTTGTCGATGTAGAGCTCGCCGCGAGGAATCTTAGTCATCCGTCCCACAGCGTATCCCTTGACCCCTTCGGAGCTGCCCTCTAAGCAGTCGAAACCATCGTGCGATAGCCCCACGGTGGGCGCCAACTGTCGTGGTTTTGTCATGGCAGATGTCCTAGTGAAAGGACTTAGTCGTGGAGCCATCGCGACGGGTTAGCTTAAAGGGGTTAAAGTGGACAAAGGACGCAAGAAGTTTATACTGGTTCGGGCCCTTGCGGTGAAGGTAAAGGCCTAATCCAGTTGTTGTGGAATTGCTAGGGTTTCGATGACCAGGGAGCGAATCCGCTATGCCTAGCTCTCGAGTTGTTGTTTGTTGTCCCTAAACCGCCGCCGGGTCGTCCCCTTATATACATGGGTTGACGCTCGTCAGTTTACAGAACCCCGAGGCCGGCTCATATAAACGTGTTCGGCTCGGCTTCTATCCTTTCTATCTTACAACACAAGTTACATGTCATAGGGCGGTTTATGTCTACAGGCCCTAAACCGCCTTTGGGCCCTGGGCCTTCGTAAAGCGCCACACTCCTTGTCTTCATGGGCTTCCAATATAAATAACTCATTATGGGGATAACCTGGCCTCTCCTGGCCGGTTTACGCCCAGTAGTAATATCCCCAACAACCTAGATACTCCAATGTCACCTCAAGTATCCGTGGGTATGATTATACGATATGCATCACACAATCTCAGATTCCTATTCAACCAACACGTAGAACTTCAAAGAGTGCCCCATAGTTTCTACCGGAGAGTCAAGACAAAAACGTGTGCCCACCCCTATGCATAAGTTCACAAGGTCACTAAACCCGCAAGTTGATCACCAAAACATACATCAAGTAGATCACGTGTGAAAGATCGAGGATATCGCCTAGAGGGGGGTGAATAGGCGCTTTAAAATAATTATGATTTAGGCTCGAACAAATGCGGAATAAACCTAGCGGTTAATTTGTCAAGCACAAAACCTACAACAGCTAGACTCACCTATGTGCACCAACAACTTATGCTAAGCAAGATAAACAACAAAGTGATAGCAAGACATATGACAAGAAACAATATGGCTATCACAAAGTAAAGTGCATAAGTAATGGGCTCGGATAAGAGATAACCAAGGCACGCGGAGACGACGATGTATCTCGAAGTTCACACCCTTGCGGATGCTAATCTCCATTTGGAGCAGTGTGGAGGCACAATGCTCCTCAAGAAGCCACTAGGGCCACCGTAATCTCCTCACGCCCTCGCACAATGCAAGATGTCGTGATTCCACTAAGGGACCCTTGAGGGAGGTCACCGAACCCGTACGAATGGCAACCCTTGGGGGCAGTCACCGAACCCGTACACTTTGGCAACCCTTGGGGGCGGTCACTGGTACCCGTCAAATTGCTCGGGGCAATCTCCACAACCTAATTGGAGACCCCGACGCTTGCTCGGAGCTTTACACCACAATGATTGAGCTCTGAACACCACAAAGGTTGGGGCTATCTCCCCAACGACACCACAAAGCTTCACCACAATGGAATATGGCTCCGAGGTGACCTCAACCGTCTAGGGCGCCCAAGCACCCAGGAGGAACAAGCTCAAGGGTACCAAGCACCCAAGAGTAATAAGCTTCTCAACTTGTAAATTCCATGTATCACCATGGAGAACTCAAACTGATGCACCAAATGGAATGGCAAGGGCACACGGAGTGCCCAAGTCCTTCTCTCCCAAATCCCACCAAAGCTACAAATGCTAGGGAGGAAAATGAGAGGTAGAACGAAAAGGAGAACACCAAGAACTCCAAGATCCCAAGGGGTTCCCCTCACATAGAGGAGAAAGAGATTGGTGGAAATGTGGATCTAGATCTCCTCTCTCTTTTCCCTCAAAAACTAGCAAGAATCTATGGAGGGATTGAGAGTTAGCAAGCTCGAAGAAGGTCAACAATGGGGCAAGAACACGAGCTCAAGAGATTAAGTTCATTGGGGAAGAAGACCCCCTTTTATAGGTGGGGAAAAATCCAACTGTTATGCTCACAACCCGCACAGAGCGGAACTACCGCTCGACCTCACGGTACTACCGCAAGGGGTAGCGGTACTACCTCAAAGGGTAGCGGTACTACTACTTGCGAGCGGTACTAAAAAAATACATCTGTGCCTACCACCGCTGGACTTGTGATGAGTTTTTGGTCTAGAGCGGTACTACCGCTGTAGTAGCCGCGGTAGTACCGCTCTAGAGCGGTAGTAAAAAATTACATCTGCTCCTGTCCGCGGTAGTACCGTTGCAGCCTTTTCAGAACACCAAAAAACTGCCACAACTTCTGCAAACGGACTCCGAATTCAATGAAACCAAGTTTGTTGGAAAGCTAGCGGAAAGGGATAAAACAATCTTGAGAGAACTAACAATAAGAAGGAAATTATAAAAGGCCCAAGAGAAAATGGTGAGAACCCTTCCTCGAAAAAGACCGGTAAAACCTCCAACACCGAAAACGTGATAGAAGAAGCATGTGAACTCCGTTTTCAATGAACTCGAGCTTGTCATCAAGATGACCATAAGCTCTAAGACTCACAAAGAGAACCAAACAAGAACCAAGAAAGATGATTCAAGGATGCAATTGTTTGAGCTCTCTACAAACGATAGATCAAGCTACCAACTTGGGAGCCCCCCTTGATAGTACAGCAAACGATCCTATAACCCGGTCTCCCAACTACCACCATGAGACCGGTAAAATAGAAAACCTATCAAGGGCAAACCTTTGCCTTGCACATGATCCACTTGAGCTAGATGATGACGATCTTGTCCTCCTCAAGATGGACCACTTTTCTTGGTTGCGTTGGGTCGATGGAGACAAGATGATTGCTCCCCCATACTCCAGTATGGGTGAGCCACTCTTCGACACATCTTCACAAGTCCATTGACACCACAATGGATGGCAAGCTTCAAGCACTTGATCTCTTCGTGATGCTACACTTGAACTTGCACACGGCAATCTTGATGACGATCACCACTTGATGTCATCCTTTCCATGGGTTGTATGATATCTTCCTCTTGACGCAAGCCCATGGACACGTACCTAACCCCACATAGAACTCTCACATAGACCATGGGTTAGTACACAAAGTGCAATGGACAATGCTTACCATACAATAGGATCACTTGATCCCTCTCGATACATCTTCAACGCTTTGTGAGCTAATCAACTTGATTCACTCTTGACTTAGTATTGATCAACCTTGTATCTTTCCAACTTTCTTCATTTGGATGATGCCTTGAAGGTAAGCATGAATGATCACACAATCTTCTTCTTCAAGACATTCTTGCAATAAGCTCAACTCTCACATGACCAAATGTTGGATAATTCCTTAATAGCACCTTGGTCAACACATAAACTCCTTGAAACCAACACATGGACTTCAAGAAATGCCTATGGACAAATCCTTCAAATATAACTCAATACAACCATTAGTCCACAGAGAATGTCATCAATTACCAAAACCACACATGGGGGCACCGCATGTCCTTTCAATCTCCCCCATTTTGGTAATTGATGACAATCACTTTCAAGAGAGTTTATATAAGGAATTATGCATCACCATGCGATGCAACAACCAATAATGCATGCGAATGAGATGCAAATGCTAAGGAAACATAAACCAAAGCTTCTCCATAAAACTCTCTGAAACTTCTCCCCCATTGGCATCGATTGCCAAAATGGGCGAAAAGCTTAGAAGGCCAATATAAATTATGGTCCTCCATAAATTGTGTATTTCTCAACAAGAGAGTGGAATGCAATACACATATGCAACGGTAAATACTTGGAGGAAGACAAACTATATTGAGGCCCAAAGATTGCAACAGAAAGATATGCCACAAAGACATAACAAAGAGAGACACAAGCAATCAGAAGATACCAATTGAAGCAAGCAATCAACGGATATCAATTGAACCAACTAGACCAATGATCCTACGTGCCACATGAATAAAGATATTATGATATGAGCAGAGGATTGTTCTAAAGAAACTAGAGAAGCTCCCCGTGATTTGTGCACATCAAGAATTTTTGTATTTGGATACAAAGTGCACAAAATAGGATCATAGCTCCCCCAAAATCAATAGAAACTTGCAACAAGTGCAAGTGAGCATATAGGAAACTAAGCCTAGTACTTGGAACAAACACATGGTTGAGCAACAAGTAAAAGAGGCAACTTAAGAATGGGCTCAATCAAAATGATGTGTGTGAGTCAAGGAAATGCACTTGAGAAGACTAATGTAAAGATGAGCATAAGCATCAACATTGTCTTGGATAAATGAGATACACGGTGCATGACATGTCCTCCCACACACACCCAACTAGCAAATGGGTTCACAAGCTCACTAAAAAGAGAGTTAGCAACAAAGCTTGTGACCACCCATGGTGAAGATAGAAGATGAAAGCCTCATCAAGACAAGGGATACCAATTAAGATGGCAAAAGCCTCGTAGAGATAAGCATGAGGAAAATAATCTTCACCACACAAGAGTGCAACAAGATGCAACGAGAGAAGACACGCATTCAAGGCAAAAGCTTTCACGGAGCCACCAAATAAATAACATAAGAAAGACAAGGTGGACGTGAAAGAAAGGATATCAACTAGATATGCAACTTCTCTCAAGTGTATAAGATTCTAGGTAGACGAAATCAAGATGATATATATCTACAAAGAAGGATGTACACCCGAAATAGTTACAACACGAGGAACAAGATATCCAAAAGGAAGTCATACATATACCAACAAGATATTTGCTTGGAAGCATAGCACATGGCTAGATATGGTCTTATTGTATATAAATGAATTCCTACCATACAACCATCAA
This sequence comes from Aegilops bicornis, assembly GCA_021605145.1. Lineage (NCBI taxonomy): Eukaryota > Viridiplantae > Streptophyta > Magnoliopsida > Poales > Poaceae > Aegilops > Aegilops bicornis. The sequence continues at coordinate 361,885,754 of CM038674.1, read as the reverse complement.
AGACATCACAACTAGCAACATGAGATCGTCGTTGAGATGCTTTGAGAAAGGAAACAAGTATCACAAGATGGAATGAATAGCATGCAAAGATGCAACCTACACAAGGTTGAATGAAAGAAAATAATGCATGAATAGATACTTGTTACCGAGATGTCATTGGAAGGATGTAGAAGAAACCAATTGAAGGTAGTAGATAGTAGTTCATTGAGCATCCTAGCTTGACTCCAATAAGCACATGGTGACACCACCTTCCTTGTGAGTGAGCCGAGCATCCAATGCATCTCCAATTGTTCCTAGAACAACAACACAATCAAAATGGTACCCAAACTCATTGGGACCACAGAGTTAGCAAACCAACAATACATATGACAAACTCCACATAAATATGTGCATATAGATATGAAAATGAATTTCATGCACATCTCATCCAATTTGATACTTGGTGGAGTTTCCTTTATATATTGGGTCAAAGAAAGAAAGCATGCCAAAGAAACTACATGGAGTAAATATGCATGCTCAAGACTTTCAAGAACCGATACCAATTGACAGAGAAATACCCAGAGAAGAAAAGATACCAAATGAATAAATCAACACTTGGAGGATATCAACTGAAAGATACATCAAGGAATGAGATATCCATTGATACACTCGAAATAAAAGATATCAAACTCCCAAAAGAGAGGATGGTTCCAAACAAACCAAGCTCTCTACAAAGTTTCATGATGGCACAAAGTACCAAAATGAAAACAGCTTGCCTTCCACCAACATACACGTGATAAGGATCGCAAGATGAGTGTTTTATAGAAAATAGGATAGCTCCCCCAAGACTAGTGCATTATAGAGAATTTACATCTGAATACAAAATGCACAAGGTGGGATCACCACTTTCACTATATCTAGAAAACACTAGACAAGATCAAGAAATAAACAAGATCCACAAGTGGTATGGAAGACAAAGGGAGTTGATACATTCCTTGGAAGAGAAAAAGCAAATAAAAGCAAAAGCCAATGTAAAGATGATCAATAAATTCTACCACACAAGTGAGTACCAATTGTCAAAAGACAAGAAGTAAATGGAAATAATTCCCGGTGGTAGATAGCAAGGATATCCAACATCATCTTCACACCAAACACAAGAAAATTGGAACTTGTAGAGCTAACATGCCACCTAGGAACAAGATAATTTACAATATCAATTCTAGGTGATGATATCTCAAATGTACACATTTTCTAGGCTTGTAATATGCACATAGCATATTACTCCCCCATAATGCGATTCCAATTAAAGATAGACAAGAGGCAATTAAAAGGATCCAACAAGAGATAATTAATGGACTATTTAGAATTTGAATTTCTCATGAGAAGACATACCACATAGCGACTAGATAATCTTGTAACATCAATACTAAGTGGTATTCCCCATGTACCCACCTTTATAGGATTGCGTAGTGCACAAAGCACATCACTCCCCCGTAATGGGATATTCCATTAATCTCTCACAAGATCCAACTAAGATACAACCAAGATGCACTAAGGCTCAACGAACGACACACAAGTACATGATGTGCAAACCAACATACACAAAGGCAATTTGGAGATGCATCATATACAAACACATGCAAGGAACAAAACCAAAACATGCAAGGGAGCTAGTAACTTTCAATGTAAGAAATTTAAGTACAAGTTACCGCAAGGAGGCACATTGGATATAAGATATAGACCTGATGATTTGACTTGGCTTGAGACAATAAGAGTGATGAAGTCCCCTTAATTCTTCATAATGTAGCCAAGTCTCCAATGCCCTCCAACAACACCTATTGATCAAGTTTGAGCTAGTTGGTCCCCAACCAAGTTGGGTCCTAAGAGGTTAGTCACAATAGGCTTGGCTACCCAAATGGTTCTTATCTTGACACCACTTTGAGTACCAAGAACTTTGGCAAACACATTGCCAACCTTATCCTTCCTAAGAGAATAGATATCGTCAATAATAGTTGGGTTGGATAAGTTATCACTAGTGCATGATGAAGCAAGGTGACCTTTCTCACGACATAGGTAGCAACGTCTACTCTTCACTTTCTTCTCACTTGATTTCTCAACTTGAGAAGCATTAGCTTGAGTTTTCTTAGGAAGAGGCCTTTCTTCAACTTGTGGTTGAGCATGAGATTGAACTTGTGTCCGCTTTCCTTATTGCTTGTCACTAATGGCCTTCTTCTTCAATGGGCAAGATCTATCATGATGCCCTTCAATTTTCCACGTGAAGCAAATGATCTTGGCCGAATTCTTGACTTGTTTTTGGCCCTTCTTCTTGTTGCTATTGGAATTCTTCTTCTTATTGGATTTGAATCCAAGTCCACCTTTGTCATTGGGGGATTTTTGTACACTCAAGATATTGTTGAGTGCGGCCTTCCCTTCATGACACTTTTCCAAGTCTTTCTTCAAAGAAGTGAATTGGGCCTTGAGTTCTCTGATTTCCTCTACATGGTTAGTCTCAACACAAGCACTAGAGGAGGTATAAGCTTCATCGTTAGAGCAACAAGGCAAGGAAAGCAATTCATCACAAGATGTACCAATGTTATGCATGGATGAATCACGAGCACTAGCACAAGGCAATATAGCATTTTGACTAAAAGTAGTGCTAGTATCCACATGAGGTTCACTAGATGTTACCTTAGCAAGCATGGCCTCATGAGCTATCATTAGCACATTATGGGATACTGGAAGATCATCATGAGAGCTTGTGAGCTTCACATGATTTTCAACATCCCATAATTGCTAGATAGCAACTCAAGTTGAGCCCTTAGCTCAACATTGTCCTTCAATATGGATGCTTCACAAGAGATAGAGTTAGTAGCACAAGCATCATCATTAACAACAAGAGGAGAAGACAACTTGGCAAGCTCTTTTGAATACGAAGCTTTAAGTTGAGCATGAGACTCGGTGAGTTTGATGAGCTCACTCTTAATGACCCTTGAGCCATTTTCAAGGTGCTCAAAGTCCTCAGGGAGTTTAGCATGTGCAACTTAAAGCTCCTCATTTTTAGTTTCAAAAACATTGGCCACCTCAAGAGCTCTATCATGAGATTCCCTCACTCTAGATAATTCTAGAGAAAAAGTCTCCTCAAGAGATTCCTTGGTGGTTTGTTCAAGTTCAAGAGCTTGAGAGAGGTCCGCAATCTCATTAGCGTAATCACGCTCATGACCTTCCATTTTATCAATGGAGACCTCATGCTCCTCAAGATGATATTCCAAATCATCAATATATTTCTTGCCCTCAATAGCAATAGACATGATTTCCATGAAGTTGGAACGAGCAATTTTATTCTTAAGAAGAGCTTTAAAAATCATTTCCCCCTTAATTTTTAAGGAGGCAACATCATCATTCTCTCCATCATAATAAACATCATCATCACTCTTGCCATCTTCAATATCATCACAAGATATATTGGGATTCAAAGTGGGAGATACCTAGGGAGCCTTGGCCATAACGCAAAATGCAATAGATGATGATGTAGGATCCCTTGAAGCACCATCCAAGACCACATCTTGTTCCATGGAGTGTTTGGTTTCCTCTACATTGTTAGCACAACAACTCGAGGAAATACATGCATTTTTATCATGGCGACAAGATATAGCAAGCATATCATCATGAGATTTAGTCAAGAAATTTCTACATGATATGCAAGGACTATCAACACAAGCATGTGAAACATTTGGAGTGCTCGAAGTGCTAAAGTACAAAGATGAAGCATTGCAATAAGAAAGTGATAAAGGATTATCAACAATAAGCCCACTATCATCATTGCAATGAACACCACTACTCACCATGTCATTACCTTGTGGCAAACCACATGTAGGTGAAGTAGAAGAAGTTGAGAACGCAACACGACCAGAGGTGGAGGGAGAACAACCACCCTTAAAAATCTTGGACACACCATATTTATCTTGAAGCTTTGTCCACAACTCATGAGCATCCCGGAACAGCATGAGTTGAAACATAACTACATTGCTCAAAGCATCGAAAAGCACATTAGAAGCTTGAGCATTGAGATAAGAGTTTTTCTCATCCTCTAAAGATAATCTTTGGGGATCCTTTGGAGGTGAAAAACCCATGTCTACAATTCGCTCTAAATTTGGGTCCATGACCCTAAAGAGATAAAGCATGCGAATTATCCAAACATCAAAATTTGTGCCATCAAAACTAAGACTGTCAGAGAATCCTAAACCCCTAGTCGACATCATTACTCTCTAGGCGATTAAGCCTAACAAAGAGAGACGAGGCTCTGATACCAATTGAAAGATCGAGTATGTCGCCTAGAGGGGGGTGAATAGGCGCTTTAAAATAATTACGGTTTAGGCTTGAACAAATGCGGAATAAACCTAGCGGTTAATTTGTCAAGCACAAAACCTACAACAGCTAGACTCACCTATGTGCACCAACAACTTATGCTAAGCAAGATAAACAACAAAGTGATAGCAAGACATATGACAAGAAACAATATGGCTATCACAAAGTAAAGTGCATAAGTAAAGGGCTCGGGTAAGAGATAACCGAGGCACGCGGAGACGACGATGTATCCTGAAGTTCACACCCTTGCGGATGCTAATCTCCGTTTGGAGTGGTGTGGAGGCACAATGCTCCCCAAGAAGCCACTAGGGCCACCGTAATCTCCTCACGCCCTCGCACAATGCAACATGCCGTGATTTCACTAAGGGACCCTTGGGGCGGTTACTGAACCCGTACAAATGGCAACCCTTGGGGGCGGTCACCAAACCCGTACACTTTGGCAACCCTTGGGGGTGGTCACTGGTACCCGTCAAATTGCTCGGGGCGGTCTCCACAACCTAATTGGAGACCCTGACACTTGTCCGGAGCTTTACACCAAAATGATTGAGCTCCGAACACCACAAAGGTTGGGGCTATCTCCCCAACGACACCACGAAGCTTCACCACAATGGAATATGGCTCCGAGGTGACCTCAACCGTCTAGGGCGCCCAAACACCCAAGCACCCAAGAGTAATAAGCTTCTCAACTTGTAACTTCCACGTATCACCGTGGAGAACTCAAACCGATGCACCAAAATGCAATGGCAAGGGCACACGGAGTGCCCAAGTCCATCTCTCCCAAATCCCACCAAAGCAACAAACTAGGGAGGAAAATGAGAGGAAGAACGAAAAGGAGAACACCAAGAACTCCAAGATCTAGATCCAAGGGGTTCCCCTCACATAGAGGAGAAAAAGATTGGTGGAAATGTGGATCTAGATCTCCTCTCTCTTTTCCCTCAAAAACTAGCAAGAATCTATGGAGGGATTGAGAGTTAGCAAGCTCGAAGAAGGTCAACAATGGGGGAAGAACATGAGCTCAAGATATTAAGTTCATTGGGGAAGAAGACCCCCTTTTATAGGTGGGAAAAAATCCAACTATCATGCTCACAGCCCACACAGAGCGGAACTACCGCTCGACCTCACGGTACTACCACAAGGGGTAGCGGTACTACCTCAAAGGGTAGCGGTACTACCTCAAAGGGTAGCGGTACTACTGCTTGCGAGCGGTACTAAAAAAATACATCCGTGCCTACCACCGCTGGACTTGTGACGAGTTTTTGGTCCAAAGCGGTACTACCGCTGTAGTAGCCGTGGTAGTACCGCTCTGGAGCGGTAGTAAAAAAATTACATCCGCTCCTGTCCGCGGTAGCACCGCTGCAGCCTTTTCAGAACACCAAAACTGCCATAACTTCTGCAAACGGACTCCAAATTCAACGAAACCAAGTTTGTTGGAAAGCTAGTGACAAGGGCTAACAAAATCTTGAGAGAAATAACAATAAGATGTAAATTAGAAAAGGCCCAAGAGAAAATGGTGAGAACCCTTCCTCGAAATAGACCAGTAAAACCTCCAACACCGAAAACGCGATAGAAGAAGCATGTGAACTCTGTTTTCAAAGAACTCGAGCTTGTCATCGAGATGACCATCAGCTATAAGACTCACAAAGAGAACCAAACAAGAACCAAGATTGATGATGCAAGGATGCAATTGTTTGAGCTCTCTACGAACGATATGATCAAGCTACCAACTTGAGAGCCCCCCTTGATAGTACGGCAAACGATCCTATAACCCGGTCTCCCAACTACCACCATGAGACCGGTAAATTAGAAAACCTATCAAGGGCAAACCTTTGCCTTGCACATGATCCACTTAAGCTAGATGATGCCAATCTTGTCCTCCTCAAGATGGACCACCTTTCTTGATTGCTCTGGGTCGATGGAGACTAGATGATTGCTCCCCCATACTCCACTATGGGTGAGCCACTCTTCGGCACATCTTCACAAGTCCATTGACACCACAATGGATGGCAAGCTTCAAGCACTTGATCTCTTCGTGATGCTACATGTCGGAGTAAATGACCACGGGTAGCCTAGCCGGCTCCCCCTGGGGCTTCTGAAAAAATTACAAGCCAATCAAGCCAATCAAGTCATCCAACATCCAAGACGTTGGGCCGCCTTCCCCCGGCCAGCTGTCATCCAGGCCGGCTGTCAGGAGGCGGCCTGGCCCCAAGACCCATAGAAGAAAGCCACGAGAGGGCCGTCTTCCAAGGAGCCGGCTACCAGAGGGCCGACTCCGCGTAGCCGGCCATGAGAAGGCCGACTCCAAAGAGCAAGCCACCCCGCAGGCGGCCAAGGCCGCACCCTCAGAATCTGCACCCACATAACAACGATGAGACGGGGCGTGGCTACAGTAAAGCCTGCCACCCCTGCATCCCGGAGTGCGCGTGGCTACAGTGCGTCGTACGGGGCAGCCGTCACCCGTCCGACGCGGCATTGTTGCCATGTTGACTGTGACGTCACCCACGACAGTTGTTCAGACTACCAGCGGCGGGTCCCTCCGTCAGAGAGATGCCCGGAGGCGACTCGGCCTCCCCCAGTCAGCCTGAGATATGGCCGGCTCCCCATAGCCGGCTTGTTCCCTCCCTTGAAGGAAGCGCCCCATTAAGGAGACAAGATGATGTGAGGCTAGAGTGATCGCCGCCAAGGCGGCGGCACTGTAGCCATGTTTACCCCGACAAAGCCCTCGTCGTCAGGATTGAGGCAACAGTAACCAGCCCCCGACAAGACCCTCAACGGTGGGGCCAGCTTGTCGACCAGGAAGCCGGCAGCCGGCGGGACCCAACAGTCGGTGGGCCCCAGCGGCCGGCGGAGAAGCCGGCGGACGAAGACACTGACGGCTAGGGCCCACACCTAGTTGGATCACCATTGTACCCCTGGGGGATAGGCCTATATAAACCCCCCAGGGAACCCATGCAAAGGGTTGATCTCTGATAGTTTTAGACACCACGTAGAGGGAAGAGGAGAGCTAGCTGTGCCCTTCTTCTTCCTGACACCGAACAGCTCAAGGAGCCTCTTGTAGCAACTTGTTCATCTAGTGATCATGCGGAGACCCCGTAGAGCAGCAGTAGGGGTGTTATCTCCACGGAGAGCCCCGAAGCTGGGTAAGATTCGCCGGCGTGCATGTCTTCGCCTCATCCCGTTTCCAGGCACCGACGACGTCTTATTGGCTCCCACTATGATTAGCCACCCGTTGGCATATGTCGCACCTACCACCCGACATTTGGCGCCCACCGTGGGGCCATGTGCACCGTCGTCCGGAGACATGTTCTGGACGGGAACCCTCTTCCTCCCCCACGAGCGTAGCCAGCCCGGCACGCCCGATGGTGCTTGCCCCGACGCGCTGCAAGGCGTCGCTGACGCCTGCGCGGCGAGCTGCCTCGCCGACCTACTTGGCGAGGCTCGCATCTCCGACGAGCCCGCATCCGACGCGGGCACCGGCTGCCTCGAGAGCCACCTCGTCAGCCTCCTTGACCAACTCCACATCTCCAGCGAGCCCGCTGTGGACTTGGAGTCGGTTGGCTCCACCGACCCGATGCTTGTCGACTCCGACACGGCATCGCTCGACGCCTTCCCCTGCGCGTCGTCATCTTCGACGACCCGCTCCCCCAAGCCGACAGCTGTGGCAATGCCATCACCGAGGTGCTGGTCATCAGTCACGGCCCCTCTGGCGAGAACGCCCACGACGCCCTGCAAGCGGCGCCGCACGACCTGTCCGCCCCTCTCCCGGCTGACGCCGACGCCGAGGCGCTGGAGGCGCGCCGCCTCGCCCTCCACGCGGAGGGCCGGAGGATAGCCTCCCTGAGACGCCTCACCGAGGCCCACCAGCGCGAAGTCGACCGTGCCGCCTTCGTCACGCCACCTCCCGAAGGGCCGAGCCGACTCGGCATTGTCAAGAAACGCGGCGCAGCCATCGCCGACATGTTGGGCGTGCACCGCCCCGTCTACGCCACGCCCCTCGAGAACCTGAGCGCCGCCCAGGCGGCCGTAGAAGAGTTGAACGGGCTAGGGCCCGACGAGCTTCCCTACATGGCAAGACGCATCCAAAGAATCGACGGGCGCGTCAGCAGAGCGGCAAGAAGAAGACAGCGCCAGCCGAAAGCCCTCCCCCGCGCCGAGAGCACGGCGCAACGTCACGCACGCCGACTGCGGGTAACGCCCGCGCACGGCAAGAAAAGGAGTCGGCTGCCAGCCGCAGCCGGACCCGGATCTCCATCGAGCACGACGCAGAAGGTCGCCCTCGAGCCGTGGAACGGCGAGGCAACCCGCCCCCTCCTCCACCTCGCGGGGAAAGATATCCCACCCCGCCACCTATCACATATCCGACTCTCAGCGGCCGGCTAGGCCGCCGTGAAGGAGTCGGCGAGAACGACGCCCGCCACCGGATCGACCGCCTGGCGTGATCCTTGGCGTTGGAAGAAGAAGACGATGTCGGGCCGCCTTGCTTCGGCCCCTGCATCCACGACGAGCCCTTCCCCAAAGGGTTCTCGCTCCCAAGAGATACGCCCAAGTACAACGGCTCCATGAAGCCGGAGGATTGGCTGATCGACTACTCAACCGCGATCAGCATAGCGAACGGCAACAGGCGCGTTGCCGTGAAATATGTGCCCCTCATGCTCCAGGGCACGGCGCGAACCTGGCTCAACAGCCTCAAGCCGTACAGCATCAACAGCTGGCTAGACTTCACCGAAGCCTTCATCCGCAACTTCACCAGCACCTACAAGCGGGCTCCCAAGCCCAGGCAACTCTCCTTGTGCGTACAAGGACCCACCGAGTCGACTCGCGACTACCTCACGCGTTGGGCCGAGCTCCGCAACTCCTGCGAGGGGGTGCACGAGGTTCAAGCCATAGAGTACTTCACCGCCGGGTGCCGAGAAGGCACCCTCCTCAAGCACAAGCTCCTCTGTGACGAGCCGGCTACCCTCGACGAGCTACTTGTCATAGCCGATAAGTACGCCACCGCCGACTCCTCAATGAAGACCGAGCTCCGGGTAGACGCTGCCGGGAAGGTGCTCAACCCGGCTCCCAAAACGTCGGCAGGCGACTCTAGCCGACGACCGTACCAGCACGACAACAAGCGCAAAGGCCCAATGCCGCCACCAGCCAGTCGGCAGGTGGTCACCGTCGAAGACGAGCAACCTGAAGGGCGGCCCGCGCCCAAGAAGCCGAAGGGCGGCAGGCCGGCTTGGCAGCCGGCTTTCTCCTACGAGCAAGCTCTTGACGCCCCATGCAACTTCCACAGCGGCGTGAAGCCATCCAACCATACAACCCGGAAGTGCCACTGGCTCAACCGAATCACCAAAGGCGAAGGGCTGGTGCCGCCTCCGCCTGCTGGACAGCTGCCACCGGCTCCCCAACAGCCGGCCGCTCGAAAAGCAGTCGGAACCGTCCAAGACGAGTTCCCCGACAAGCACGCCGCCTACGTCGTCTTCATGAGCCAGACCGAAGACCGGCGCAGCCGGCGCCGACAACACCAAGAAGTCAATGCAGTTGCCTCCAACAACCCCGAATACATGCACTGGTCGGAGAGGCCTATCAGCTGGAGCCGGGCCGACCACCCAGAGGTGATGCCGTCCCCGGGCTCCTACGCATTGGTTTTGGAGGCAACCCTAGCAACGGACAGGCTTGCTGCCCGATTCTCCCGCGTACTGATAGACGGCGGGAGCAACATCAACATCCTGTACCGAGACACCATGGAGAAGTTGAACATCAAGGCCAAGCACCTCATGCCAAGCCGGACCGTGTTCCATGGCATTGTACCCGGCCTATCCTGTTCACCAATCGGCAAGATCAAGATAGATGTTCTCTTCGGAGACAAGGATCACTTCCGCCGAGAAGCAATCTGGTTTGAAGTGTTGGACCTTGAGAGCCCCTACCATGCGCTGCTTGGCCGACCTGCGCTGGCCAAGTTCATGGTTGTACCCCATTATGTCTACCTCAAGATGAAGATGACGAGTACCAAGGGCATCATCACCACAGCCGGCGACTACAAGAAGTCCTCCGAGTGCGCCGCAGCCAGCAGCCGGCTGGCCGAGTCCCTCGTAGTCGCCGAAGAGAAGAAGATGTTGGACTGAGTCGTGGCCATGGCCGGCAAGCAGCCTGCCCTGTCCCCCGACCCCAAAGAGTGTGATGCCCAAGGTTCCTTCCAGCCGGCCAAGGAAACGAAGAAGATACCGCTGGACCCAGAGCACCTAGAAAGGTTTGCCGTCATTGGGCAAACCTGGACAGCAAATAGGAAAGCGAGCTCGTCGATTTCCTCCGGGAGAATCGGGACACCTTCGCATGGTCCCCCAAGGACATGCCGGGTGTTCCGAAGGAATTCGCCGAGCACAAGCTACACGTCCGAGCAGACACCAAGCCAGTCAAGTAGCCCCTCCGCCGACTGTCAGAGGCGAAGAGAAGGATCGTAGGAGAAGAGATAACCCGGCTCTTGGCAGCCGGCTTCATCATGGAAGTCTTCTTCCCGGAGTGGCTCACCAACCCGGTCCTCGTGCTGAAGAAGAATAGCAAGTGGCGCATGTGCATAGATTACACGAGCCTCAACAAAGCCTGCCCCAAAGATCCCTTTGCCTTACCCAGGATTGATCAAGTAATAGACTCCACAGTCGGATGCGAGCTGTTGAGTTTCTTGGATGCCTACTCCGGCTACCACCAGATAAAGTTGGACCCGGCCGACCGCCTGAAGAACGCCTTCATCACACCATTCGGAGCTTTACATTGCGACTATGACATTCGGCTTGAGAAATGCGGTGCCACTTTTCAGCGTTGCATGCGTAAATGCCTCCTCAAGCAACTCGGCAGAAATGCCCACGTCTATGTAGATGATATCATGGTGAAGACGGAGAAGCGCAACACCTTGCTAGAAGACCTCAAGGAAACATTTGAGAACCTGCGCCGGTTTCAAATCAAGCTCAACCCCGTGAAATGCGTGTTCGGAGTGCCAGCCAGCCAGCTCCTAGGCTTCCTGGTCTCTGAACGCGGCATTGAGTGCAACCCAGTGAAGATCAAGGTCATTGAGAGAATGGAGATTCCTACCAAGCTGCGTGACGTCCAGAAGTTTACCGGGTGCCTGGCCTTCCTGAACCGCTTCATCAGCCGGCTGGGAGAAAAGGCTCCCCCTCTACCGACTCGTGAAGAAAAGCACTCATTTTGAGTGGAACGACCAAGCCGACCAAGCTTTTCACGAGCTGAAGAAGATGCTTGCCACGCCGCCTGTCTTGGCGGCGCCGACTGAGAAAGAGCCCATGCTCCTTTATATTGCCGCCACCAGCCGGGTGGTCAGCATTGTCATCGTGGTCCAGCACCCAGAAGAAGGCCGAGCTGAGCCAGTCCAGAGGCCGGTCTACTACTTAAGCGAAGTACTATCCGCCTCAAAGCAGAACTACCCGCATTACCAGAAGATGTGCTATGGCGTGTACTTCACCGCCAAGAAGTTGAAGCCCTACTTTCAAGAGCACCCCATCACGGTCGTATGCACCGCCTCGCTCGCCGAGATCATAGGCAGCCGGGACGCATCCAGCCGGGTGGCAAAATGGGCCATTGAGCTGGCTCCCTACACGATCTTCTACCAGCCTCGCACCGCCATCAAGTCGTAAGCATTGGCCGACTTCCTCGTCGACTGGGCCGAGACCCAGTACCTGTCGCCGGCTCCCGACTCCACTCATTGGCGGATGCACTTCGATGGGTCCAAGATGCGCACCGGCTTGGGAGCCGGCATTATCCTCACCTCTCCCAAAGGCGACAAACTCAGATACACGCTGCAGATCCACTTTCCCGCCTCCAACAACGTGGCCGAGTACGAGGCGCTCATACACAGACTCCGGCTAGCCAAAGAGCTCGGCATCCGCCGGATCCTGTGCTATGGTGACTCAGATTTGGTGGTCCGGCAGTCATCTGGCGAATGGGACGCCAAGGACGCAAACATGGCGAGCTATCGTTTCCTCGTTCAGCAAATCAGCGGCTACTTTGAGGGATGCGAGTTCCTCCACGTGCCACGGGCCGACAACGAGCAAGCAGATGCCCTGGCGCGGATAGGCTCAACCTGACAAGCAACACCAACCGGCGTCTCTCTCCAACGCCTCCTCAAGCCGTCTATCAAGTCGTCTCCAGAATCCGACTCCATCTTTGTGCCGACTAACCCCGACGCAGCCGGATCCGGCTTGGGGAGCCAAGCAGGCGGCCCGAGGACTTCGATAGGCGGCTCGGGGACTGCCATAGTCGCACCCAGCCTGGGGACTTCAGAACCCGGCCCGGGGACTACGGTAGTTGGCTCGGGGACTGCTTCAACACCACAGGCGGCGGCCAGCTCCAGCTCTTCACCACCCAGCCCACCGCCACAGTTGCGATGAGCCGTGTTGGCTATAGAAGAAGTCACAGCTCCATCATGGGCTCAGCCCATCCTCAACCTCGATAAGCGAGAATCGCTGCGGCTGACGAGGTCGCTGCAAGACAAGTCCAACACCGAGCCGGCGCATATACAATTGCCAACAGAGAGCTCGTCAGGCGCAGTGTCACTGGAGTCTTCCAGCGCTGCGTTGAGCCAGAGAAGGGCATAGCAATCCTCAAGGACATTCACCAAGGCGAATGCGGCCACCACGCAGCCTCAAGATCACTCGTTGCCAAAGCCTTCCGCCATGGATTCTTTTGGCCGACTGCGTTGACGATGCTAAGGAGTTGGTCAAACACTGCAAAGGCTGCCAAGTCTTGACTCAAGCAACACCGCCGGCTTGAGACTCAAGACCATTCCCCTCACGGCCTTTTGCCGTGCGGGATTGGACATGGTGGGCCCATTCAAGACGGCGGGCGGCATGACACACTTGCTTGTCGCCGTGGATAAATTCACCAAGTGGATCGAAGCAAAGCCGATTAAGAAACTGAACGGGCCGACATTGCCGTTACATTCATCATGAACATCACAACTCGATGCGGCATGCCACACAAAGCATCATCAGCGACAACGGCACGAATTTTGCCAAGGGCGCATTGGCACGTTTTGCGGGGCCTTGAGGGCATCCATTGGACCTAGCATCTGTTGCCCACCCGCGATCAAGCGGCCAAGTTGAGCGAGCCAATGGCCTCATCCTTTCCGACATCAAGCCCCGGCTGGTCGTCTTGCATTGGAGCGCTTCGGCTGTTGGCTCAACGAGCTGCCGGCCGTCCTCCGAGTCTGCGCTACCCCAAACAAGTCAACCGGCTTCACCTTTCTTCCTTGTATATGGCGCCGAGGCTGTCATCCCAACCTACATCGAGTTCGACTCGCCTCGGGTGACCATGTACACGCAGCGAGGCCAAAGAAGCACGAGAAGACGGCGTCGACCTCTGGAAGAAAGCCGGTGGTAGCCCTCGGTGATACGCCATCTACCGGCAGGGTTTGCGCGCTACCATAGCCGGAAGGTCAAGCCAAGATCCTTTCAAGAGGCGACCTTATGCTCCGGCCGATCCAAATGAACAACCGGCCAGCACAAGCTCTCGGCCCCTTGGGAAGGCCCTTCGTCATCAAAGAGCGTTGGAAAGCGACTCCTACTACCTAATCGACCACGAAGCGAAGGCACGAAAGAGAGATGATTCCGGCAAGGAATCGGAACGAACATGGAACGCAAACCTCCTCCGAAGATTTTACAGTTAAAATGCAGTATTTATCACGCTACCTTTTGTACTAAGTATGAGATAATGGGCCCCCCGAGGAGCACTCGGGGACTGCCACCCTTTATCTATGAATAACGAGTATCATGCTTATGATTTTGTCATTACACCTTTTTTTCCCTCGTGCGGCACCGGGTTCAACTAGTCGGCCCGGGGACTGGCCGCCTTGAGTTATATTCAAAGTTCCACCTGCAGTCAGACAAGTAGTGTGCTGGCACCCAAGCCCTCTCTTGTCAAAAGCCGCCTTTCGAAGAATCGACCGTCCGGTGGCAAGAGTCAAAGGCGTGAAAGGATGCCCACACAAAAAGCGGCTAAGGACTAACGAACTTATATAACAAAAGCCGGCTTCCTCCCATTGCCGACCGGCTACCAAAGTAGCCGGCCGGCCGGCTTCCCATTCAACCCTGCCACAATCCAACAAAGCTCAAGTAATTTCCTTCCCACAAATAGCCAAGTTCCTCCCCAGCCACAATTTGCAGAGCATTGTTGTTTGGGAAGGCGGCAATCAAGGGAAGGCAACAAAGGAAAGAGCCTAAGGATAAAAAGCAAACTCGAATGGAAGCCAAACACATGCATAATCATATTTACACAAAGGCCTTCGAAAGGCCGGCATTCAACATAGTCTGAATACACCCCTAGTGGGTGGAACTGCGCAAAGTTAATAAAATTTGTTCAAAGAGCAACAACAGAAAAGTGAGAGCGGCAGATCAAGACAGCGGAGCAACAGGCGAGTCGGGCAGGTCGGCGGAGGCGAAGGCCGGCTGGAGGAGTGGCCGGTGGCGAAGTCTCGGCCGATCTTCACCCCGGCAGCGGCGTGCTCGCGCGTGCCTCGTTGCTAGAGGCACGATCAGGCTGAAGCTGGCTGGTCGCTTCGCCGTCTGGCGCGGTATCTTCGCCACCCTCCTCCTCGTTGTCTTCGGCTTCATCGTTGGAAGCAATCTCATCCGTCGAGTCCTCGCCGTCCGCCGGGTTCAGCCCGAACCATTCCTCCGGCTGGGCAACTCTGCTATCGTTCACTTCAGGAGCGAAAACGCTGGTGTCGGTGTACTCGGCGATAGCTGAGGCGTGCTGGATGATGGCCTGCCGCACCGCCACCAGCTCCTCGTCAGCCTCCTGCCTCCAGGTGCTCAGCTGGCGCAGGCTCAACCCAGGATACCAGGCCCGGACGAACTCCAGCGCCCTCCCGGCGCCGGACCGAGCAGCGGAGGCCTTCCGGGCCTCGAAGCGGCCAACCGCAACCTCCAGCCAGTCGGCAGTCCGACTGGGGGTGTGGGGGATCACCTCTCCAGGCCAGAGAGCGGCCAAAACTTGCACACCGGCACGCTGAAGCCGACGGAGCATGCGGTGAGCCGGCTGCAGCCGAGCCTGGATCGCCAAAAGCTGCTCCTCGAGCATCCGGCTGGCGTCTGGCACGATCGCAACCCCTGCTTGCCGGCGCGTCTCGCGGTGGGCCTCGATGGCTTGGCTGGCAGCGACGGAGTAGCCGGGAAATGTCTGCGTGAAGAACAAGGAAACGGCACAAAAATCAGAAGATGAACAAGAGTGCAAGGAGCAAGCAAAGGAGTGAAAAGAGGAAGGCGGCCTACCGTCGATCAGATCCTCCACCCGCCCATAGCCCTCGCTCAGCGCTTGCTTTGATTCAGCCCAGCCCGCCGCCTCGGTCTCGAACTCGGCCTTAAGGGCGGCCTCGTTGTCCTGCGCCTTCTTCAGGGCCGCCTTGTGGCTCTCCTCCTGGTCGGCCAGCCTCTTGGCCAGGCGGTCGCGTTCCTGGGCCAAGGCGACAATCTCGGCCTCCTTGGCGCGAAGAGCGGTCTGGGCCTCGCCTAGCTGCCCCCTCAAGTCGGCATTAGCTCCTGCAAGCATGGAGAAAAAGGAAAAGGCAGTAAGGGAAAAGTCGTCAGGGAAGATCCGACCCGGCTGCTCAGCAGCCGGCCCGAATCTCGGGGACTACACCAAGTGGGTGCGCTGACGCGCCCCCACTTGAGATAGAAGGAACCAAGTACTTGAAGGAAATATGCCCTAGAGGCAATAATAAAGTTATTATTTATTTCCTTATATCATGATAAATGTTTATTATTCATGCTAGAATTGTATTAACAGGAAACATAATACATGTGTGAATACATAAACCTACAGAGTGTCACTAGTATGCCTCTACTTGACTAGCTCGTTAATCAAAGATGGTTGTGTTTCCTAACCATGAACAAGGAGTTGTTATTTGATTAACGGGATCACATCATTGGTTGAATGATCTGATTGACATGACCCATTCCATTAGCATAGCACTTGATCGTATAGTTTGTTGCTAGTGCTTTTCTTCATGACTTATACATGTTCCTATGACTATGAGATTATGCAACTCCCGTTTGCACGAGGAACACTTTGGGTGCTACCAAACGTCACAACGTAACTGGGTGATTATAAAGGTACATTACAGGTGTCTCCGAAGGTACATGTTGGGTTGGCATATTTCAAGATTAGGATTTGTCACTCCGATTGTCGGAGAGGTAGCTCTGGGCCCTCTCGGTAATGCACATCACATAAGCCTTGCAAGCATTTCAACTAATGTGTTAGTTGTGAGATGATGCATTACGAAACGAGTAAAGAGACTTGCCGGTAACGAGATTGAACTAGGTATTGGATACCGACGATCGAATCTCGGGCAAGTAACATACCGATGACAAAGGGAACAACGTATGTTGTTATGCGGTCTGACCGATAAAGATCTTCGTAGAATATGTAGGAGCCAATATGGGCATCCAGGTCCCGCTATTGGTTATTGACCGGAGAGGTGTCTCGGTCATGTCTACATAGTTCTCGAACCCGTAGGGTCCGCACGCTTAACGTTTCGATGTCAGTTACTATGAGTTTTTATGATGTTTCTGTGCGAAGGTTGTTGAGTCCCGGATGAGATCACGGACGTGACGAGGAGTCTCGAAATGGTCGAGACATAAAGATTCATATATTGGAAGTCTATGTTTGGACATCGGAAGTGTTCCGGGTGAAATTGGGAATTTTACCAAATGCAGGGAGGTTCTGGGAACCCCGGAATGCTAATGGGCCAACATGGGCCTTAGTGGAAAGGAGAAAAGGGGGCCCAAGTGCTGGTGGCACCTTCCCCTTCCCTAGTCCTATTAGGACTAGGAGAGAAGCGCCTCTCTCTCCCTTCCCACTTGAGGAAACCTAGTTGGACTAGGATTTGGGGGAATCCTACTCCTAGTAGGAGTAGGACACCCTGGCGCACCTCTCCTTGGCGGCCAGCCCCTCCCTTCCCTCCTTTATATGTGAGGCGGGGGCACCCCATGACACACAAGTTGATCATTGAGATCGTTCCTTAGCCGTGTGCGGTGCCCCCTTCCACCATATTACACCTCGAAAATACCGTGGCGGAGCTTAGGCGAAACCTGCGCCGGTGGAACATCATCATCGTCACCACGCCGTCGTCTTGTGAAACTCTCCCTCAACACTCGGCTGGATCGGAGTTCGAGGGACGTCATCGAGCTGAGCGTGTGCAGTACTCGGAGGTGCCGTCGTTCGGTACTTGGATCGGTTGGATCGTGAAGGAGTACGACTACTTCCTCTACGTTGCGTCAACGCTTCCGTTCTTGGTCTCACGAGTGCGTAGACAACACTCTCATCTCGTTGCTAAGCATCACCATGATCTTGCGTGATCGTAGGAAAATTTTTGAAATTACTACGTTCCCCAACAGTGGCATCCGAGCCTAGGTTTTTATGGTTTGATGATATGCACGAGTAGAACACAAGTGAGTTGTGGACGATACAAGTCATACGCCTACCAAAGCATGTCATACTTTGGTTCAGCGGTATTGTTGGACAGACGATCCAGACCAACCTTACGCGTACTCTTACGCGAGACCGGTTCCTCGGCGTGCTTTGCACATAGATGGCTTGTGGAAGACTGTCTCTCCAACTTTAGTTGAACTGAGTGTGGCTACGCCCGGTCCTTGAGAAGGTTAAACGGAGTCTATTTGTGAAGTATCGTTGTGGTTTTGATGCGTAGGTGAGATTGGTTCTTGCTTAAGCCAGCAGCCACGTAAAATTTGCAACAACAAAGTAGAGGACGTCTAACTTGTTTTTGCAGGGCATGTTGTGATGTGATATGGTCTAGACATGATGCTGAATTTTATTGTATGAGATGATCATGTTTTGTAACCGAAGTTATCGGCAACTGGCAGAGCCATATGGTTGTCGCTTTATTGTATGCAATGCAATCGCCTGTAATGCTTTACTTTATCACTAAGCGGTAGCGATAGTCGTAGAAGCATAAGTTTGGCGAGACGACAACGATGCTACGATGGAGATCAAGGTGTCGGCGCCCGGTGACGATGGTGATCATGATTGCTTGGAGATGGAGATCACAAGCACAAGATGATGATGGCCATATCATATCACTTATATTGATTGCATGTGATGTTAATCCTTTATGCATCTTATCTTGCTTTGATTGGCGGTAGCATTATAAGATGATCCCTTACTAAATTATCAAGAAGTGTTCTCCACGAGTATGCACCGTTGCGAAAGTTCTTCGTCTTTGAGACACCACGTGATGATCGGGTGTGATAGGCTCTACGTTCAAATACAACGGGTGCAAAACAGTTGCACGCAGAATACTCGAGTTATACTTGACGAGCTATGCATATAAGATATGACCTCGGAACACAGAGACCCGAAAGGTCGGCGTGAATCATATAGTAGATATGATCAACATATTGATGTTCACCATTGAAACTACTCCATCACACGTGATGATCGGTCATGGTGTAGTTGATATGGATCACGCAATCACTTAGAGAATTAGAGGGATATTTTTCTAAGTGGGAGTTCTTAAGTAATATGATTAATTGAACTTAAATTTATCATGAACTTAGTACTGATAGTATCTTGCTTGTCTATGATGTGTAGATAGATGGCTCGTCTTGTTGTTCCGTTGAATTTTAATGCGTTCCTTGAGAAAGCAAAGTTGAAAGATGATGGCAGCAATTACACGGACTGGGTCCGTAACTTGAGGATTATCCTTATTGTTGCACGGAAGAATTACGTCTGGAAGCACCGTTAGGTGCCGGGCCTGGTGCAAGGGCTGCGAGAAGTTGTGAACGTCCGCAAAGCAAAGTCGATGACTACTCTATAGTTCGGTGTGCCATGCTACGGCTTAGAACCGGGACTTCAACGTCGTTTTGAACACCATGGAGCATATGAGATGTTCCAGGAGTTGAAGTTAATATTCCAAGCGAATGCGGATTGAGAGATATAAAGTCTCCAATAAGTTCTATAGGCTGTAAGATGGAGGAGAAGCAGTTACGTCGGTGAGCATATACTCGAGAATGTCCGGATATAACAATCACTTGATTCAAGCTGGGAGTTAATCTTCCGGATGATTGCGTCATTGACGAAATTCTCCAATCAACGCCACCAAGCTACAAGAGCTTCGTGATGAACTATAATATGCAAGGGATGACCAAAACAATGCCCGAGCTCTTGGCGATCTTTGAAAGCAGCGGAGGTAGAAATCAAAAGGAGCATCAAGTGTTGATGGTTAACAAAACCACTAGTTTCAAGAAAAAGGGCAAAGGAAAGAAAAAGGAAACTTCAAAAGAGCGGCAAGCAAGTTGCTAATCAAGAGAAGAAACCCAAGTCTGGTCCTAAGCCTAAAAGCGAGTGCTTCTATTGCAAGCGGGCTGGTCCTTTGAAGCGGAACTGCCCCAAGTATTCGGCGGATAAGAAGGATGGCAAGGTTAACAAAGGTATATGTGATATACATGTTATTGATGTGTACCTTACTAATACTCGCAGTAGCACTGGGTATTTGATACTTTGGTTACATTGCTAATATTTGCAACTTTCGAAGCAGGGGCTACGGATTAAGCGAAGATTGGCTAAGGGGCGAGGTGACGATCTTGGCGTGGGAAATGGTTCCAAAGTCGATGTGATCGCAGTCGGCACGCTACCTCTACATCTACCTTCGGGATTAGTATTAGACCTAAATAATTGTTAGCATGAACATTATATCTGGATCTTGTTTGATGCGAGACGGTTATTCATTTAAATCAGAGAATAATGGTTGTTCTATTTATATGAATAATATCTTTTATGGTCATGCACCATTGAAGAATGGTTTGTTTTTACTTAATCTTGATAGTAGTGATACACATATTCATAATGTTGAAACCAAAAGATGCAGAGTTGATAATGATGGTGCAACTTATTTGTGGCCTTGCCGTTTAGGTCATATCGGTGTAAAGCGCATGAAGAAACTCCATCTTGATGGACTTTTGGAGTCACTTGATTATGAATCACTTGGCACTTGCGAACCGTGCCTTATGGGCAAGATGACTAAAACACCGTTCTCCGGAACTATGGAGAAACAGCAGATTTATTGGAAATCATACATCTTGATGTATGTGGTCCAATGAATGTTGAGGCTAAATGGCGGATATCGTTATTTTCTCACCTTCACAGATGATTTGAGCAGATATGGGTATATCTACTTAATGAAACACAAATCTGAAACATTTGAAAAGTTCAAAGAATTTCAGAGTGAAGTGGAAAATCATCGTAACAAGAAAATAAAGTTTCTACGATCCGATCGTGGAGGAGAATATTTGAGTTACGAGTTTGGCCTACATTTGAAACAATGCGGAATAGTTTAGCAACTTCATACCACCGGAACACCACAAGCGTAATGGTGTGTCCGAACGTCGTGTCGTACTTTATTAGATATGGTGCGATCTATGATGTCTCTTCTTGATTTACCGCTATCGTTTTGGGGTTATGCTTTAGAGACGGCTACATTCACTTTAAATAGGGCACCATCTAAATCCGTTGAGACGACGCCTTATGAACTGTGGTTTGGCAAGAAACCAAAGTTGTCGTTTACGAAAGTTTGGGGCTGCGATGCTTATGTGAAAAAGCTTCAACCTGATAAGCTCGAACCCAAATCGGAGAAATGTGTCTTCATAGGATACCCAAAGGAGGCTGTTGGGTACACCTTCTATCACAGATCCGAAGGCAAGATTTTTGTTGCTAAATTCGGAAACTTTTGGAGAAGGAGTTTCTCTCGAAAGAAGTGAGTGGGAGGAAAGTAGAACTTGATGAGATAATTGTATCTACTCCCTTATTGAGAAGTAGTACATCCTGAAAACAGTTTACGTGACACCTACACCAAATAGGGAAGAAGCTAATAATGATGATCATGAAACTTGAGATCAAGTTTCTCTGAGAACCGTAGATCAGCGAGCAAGATCCGCACCAGAGTGGTACGGTAATCCTATTACGGAAGTCATGTTCTTTGGAACATGATGAACCTACGAACTATGAAGAAGCGATGGTGAGCCCAGATTCCACAAAATGGCTGGAGGCCATGAAATCTGAGATGGGATCCATGTATGAGAACAAAGTGTGGACTTTGGTTGACTTGCCCAATGATCGGCAAGCAATTGAGAATAAATGGATCTTCAAGAAGAAGACCGACGCGATGGTAATGTTATCTATAAAGCTCGACTTGTTGCAAAAGGTTTTCGACAAGTTCAAGGGATTGACTACGATGAGACCTTCTCACCCGTGGCGATGCTTAAGTCCGTCCGAATCATGTTAGCAATTGCCGCATTTTATGATTATGAAATTTGGCAAATGGATGTTAAAACTGCATTCTGAATGGATTTACGGAAGAAGAGTTGTATATGATGCAACCAGAAGGTTTTGTCGATCCAAAGGGAGCTAACAAAGTGTGCAAGCTCGGTGATCCATTTATGGACTGGTGCAAGCCTCTCGGAGTTGGAATAAGCGTTTTGATAGTGTGATCAAAGCATTTGGTTTTATCTGAGACTTTTGGAGAAGCCTGTATTTACAAGAAAGTGAGTGGGAGCTCTGTAGCATTTACGATATTATATGTGGATGACATATTACTGATCGGAAATGATATAGAATTCTGGATAGCATAAAGGATACTTGAATAAGAGTTTTTCAATGAAAGACCTCGGTGAAGCTGCTTACATATTGGGCATTAAGATCTATAGAGATAGATCAAGGCGCTTAATAGGACTTTCACAAAGCACATACCTTGATAAAGTTTTGAAAAAGTTCAAAATGGATCGAGCAAAGAAAGGGTTCTTGCCGGTGTTACAAGGTGTGAAGATGAGTAAGACTCAATGCCCGACCACCGCAGAAGATAGAGAGAAAATGAAAGATGTTCCCTATGCTTCAGCCATAGGCTCTATCATGTATGCAATGCTGTGTACCAGACCTGATGTTTGCCTTGCTGTAAGTTTAGCGTGCAGGTACCAAAGTAATCCAGAGTGGATCATCGGGCGGTGATCAAAAACATCCTTAAGTACTTGAGAAGGACTAAGGATATGTTTCTCATTTATGGCGGTGACAAAGAACTCGTCGTAGAATGGTTACGTCCGACGCATAGCTTTGACATCGATCCGGACGATTCTAAATCGCAAACCGGATACGTATTTACATTAAACGGTGGAGCTGTCGGTTGGTGCAGTTCCAAACAAAGCGTCGTGGCGGGATCTACATGTGAAGTTGAGTACATAGCTGCTTGGAAGCAGCTAATGAAGGAGTCTGGATGAAGGAGTTCATAACCGATCTAGGTGTTGTACCTAGTGTATCGGGTCCAATGAAAATCTTTTGTGACAATCTTGGTGCAATTGCCTTGGCAAAGGAATCCAGATTTCACAAGAGAACCAAGCACATCAAAAGACGCTTCAACTCCATCCGGATTTGGTCGGTGGGAGACATAGAGATATGCAAGATACATACGGATCTGAATGTTGCGAGACCCATTGACTAAGCCTCTTCCACGAGCAAAACATGATCAGCACCAAGACTCCATGGGTGTTAGAATCATTCTTGTGTAATCTAGATTATTGACTCTAGTGCAAGTGGGAGGCTGAAGGAACTAGGCCCTAGAGGCAATAATAAAGTTATTATTTATTTCCTTATATCATGATAAATGTTTATTATTCATGCTAGAATTGTATTAACAGGAAACATAATACATGTGTGAATACATAAACCTACTGAGTGTCACTAGTATGCCTCTACTTGACTAGCTCGTTAATCAAAGATGGTTGTGTTTCCTAACCATGAACAAGGAGTTGTTATTTGATTAACGGGATCACATCATTGGTTGAATGATCTGATTGACATGACCCATTCCATTAGCATAGCACCTGATCGTATAGTTTGTTGCTAGTGCTTTTCTTCATGACTTATACATGTTCCTATGACTATGAGATTATGCAACTCCGTTTGCACGAGGAACACTTTGGGTGCTACCAAGCGTCACAACGTAATCGGGTGATTATAAAGGTACATTACAGGTGTCTCCGAAGGTACATGTTGGGTTGGCATATTTCAAGATTAGGATTTGTCACTCCGATTGTCGGAGAGGTAGCTCTGGGCCCTCTCGGTAATGCACATCACATAAGCCTTGCAAGCATTTCAACTAATGTGTTAGTTGTGAGATGATGCATTCTGAAGCGAGTAAAGAGACTTGCGATAACGAGATTGAACTAGGTATTGGATACCGGCGATCGAATCTCGGGCAAGTAACATACCGATGACAAAGGGAACAACGTATGTTGTTATGCGGTCCGACCGATAAAGATCTTCGTAGAATATGTAGGAGCCAATATGGGCATCCAGGTCCCGCTATTGGTTATTGACCGGAGAGGTGTCTCGGTCATGTCTACATAGTTCTCGAACCCGTAGGGTCCGCACGCTTAACGTTTCGATGGCGGTTACTATGAGTTTTTATGATGTTTCTGTACGAAGGTTGTTCGAGTCCCGGATGAGATCACGGACGTGACGAGGAGTCTCGAAATGGTCGAGACATAAAGATTCATATATTGGAAGTCTATGTTTGGACATCGGAAGTGTTCCGGGTGAAATTGGGAATTTTACCAAATGCAGGGAGGTTACGGAACCCCGAATGCTAATGGGCCAACATGGGCCTTAGTGGAAAAGGAGAAAGGGGGCCCAAGTGCTGGTCGCACCTTCCCCCTTCCCTAGTCCTATTAGGACTAGGAGAAGGGGCACCCCCTCTCTCTCCTTCCCACTTGAGGAAACCTAGTTGGACTAGGATTTGGGGGAATCCTACTCCTAGTAGGAGTAGGACACCCTGGCGCACCTCTCCTTGGCGGCCAGCCCCTCCCTTCCCTCCTTTATATACAGGCAGGGGCACCCCATGACACACAAGTTGATCATTGAGATCGTTCCTTAGCCGTGTGCGGTGCCCCTTCCACCATATTACACCTCGAAAATACCGTGGCGGAGCTTAGGCGAACCTGCGCCGGTGGAACATCATCATCGTCACTGCGCCGTCGTCTTGTGAAACTCTCCCTCAACACTCGGCTGGATCGGTTTTCGAGGGTCGTCATTGATTTGATCGTGTGCAGTACTCGGAGGTGTCGTGCGTTCTGTACTTGGATCGGTTGGATCGTGAAGAAATGCGACTACTTCCTCTACGTTGCGTCAACGCTTCCGTTGCGGTCTCACGAGTGCGTGAGACAACACTCTCATCTCGTTGCTAAGCATCACCATGATCTTGCGTGATCGTAGGAAAATTTTTGAAATTACTACGTTCCCCAACAGTACTTACTCCGGCTATTCGTCAGATCGGCAGCCTTCGGGCTCAGCTCCTGGGCCGGGGAGTTGAAGGCGGCCGCACGAAGATTGTGATACTCCTGAAAATCAGATGGAGTGTGTATAAGAACAAGATTGCTATCAAGGCCTGCTAAGAAGTTTCAAGCCGCCTTCTCAGCAGCCGACTCGAAACTCGGGGACTACACCTAGTGGGTGCGCTGACGCGCCCCCACGGAAGAAATCAAAAAAGAAATCAATCAAGGCCAGAAGACTCACCCGGACGACCGCGTGTGTAGCAAGGAACTCCTGGATGTACCGCTGCAGCAAGCTGGCCTGAGCCTGAAGCCGGCGTCGGACCTCCTGTCCCGCCACGTTCAGCTCGGCCGTCCCGCTGCCAGGCGTCCACTCGGACGTGCTAGCGCTGGCCGCCTGTGTCCTGTCTTGCCGGTGGCGCCCACAGCCCTTCTTGCGGCTCGGCGTCGAGGCGACTCTCCCAGCGTCGGCGAGGCGCTGCACCACCAGAGTCCGCCCCGCCGCCGACTTCGCCTGGCCGTTGCCCAGCGCCACAGGTCGGCCGCCTTGGCCCGCTCCAGTTGGCGCCGACTGTGACGCCTCCCCCAGGATCGTCACGTCGTCCTCCCTCCTCTCCATCACCGGCTGGTCGCGGTCGGCTTCCTCCGACGGAGGCACGGGGATATCGTGAGCCACTGCGCGAAGGGGAATGACGAGCTGTGGAGGCTGATTGCACAAAACCTCTGCCTCCCTCTCCACGGCTGTGGCCTCCGCCTGGGCCTTGGCCGCCGCGTCGGCTTGCGCCTCGGCCGACTTCTCCGCCGCCTCCTGGACGGCCCTCCGCTCCACCGCTTCCCGCTCCTCCCGAGCCTCCCGCGCGTTCCGCTCCGTTGCCTCCATGAGGTCGGCGCGGGGGTCCACTCGGCGGGAACTCGAAGACCCTCCCGTCGGCCCGACTATGGAGGTGGCGTCAACCCGCTCAAGGGAAAGCGGCGCCCTGTTCAACAAACCAAGAAGATGGCTCAGATGAGCCTCAACCAAAAAAGACAACAAAAGTACAAGACACACAACACTTACACCGAAACCGCTTGTGGCTGCTTCACCACCTTGCGAAAGCGGGCCGCTTTCGCAGCCGCCTTGTCTCGCTTGGTCGCCATGAGCTCTTGGGTTTCTTGACCGGCTGCGAAGAGACCACGGCGCCCGACGCTTCGCGCCACCCGGCAGTTGGTAGCGGCGGAAGGTCAGCATATGGCGGTCGGCCGGCTGGCGGTGTGGGATGGCCTCGGCTTCCTCATCCTTCGGCCAGTCCCCGAAGCCAGCCGTAAGGTCGGGGCCGCCTGCCTCTCCGCCGGTTGCGACTACGGCGTCGTCCATGGCGGCCGCCCCCAGATCCGGGTCGTCGGGGTCGTCCATTGTACGGTCGGCCGAAAACTGGCGCTCTGGCCCTGCGGCTACGGGCGCCGATCGAAGAAGAGGGCTCTGCTCAAAGACAAAGCCGACTAGTCAAGAGCCGGCTATCACGAACCCGACAACAAAAGAAGAAGAAAATAAGGAAAAACTCACCACAGGCGGCGGGTCAGCCCGAGAATATGGCGACTTGCCGTACTGCCACTCCTCAGTGAGTTTGCAGTTAGAGATGTAATTCACCATGTAAGATACCTCGTCGCGAGGCATCTCTCTGGTGCTCAGCCGGCACGGGTCGAAACGGTCGCTCATTTGGCAGATCATGTGTGACCGGCTTTGGAGTGGAAGCACCCGGCGCTCCACGAAGGCGGCCACCAAGTCGGCCCCCACTAAGCCCTCCGATTGGACCATCACCCGGAGCCGGGTGACGGCGGCGTTCCTGGCCAAGGTGAGCGACCGGGCTCGGAAGGACCAAGATGCCGGCCTTGCAGGCGGTGGGCCGGCTACGTAAGCCGGCAGATTGAGGTAGTCGCCTTGCGCGGCGACGTTCTTCACGTAGAAGTACGACTGCTGCCAAAGCTTCACCGACTTGATCAGCGGGATAGGCGGAAAGGGGTTGTTGTAGGTCGTCCTCCGCTTGGCGATGAAGGCGCCGCAGGGGGCGGTCACGCCCACAGAGACAGTGCCGAGTTTGCACTGGAAGAACTCCCCGTAGAGCTCCAAAGTGGGGAGGACTCCGAGAAAACCCTCGCACAGGGTGACGAAGGAAGATAGCAGCATCACCGTGTTGGGGGTGAGGTGATGCGGCTGAAGATTGTAGAAGTCGAGGAAGGAGCGGAAGAACCCGCTCGCCGGCAGGCCGAGGCCGCGCAGGTAGTGCGATCGGAAGATGACCCGCTCGCCCTCCTCCGGCGCAAGGCGGGTCTTCACGAGGTCCTCGTCCGGCAACCGCCGCGTCCGGCGGAGCCAATCGATGTGATCTTCGTCGACGTTGGAGCCGTCCCACGAGCTCGACAACGCCATGGGAACGAGCGGAAGGAAAGAGCCGCGGCGGCGAGGAGCGCGGCCACGCAACGAAGGAACCGCGGCAAGCCAAGATGGCTCGCGGCGGAACGGCGCGGCGGTGAGTGCGTCGCGGCGGCGAAAGAATGAGGAAGAAAGTAGAGGAAGGAGAGGAGCGAGGGCGAGCGTGCGAGCCCCTGCGGCTCCCCCTCCTCCCCCTACTTATAGGCTCGGGCGGCGGAGCCGAGGAGGCGAGGCATGGGGGAACGCAGGATTAACTGCACCCACTCCCCCCACGTCCCGCGATTATGGCGCCCTAAAGGCGTGCTGAAACCGCCGCGGGAAGACGAGCAGTCCACTTGGGCCGCAGAGGATCCGCGCGTGGGCCGAGGCGTAGGCTTGGTAGGCCCGGGCCTGCGGCGACGTCCCGTCGCGCGCGTGGGCTGGCAGGCCTTTTTGGCCACGTGGTGTGCAAGGTGATGCGCGGTCAACGCGCAGGCTGGCTCGCTTTCCCTCCTTCTAACCACGGAGCTTCCCAAAGACGGCACACCCATTCAAGGCCGGCTCCTAACTGCCGGCTTCCCAGGATAGGAAGCTGATCGAGCTTCTCGTCCTCCCTTCGACCTCGAAGCCCAATCAGCTTCCAGGACTACTGTCGGAGTAAATGACCACGTGTAGCCTAACCGGCTCCCCCTGGGGCTTCTGAAAAAATTACAAGCCAATCAAATCATCCAACATCCAAGACATTGGGCCGCCTTCCCCCGGCCGGCTGTCATCCAGGCCGGCTGTCAGGAGGCGGCCTGGCAAAAGACACATAGAAGAAAGCCACGAGAGGGCCGGCTTCCAAGGAGCCGGCTACCAGAGGGCCGACCACAGAGTCGGCTGAGAAGGCTGACTCCAAAGAGCCAGCCACCCCGCAGGCGGCCAAGGCCGCACCCTCAGAATCTGCACCCACATAACGTCGATGAGACGAGGCATGGCTACAGTAAAGCCTGCCACCCCCGCATCCCGGAGTGTGCGTGGCTACAGTGCGCCGTACGGGGCAGCCATCACTCGTCCGGCGCGGCACTGTTGCCATGTTGACTGTGACGTCACCCACGACAGGCTGTCTGTACTACCCGCAGGCGCCGGGTCCCTCCGGTCAGAGAGATGCCCGGAGGCGGCTCGGCCTCCCCCAGTCGGCCTGAGATATGGCCGGCTCTCCATAGCCGGCTTGTTCCCTCCCTTGAAGGAAGCGCCCCATTAAGGAGACAAGATGATGTGAGGCTACAGTGATCGCCGCCAAGGCGGCGTAATAACCATATTCAAACAAAGCCCTCGTCGTGGGATTGAGGCATGATAACCAGCCCAAACAAGACCCTCAACGGTGGGGCCAGCTTGTCGACCAGGAAGCCGGCAGCCGGCGGGACCCACCAGTCGGCGGGCCCCAACGGCCGGTGGAGAAGCCGGCAGACGAAGACACTGACGGCTAGGGCCCACACCTAACCGGATTACCATTGTACCCCTGGGGGACAGGCCTATATAAACCCCCAGGGCACCCATGTAAAGGGTTGATCTCTGATAGTTTTAGAAACCACGTAGAGGGAAGAGGAGAGCTAGCCGTGCCCTTCTTCTTCCTCACACCGAACAGCTCAAGGAGCCTCTTGTAGCAACTTGTTTATCTAGTGATCATGCGGAGACCCCATAGAGCAGCAGTAGGGGTGTTATCTCCACGGAGAGCCCCGAAGCTGGGTAAGATTCGCCAGCGTGCATATCTTCGCCTCATCCCGTTTCCAGGCACCAGCGACGTCTTATTGGCTCCCACTATGATTAGCCACCCGTTGGCATATGTCGCACCTACCACCCGACACTACACTTGAACTTGCACACGACAATCTTGATGACGATGACCACTTGATGTCATCCTTTCCATGGGTTGTATGATATCTTCCTCTTGACGCAAGCCCATGGACACGTACCTAACCCCACATAGAACTCTCACATAGACAATGGGTTAGTACACAAAGTGCAATGGACAATTCTTACCATACCATGGGATCACTTGATCCCTCTCGGTTTATCTTCTACGCTTTGTGAGCTAATCAACTTGATTCACTCTTGACTTAGTCTTGATCAACCTTGAATCTTTCCAACTCTCTTCATTTGGATGATGCCTTGAAACCAACACATGGACTTCAAGAAATGCCTATGGACAAATCCTTCAAATATAACTAAATGCAACCATTAGTCCATAGAGAATGTCATCAATTACCAAAACCACACATGGGGGCACCACATGTCCTTTCAACGTCAATATCGCGTTGTCACCACAGATAAGCACATGCAAGACATACATCAAATGTTCTCAAATCCTTAAAGACTCAATCCGATAAGATAACTTCAAAGGGAAAACTCAATCCATTACAAGAGATTAGAGGGGGAGAAACATCATAAGATCCAACTATAATAGCAAAGCTCGCGATACATCAAGATCGTGCCGAATCAAGAACACGAGAAAGAGAGAGAGAGAGAGAGAGAGAGAGAGAGAGAGAGAGAGAGAGAGAGAGAGAGAGAGATCAAAAACATAGCTACTAGTACATACCCTCAGCCCCGAGGGTGAACTACTCCCTCCTCGTCATGGAGAGCGCCGGGATGATGAAGATGGCCACCAGTGATGGATCCCCCCTCCGGCAGGGTGCCAGAATAGGGTCCTGATTGGTTTTTGGTGGCTATAGAGGCTTGCCGCGGCGGAACTCCGATCTAGGTTAAGTTCTGGAAGTTTGGGGATTTATAGGAGAGGTTAGCGTCGAGAACAAGTTAGGGGGGCCCACAGGGAGTCCACGAGGCAGGGGCACGCCCTCCACCCTCGTGGAGCCCGCGGGACTCCCCTCTGGTAACTCTTCGTTCCAGTATTTTTTATATTTTCCAGAAAAATCTAGTTGATTTTCAGCACATTCCGAGAACTTTTATTTCTGCACAAAAACGACACCACGGTAGTTCTGCTGAAAACAGCGTCAGTCCGGGTTAGTTCTAATCAAATCATACCAAAATCGTATAAAACTATTGTAAACATGGCATGAATACTTCATAAATTATAGATACGTTGGAGACGTATCACACACCCACTTAGTTTCTTCTTGAGCTTTCATAAACTTATAGCTCTAGTACATCCGATGCATGGCAATCCCTACTCACTCACATTGATATCTATTGATGGGCAAATCCATAGCCTGTTGATACACCTAGTTGATGTGAGACTATCTCCTTCTTTTTGTCTTCTCCACAACCACCTTCTATTCCACCTATAGTGCTATGTCCATGGCTCACTCTCCTGTATTGCGTGAAAGTTAAAAAAGTTTGGGAACATCAAAAGTATGAAACAATTGCTTGGCTTGTCATCGGGGTTGTGCATGATTTGAATATTTTGTGTGATGAAGATGGAGCATAGCCAGACTATATGATTTTGTAGGGATAAGCTTTCTTTGGCCATGTTATTTTGAGAAGACATAATTGCCTTATTAGTATGCTTGAAGTATTATTGTTTTTATGTCAATATTAAACTTTTGTTTTGAATCTTATGGATCTAAACATTCATGCCACAATAAAGGAAATTACATGAATAAATATGTTAGGTAGCATTCCACATCCAAAATTCTGTTTTTATCATTTACCTACTCGAGGACGAGCAGGAATTAAGCTTGGGGATGCTTGATACGTCTCCTACGTATCTATAATTTTTTATTGTTCCATGCTATTATATTATCTGTTTTGGATGTTTTATATGCATTTATATGATATTTTATATTATTTTTGGGACTAACCTATTAACCTAGAGCCCAGTTCTAGTTCCTATTTTTTTCCTGTTTTTTAGTTTCGTAGAAAAGGAATACCAAACGGAGTCCAAATGGAATAAAACCTTCGCAATGATTTTTCTTGGACCAGAAGACAACCAGGAGACTTGGAGATGAAGTCCGAGGAGCCACGAGGCGGCCACAAGGATGGAGGGCGCATCTAGGGGGTAGGGCGCGCCCCCACCCTTGTGGGCCCCTCGTGCACCTCCTGACCTAATTATTTTGCCTATATATTCCCATATATCCCCAAACCACCAGAGGCATCCACGAAAAAACTTTTCCACCACCGCAACCTTCTGTACCCATGAGATCCCATCTAGGGACCTTTTAGGCACCACGGGAGGATTCGATCATGGAGGGCTTCTCTGACAACCTTATTACCCTTGGAGTAGGCGTGGGTAGTTTACCATAGACCTACGGGTCCATAGCTAGTAGGTAGATGGCTTCTTCTCTCTCTTTGATTCTCAATACCATGTTCTCCTTGATGTTCTTGGAGATCTATTCGATGTAATACTTTTTTGCGGTGTGTTTGCCGGGATCTGATGAATTGTGGATTTATGATCAGCTTATCTATGAATATTATTTGAATCTTCTCTGAATTCTTTTATTCATGATTTGATATCTTTGTAATTCTCTTCAAACTATCAGTTTGGTTTGGCCAACTAGATTGGATTTTCTTGCAATGGGAGAAGTGCTTAGCTTTGGGTTCAATCTTGCGATGTCCTTTCCCGATGTGATGAGGGGCAGCAAGGCACGTATTGTATTGTTGCCATCGAGGATAAAAAGATGGGGTTTTCATTAGATTGCTTGAGCTAATTCATCTACATCATGTCATCTTACTTAATGCATTACTCCGTTCTTTACGAACTTAATACTCTAGATGCATGCTAGATAGTGGTCGACGTGTGGAGAAATAGTAGTAGATGCAGAATCGTTTCGGTCTACTTGACACAGACGTGATTGATACGTCTCCAACGTATCTATAATTTTTTATTGTTCCATGCTATTATATATTCTGTTTTGGATATTTAATGGGCTTTATTATACACTTTTATATTATTTTTGGCACTAACCTATTAAACCAAGGCCCAGTGCAAATTGCTATTTTTTTTGCCTATTTCAGTGTTTCGCAGAAAAGGAATATCAAACGGAGTCCAAACGGAATGAAACCTTCGGGAGCGTGATTTTTGGAACAAATGTGATCCAGAGGACTTGGAGTGGACGTCAAGAAACGAACAAGGAGGCCACGAGGCAAGGGGGTGCGCCTACCCCCCTGGGCACGCCATCCACCCTCATGGGCCCCTCGTGGCTCCACCGACCTACTTCTTCCTCCTATATATACCTACGTACCCCGAAACCATCGACGAGCACCACGAAAACCTATTTCCACCGCCGCAACCTTCTGTACCCGTGAGATCCCATCTTGGGGCCTTTTCTGACGCTCCGTCGGAGGGGGAATCGATCACGTAGGGCTTCTACATCAACACCATATCTTCTCCGATGATGTGCGAGTAGTTTACCACAGACCTTTGGGTCCATAGTTATTAGCTAGATGGCTTCTTCTCTCTCTTTGGGTCTCAATACAAAGTTCTCCTCGATCTTCTTGGAGATCTATTCGATGTAACTCTTTTTTGCGGTGTGTTTGTCAAGATCCGATGAATTGTGGGTTTATGATCAAGATTATCTATGAACAATATTTGAATCTTCTCTGAATTCTTTTATGTATGATTGTTTATCTTTGCAAGTATCTTCGAATTATAAATTTGGTTTGGCCTACTAGATTGATCTTTCTTGCAATGGGAGAAGTGCTTAGCTTTGGGTTCAATCTTGCGTTGCTTTCGATCCCGATGTGATGGGGAAACGACATGTATTGTATTGTTGCCATCGAGGATAAAAGATGGTGTTTATATCATATTGCTTGAGTTTATCCCTCTACATCATGTCATCTTACCTAATGTGTTACTCTGTTCTTATGAACTTAATACTCTAGATGCATCTTTGGATAGCGGTCGATGTGTGGAGTAATAGTAGTAGATGCAAGCAGGAGTCGGTCTACTTGTCACGGACGTGATGCCTATATACATGATCATGCCTAGATATTCTCATAATTATGCACTTCTTTATCAATTGCTCGATAGTAATTTGTTCACCCACTGTAATACTTATGCGATCTTGAGAGAAGCCACTAGTGAAACCTATGGCCCCCGGGTCTATTTTCCATCATATTAATCTCCCGTCAACTAGCTATTTCTATCAATGTTTATTTTGCTTTCTTTACTTTTAGTCTTTACCATAAAAATAACAAAAAAATTATCTTATCATCTCTATCAAATCTCACTTTTGCAAGTGGCCGTGAAGGGATTGACAACCCCTTTATCGCGTTGGTTGCAAGGTTCTTATTTGTTTGTGTAGGTACGAGGGACTTGCGTGTGGCCTCCTACTGGATTGATACCTTGGTTCTAAAAAACTGAGGGAAATACTTACGCTACTTTGCTGCATCACCCTTTCCTCTTCAAGGGAAAAACCCTAACCCTAAAAATAAACCGTATTATTTGCTATCTTGAGATAAGCCACTAGTGAAACCTATGGCCCCGGGTCTATTTTCCATCATATAAGTTCTATCTTCCATCTTATAAGATCCCAATCTACTATTTTGCAATCTTTTACTTTTCGATCTATAAACCAAAAATACCAAAAATATTTACTTTATCATTTACCTATCTCTATCAGATCTCACTTTTGCAAGTAACCGTGAAGGGATTGACAACCCCTTTATCGCGTTGGGTGCAAGTTGTTTGATTGTTTGTGCAGGTATTCAGTGATTTGTGCGTTATCCCCTACTAGATTGATACCTAGGTTCTCAAATTGAGGGAAATACTTATCTCTACTGTAGCGATCCGACCTCAAACGGTCAAATCTCTGTGCATAAGTGTCATCCCTGGATCGGTAATGCTGACACACACAGTACTTGAAGGATTTATAATAGAGTTCAATCACACACTTATTACATCAAATGTCTCAAAAGAAAAGTTAACACAATAATATGGCTGAAGGCCATCTAAATAAGATAACAACGGAAGCTTCGAAGGTAAATGAGTCCATCAACTCCAACGGCATAGCTGAGTGCATGACAACGACCTAGCGTACCTTACTCTTCGTCTGAAAAGTCTGCAACATAATACGTTCCAGCCCGAAACGGGTCAGCACATGGAATATGCTGGCAAAATAACACTCTAGAGCAATGAACATGTAACAACTATAACTATATGCATATTTGGCTGGTGGAGGCTCTATGTTTATTGTTTTGTGCAAAGCCAATTTTTCCCTACAACAAAGGAATATATTTTATTTTACTACAAAGTTGGTTGATAAACATTGAGAATGGTAAACCCATCTCAATCCCAAAATAATAATCATTAACCCAACAAGTTAATTAAGTAAAGTGATGAGATCAACATAATAATTCAAGCACCAGATACTCAAGATGTCCATAACCGGTGACACGGCTAACCATGATTAGTTTGTACACTTTGCAGTGGTTTGTGCACTTTTCCCCACAAGACTCGATCTCCTCCACTGTATTTCTCGCACTACATGATGTTTGAGAAATGAATGACCGAGACACAGTCTTTCCGAAGAGGTCCCCTTAACCGATAGATAGGCAGGTACACCTACAATCCCCTACATCTGCTAGCCCATCATGGAAAGGATTCCCAACTTACTTAACTATGCCAGAGCCCATACTGGCTTGTGGCTGCACACGGAAGTGTCTAGCATGAATAATCTTATGATCCCTTTGAGCCTGGGTGGCAAACCATAGGAAAAATCACACAGATACCCCGGGATTCTCCTTTGGACAGCATTGGATTACCCCAGGTGCCCACAAACCAATCCACCCAGATGTGTGTTAAAGTAGCCACCCTAAGTAAACCCTTAGTTCATAATAATACTCACATCTGTCATGGAACACTCAAACCAAACCACGTCTACGAGCATAGCATAGCAAAGTATAATAAGCATAACGTAGAAGTAACTCCCAGGGTTTGAAAAGAAAGGTCAGTAGGTACTACCTCAACAACTACTTCCCAATACCGACATGTTAAACAGATCCTACTCATGCAATGTTTGAGGATTGTAACTAATGCATAAAACTGGGTAATAAGGGATATGATCAAAGTGTTACTTGCCTTGCTGACGATATGAAAACCCTAGTTACTCATAATAGCACGCTTTGCACTCCGAAAACTCTATCGTAAACAAACAATAACATACATAAGCACTCAAGCAATAGACGCAAGGGTAAAACTCAAGAGAAAAGATCCAAACTGAAAAATACAAGAGAAGAGCTTCGATTTGCAAAAAGAATCAAACGAATTGGAGCTACAAAACTCAAACTACGATCAAAAGAAGTTCAAATCCAAATCTGCTTGAAACCAAATTTTAAATTGTCAAAATCAAATTCAAGTTGATTAACTGGAAAGAGGGGATTGAGATGAAAGATTTGGCGTTGGTTTCACTGGATTTGGACGAACGAGCGCAAAGTTGCGAGGGTTTTAAGATTAGGGACTAATCTATAAATAAAGTAATCATGGATAGGTCCCTGGCTGAAAAATAAAATAAAAAGAAAAACCTAATGAACGAACGTTCGCTAACAGAACTAAACGAACGAACATGTTCGTTAAAACAAACTCTCACAGAGAACGTTCGCTAAATAGATTCGATCGGAATAAACCGAGAAAAACCCTAACTCTAAAAATAAACCGATCTAAACCGAAGAAATGAAAAAAAACATAAAGGAACCGACGAACCAGGGCGGTTTTTACCGGTTCACGACGACGGCGATCAACGGCGGCGGCGGGACTCCGGCGGACTCCCGTGAGGCAGGCGAGGTGGCGGCGGCGGCTCGGCTGTGGCGAGGTGTGGCGGCAGGCGTGGCAAGCCAGGCGGCAGTGGTCAGGGCTTCTTGGGCGGGGAAGTGAGGAGGCGGCGGGGAGAAGTGAGGAGGAGGCGGCGGGGGTCGGCGGCTTATAAGGGCGAGGGGGCTGCCTTGCGAGAGGGGGCGGGCGGCGGGGAGGCGGAGTCCGGCTCGGACTCGATCTCCGGCGAAGGCGTGGACTCCTCGCGCGGGAGGAAGGCGGCGGGCGACGTGGGCTATGGCCCGGCTTGGCTGGGCCTTCGTCCCAGTCGGGCGGCAAACTTTTTTTTTAAATAAAATTTCGCCCGAAGAAAAAATTCCTAATAAAATATAAAAACTTATAAAAATTCCAAAAAACAATTTTCACCATCTAAATCTAATATTTAGAACAAAGTGAACATTTTTCTAGCCTAAAATGCAATTTTCAAAAATGCATATTTTTTCTAATTCAAATAAAATAGCAAATAAAATATGAATAAAAATATATAATTTGATTTTAAAATTTCTTATGCAATATTCCTCTCTTTTGAAGAAGTTATATTATCTTCACCCATGTATTTTTATTATTGGAAATAATTGGAGAGAAAAATATTAAAATCAAATTGATCCTCTTTTCAAATTTGAGAAAAATTCAAATATGAAAATAAGTGAAACCTCCAACTCTCTCCTTGGGTCCTTGAGTTGCTTAAGATTTCTAGGATCACCAACAAAATGCAAATAAAATATGATATGCATATGATGACCTATGTATAACATCCAAACTGAAAGTTTGGGATGTTACAAACCTACCCCCCTTAAGATGCATCTCGCCCTCGAGATTCGGGTTGGCTAGAAAATAGGTGTGGGTGGTCTTTTCGTAGGTCTTCCTCTCGCTCCCAAGTGGCTTCATCCTCGGTATGGTGGCTCCTTGAACTTTGCAAAACTTGATAACCTTGTTGCGGAGTAACTCAATTTGGCAAACTCGAGGATCTTGGTGGTTTCTCCTCGTAGGTAAGATCACTCTCCAAGCTGAATTGCTTCGAGGAGCCTTTGTATCTCTTAGAGGAATATCGGCCATATCAGCATGGCACTTCTTCAACTAGGAAACGTGAAACACATCATGGACTCCTGACAATCCTTCAGGTAACTCCAACTTGTAAGCAACTTCTCCCATACGTTCCAAAACTCAATATGGTCCTACAAATCTCGGGGTTAACTTTCCGTTAACTCCAAATCGTTTAACTCCTCGGAGTGGTGACACAAGAAGATATTCTCGGTCTCCAATTTCATAGACTACCTCCTTGCGTTTGGTGTCAGCATAACTCTTCTGCCTGGACTGAGCTACCTTCAGTCTATCTCGAATCAACTTAACCTTCTCTTTAGACTCCTTGATTAAATCTGGTCCAAACAACTGACGGTCTCCAACTTTGTACCACATTAACGGTGTCATGCACCTCCTTCCATACAAAGCTTCGAAAGATGCCATATTCAAAGTAGCCTGATAACTGTTGTTGTAGGAGAACTCCGCGTAAGGCAAATTATCATCCCAACTAGATCCATAATCTAGCGCACAAGCTCTCAACATGTCCTCCAAAATCTTATTGACCCGCTCAGTCTGTCCATCTGTCTGCGGACGAAAGGCTGTACTGAACTCTAGCCTAATGCCCAAAGTCTGGTGCAACTGATTCCAATACTTCGAGGTAAACTGTGTTCCTCTATCAGATACGATGGTCCTTGGAACTCCATGCAGACATACGATCCTGGTCATATATATCTTGGCCAACTTCGCGCTCGTATAAGTAGTTTTCACTGGGATAAAGTGAGCTACCTTGGTTAAGTGATCAACTACTGCCTAGATGGAATCATATCCCGATCGTGTCCTGGGTAATCCGGTGATGAAATCCATGCCAAGCTTATCCCGCTTCCATTCGGGTATCGGCATAGGCTGTAGTAATCATGCTCGCTTCTGATGTTCTGCCTTCACTCTCTGACATACATCACATACTGCTACATACTCGGCAATATCCTTCTTCACACCTGTCCACCAAAAACGTTACTTCAGATCCAAATACATCTTGGTGTTTCCGGGGTGTATCGAGTATGGCGAGTCATGAGCTTCCTGAAGTATTAACTTCCTGATCTCCGCATTATTGGGCACATAAATACGATCTTCAAACCATAAAGTTTCGTGCTCATCCTCACGAAAATCTTTGGCTTTTCCTTTGCTCATCTTCTCCTTTATCTTAGCAATTTCCTTATCCTTTTTCTGAGCTTCTCGAATCTTGCCCAATAACATAGACTGAACCTCCATTGCTGCAACGAAACCTCTTGGAACTATCTCCAAACAAAGTTCCTTGAGATCGTCGGCTAACTCCTGCGGTAATCCTCCACTTACGAGGGTATTGACATAGCTCTTGCGGCTCAAAGCATACCTTTCGACATTGGCCTTTCCTGGATGATAATGCAGCTTCATATCATAATCCTTTATGAGCTCCAACCATCTTCTCTGCCTGAGATTCAACACCTTCTGCATGAAGATGTACT
This sequence comes from Aegilops bicornis, assembly GCA_021605145.1. NCBI lineage: Eukaryota > Viridiplantae > Streptophyta > Magnoliopsida > Poales > Poaceae > Aegilops > Aegilops bicornis. Next base: position 361,847,435 of record CM038674.1, on the reverse strand, counting down.
TCAAACTCTTATGATCCATGTACACATCACAACAGTTTCCAATAAGGAAATGTCTCCAGGTCTTGAGCGCATGCACTATGGCTGCTAGCTCCAAATCATGCGTGGCATAATTCAACTCATGCGGTTGAAGCTGACGTGAAGCATATAAAACAACTCTTCCGTCCTGCATCAGTACACCTCCAAGTCCTAAGCGAGAAGTGTTGCAATACACATGGAAATCCTTGCGTATATCCGGAAGAATCAGCACTAGGGTTGTAACCAAACCTTTCTTCAGTTCCTGAAAACTGGCTTCACATTCCTCGGTCCATTTGAACTTAGTGTCCTTCTTCAACAACTCTGTTATGGGTTTCGCAATCTTGGAGAAGTTCTCAATGAATCTCCTGTAATATCCAACGAGTCCAAGAAAACTGCGGATCTCTTCTACTGAGGTGGGTGCCAACCACTCAGTGACAGACCGAACCTTGGTATGGTCTACTGCTATACCTTCTCCTGATATAACATGCCCAAGAAATCCAACTTCTTTCAACCAAAGCTCACATTTGCTGAACTTGGCATATAGCTGATGTTCCCTGAGGTTAGAACTAAGCGCAAGTGTTCCTTGTGTTCCTCTTCATTCTTTGAGTATACCAAAATATCATCAATGAATACCACAACAAACTTATCCAAAAGCTCCATGAACACCTTGTTCATCATGCTCATGAAATAGGCAGGGGCGTTAGTCAATCCAAATGACATGGCTGTGTACTCATATAGCCCGTACCTTGTGGTAAAAGTTGTCTTAGGTATATCTTGTTCTTGTATATTCAGCTGGTGACATCCTGATAACAGATCGATCTTGGAGAATACTTTAGCTCCCTGTAGCTGGTCAAACAAATCGTTGATCATCGGTAGTGGGTACTTGTTCTTGATCGTCACGTCATTCAATGCACGATAATCAACAACCATTCTCAACGATCCATCCTTCTTCTCAACTAAGTGTACTTAGGCTCCCCACGGTGATGAACTTGGTCTAATATAACCTTTCTCCAATAATTCCTTAATATGCTTCTTAATTTCCTCCAGATTGTTGGCGGGCATCCGATACAGTCTCTTCGATATTGGTCCGATAATGCCTGGTACTTGCTCTATCAAAAACTCTATATCTCGATCTGGCGGCATGCCTGGTAATTCCTCTGGAAATACATCCGGGTAATCCTTCACAACTGGTACTTGCTCCTGAACAACTCCTGAGAGCGAATTTACTTGGGTCCTCCCTGGCGCATGCTGAGATACATACTTGATATGTTTACCCTCTGGGTGGTGAGCAGAATTGACTTACTGGCGCAGTCAATGTTTCCTCCATACATCGATAGCCAATCCATGCCTAGTATCACATCCAAACCTTGTGACTCCAAAATTATTAGGTGTGAGGGGAAAACATGCCTACCTATGGTCAATGGCATCTGAAAACATCCTCTGCTTGCCATATACTCCGCTCCTGGAGAGCTTACTAACATAGGTGTCTTAAGAACTTTGGTGGGCAACTTATACTTATCCACAAATCCCCTTGATACGTATGAATGCGATGCACCGGTATCAAAAAGAACGATTACAGTAAATGACAATAAAAAACTTACCTATAACTGCATCTGGCTGTTCTTCAACCTCCTCCACGTTAACGTGGTTCACTTGTCCTCTGGGGAAAGGGTTGGGCTTCTTCCCAGAGTTCCCATTTCCGTTGCCATTCTTGAACTCTGAACAATCATTGGTGTAGTGTCCAGTCTTCCCGCACTTGTAACAGGTGACAATGACTCAGGTCCTTCTTAGCGGGTGTTGCTGGATCGGAGCCGTTCTGGTCGTTGCTTGCTCCATTCCCATTCCCATTCTTATGGCCAATGTGGTTATGTGTGCTTCCTCCAATGAGTATGGCCTCCATGGTTATGGGTGTATGCTCCTGAGTTAGGGGTAAAGCGAGGCTTCTGCTGAGCTCCTAAATTGTACTTCCCCTGTCCATACTTCCTTTTGCGGCAATCTATCTGTTGCTGCTTGCCTTCAATCATAAGAGCCCTCTCTAGCAACTCCTGGTAGTTAGTGAATGTTGCCACCATCAACTGCATGCTCAGCTCATCATTCAGCCCTTCCATAAACTTCTCCTGCTTCGCGGCATCTGTGGCCACATCATCCGGGGCATAGCGGGCTAACTTGCTGAACTCATCCATGTACTGCCCCACAGTACGATTTCCCTAGCGTAAGTTGTGAAACTCACGCTTCTTCATACTCATTGCTCCAGCTGAGACATGTGCGGTGCGAAAAGCTTGCTGAAACTGATCCCAAGTGACATTGGCTATGGGGAAAGTGGCGGTGTAATTCTCCCACCATGAGGCTGCGGGTCCATCCAGTTGATGTGCGGCAAAGCGCACCTTCTCAGCATCTGTGCAACCTGCGGTGGTCAGCTCCCTTCCAATCCTGCGGAGCCAGTCATCAGCAACAATCGGCTCGGTGCTACTGGAAAACACCGGCGGATTCAACCTCAGAAAACGGGCTAAGTTGTCAACTGGAGGTGGTGGTGATGGGTTGTTGTCGTTGTTGTTGCTTTGGTTCTGGACTAGTAGCTGCATCAAGGCATTCTGCTATTGGATCAACTGAGCGAGCTCCGGTGGGAAGACAAATCCGGTGTTACGCCTCGGAGGCATCTGATGGGTTTAGAGGGGAGAGATTAGAATAGAGTGAGGTCTAGGAGAAAATCACTACCCATATGCACATGAGACAAACACAATCATATCACACCACTCAATTCAAAAAAGGGCATACAATCGATCTAGCTACCGTTACAAAATACTCGGACTACTACTATATACATGGGGAAATACTATTGACAATATGGTGGTCGACTAAAAATTTTGATCAGAAGAAGTCCCCATGATATCTGCTCCAGCTACGTCTTCATAATCATCATCATTGTCGAGGTCGGAGTCGGTGTCGTCAATGATGATGTAGTCTTCAGGTTGGTTGTCCTTCCAGGAATATCCCTAGCTTCTTATTCAGGTCTTCATTCTTCTCCAGTAGTACTGCAATTTCTTCTTCATATCCATTGCGTGTAGACTTGAGTTCCTCTTCTAGCTCCATGTTCCTGGTCGTCACCTTCTTCAGGTCTATCATGCTGGCGCACATCTGGTTCTCCTGTCGATGAATGTGTTGATTCCACTCCTGGATGTAGGCTGCAATGGACTTGTCCCTCCTGGTGCAAATCATCTCCCATTGCTCATCTCGGCGTCCACATATCTGGTAGATGGTGTCCTTAAGATCCTTGTGGTAAACTTCGCCAATACGTCCCATGGTGATGTGAGCTGCCATGCTCTTTCCTAAACTCCAGGTTGGTGCATCAAAGGAAAACTCTATGGGCTTAGTAACTGGCGTGAACGTCCTTCCTGGAACATGAACTCAAATCATCCAACGCTCCTCTTCTGGTAGAGTGGCGATGTAGGTCTCGGTGAAGCTTGGTATTCCGATGCTCAGGTACTTTGTGGCCTCCTTCAAGTGTCGTCCAAAAGGTATATCTTCATCCGGTTGAGCAAACTTGTTCCTTGGGTCCGCCATCTGTAGAGCAGAAAATGGAGAAGAGTTAGAAATGAGTAGAGAAGAGGCCCTATGGCTCATCTTAGTGGTCGCGTCCTACAGTCAGTGTGTGCTCTGATACCATCTTGTAGCGATCCGACCTCAAACGGTCAAATCTCTGTGCATAAGTGTCATCCCTGGATCGGTAATCTTGACACACAGTGCTTGAAGGATTTCTAACGAGTTTAATCACACACTTACTACATCGAATGTCTCAAAAGAGAACTTAACACGATGTAATATGGTGAAGGCCATCTAAATAAGATAACAACGAAGCTTCAAAGGTAAATGAGTCCATCAACTCCAGCGGCATAGGTGAGTGCATGACAGCGACCTAAGCGCACCTTACTCTTCGTCTGAAAAGTGCGCAACATCATATGTTGCAGCCCGAAACGGGTCAGCACATGAAATATGCTGGCAAAATAACACTGTAGAGCAATGAACATGTAACAGCTATAACTATATGCATATTTGGCTGGTGGAGGCTCTATGTTTATTATTTTGCGTAAAGCCAAATTTTCCCTACAAAAAAGGAATATATTTTATTTTACTACAAAGTTGGTTGATAAACATTGAGAATGGTAACCCATCTCAATCCCAAAATAATAATCATTAACCCAACAAGTTAATTAAGTAAAGTGATGAGATCAACATAATGATTCAAGCACCAGATACTCAAGATGTCCATAACCGGGGACACGGCTAACCATGATTAGTTTGTACACTCTGCAGAGGTTTGCGCACTTTTCCCCACAAGACTCGATCTCCTCCGTTGTATTTATCGCACTACATGATGTTTGAGAAACGGATGACCGAGACACGGTCTTTCCGAAGAGGTCCCCTTAACCGATAGATAGGTCGGTACACCTACAATCCCCTACATCTGCTAGCCCATCATGGAAAGGATTCCCACAACTTACTAGCATGAATAATCTTATGATCCCTTTGAGCCAGAGCCCATAACGGCTTGTGGCTACACATTGAAGTTTCTAGCATGAATAATCTTATGATCCCTTTGAGCCTGGGTGGCAAACCATAGGAAAAATCACACGGATACCCTGGGATTCTCGTTTGTACAGCACTGGATTACCCCAGGTGCCCACAAACCAATCCACCCAAATGTGTGTTAAAGTAGCCTCCTTAAGTAAACCCTTAGTTCATAATAATACTCACATCTATCATGAAACACTCAAACCAAACCACGTCTACGAGCATAGCATAGCAAAGTATAATAAGCGTAAGGTAGAAGTAACCCCCAGAGTTTAAATGAAAGGTCAGTAGGTACTACCTCAACAACTACTTCCCAATACCCACATGTTAAACAGATCCTACTCATGCAATGTTTGAGGATTGTAACTAATGCATAAAAACTGGGTAATAAGGGATATGATCAAATTGTTACTTGCCTTGCTGGCGATCTGAAAACCCTAGTGACTCGTAGTAGCACGCTTTGCACTCCGGAAACTCTATTGTAAACAAACAATAACATATATAAGCACTCAAGCTATAGATGCAAGGGCAAAACTCAAGAGAAACGATCCAAACTGAAAGTACAAGAGAAGAGCTTCGACTTGCAAAAAGAATCAAACGAACCGGAGCTACGAAACTCAAACTACGATCAAAAGAAGTTCAAATTCAAATCTACTTGAAACCAAATTTTAAATTGTAAAAATCATGTTAAAGTTGATTAACTAGAAAGAGGGGATCGAGACGAAGATTTTGGCATTGGTTTCACTGGATTTGGACGAACGAGCGCAAAGTTGTGAGGGTTTTAAGATCAGGGACTAATCTGTGAATAAAGTAATCGCGGATAGGACCCTGGCTGAAAAATAAAATAAAAAGAAAAATCTAACGAACGAACGTTGCTAATAGAACCAAACGAACGAACGTGTTCGTTAGAACGAACAAAACAGAGAACGTTCGCTAAATAGATTCGATCAGACTAAACCGAGAAAAACCCTAACCCTAAAAATAAACCGATCTAAACCGAAGAACCGAAAAAGCCGTAAACGAACCGGCAAACCGGGGAGGTTTTTATCGGTTCACGGCGACGGCGGTCAACGGCGGTGGCTGGACTCCGGCGAGGCGGCGGCTCGGCGGCACGGGCGGCGTGGCGGCTCGGCTGCACGGGCGGTGCGGTGGCGTGTGGCGAGGTGCGGCGATGGCGGCGGGCGGCGCAGCGGCGGCGGGCGGCGGTGAAAGGGGTTTGGCGGCGGGGCGAAGTGAGGAGGAGGCGGCGAGGGTCGGCGAGTTATAAGGGCGAGGGGGTGCCTTGCGGGAGGGGGCGGGCGGCAGGGAGGCGGAGTCCGGCTAGGACTCGAGCTCCGACGGCGGCGCGTACTCCTCACGTGGGAGGAATGCGGCGGGTGACGTGGGTTGCGGCCCGGCTCGGCTGGGCTGTGACAACCCTGATTCAATCGTACACTAATCATACACACAAACGGGTACGATCAAGATCAGGGACTCATGGGAAGATATCACAACACAACTCTAAAAATAAAATAAGTCATACAAGCATCATAATACAAGCCAGGGGCCTCGAGGGCTCGAATACAAGTGCTCGATCATAGACGAGTCGTGAAGCAACAATATCTGAGCACGGACATAAGTTAAACAAGTTTGCCTTAAGAAGGCTAGCACAAAGCGGGATCTGAGATCGAAAGAGGCGCAGGCCTCCTGCCTGGGATCCTCCTAAACTACTCCTGGTCGTCGTCAGCGGCCTTCACATAGTAGTAGGCACCTCCGGTGTAGTAGGAGTCGTCATCGATGGTGGCGTCTGGCTCCTGGGCTCCAGCATATGGTTGCGACAACCAAGAAGAAAGGAAAAGGGGGAAAGGTGGAGAAAAGCAACCTTGAGTACTCATCCAAAGTACTTGCAAGCAAGGATCTACACTACATATGCATGGGTATCTGTGTAAAGGGCAATATCGATTGGGTGAGCTGCAGAATGCCAGAATAAGAGGGGGGTAGCTAGTCATGTTGAAGACTACGCTTCTGGCAGCCTCCATCTTGCAGCATGTAGAAGAGAGTAGATGGTAAGTTCACCAAGTATCATCGCATAACATAATCCTACCGTGATCCTCCCTCGTGCATACTGTGTGACAGCAATCACCGGGTTATATCTGGCACTTGGAAGGGTGTGTTTTATTAAGTATCCGGTTCTAGTTGTCATAAGGTCAAGGTACAACTCCAAGTCGTCCTGTTACCGAAGATCGCGGCTATTCGAATTGATAAACTTCCCTGCAGGGGTGCACCACATTACCCAACACGCTCGATCCCATTTGGCCGGACACACTTTTCCGGGTCATGCCCGGCCGCGGAAGATCAACACGTCGCAGCCCTACCTAGGCACAACAGAGAGGTCAGCACGCCGGTCTAAATCCTATGGCGCAGGGGTCTGGGCCCATCGCCCATTGCACATCTACACGTTGCGAGGGCGGCCTGAAGTAGACCTAGCCTCCCTAATACAAGAGCGAGCGTTCGGTCCAATCCGTGGCAGCGCGCTTTCGGCCCGACGTCAAGAAGGCTTCGGCTGATACCACGACGTCGAGTGCCCATGACTGTTCCCACGGAGTTGGTTAGTGCGTATAGGCCAGTGGCCAGACTCAGATCAAATACCAAGATCTCGTTAAGCGTGTTATTTTGAAGTAATCACGAACGTCGACCAGGGCCAGGCCCACCTCTCACCTAGGTGGTCTCAACTTGCCATGTCGGTCCACCACAAAGTAATAGTCGGGGGCCGTCGGGAACCCAGGCCCACCTCTACCGGGATGGAGCCACCGCGCCGGCCCCCCATCTCCGAACAGTATCAAAAGTAATGTAACAGTATAAGGTATATAGCATATGCCCGTGATCACCTCCCGAAGTGATCACGGCCTAGTAATATAGCATGGTAGACGGACAAGAGTGTAGGGCCACTGATGGAACACTAGCATCCTATACTAAGCATTAGGATAGCAGGTAAAGGTATCAACAATTGTAGCAACAATGACAGGCTATGCAGCAGAATAGGATTAACCGAAAGCAGTAAAATGCTACACTACTCTAATGCAAGCGATGAGAGAAGGAATAGGCGATATCTGGTGATCAAGGGGCTTGCACGGTTGCTCTGGCAAGGAGGGTTAAATCGGGGACGTAGTCGTACTCGATGGCATCGATGTCGGTCTCGGGGTCTCTAGGAGAAGAAGAGGGGAAGAAGCGGTAAATACAAAGTAAACAAAGCATCACAAAGCGTAACATGTGTCTGGCGGTGCTAGGGGAGACCTAACGCAGGGATAGGTGACATCGGCGATAGGGGTAAACATCCGGGAAAGAATCCCCGGAGTTTCGTGTTTTCGGACAGATGAACCGAAGGGGGAAAGTTGCATGTTTGCTATGCTAGGGATGGGTGGCGGACGAACGGGCTATGTATCCGGATTCGTTTCGTCGTTCTAAGCAACTTTCATGTATAAAGTATTTTCAACCAAGTTACGGATTATTTTATATCAATTTTTAAAGTTTTAATTCATTTTCTTTTTTTCTGGTTTTAATTTTAATTCGAAATTAAAAGAATAAAATGCTACGGGTACCCAGAGTTGTACCCAACAGAATGTATGTGTGGATGGCATGTGGGGTCAAGGGGTCGATCGACATTTGACCGATCAGCTGACTGGTCAACAGGGTCAAACAGGACCCACGTGTCATGGACTGGGTCAACCCAGTCAACAGTTTGACTGGTCAACCTGGACAGGGGACCCACATGTCATTGACTGACAACTAATTAACCTAGTTAATTAGTTTAATTAATAGATTAATTATGTTAAGTTAATTAGGTTAATTAACAAAATTAATTAAGTTAATTAATTATCTATTTATTTAATATTTTTATTTTTATTTATTTTTATAAACATTCTGTGGGCGTGGGCCGCATCTGTCATTATCACGAAGGCGGTACCATGATCGATGGCCCATAGGCGATGGCCCATAAACCTACTAAAGCCTTGACCACAGCGAAGCCGCGGCGGGAGCGGAACGGCAGCTTCTTTGGTGCGGCCGACCACCGGCAGCGATGGCGAGGAAGCAGAACTGGCTGCGGAGGGAAAAGCGGGCGGAGGCGGCGACAAGTGCTCTTGGTAGCAGCATGAGTCTTGATGGCGGGGCTCGCGGCACGGCCAAGGCGGCCGACACATCTGGCGAACGCAGCGATGGAGCGAGCGCGCCGGCAATCTGCAGCTAAGCAGCGAGGAAGAGGCAAGGCGCAGTGATGGGGAAGTTCGCGGTAGCAGATGAGCGGGAGGGCGATACGTCTCCAACGTATCTATAATTTTGATTGCTCCATGCTACTTTATCTACTGTTTTGGACTATATTGGGCTTTATTTTCCACTTTTATATTATTTTGGGACTAACCTTTTAACGAAGGCCCAGCCTGTAATTGCTTTTTTTTTGCCTATTTCAGTTTTTTGAAGAAAGCAGAATATCAAGCGGAGTACAAACGGAATGAAACCTTGAGCGTGATTTTCTCACCGAGCGTGATCCGAGGACTTGGACCCTACTCCAAGGAACGAAGAGGCGGTCACGAGGGTGGGGCGCCCCCTAGGCGCGCCCGCCTCGTGGGCCCCACAGCTCCACCGACGTACTCCTTCCTCCTATATATACCTCGTACCCCCAAGCGATCGAGCAGGAGCCAAAACCTAATTCCACCGCCGCAACTTCCTATATGCACGAGATCCCATCTTGGGGCCCGTTAGGAGCTCATTTGGAGGGGCATCCACCATGGAGGGCTTCTACATCAACACCATAGCCCCTCCGATGAAGTGTGAGTAGTTTACTTGAGACCTTCGGGTCCATAGCTAGTAGCTAGATGGCTTCTTCTCTCTTTTGGATCTCAATACAATGTTCTCCCCTCTCTCGTGGAGATCTATTCGATGTAATCTTCTTTTTGCGGTGTGTTTGTTGAGACCGATGAATTGTGGGTTTATGATCCAGCTTATCTATGAATAATATTTGAATCTTCTCTGAATTCTTTTATGTATGATTGGTTATCTTTGCAAGTCTCTTGAATTATCCGTTTGGTTTGGCCAACTAGATTGGTAGTTCTTGCAATGGGAGAAGTGCTTAGCTTTGGGTTCAATCTTGCGGTGTCCTTACCCATGTGAGAAAGGGTTGCAAGGCATGTATTGTATTGTTGCCATCGAGGATAAGAAGATGGGGTATTTATCATATTGCATGAATTTATTCCTCTACATCATGTCATCTTGCTTAAGGCGTTACTACATTTTAACTTAATACTCTAGATGCATGCTTTGGATAGCGGTCGATGAGTGGAGTAATAGTAGTAGATGAGAATCGTTTCGGTCTACTTGTCTCGGACGTGATGCCTATATACATGATCATACCTAGATATACTCATAACTATGCTCAATTTTGTCAATTGCTCAACAGTAATTTGTTCACCCACCGTAGAATACTTATGCTCTTGAGAGAAGCCACTAGTGAAACCTATGGCCCCCGGGTCTATTTTCATCATATCAATCTCCATTACTTTAATACTTGCTTTGTTTTTACTTTGCCTTTTACTTTTCACTTTGCATCTCTATACCAAAAATACCAAAAATATTATCTATCATCTCTATCAAATCTCACTCTCGTAAGTGACCTTGAAGGGATTGACAAACCCTAATCGCGTTGGTTGCGAGTAGCTATTGTTTTGTGCAGGTACGAGGGACTTGTGCGTGGCCTCCTACTGGATTGATACCTTGGTTCTCAAAAACTGAGGGAAATACTTACGCTACTTTGCTGCATCATCCTCTCCTCTTCGGGGAAATCCAACGCGATGCTCAAGAGGTAGCAAGAAGAATTTACGGCGCCGTTCTGTCGGAGTCTACGCAAAAGTCAACCATACCAAGTACCCATCACAATCTCTATCTCTCGCATTACATTATTTGCCATTTGCCTCTCGTTTTCCTCTCCCCCACTTCACCCTTGCCGATTTATTCGCCCTCTCTTTCCCAATCTCCTCCTCTTTTTCCCGTTGCCTTTTTCTCGCTTGCCTTCTATTTTCTCGTGTGTTGGATTGCTTGTTTGTCGCGATGGCTCAAGATGCTACCAAATTGTGTGACTTCACCAATACCAATAATAATGATTTCCTTAGCACTCCGATTGCTCCTCTTGCCAATCTTGAATCTTGTGAAATCAATCTTGCTTTGTTGAATCTTGTTATGAAAGATCAATTCGCCGGCCTTCCTAGTGAAGATGCCGCTACTCATCTGAATAGCTTCGTTAATTTATGTGATATGCAAAAGAAAAAAGATGTCGATAATGATGTCGTTAAGTAGAAGCTATTTCCTTTTTCGCTTAGAGATCGTGCTAAAGCGTGGTTTTCTTCTCTGCCTAAAAATAGTATTGATTCTTGGAACAAGTGCAAAGATGCTTTTATCTCTAAGTATTTTCCTCCCGCTAAGATTATCTCTCTTAGGAACGATATTATGAATTTTAATCAACTTGATCATGAACATGTTGCACAAGCTTGGGAGAGAATTAAATTAATGATACGTAATTGTCCTACTCATGGTTTGAACTTGTGGATGATTATACAAAAAATTTATGCCGGATTGAATTTTGCTTCTAGAAATCTTTTTAGATTGACGCGGGAGGCACTTTTATGGAAATCACTCTAGGAGATGCTACTAAACTTCTAGATAATATTATGGTTAATTATTCTCAATGGCATACTGAAAGATCTACTAATAAAAAAGTGCATGCGATAGAAGAAATCAATGTTTTGAGTGGAAAGATGGATGAACTTATGAAATTATTAGCTACTAAGAGTGTTTCTTCTGATCCTAATGATATGCCTTTGACTACTTTGATGGAGAATAATAATGAATCTATGGATGTGAACTTTGTTGGTAGGACTAATTTTGGTAACAACGCGTATAGAGGGAATTTTAATCCTAGGCCTTATCCTAGTAATCCTTCTAATAATTATGGAAATTCCTACAACAACTCTTATGGAAATTTTAATAAGATGCCCTCTGAATTTGAGAGTAGTGTTAAAGAGTTTATGAATTCACAAAAGAATTTTAATGCTTTGCTTGAGGAGAAATTGCTTAAAGTTGATGATTTGGCTAGGAACGTTGATAGAATTTCTCTTGAAATTGATTCTTTAAAGCTTAGATCTATTCCTCCTAAGCATGATATCAATGAGTCTCTCAAAGCTATGAGAATTTCCATTGATGAGTGCAAAGAAAGAACCGCTAGGATGTGTGCTTCCAAAGATGCCTTTATTAAAGCGTGTTCTTCTAATTCCTATGAAAATCAAGATGAAGATCTAAAAGTTATTGATGTGTCCCCCATTAAATCTTTGTTTTGCAATATGAATCTTGATGAAACTGAATATGATCTTCCTTTACCTAGAAGGCATTCTAAGAATTTGAAGTTTTTAGATCTTGATGATGAAATTGATAAAAGTGGGATTGAAAGAAATAAAAACCTAGATGTTGCTAAACCCACTATTTTGGATCTCAAGGAATTTAATTATGAAAATTGATTTTTAATTGATTGTATTTCCTTGTTGAAATCCGTGCTAAATTCTCCTCATGCTTATATTCAAAATAAGGCCTTTACCGAACACATTGTTGATGCCTTGATGCAATCTTATGAAGAAAAACTTGAGTTGAAAGTTTCTATCCCTAGATAACTCTATGATGAGTGGGAACCTACTATTAAAATTAAAATTAAAGATTATGAGTTTCATGCCTTGTGTGATTTGGGTGCTAGTGTCTCCACTATTCCCAAAACTTTGTGTGATTTGCTAGATTTACGTGACTTTGATGATTGCTCTCTAAACTTGCATCTTGCGGAGTCCACTATTAAAAAGCCTATGGGAAGAATTAATGATGTTCTTATTTTTGCAAACAGGAATTATGTTCCCGTAGATTTTATCGTTCTTGATATAGATTGCAATCCTTCATGTCCTATTATTCTTGGTAGACCTTTCCTTAGAACGATTGGTGCAATTATTGATATGAAGGAAGGGAATATTATATTCCAATTTACATTAAAGAAAGGCATGGAACAATTTCCCAGAGAGAAAATAAAATTACCATATGAATCTATCGTGAGAGCCACTTATGGATTGCCTACCAAAGATGGCAACACTTAGATCTATACTTGCTTTTATGCCTAGCTAGGGGCGTTAAACGATAGCGCTTGTTGGGAGGCAACTGATGACCCACAAGTATATGGGATCTATCGTAGTCCTTTCGATAAGTAAGAGTGTCGAACCCAACGAGGAGCAGAAGGAAATGATAAGCAGTTTTCAGCAAGGTATTCTCTGCAAGTACTGAAATAAGTGCTAACAGATAGTTTTGTGATGAGGTAAATTGTAACGAGCAACAAGTAACAAAAGTAAACACGGTGCAGCAAGGTGGCCCAATCCTTTTTGTAGCAAAGGACAAGCCAGAACAAACTCTTATAATAGGAAAAGCGCTCCCGAGGACACATGGGAATATCATCAAGCTAGTTTTCATCACGTTCATATGATTCGCGTTCGGTACTTTGATAATTTGATATGTGGGTGGACCGGTGCTTGGGTGTTGTTCTTACTTGAACAAGCATCCCACTTATGATTAACCTCTATTACAAGCATCCGCAACTACAACAAAAGTATTAAGGTAAACCTAACCATAGCATGAAACATATGGATCCAAAACAGCCCCTTACGAAGCAACGCATAAACTAGGGTTTAAGCTTCTGTCACTCTAGCAACCCATCATCTACTTATTACTCCCAATGCCTTCCTCTAGGCCCAAATAATGGTGAAGTGTTATGTAGTCGACGTTCACATAACACCACTAGAGGTTAGACAACATACATCTCATCAAAATATCGAACGAATACCAAATTCACATGACTACTAATAGCAAGACTTCTCCCTTGTCCTCAGGAACAAACGTAACTACTCACAAAGCATATTCATGTTCATAATCATAGGGGTAATAATATGCATAAAGGATCTCAACATATGATCTTCCACCAAGTAAACCAACTAGCATCAACTACAAGGAGTAATCAACACTACTAGCAACATACTAGCACAAATCCGGACTTGGAGACAAGAATTGGATACAAGAGATGAACTAGGGTTTGGAGATGAGATGGTGCTGGTGAAGATGTTGATGGAGATTGCCCTCTCCCGATGAGAGGCGTTGTTCATGATGATGACGATGATTTCCCCCTCCGGGAGAAAGTGTCCCAGCGAGAGCAGCTCATGGGAGCCCTAGATTGGTTCCGCCAAGGTTCCGCCTCGTGGCAGCGGAGTCTCGTCCCGAAAGGTTGTCTTTTATTTATTTTTTCTCATTGAAAGACTTCATATAGGAGAAGATGGGCATCGGAGAGCCACCAGAGGGCCCACGAGATAGGGGGGCCCCACCCTCGTGAGCAGGGTGTGGGCCCCCTAGCCTTCATCTTTGGCGACAATTTTTCTTTATTTATTCTAAGACATTCCGTGGAGTTTCAGGACTTTTGGAGTTGCACATAATAGGTCTCAATATTTGCTCCTTTTCCGGCCAGAATTCCATTTAGGCATTCTCCCTCTTCATGTAAACCTTGTAATATAAGAGAGAATAGCCATAAGTATTGTGACATAACGTGAAATAACAGCCCATAATGCGATAAATATCGATATAAAAGCATGATGCAAAATGGACGTATCAACTCCCCAAGCTTAGACCTCGCTTGTCCTCAAGCGAAAAGCCGATAACAATAAATATGTCCTCATGTTTAGAGGTAGAGGCGTCGATAAAAATAAAATACGGACATGAAGGCATCATGATTATTCTCATAACGACAACATATATAGATTTGTCATATGATTACTTATGTTCAAGTGATAATCTTTTCACAATGCAAAAGTATGAATCGAAACCTTATTGGGTACCCGACAAAGTATAACCTCAGTCATTGAAGCAATTGCAATTTATCATAACATCGGAAAGAGTCTATGTCAGATCTTAAAAACAAGTCCACATACTCAACTATCACTTAGTCCTTCATAATTGCTAGCACTCACGCAATACTTGTGGTTACGGAGTTTTAATCGGACACAGAGAAAGATAGGGGCTTATAGTTTTGCCCCACAACCTTTTACCTCAAGGGTAATGTCAACAATAACAATTCATGCTCCCCTACATCCAATTAGATACAACATGTTGAGCTTGCCAAAGGATAAAGTGAAAAAGGAAAGGTGAAGATCACCGTGACTCTTGCATAAGGTAGAAAATAATAATAAAAGATAGGCCCTTCGCAGAGGGAAGCAGAGGTTGCCATGCGCTTTTATAGTTGGATGCACAAAATCTTAATGCAAAAGAACGTCACTTTATATTGCCTTGTATGTGGAACTTTATTATGCAGTCCGTCGCTTTTATTACTTCCACAACAAGTTCGTACAAAGCTTATTTCTCTGCACTAATAAGTCATGCATATTTAGAGAGCAATTTTTATTGCTTGCACCGATGACAACTTACTTGAAAGATCTTACTCAATCCATAGGTAGATATGGTGGACTCTCATGGCTAAACTGGTTGAAGGGTATTTGGAAGCACAAGTAGTATCTCTACTTGGTGCTGAGAATTTAGCTAACTTTGAGAGGGAAAGGCAAGCTCAACATGTTAGAGGATCCATGACAACATACTTTATCTCAGACACAAGAAAACATAACTCATTATGTTGTTCCTTGTCCAACATCAACTCTTTAGCATGTCATATTTTAATGAGTGCTCCCAATCATAAAAGATGTCAATGATAATATACCTATATGTGAAACCTCTCTTTCCTTATTCCTATTAATTGCAACGATGACCAAAGTTATATTTGCCAACTCCCAACAACTTTTAATCATCATACTCTTTCTATCTGAAGTCATTACTTTCAATAAGATCAATATGAACTCTTTGTTTCTTTTTATTTTTTTCTTTTATTCACCCAAGATCATGGCAAAACAATCAAGCCCTTGACTCAACTAAACTTTATTATATATATAGCTCACGGACTCGATTACATAGAGGGATCATAAAGCAAAACTTCAAAACTAGATCATGCCATGACTTTATTCTACTAGATCAAAATACTACTAATAGGATCGAACTAAGAAAAACGGTAAAGGTAGAAGTTGTGATGGTGATACGATACCGGGGCTCCTCCCCCAAGCTTGGCAGTTGCCAAGGGGAGTGCCCATACCCATGTGATGATATCTCCTTCTTGGTCGGTGAAGGTGGAGGTGTTGGATAGTCGCACATCGAGCGTAAGAGGTCCTCCAACTTGCGGATAATGCCTTTGAGTGCAACAATATGCTCCTTCAAAAAAATATTTTCACTTGTGAGATACTTGTTTTGAATACGAGCTAACTCAATCATCTTGAAAGCTTCGATTTCAGTTGGGGTGAGAAAGTTGTGATCAAGTTGGAGGATGTCTTCTGCTGCCGGAGCTTGGTCCTCTATGGCCTCCTTGATCCTTTCATCCTTGTTGATCTCCATGGGTTCTTCCCTCTTGACTCTATCTTCATTAGCCAAGCATCTTTGTCACCATTGTCGGAGGAGGGGCGACATGATGCCCCGGCCTTGACAACCCCGACGAAAACAGCTCGAAACAAGAACAAGAGATATTTGCGTGATACTGAGTCAAAACCTTCGGGAGAATATATAATGAATTTTTACCGACCAAAATACATATCGTGCAAGAAAAGCGGAGTCCGGAGGGCACACGAGGTGCTCGGGAGGTAGGCGCGCCTGTGGGGTAGGGCGCGCCCTCCACCCTCGTGAAGGCCTCGTGTCCTTCCCGGACTTCCACTTAATTTTCTATTTTTCTAAATATTCCAAAACAGAGAAATATTGCCTTAAAAACTGTTTTGGAGTCGGTTTACTTACCGTACCACATACCTATTCCTTTTCAGAGTCTGAAACGTTCTGGAAAGTGTCCCTTATGTATTCCTCTGGGGTTACAGTTTCAATAATATTGGTTCCAACATTTATGGGATTACCTGAGATATAATGTTTAATTCTTTGACCGTTCACCACCTTGAATTTGTGCCTTGAAGTTGTTGATTTTATGGCACGGAACGATAGACCTCCTCGATAACGTAGGGACCTTCCCATTTAGAGAGAAGTTTTCCTGCAAAAAATCTTAAACGAGAGATGTATAGCAATACATAATCACCTACATTAAACTCACGCTTTTGTATCCTTTTGTCATGCCATCTTTTAACTTTTTCTTCAAATAACTTGGCATTTTCATAGGCTTGGGTTCTCCATTCATCAAGTGAGCTGATATCAAATAACCTCTTCTCACCGGCAAGTTTGAATTCATAGTTGAGCTCTTTAATAGCCCAATATACCTTATGTTCTAGTTCGAGAGGTAAGTGACATGCTTTTCCATAAACCATTTTATACGGAGACATACCCATAGGATTCTTATATGCATTTCTATAGGCCCATAATGCATCATCAAGTTTCTTGGACCAATTCTTTCTAGATCTATTAACAGTCTTTTGCAAAATTAATTTTAGCTCTCTATTACTCAATTCTACTTGACCACTAGACTGTGGGTGATAAGGAGATGCAATTCTATGATTAACGTCATATTTAGCAAGCATTTTACGGAAAAGCGCCATGAATAAAGTGTGAACCACCATCAGTCATTAAATATCTAGGGACTCCAAACCTCGGAAAAATAACTTCCTTAAGCATTTTAATAGAAGTGTTATGATCAGCACTACTAGTTGGAATAGCTTCTACCCACTTAGTAACGTAATCAACAACAACTAAAATATGTGTATATCCATTAGAGGCAGGAAAAGGTCCCATATAATCAAAGCCCCAAACATCAAATGGTTCAATAACAAGTGAATAATTCATAGGCATTTCTTGGCGTCTACTAATATTACCAATTCTTTGACATTCATCACAAGACAAAACAAACTTACGGGCATCCTTGAAGAGAGTAGGCCAATAAAACCAGATTGCAATACCTTATGTGCAGTTCTATCTCCGCGTGGTGTCCTCCATAAGCTTCGGAGTGACACTTGCGTAGGATCTGTTCATGTTCATGCTCAGGTACACAACGCCTAATAACACCATCTACTCCTTCTTTATAAAGATGTGGATCATCCCAAAAGTAATGTCTCAAATCATAAAAGAACTTTTTCTTTTGTTGGTATGTGAAGCTAGGTGGTATAAATTTAGCAACAATATAATTAGCATAATCAGCATACTATGGAGTGCTACGAGAAGTGCTTATGAAATTTAATTGTTCATCAGGAAAGCTATCATCAATAGGTAGTGGGTCATCAAGAATATTCTCTAACCTAGATAAGTTATGCGCAGCGGGGTTCTCGACTCCTTTTCTATCAACAATATGCAAATCAAATTCTTGCAGCAAGAGAACCCATCTAATAAGTCTAGGTTTAGCATCTTTCTTTTCCATAAGATATTTAATAGCGGCATGATCGGTGTGAATAGTTACTTTAGAATCAACAATGTAGGGTCTGAATTTATCACAAGCAAATACAACCGCTAAATGTTCCTTTTCAGTAGTAGCATAATTTCTTTGAGCATTGTCTAGAGTCTTACTAGCATAATGGATAACATTTAACTTCTTATCAACTCTTTGCCCTAGAACAGCACCTACAGCATAATCACTAGCATCACACATAATTTCAAAGGGTAAATTCCAATCAGGTGGTTGAACAACAGGTGCAGAGACTAATGCTTTCTTAAGTATTTCAAATGCTTCTACACAATCGTCATCAAAGACAAATGGTACATCTTTTTGTAATAAATTGGTCAGAGGCCAAAATTTTTTTGAGAAGTCCTTAATGAACCTCCTATAAAACCCGGCGTGACCAAGGAAACTTCTTATACCTTTGATGTCCTTGGGACATGGCATCTTTACAATAGCATCAACCTTGGCTTTATCAACTTCAATACCTCTTTCGTAAACTTTGTGCCCCAAGACAATACCTTCATTAACCATAAAGTGGCACTTTTCCCAATTCAAGACAAGATAATTTTCTTCACATCTCTGCAAAACTTCGATCAAGATTGCTCAAGCAATCATCAAAAGAGGAACCATAGGCGGAAAAAGTCGTCCATGAAAACCTCACAAATCTTTTCACAAAAATCATAGAATATAGCCATCATGCATCTTTGAAAGGTAGCAGGTGCATTACATAAACCAAAAGGCATCGTCTATAAGAAAAAGTACCAAAAGGGCATGTAAAAGTAGTCTTTGATTGATCTTTAGCAAACCACAGGTATTTGAGAGAAACCAGAATGACCATCTAGAAAGCAATAATGTGTATGTTTGCATAATCTTTCTAGCATTTGATCAATAAAAGGTAAGGGGTAATGATCTTTCTTAGTAGCTTTATTTAATTTTCGGAAATCAATTACCATCCTATATCCTGTAATAATTCTTTGCGGGATCAATTCATCTTTATCATTAGGGACAACAGTAATACCTCCCTTCTTAGGGACACAATGGACAGGACTTACCCACTGACTATCAGCAACGAGATAAATTATACCTACCTCCAGAAGCTTGAGTATTTCTTTTCTTACCACTTCTTTCATTTTAGGATTCAAACGTCATTGAGGATCATAGACTGGTTTGGAATCCGCTTCCAAATTTATTTTATGCTGACATAGAGTGGGACTAATGCCCTTAAGATCATCAAGAGTATATCCAATAGCGGCACGGTGCTTTTTCAGAGCTTTCAATAATCTTTCTTCTTGATGCTCTGAAAGGTTAGCACTAATAATAACAGGATATATTTTCTTTTCATCAAGATAGCATATTTAAGATTATCAGGCAATGGTTTAAGCTCAAACACAGGATCACCCTTGGGTGGAGGAGGATCCCCTAGGATTTCAACAGGCAAATTGTGTTGCGGAATAGGTTCCTGTTTAAAGAATACTTCATCTATTTCCCTTCTTTCATTCATGAACATATCATTTTCATGGTCTAGCAAATAGTGTTCTAAAGGATCACTAGGAGAATGCGGCAATAGAAGCAAGACCAATAATTTCATCCTTACTAGGCAATTCTTCCTCACGATGTTGTTTACTAAATTTAGAGAAATTAAACTCATGAACCATATCATCCAAGCCAATAGTAACAACATTCTTTTCATGATCTATCTTAGCATTAACAGTATTCAAGAAGGGTCTACCAAATATAATGGGACAAAAGCTATCTTGTGGAGAACCAAGAATAAGAAAATCAGCAGGATATTTAGTTTTCCCACACAAGACTTCAACATATCTAACAATTCCCACTGGCGATATGGTATCTCTATTGGCAAGTTTAATTGTAACATCAATATCTTCTATCTCGGTGGGTGCAATTTCATGCTTAATTTCTTCATACAAGGTAATAGGTATAACACTAGCACTAGCACCCATATCACATAAGCCATGATAACAATGATCTCCTATTTTAACAGAAATAACAAGCACGCCTACCACAGGTCTATGTTTATCTTTAGTACAGGGTTTAGCAATTCTAGCAGTTTCACCACAGAATTGAATAACATGCCCATCAATATTATCAGACAAGAGATCCTTAACAATAGCAATATTAGGTTCTACTTTAACTTGCTCAGGAGGTGTATAAGTTCTAATATTGCTTTTACGAACAACAGTTGAAGCTTTAGCATGATCCTTTACTCTAACAGGGAAAGGTGGTTTCTCAACATAAGAGGTAGGAACAATAGGAACATTATAAGTGATAGTATTTTCTTCAACTTTAATAGGTGAAGCTACTTTTACTTCTATGGGAGGATGATATTTAAACCACTTCTCCTTAGGGAGATCAACATAAGTAGCAAAAGATTCACAGAAAGAAGCTATTATCTCAGAGTCAAGTCCATATTTAGTGCTAAACTTACGGAAAATATCGGTATCCATAAAAGATTTAACACAATCAAACTTAGGTGTCATACGACTCCTTACCTTCGTCGAGGTCCCAATCTTCAGAGTTGCGTTTAATTCTATCCAATAAATTCCATTTAAATTCAATAGTCTTCATCATAAAAGAGCCATCACAAGAAGTATCGAGCATGGTGCGATTGTTATCAGAAAACCGAGCATAAAAATTCTGAAGAATTGTCACTTTTGAGAGCTCATGATTGGGGCATGAATATAACATTGATTTAAGCCTCCCCCAAGCTTGAGCGATGCTTTCTCCTTCGCGAGGCCAAAAATTATATATATAATTGCGATCACGATGAACAAGATGCATAGGGTAATACTTTTGATGAAATTCCAATTTCAATCTTTTATAGTTCCATGATCCCGTATCATCACATAGCCTATACCATGTCAATGCATCTTCCTTCAAAGATAAAGGAAGACCTTCTTCTTAACAACATCATCGGGTATACACGCAAGCTTAAATAATCCACAAACTTCATCCACATAGAGTAGATGTTCATCGGGATGCTTTGTTCCATCTCTGTAAAAGTATTAGCGGCAGTTTTTCCATCATACCCGAAGGAACTTCAAAAGGAGTTTCATTTTCAATAGGTTCAGTAGGTTGAGGAGCAACTCTTTGCTCTACTGGACGGGATGGAGATACCCCGAACAAGCCCATCGGAGAATTACTTTCCATAGTAACAAGTGACAGAAAATTTCAGCACACTATATAAATTTTTCCTTACCAAATTCCACTTACCAAAGGCGCTACACTCCCGACAGCGGCGCGGAGAAGAGTCTTGATGACCCACAAGTATAGGGGATCTATCGTAGTCCTTTTGATAAGTAAGAGTGCGAACCCAACGAGGAAGCGAAGGAAATGATAAGCGGTTTTCGGCAAGGTATTCTCTGCAGAAATCTTGAAATAAGTGGTAACAGATAGTTTTGTGATGAGGTAAATTGTAACGAGCAACAAGTAAAAAAAGTAAACACGGTGCAGCAAGGTGGCCCAATCCTTTTTGTAGAAAAGGACAAGCCGGAACAAACTCTTATAATAGGAAAAGCGCTCCCGAGGACACATGGGAATATCATCAAGCTAGTTTTCATCACGTTCATATGATTCACGTTCGGTACTTTGATAATTTGATATGTGGGTGGACCGGTGCTTGGGTGCTGTTCTTACTTGAACAAGCATCCCACTTATGATTAACCTCTATTGCAAGCATCCGCAACTACAACAAAAGTATTAAGGTAAACCTAACCATAGCATGAAACATATGGATCCAAAACAGCCCCTTACGAAGCTACGCATAAACTAGGGTTTAAGCTTCTGTCACTCTAGCAACCCATCATATAATTATTACTTCCCAATGCCTTCCTCTAGGCCCAAATAATGGTGAAGTGTTATGTAGTCGACATTCACATAACACCACTAGAGGTTAGACAACATACATCTCATCAAAATATCGAACGAATACCAAATTCACATGACTACTAATAGCAAGACTTCTCCCTTGTCCTCAGGAACAAACGTAACTACTCACAAAGCATATTCATGTTCATAATCATAGGGGTAATAATATGCATAAAGGATCTCAACATATGATCTTCCACCAAGTAAACCAACTAGCATCAACTATAAGGAGTAATCAACACTACTAGCAACCTACTAGCACCAATCCCGGACTTGGAGACAAGAATTGGATACAAGAGATGAACTAGGGTTTGGAGATGAGATGGTGCTGGTGAAGATGTTGATGGAGATTGCCCTCTCCCGATGAGAGGAGGCGTTGGTGATGATGATGACGATGATTTCCCCCTCCGGAGGGAAGTGTCCCAGCGGAACAGCTCATGGGAGCCCTAGATTGGTTCCGCCAAGGTTCCGCCTCGTGGCAGCGGAGTCTCGTCCCGAAAGGTTGTCTTTTATTATTTTTTTCTCATGAAAAGACTTCATATAGGAGAAGATGGGCATCGGAGACCCACCAGGGGGCCCACGAGGTAGGGGGGCGCCCCCACCCTCGTGATCAGGGTGTGGGCCCCCTGGCCTTCATCTTTGGCGACGATTTTTCTTTATTTATTTTAAGACATTCCGTGGAGTTTCAGGACTTTTGGAGTTACACAGAATAGGTCTCCAATATTTGCTCCTTTTCCAGCCCAGAATTCCAGCTGCCGGCATTCTCCCTCTTCATGTAAACCTTGTAAAATAAGAGAATAGCCATACGTATTGTGACATAACGTGAAATAACAGCCCATAATGCGATAAATATTGATATAAAAGCATGATGCAAAATGGACGTATCAGCAACCCAATTTTATTTTTTGTTTTTTGTTTTTGCTTCTGTTTAGGAATAAATAATCCATCTAGCCTCTGTTTAGATGTGGTTTTATGTTTTAATTAGTGTTTGTGCCAAGCTAGACCTATTGGATCTTCTTGGATGATAGTTATTTGATCTTGCTGTAATTTCCAGAAACTTCGCGCTCAGTGCCCGAATTATTAAAAATCACCAGAACGTGATAAAATACTGATTCCAATTGCTTCTGATCAATAACCAAATTGTCTAGGTTGTTTAATTTTGGTAGATATTTTGGAGTTCCAGAAGTTTGCGTTAGTTACAGATTACTACAGACTGTTCTGTTTTTGACAGATTCTGTTTTTTGTGTGTTGTTTGCTTATTTTGATGAATCTATGGCTAGTAAAATAGTTTATAATCCATAGAGAAGTTGGAATACAGTAGGTTTAACACCAATATAAATAAAGAATGAGTTCATTACAGGACCTTAAAGTAGTCTTTTGTTTTCTTTCTCTAACGGAGCTCACGAGATTTCTATTGAGTTTTGTGTTGTGAAGTTTTCAAGTTTTGGGTGAATTCTTTTGAAGGATTATGGAACAAGGAGTAGCAAGAGCCTAAGCTTGGGGATGCCCATGGCACCCCCAAGATAATCCAGGGACACCAAAAAGTCAAAGCTTGGGGATGCCCCGGAAGGCATCCCCTCTTTCGTCTACTTCCATCGGTAATTTACTTGGAGCTATATTTTTATTCACCACATGATAAGTGTTTTGCTTGGAGCGTCTTGTATTATTTGCGTCTTTGCTTGTTAGTTTACCACAATCATCCTTGCTGTACACACCTTTTGAGAGAAGCCAATTTGATTAGAATTTGCTAGAATACTCTATGTGCTTCACTTATATCTTTTGAGCTTGATAGTTTTGCTAATAGTGCTTCACTTATATCTTTTGAGCGTGATAATTTTTGCTCTAGTACTTCACTTAGATCTTTTAGAGCATGGTGGTGGATTTGTTTTAAAGAAACTATTGATCTCTAATGCTTCACTTAGATTATTTTGAGACTCGTTAATAGCATGGTAATTCGCTTAATATTAATATACTTGATATTCAAGATATGTGAAACTTTCTTTTGAGTGCGTTGAGTACTAAGAAAAGTTTGATGCTTGATAATTGTTTTGAGATATGGAGGTGATAATATCAAAGTCGTGCTAGTTGAGTAGTTGTGAATTTGAGAAATTCTTGTGTTGAAGTTTGCAAGTCCCGTAGCATGCATGTATGGTTAAAGTTATGTAACTAATTTGAAACATGAAGTGTACACGGCTTGTGCATCCTTATGAGTGGCGGTCGGGGACGGCGATGGTCTTTTCCTACCAATCTATCCCCTAGGAGCATGCGCGTAGTACTTGATTTTGATGACTTCTAAATTTTTGCAATAAGTAAATGAGTTCTTTTGACTAATGTTGAGTCCATGGATTATACGCACTTTTACCTTTCCGCCTTTGCTAGCCTCTTGATGCAGTGCATTGCCCTTTCTCACCTTGAGAGTTGGTGCAAACTTGGCGGTGCATCCAAACCCCGTGATATGATACGCTCTATCACACATAAACCTCCTTATATCTTCCTCAAAACAGCCACCATACCTACCTATTATGGCATTTCCATAGCCATTCCGAGATATATTGCCATGCAACTTTCCACCGTTCCGTTCATCTTCATCATGACATACTTTACTTTTGTCATATTGCCATTGCATGATCATGTAGTTGACATCATATTTGTGGCAAAGCCACCATGCATTATTTTTCATACATGTCACCATTGCATCATCCTGGTACACCGCCGGAGGCATTCATATAGAGTCATATCTTGTTCTAGTTTCGAGTTGTAATCCTTATGTTGTAATCAATAGAAGTGTGATGATCATCATTATTAGAGCATTGCCCAAAAAAAGAGAAAGGCCAAAAAAAGAAAGGCCCAAAAAAAGAAAACAAATAAAAAGGGCAATGTTACTATCTCTTTTTCCACACTTGTGCTTCAAAGTAGCACCTTGTTCTTCATGTAGTGAGTCTCATATATTGTGCTTCAAAGTAGCACCTTGTTCTCATGTAGTGAGTCTCATATATTGTGCTTCAAAGTAGCACCATGTTTTTCATATAGTGAGTCTCATAAGTTGTCTTTTTATACTAGTGGGAATTTTTCATTATAGAACTTGGCTTGTATATTCCTATGATGGGCTTCCTCAAATGCCCTAGGTCTTCATGAGCAAGCAAGTTGGATGCACACCCACTAGTTTACTTTTGTTGAGCATTCATAGCTCTAGTGCATCCGTTGCATGGCAATCCCTAATCCTCATGTTGACATCAATTGATGGGCATCTCCATAGCCCGTTGATTATCCTCGTCAATGTGAGACTTTCTCCTTTTGTGTTCTCCACACAATCCCCATCATCATATTCTATTCCACCCATAGTGCTATATCCATGGCTCACGCTCATGTATTGCGTGAAGGTTGAAAAAGTTTGAGATTATTTAAGTATGAAACAATTGCGTGGCTTGTCATCGGGGGTATAGAAGTTGGGAACATCTTTGTGTGACGAAAATGAAGCATAACCTAACTATATGATTTTGTAGGGATGAACTTTCTTTTGCCATGCTATTTTGAGAAGACATGATTACTTTGATTAGTATGCTTGAAGTATTATTATTTTTATGTCAATATGAACTTTTGTCTTGAATCTTTCGGATCTGAATATTCATACCACAATTAAGAAGATTTACATTGAAATTATGCCAAAGTATCCTCCGCATCAAAAATTCTCTTTTATCATTTACCTACTCGAGGACGAGCAGGAATTAAGCTTGGGGATGCACGATACATCTCCAACGTATCTATAATTTTTATTGCTCCATGCTACTTTATCTACTGTTTTGGACTATATTGGGCTTTATTTTCCACTTTTATATTATTTTTGGGACTAACCTATTAACCGGAGGCCCAGCCCAGAATTGCTGTTTTTTGCCTATTTCAGTGTTTCAAAGAAACAAAATATCAAACGAAGTCCAAACAGAATGAAACCTTTGGAAACGTGATTTTCTCACCGAACGTGATCCAGGGGACTTGGACCCTACTCCAAGGAACGAAAGAGGCGGTCACGAGGGTGGGGCCCCCCTAGGGCGTGCCCCCTGCCTCGTGGGCCCCCTGTCGCTCCACCGACGTACTCCTTCCTCCTATATATACCTACGTACACCCAAACGATCAGAACAGGAGCCAAAAACCTAATTCCACCGCCAAGAACTTCCTGTATCCACGAGATCCCATCTTGGGGCTGTTAGGAGCTCATGGGAGGGCATCCACCACGGAGGGCTTCTACATAAACACCATAGCCCCTCCGATGAAGTGTGAGTAGTTTACTTCAGACCTTGGGTCCATAGCTAGTAGCTAGATGGCTTCTTCTCTCTTTTGGATCTCAATACAATGTTCTCCCCTCTCTTGTGGAGATCTATTCGATGTAATCTTCTTTTTGCGGTGTGTTTGATGAGACCGATGAATTGTGGGTTTATGATCCAGCTTATCTATGAATAATATTTGAATCTTCTCTGAATTCTTTTATGTATGATTGAGTTATCTTTGCAAGTCTCTTGAATTATCCATTTGGTTTGGCCAACTAGATTGGTAGTTCTTGCAATGGGAGAAGTGCTTAGCTTTGGGTTCAATCTTGCGGTGTCCTTACCCAGTGACAGAAAGGGTTGCAAGGCACGTATTGTATTGTATTCCTCTACATCATGTCATCTTGCTTAAAGCGTTACTCTGTTTTTAACTTAATACTCTAGATGCATGCTGGATAGCGGTCGATGAGTGGAGTAATACTAGTAGATGCAAAATTGTTTCGGTCTACTTGTCTCGGACGTGATGCCTATATACATGATCATACCTAGATATACTCATAACTATGCTCAATTCGGTCAATTGCTCAACAGTAATTTGTTCACCCACCGTAGAATACTTATGCTCTTAAGAGAAGCCATGTAACATCCCAAATTTCCCATTTGGAATGTTTTAAAATTATAGCTAAGCATCTATGCATTATTGTTTGAATTGAGTGACATTTGAATTATTTCAGAGGCTTTTGAGTTTGTTGGAATTTGAATTCAAATTGGCAGTTGAATTTACTTCAAAACAAATCAAGACAAATACATGATAAAAAGTAAGAGAGAAGTAAACATGACACTCCAAAAATGTCGGAAGAAAAGTTTTGCCAAAAGATTGAATTCAAATTTGATTTTATTTGGGATTTCTAGAAAATGTTTTTTTTAAGTTTGAGTTTTGCCCCTGGAAAAATGTCCAACTTGTAGGGTAAATTCCCCTGATAATTTTGATATATGTATGTCCTATATAAAAATATATATTTTTTATATATTCCCTCCTCTCCCTAATTCAAAAAAAAAGGGAAAAAGAAAAAAACCCCAGGCGCCCGGCCAATAACCCGGCCCGGCCAATAGCCGAGGCAGCCCAGGCGGGCAGGCCAGCCCGGCCCAGGCCGCTGCCCGAGCCGCGCGCCGAATCCCCTTTCCCTCGGTCGCCCGCTCGCTCTCCTCTCCCCCTCTCTCACCGACGCGCCGGCCCCACCCCTTCCCTTTCCCCTCGCCCATGCCTCGCCACGCCAGAGCGCGTCCGCCGCCGCCCGTCGCCGCGATCTTCACGGGATCGCGATCCCGAGTCGCCCCCTGCCCCAAGTTGATGCCCTATAAAACCCTACGCCCCTCCTCCCTCGAACCCCCCAAAAACCCGAGCCCAAAACCTGTAGCTCGCACCCTCGCCGAACGCATCTCGCCGCCGCCGCCTCGGTTCGCCGCCGTTCCCGCCACCGGTGAGCCACCCCTCGACCTCCACGCTACCCTGCCCGAACCGCCACTTCACCCCGCACCCGCCTGACGCCTCCCACCACCGTCGATCTAAAACCGTCCGATCGACCACCGGAGCCACCCACCACCGTCCGATCTAAAACCTAGGGCTTAGATTAGACTAGCGAAGGGGTACGTTTTATTTTAAAAAGGCCGGTTTAGTTACGGTTTTTTTGTTTAGTTAGCGGTTTAGTTAGACCGGCCCGAACGGTTTATTTTCTGTTAGCCGCGGGCACGCATTAGTTATATATCGCCTGAGCGTTAGATAGGCCCGTTAGCGCTAGTTTTCTTTTTAGTTATATTTTCGTTTCTGTTTTTAACAGAATAGTTCCAGTTTTGTAAAATCCATATCTCTTAGGTTATTTAATATTTTTAGTTGATTCTTTTTTTTGTTAGTTTGCAAATTTCCTATAGTTTCTGTAGAAAATATGTTTAGCCATGTTTAAATTATTAGAAATTGTTTTATTTTATTTTTAGACAGATTAGTATTTCTGCTATAAAATGAGTTAGGATTATTTTATTTTAGTGATTCTTTTTGTCACTGCTTTGTTTTGACCTTGCCTAGTAGTAGGAATTTATTTGGGTATTTTAGATTTAATAAAAAAATAGTTTTAGTCAAAATCATGTGTTTCTTGTTTATTTAACTAGCTACTATTTTCCGATTGTTCTATTTAGTAAATAATTTTATTTTACCTATGTTATAGTTTATTTTAGATTAGTTTCTGTAGTTTTAGAACATGAACTTTTATTTACAAAAAATAAAAAAAGTTTATTTTATTTTCTTGTTAGTTGTTGGCTTGGATTTCTTCGAGTTTTCTTGGTTTTTGGTTCGATTGTTTTGTGTGTTTTATGTTAGCATGCTGCTATGTTAAGTGATTGTATGTTTATATGATTGTTGTTTGTTTCGGTAGAATATCCGGAGTGCAAAGCCTGCTATCACGAGTCCCTAACTTTCGAAGACCGTCAGCCAGGCAAGTCATTTGATCATGCTTTCTTTTACAATACCTATGATTTTATTGCATTAGAATTATACCTCCCCACCATGCATGCAGTAGGAGAATTTTAAGTTATGTTCTTGAGTAGTATCATGAGGTAGGATGAAACCAATTCCCCTTGTTACCATTGCAGATGCGATGTAGTTTATTTTGCTATGCTCGTGAAGCGGGGTTGGTTGAGTGATTCATAAGGGAGATGTGAGAGTCAAGATGATGACAACCCCATGACTTCAAGCTCAAGATGGACTTCAAAATTCACTCTTGGGTGGAGGACGGTTGTGGGCACCTGGAGAAACCAACGGTGGCGGGATGCATGGAGAAGCGCCATGACATCTTGCGGAAAGCTTCACCCAGCCACGAAGAGGCGGATGGATACCCCATTGACCGGAAGCTTACATGCAGCCGCAAGCCATTATGGGCTCTGGCAGTCGACCCTAGGTGTGACTCTGGCGGACGGTGCTCTGAGATGTAGAAGAACGGTAGGATTGGATGGGCACCGACAAAGGTGGCGGAGGAACTCTTGAGGAAGACCCTGTTGCGTTCGTCCCATCTTCAAACACCGAAGTGCGAAGACTTAAAGGAGGAGCGATTCTTGCGGGTAAAGTGCAAACCTCTGCAGTGAAGATCTAATCGGTTATCCGTGTCCCCGATTCACGGACAATTTGAGCCTCTGGAACTTGGAGTATTTCGGATATCTCAACACGAACTTAATAAATTAATTGAGGGGGTTATTTAATAATTGGGAATGAGACATTGGTTGGCGGAACCATCTCAATAACTACCAACATTTTGTAGTATTTGCAAACAAGTCCTTGTTGTAGGAAAAAACTAGCTTTTCGCAAAACAATGAAACTTAGAGCCCCATGACCCAAATTGCATATAGTGTTAGTAATTTTTATTGTTGTTCTCTCTTTGACTTGCCGGCATATTCAAAATGCTGACCTACACGGCTGCAACGTCTTATGTTGCAGAGGAGTTTTCCGACCAGGAGTGAGGCTACGATCCACGCTTGGCGATTGCCGTATGGAGTCGGATGGACTCGCTATTCGTCTACGCTTCCATGACTTTGTTTAGTTTATTTCTCATGAGTTGGCCTTGGCGAATTTATTCTATTGTAATAAAGACTCGATATGAGAATCGTGTAATAAATTCAGGTGTGATTGAACTTTGAATCTTTTCATCAATGTCTTGTGTGTGCAAAGCATGATCTTGGGATGGTACTACTACGTAGACTTGACCGATTTTGGGTCGGGTCGCTATAGAGATGGTATCAGAGCACACGCTGACCGTAGGACGTAACCCCTAGGATCGGAAAGCCATAGGAAGAGACTTTTTATTTTATGTCCTTATCATTCCGTAATTCTCCCTTGTTCATTTATGACTTTCCTCCGGTTTTCAACATTCTAGATGGTCACGAGTTCACCCAGTTACGCTACGGAGTTTTGCGGCCAGATGAGACGATGCCTCTCGGCAAGAAGCTGGTTCAGATCGTGAAGAAGATGAAGATTGCTCTGCCCTCAATCACCGGGAAGCCTACCAATGCACTTCCGACGGATACCCGCTAAGGATTAAGGTGCACATTCTAGGGAGGACCTTCGGAGGACATTCAGAGCCCATTGACTTTGAGTTTACCGATTTCAGTTGGATCCTCGGAAGAGACATGGCGATTTATCATGCACTTGGACATCTCCGAGAAGAGTACAGGGCCGAGCTCGATCCATCAGACCTCGCCATGATTTCTCGCAGAGCTAGGAATGGAGATATCATCCGTACTGTAGAAGACGACTCCATTCTCTCATATGTCCAAGACTTGGAGAGTCTCCTCAGGAAACGGGAAATCCAGACTCGCCGTAACGCGAAGGTACACAGGAGGCTGTTGTTCCGTGAACTGGGCGGAGGAGAAAGCACACGCGGACTTCCTTGACCATGAAGAAGAAATCAAGGATTTCATGGAGAGAGTCGACAAGTGAAGATGGATGTTGTCGCATTAGAGGAGAAGATGGACTGGGAGAAGACCTTTTCCGAGTGGAGATAGCGGACCCCTCGTGAGCAATGACCAGGATTATGAAGAGAGCTCCACCGAAGAAAGCCGCAAGAGGAGGCGCCGCACCAGAGGACGCCACACCGGTGGACGCCGCACCAGAGGACGCAAGGATAATTGATGAAGACATTTAGTCGACCGCCATGTTATTTTATTTTTCCGTTGATCAGTTAGGCTGTTATTTTCGATTAGTCGTGAGAATTTGTAATCCGAGATTGAACCATGTTTGAGATGATTGAATAAATGATTGGTGTGATTATGATTGTGCATTCATATGGGTAGTGATATTTTCTCATTAGACCCTTGTTCTATTCTAATTTTCTCATCCACTCCAAAAACACCAGATGACTCCTAGACGTGACCCGGTTTCAACTTTCCGCGGAGCTCACCCGGTGATCCTGCCAGAATGCCCTTATGCAGATGCTCATTCAGAACCAGAACAACAACAACAACAACAACAACAACAACAACAACAACAACAACAACAATCCACCGCCACCACCCCCTGTTGACAACTTGACCCGCTAGCTAAGGCTGAATCCGCTAGTGTTCTCTAGCGACCTTGGCGATTATGGCCGATGATTGGCTCCGCAAGGTCGGAAGGAGTTAGCCTTCTTTGGATGCACAGATCACGAGAGAAGGTGCGCTTTGCCGCACATCGGCTTGATGGACTGCAGCCTCTTGGTGGGAGAACTACACCGCCACTTATCCGTCGCCACCATCACGTGGGACCAGTTCCATGAAGCTTTCGCACCGCTCATGTCTCATTTGGAGCCATGAGTGCGAAGAAGCGTGAGTTCCGCAACTTACGCCCGAAGAACCGTCTTGTGGGGCGATGCGTGGATGAGTTCAGCAAGTTAGCTCGCTATGCCCCGGATGATGTGGCCACGGATGCATAAGCAGGAAAAAGTTTCTCGAGGGACTCAATGACGAAATGGGAATGCAGCTAATGGTGGCTACCTTCAACAACTACCGGAGCTGGTAGACAAGGCCACCATACTCGAAGGCAAGCAGCAGCAGATTGATAGTCGCAAGCGGAAGTATGGCGGGGGAAGTACAACTCTGGAGCTCGTGAAGCCCGTTATGCCCCATACTGGAGGACATACCCATCACACCCATGGAGGACATAACCATGGAGGAATGGGAACAACCGCAACCACGACAACAAGTCAGGTAATGGAAACGGCAATGGCAACCAACATCGTCCTGCCCCGGCTCAGAAGGATCTGAGTCACATCACCTGTTTCAAGTGCCAGAAAACAGGGCACTATGCCACCGACTGCCGGAGGCCAAGCGGAGGAATGGAAAGCGGCAATGGAAGCTCGGAAAGAAGCCCAACCCTTTTCCTCGTGCTCGGGTGAACCACAATGACGTGGAGGACGTCTATGATCAGCCGGAACACTATGGTTGGTAAGTTTTTATTAAATTCACGTCCGATATTGGTACTCTTTGATTACGGTGCAACGCATTCATTTTATATCAAGGGTAGTTGTGGAAAAGTACGGGTTGCCCACTAGAACCCTTAGAAGCCCTCTTCACGTCGGTTCCGCAGGAGGAGAAATGATGGCAGGCTTAGGCTGTCATCATGCAACCCTCAACATCGGAAACCATAAATTTCCCTTGAGACCTCATAGTATTGGAAACCCGGACCTTGGATGTAATCCTAGGCATGGATTGGTTGACGAAGTTTGAAGGAAACATAGACTGTGCCGCATAAGGCGGTTACGCTCACCACTCCGGAACAGAAGAGGATCAAGTATGTATCGGGCGTATCACGATGAAGAATCGGTGAATTCCCTCACGGAGTTGTTCAGGGAGGAAGTGCGATGGTACAAGATTTTCCGATGTGTTCCGGAGGAATTACCAAGAATGCCACCGGACGGAGACATTGAATTTCGATTGAGTTATTGCGGCACATCCCCAATATCCAAGAGACCCTATCGGATGCCCCGAACGATTTGGAAGAGATCAAAATCAAATTAATGAACTATTGGAGAAGGGATATATTCGGCCAAGCTCGTCACCTTGGGGAGCCCCAGTTCTTTTGGTAGAGAAGAAGGATGGAACCCTGAGAATGGTTGTGGATTATCGTTCGTTGAGCAGCGTGACCATCAAGAACAAGTACCCTCTGCCGATGATTAATGATCTATTTGATCAGCTAGTTGGAGCCAAGGTATTCTCCAAGATCAATCTTGATCGGGGTATCATCGGTTGAAGATCCGTGAAAAGGATATACCTAAAACAGCATTCACCACGGTATGGTTTATATGAGTGTACCGTCATGTCATTCGGATTGACTAATGCCCTGCATACTTCATGAATTTGATGAACAAGGTATTTACGGAATATCTGGACAAGTTTGTCGTGGTGTTCATCGATGATATATTGATTTTCTCCAAGAGCGAGGAAGAGCATAAGGAACATTTGCGTCTAGTTCTGGAGAAACTCCGAGAACATCAGTTGTATGCCAAGTTCAGTAAATGTGAATTTTGGCTAAAGGAAGTCGGATTCCTCGGACATGTTATTTCAGGAGAAGGAATAGCAGTTGACCCCACCAAGGTTGTATCGATCACCGATTGGCGATCACCCACCTCAGTCAAGGAGATCTGCAGTTTTCTCGGACTCGCAGGATATTATTGGAGGTTTATTGAGAATTTCTCGAAGATTGCCAAGCCCATGACTGAGCTGTTGAAGAAGGACTCCAAGAACATTTGGACCGAGGATTGTGAAGCGGTTTCGTGAATTGAAGAAAGCGTTTGGTTCTGACCCATGCTGATTTTGCGGACATACACAAGGATTACGGATATATTGTGACGCTTCCCGCCGACTCGGAGGAGTACTCATGCAGAAGGAAAAGTTGTAGCTTATACCTCCGCAGCTACGACCTCACGAGATGAATTACGCCACACATGATTTGGAGTTAGCGGCCGTAGTGCATGCACTCAAGACTGGAGGCATTTCCTTATCGGAAGCAGATGTGATGTTTACACAGATCATAAAAGCTTGAAGTATATTTTCACGCAGAAAGAGTTGAACCTCGAGAGAGGAGATGGCTAGAGTTAATCAAGGACTATGACATGAGATTGCATTACCACCCGGAAAGGCTAATGTTGTAGCAGATGCTTTGAGCCGTAAGAGTTATGTGAATACTCTCATAGCGGGAGGATTACCCCAGGAGTTAGTCGATGGCCTCAGAGATCTCCGACTGGAGATAGTTCCGAGAGGATATGTTGCAGCTCTGAAAGTTCAGTCCACTTTGGCCGAAAGAATTCATGAAGCCCAGAAGTCGGACAAGGAAATTGATGAGATAAAGAAAAGCATGAATGAAGGAAAAGCTAAAGGGTTTCGTAAGGATGAATACGGAGCTATATGGTACGAGGACCGTATTTATGTGCCCAATGATCCCGAACTCAGGAAGCTAATTCTTGGAGGCTCATGATTCACCGTACTCGATTCACCGGTAACACCAAGATGTATCTGGATTTGAAGGAAAGTTTACGGTGGGCGGTATGAAGAAGGATATTCTTTGAGTACGTAGCAATATGCGATGTTTGCCCGGTAGTAAAGGCGGAACATCGAAGCCAGTGAGGTTACTTCAACCCTTGCCGATTCAGTGGAAATGGGAAAAACTTGGAATGGATTTTATCACAGGATTACCCAGGACCCGTTCAGGTTATGATTCCATCCGGGTAGTGGTTGATCGATTGACCAAGGTAGCTCATTTCATTCCGTGAAGACTACCTATACCAGCGCTAAGTTAGCCAAGATATACATGACCAGGATCGTATGTCGCATGGAGTTCCGAGGAGTATCGTGTCGAGATAGAGGAACACAATTTACCTCAAAGTTTTGGAATCGATTGCATGAAACTTTGGAGTACGAGATGGAGTTCAAGATACAGCTTTTCATCCGCAAACAGATGGACAGACCGAGAGAGTCAACCAGATCCTGGAGGACATGTTGAGAGCTTGTGCGCTAGACTATGGGTCTAGCTGGGATGATAATTTTTCCATACGTGGAGTTCTCTACAATAACAGTTATCAGACCAGTCTGAAGATGGACCCTTTTGAAGCTCTATACGGAAGGAGGTGCAGAACACCATTGTTGTGGGATGGTGTTGGAGATCGAAAACTTTTCGGTCCCGATCTTATCAGATTCGAAGAAAAAGTCAAGCTGATTCGAGATAGGCTCAAGGTAGCTCAGTCGAGGCAGAAGAGTTATGCCGACAGTAAACGCAAGGAAGTAACATACGAAGCGGGAGACCGGGCATATCTTCGTGTGTCCCACTTCGTGGAATCAAGAGGTTCGATGTTAGAGGAAAGTTAGCACCCGGTTCATTGGCCCTACAAAATCCTCGAACGTCGTGGAGAAGTTGCTTACAAGTTGGAATTGCGGAAGGATTGTCCGGAGTTCACGATGTCTTCCATGTTTCTCGGTGAAGAAATGCCATGCCGAGATGGCCGATATTCCGTTAAGAGATACAGTGCCCCTAGAGGCCATACAGCTCGACAGTGATCTGACTTATGAGGAGAAACCCGTCCGAATTCTCGAGACTGCGAACAGAGTCACCCGCAGCAAGATCATCAAGTTTTGCAAGGTTCTGTGGAGTCATCATTCCGAGGAGGAAGCCACCTGGGAGCGAGAAGAAGACCTCCGCCAAGACCACCCGCACCTATTTGCTAGCCAACCCGAATCTCGAGGGCGAGATTCATCTTAAGGTGGGTAGGTTTGTAACATCCCAAATTTCCCATTTGGAATGTTTTACAATTATAGCTAAGCATCTATGCATTATTGTTTGAATTGAGTGACATTTGAATTATTTCAGAGGCTTTTGAGTTTGTTGGAATTTGAATTCAAATTGGCGGTTGAATTTACTTCAAAACAATGCACGACAAATACTTGAGAAAAAGTATGAGAGGAGTAAACATGACACTCCAAAAATGTCGGAAGAAAAGTTTTGCCAAAAGATTGAATTCAAATTTGATTTTATTTGGGATTTCTAGAAAATGTTTTTTTAAGTTTGAGTTTTGCCTGTAAAAATGTCCGAGTTGTAGGTTAAATTCCCCATATAATTTTGATATATGTATGTCCTATATAAAAATATATATATATTATATATTCCCTCCTCTCCCTAATTCAAAAAAAAAGGAAAAAGAAAAAAAAAACCCAGGCGCCAGGCCGAAGGCCCACCAGCCGAGGCAGCCACCAATGGGCCAGCAGCCAGCCCGAGCCGGGCCTACCCCGAGCCGCCATGAATCCCTCTCCCTTGGTCGCCCGCTCGCTCTCCTCTCCCCTCTCTCACCGACGCCTTGGCCCCACCCTTCCCTTTCCCCTCGCCACGCCTCGCCACGCCAGAGCCGCGTCCGCCGCCCGTCATGCGATCTTCACGGATCGCGATCCCGAGTCGCCTGCCCCAAGTTGATGCCCTATAAAACCCTACGCCTCCTCCCTCGAACCGCCCAAAACCCGAGCCCAAAACCCACCGCAGCTCGCACCCTCATGAACGCATCTCGCCGCCGCCGCCTCGGTTCGCCGCCCGTTGCCGCCACGGTGAGCCACCCTCGACCTCCACGCTACCGCCGAACCGCCACTTCACCTCGCTCGCCGACGCCTCCGCGTCGCCCCGGACCACCGAAGCTGCGCCGTCGTCGCCCGAGCCGCCGTCCGTCGCTGTTGTCGCCACCGCGGTAAGTCGCCGGAGCCACCCACCACCGTCGGATCTAAAACCTAGGGCTTAGATTAGACTAGCGAAGGGGTACGTTTTATTTTAAAAAGGCCGGTTTAGTTACGGTTTTCTTTGGTTTAGTTAGCGGTTTAGTTAGACCGGCCCGAACGGTTTATTTTACATTAGTCAGCGCACGCATTAGTTATATATCGCCTTTGGCGTTAGATAGGCCCGTTAAGCGCTAGTTTTCTTTTTAGTTATATTTTCGTTTACATTTTAACAGAATAGTTCGATTTTGTAAAATCCATATCTCTTAGGTTATTTAATATTTTAGTTGATTCTTTTTTTTGTTAGTTTGCAAATTTCCTATAGTTTCTGTAGAAAATATGTTTAGCCATGTTTAAATTATTAGATATTGTTTTATTTTATTTTTAGACAGATTAGTATTTCTGCTATAAAATGAGTTAGGATTATTTTATTTTAGTGATTCTTTTGTCACCGCTTTGTTTTGACCTTGCCTAGCAGTAGGAATTTATTTGGGTATTTTATATTTAATAAAAAATAGTTTTAGTCAAAATCATGTGTTTCTTGTTTATTTAACTAGCTCTTGCTTTTCCGATTGTTCTATTTAGTAAATAATTTTATTTTACCTATGTTATAGTTTATTTTAGATTAGTTTACGTAGTTTTAGAACATGAACTTTTATTTACAGAAAATAAAAAAAGTTTATTTTATTTTCTTGTTAGTTGTTGGCTTGGATTTCTTCGAGTTTTCTTGGTTTTTGGTTCGATTGTTTTGTGTGTTTTATGTTAGCATGCTGCTATGTTAAGTGATTGTATGTTTATATGATTGTTGTTTGTTTCGGTAGAATTTCCGGAGTGTGAAGCCTGCTATCACGAGTCCCTAACTTTCAAGACCGTCACCGGGCAAGTCATTTGATCATGCTTTCTTTTACAATACCTATGATTTTATTGCATTAGAATTATACCTCCCCACCATGCATGCGATGGGAGAATTTTAAGTTATGTTCTTGAGTAGTATCATGAGGTAGGATGAAACCAATTCCTTGTTACCATTGCCGGACGATGTAGTTTATTTTGCTATGCTCGTAGAGCGGGGTTGGTTGAGTGATTCATAAGGGAGATGTGAGAGTCAAGATGATGACAACCCCATGACTTCAAGCTCAAGATGGACTTCAAAATTCACTCATCGGGTGGAGGACGGTTGACGGGCACCTGGAGAAACCAACGGCTGGCGGGATGCATGGAGAAGCGCCATGACATCTTGCGGAAAGCTTCACCCAGCCACGAAGAGGCGGATGGATACCCCATTGACCGGAAGCTTACATGTGCAGCCGCAAGCCATTATGGGATCTGGCTTGGTCGACCCTAGGTGTGACTCTGGCCGGACGGTGCTACGAGATGTAGAAGAACGGTAGGATTGGATGGGCACCGACAGTGGCCCAGAGGAACTCTTCGGAAGACCCTGTTGCGTTCGTCCCATCTTCAAACACCAGGAAGTGCGAAGACTTAAAGGAGGGAACGATTCTTGCGGGTAAAGTGCGCAAACCTCTGCAGAGTGAAGATCTAATCGGTTATCCGTGTCCCGATTCTGGACAATTTGAGCCTCTGGAACTTGGAGTATTTCGGATATCTCAAAACCGAACTTAATAAATTAATTGAGGGGTTATTTAATAATTGGGAATGAGACATTGGTTGGCGGAACCATCTCAATAACTACCAACATTTTGTAGTATTTGCAAACAAGTCCTTGTTGTAGGAAAAAACTAGCTTTTCGCAAAACAATGAAACTTAGAGCCCCACAGCCAAATTGCATATAGTGTTAGTAATTTTTATTGTTGTTCTCTCTTTGACTTGCCGGCATATTCAAAATGTTGACCTACACGGCTGCAACGTCTTATGTTGCAGAGGAGTTTTCCGATCAGGAGTGAGGCTACGATCCACGCTTGGCGATTGCCCTATGGAGTCGGATGGACTCGCTATTAAATCTCACGCTTAGTAGCTTTGTTTAGTTTATTTCTCATGAGTTGGCCTTCTGTCGAATTTATTCTATTGTAATAAAGACTCGATATGAGAATCGTGTAATAAATTCAGGTGTGATTGAACTTTGAATCTTTTCATCAATGTACTGTGTGTGCCAGCATGATCTTGGGATGGTACAGCTACACAGAGACTTGACCAATTTTGGGTTGGGTCGCTACAAGCCATTAGTGAAACCTATGGCCCCCGGGTCTATTTTCATCATATCAATCTCCATTACTTTAATACTTGCTTTGTTTTTACTTTGCCTTTTACTTTTCACTTTGCATCTCTATACCAAAAATACCAAAAATATTATCTATCATCTCTATCAGATCTCACTCGTAAGTGACCGTGAAGGGATTGACAACCCATAATCGCGTTGGTTGCGAGTAGCTATCATTTTGTGCAGGTACGAGGGACTTGTGTGTGGCCTCCTACTGGATTGATACCTTGGTTCTCAAAAACTGAGGGAAATACTTACGCTACTTTGTTGCATCATCCTCTCCTCTTCGAGGAAATCCAACGCAGTGCTCAAGAGGTAGCAAGGGCGTGCGACGGGCACCGGAGCGGGCAAGCTACGAGAGCGGACGAGGGGCGTGGTGCGTGCTGCGGCAAGGCGGGCGACGGCAACACGGGTCGGCGGCGTGCAACGGGGAGGGAGGAGAAGATGAGGAGGCCGTGGCCTCACCAGCGGTGTAGGGGACTGGGCAGCGGGGCATGGGGAGGACGACGGGGACGGTTCGACGCAGGGGAGGAGGCGACGATGACGTCCGGCGAGGTGGCGATCCGGGCAGCGGCGTCGTCGAGCACCGAGGCGCACTCGTGGGCGCATCGGGTGCGGGACGGCGCGGGCGTGCGGTGATGGGGGAGTCTGGCGACGGAGTGTGGGAGAGGAATCGCGAGAGAGAGGGGGAGCGGTTTCATCCCCGATCCAGATCGGATCGGGAGGGGGAAAGGAGAGACATGGGGAGTGGGGGGAGTGTTTGGTCATGGGGGGTTAGGGTTTCGGTCGCCCAAGGGTTATGGGGAGTGGGGGGCGGCCTAGTGGCCTGGATGGCCAGTTGGGCCATTCGGCCCAAGGAGAGGGGGGTCTTTTCTTCTTTCTTTTAATTTTGTTTTATTTTCTGTTTTGCCTTTATCTTTTTATTTATATTACCTTTTCTGTTTCAGTTTTGTTCCCTATTAATTTTAGTTTTAGTAAAATATACACGTAGCATCTAAATTAGTATTTCAAC
The DNA here is from genome assembly GCA_021605145.1 of Aegilops bicornis. Lineage (NCBI taxonomy): Eukaryota > Viridiplantae > Streptophyta > Magnoliopsida > Poales > Poaceae > Aegilops > Aegilops bicornis. Next base: position 361,807,728 of record CM038674.1, on the reverse strand, counting down.
TTAGTCCATAGCCACAAAATGTCTAGTCCTCAAATAATTTAGTTTGACATTTTATTAATTACAAAAGGTATTTAAATAATTGTTTTTACTGCTGTTTTATTTGTCTTATAGTATTTAAGCATTTTATAAAGGTGTGGTTTCTCCACCATAATTACCTATGCAATATTTGGTTCACTCCGAACATTTTAGTTTTAATATTTGAAAAGTTTTATTGTTTGCTTGATTTTGAAGTTGAATTTGAATCGGTTTCGAACTGACGCGAGATTATCAACAGTAATCGAAGTGACATGGCATCATTAGCAGAGGGTTGCTGTAGCTTAATTACCCGGGTGTCACAATTCTCCTCCACTACAAGAAATCTCGTCCCGAGATTTCGAAGCGGGAGTAAGGGGGAAGGGATCTGGTTACGTAATTCTAACGATTCTTCTCGGTCATAGTTGCTCTTCTCGAAGAGGTCGATCCATTACATTGATGTCTTCATTTCTCTGCTTCAGGTCATCATGATGAAGTTGTCGTCCTTTCTTCGGGAACTCCATCGTACTTACATAAAAGGATAAGGGGTAACTCAGAAGAACGGAACTCTGCACGGTTGCTTATCCGGTAGATAAAATTAGGGAAGGTGGTGAAAAGTAACTCTCAAATTGAAACTTAAGAAATTATCAAGAGGAAAGTAAGGAGGTATCATGGGAAGTTTCGAGCGGGTAGGCAATCGCTCGATGCCTGAACCAGGACGTGAAAGGGGTTCAAAGCAACAGGGATAAGTATTGTGTTTGATACCAGAATTGATGATCTCTCGGGGGATGGCTCAAGAATTACATACGAGGCCATGTGCGAGGAACAACCTTGGGAAGAGAGGGTGTACAGGAGAGTCAGGTTTCGATCCTGTGGAACTGTGGGTTATGGGCCCACCACGTGGGTTAAAAGTAGGAAGGATGATGACATCTTGCAAGGTCATGATAGCAAGGCATGTCAGGGAATAGCCTGTCAGTTGTGTCGGCATCAACGTCGGTACCAAGGGCGAGGGACGAGGAGAACCATTTTCCTGCTCGTTGAACCAGGCGGACCAATAGGCAAGGTTCTCGTCCATCGATGGCTACCGGAGTGTCATCAACAATAGTAATAGGGTCTTACTAGCAGAGTTGTACACCGAGGTGTTTACATAAGCCATGAATTATTACTGCTTAGATCATATATATCACAAGTAAGATTAAACAAAACAATGGAAAGGAAAAGGTGACCATCAGATTAAACAAAACAATGGAAAGGAAAATGTGTTTACACACATATTTCAGGGGTATATCCTTCCCAAGGGCAAGCAGAGCATGATATACATGATAGGGCTCCAAGTATGTAACCATTTAGACAAAGAGGCAAGCAGAATCAAGAAGTTTACCCATACAACAGTGTTTGGGTAATTGATACAGAGAATTTAGCTTTTGTGCTTCAAATGTTCTCATTGAAAATCGGAGTACCACTGACATGCTTCGTGATAGCATTGACATGGTCAACAGGTAAAGATCAGACTTAGGATTCACAAATGATCCATCGGGAAAACCCATAGAATACGTCTTACAATTTCCTCATGGAAGAACGGATAATCTTGCTAAAAAGGAAATGATAACAACAAGTCCTCCGGCCAAGTGTGCTAGGCATGACATCACCTTACCAGGTTACATAACGACCAATGCTATATTTCTTGGAAATATGTTTCCAACCATCATATGTGACCAAAGATTCAAATCCGATTGGGGGAGTATACCTCAGATTCAGGATGCCTGAGAAGAAAAGTGGAACACCAATTAACGAGATGACATTGTAAGATTCTCGGGAAATGGACTATGGAAGCGAGTTCCGAAGCAAGAGTTCTTCATTAAATCAAGGAGAGGGTGAGGAGGTGGCTGATGGACTCAGCGACAATTCATTGAGATCTCCAAAAGATGGATTTCCACAATTATGTGAACAAGGAGATAATCTTGATCATACCAAAGTAGATAACGAAGTATGTTCGAGGAGAACATCCACGATTTAACATTGAATGAAAGTGCACCTGGAGATATGGAGCAAGTAGCATGATCAATGTTAGAATGTTGATTAAAAAAACCAACAGACTTAGAACGAAACTATCGACCATTAACTTCAAAGCAATAGGGTTGCTAGAAGTTTCGAATTCAGACAACATAGTTTATTTGTCGGTATTCCGGTTAGGAATAACTCGGGGACCAAGAGATAAATGGAGATGGCGAGGAGTATTATAATATCAAGAATTTTTAAGAGGTTGAGCAATACTCACAACATCCTTGACATAAAAGACGGTAATACTCCAAGGTAGAACAAAACATAACCTGGATAGCAAGGAGCTCCATAACATGAACAAGTAGGTGTTGAAGGGAAGGTAATAATGTTGTCGATGATAACACACATCATCGAGGGGCAAGGATGGTATTGCTCATCATGAATTCGATGGGTATCTTGGAAGAGCTCAATATGTTGATGATGTTCACGACACATTTGTCGAGAGATTTCATGAAGATGCAATCGGTCGGCGATGACATCAAGTCAAAGGAATGATGACACGAAAGGTTATTGGAACCAAGGGTACGACACAAATTCGAAATCAAGCTTGCTGTTTAAGGCTAAACGATATGACGAGGAAGATTGGCGTAAGGTTAGCTCATCATCAAAAATTGTGCTATGGGAAGAAGGACCATGTAGCATAGTAAAATTTAGCACAATAATGAGATAGCCGATCAGGCTAGGAATGACTTGAAGGAATATTAAACTCGTAAGCAACGAGAATTACTTAAGAGTTATTGAATCGGAGTGTGGAATTAATTCACTTATCAGTGTTCTCGAGTGACTAATAACTCAGAACCCGGGGAAAATCTTAAAACGGTGAGAAGCAATACCAGATGAAGACTCATAGGAAGCAACACAGTTCTTTGATATTCTCGAGATACCGGAGGGCATTTACTCAAAGGAAGATCAAAATAGAGGTTGTGGAGATGTATCGATCAACAGAAGACAAGTATTTTAACTTGTCTGAGAAATGGAATCAAGGAGAAAATGTGGTCGGAACCACGACTGCAAAAAGGCCAGATCCCAGATATGAGATGAACTTATACCAAGGGAATAATTAATGTAAGAGAAGCTTTAATGATAAGATCTACGTCGTTTCCATGGGCATGAACACAAGTTCAAGGTCGACTCCCACTTCTCCAATGTATGACCATGCATTCACTGCTCTAAATAAAAATGATTTCAGTATCAAAACCTACATGGTGAATTACCAGAGGAGTATGACCCGTGAAACCTTTCGGGTTCACACATTAAGGAATGCATAGGTTCAACCCATCGGGGCATCTTAGAACATATACCATGAACTTTAGGATCAATTAACACATGCTCGAAGCAGAGCATGGTTGACAAAAGCATAGGATATAACTTGCCAAAGGCAGAAGACACAATTTACCAAAGGCATTATGTATCAGGGGAGAAACTCTCAAGGTTATTGGATATGAAGGACACTGTCGGATAATAACCAAGCAATTGGTCTCGCGGACCACCAGGAATTTGAGGTGAGTATCGGTACTCAATCAGAAGGAAAAAGAATGCAAAGCCATCAGATTATAGAATCATCTGACTAATTCAAAAGCTCAAATGCGAATTATGATTTCCAAATCAAGGAATCAGAAGGAAACACTCTGATTAAGAATGGATAAGTTGAATAGACTTAGGGGTACATTCAACGACAACTTGATTGGTCGAGGACCAACTCATGTTCAAAATGACGTCTGAGCTGGAAGGATGAATTCTAGGATTTGATTGAGGATTGCGAGCATTCGCAACATATCGAATCAAGTGACTCGAAATGATAGTGACAGAGGATGTCAACGGAGATTACTAGAAGTATGGACTTAACCATAATGCAGGAAGGCAAGGAAATCAAGAGCAATGGGCTGCTGAGGATCTTCAGAAAGTCGAATGGTATTTCGAGGACTTTTGTGAAACACATGAACAGCTAGGGATGAGCGGATACTCGGAAAGTGCGAGGAATTATCCGTAGGTGTATTCATCTTTGAAAAGAGCTAACGATGAGGCACAAAAGGATTCTCGAGATATTGGGAAATATTCCGTGGTATCTAGTAATAAGAAGAGCATCTTGGAATGAAGGTATGGACGGCGAGTGTATGTATTTATCCATAGGGATATATCGGTGATAGGGAATTGCAAAAGCAACGGGCACAAAGTCTCGAGAGAACATCAGAGAGTATCTTCGGAATCTTCTGGTGCAACAGGCGGTCATCTGTGATAAGGGGCTCTCTAGGAGGAAGTAGTTACGAGAACCTAGAGTCAGAGTTAGTAAAATCATTTAACCCAAATAGAAGAGAGATCAGAGTCCCGGATTATAGGTTAAGGAATAAAAGATCCTAATACCACCCAATGGCGACGTGGGCCCGTAAGCCGCACAGCCATGTTAGTAAAACTATTTTCATCGACTAAACTCAACTTCGGCCAAGGAGTGTGGGCAGGATTCCTCTGAGGCGATGGCTCGATACCAACTTGTGGCGCCTGATTCAATCATACACTAATCATACTGCATAAGCGTGTACGATCAAGATCAGGGACTCACGGGAAGATATCACAACACAACTCTAAAATTAAAATAAGTCATACAAGCATCATAATACAAGCCAAGGGCCTCGAGGGCTCGAATATAAGTGCTCGATCATAGACGAGTCAGCGGACGCAACAATATCTGAGCACAGACATAATTTAAACAAGTTTGCCTTAAGAAGGCTAGCACAACTGGGATCTGAGATCGAAGAGGCGCGGGCCTCCTGCACAGGATCCTCCTAAACTACTCTGGTAAATCGCCGGTGACACACTGCGTAGTAGTAGGCACCTCGGTGTAGTAGGTGTTGTCATCGATGGTGCGTCTGGCTCCTGGGCTCCAGCAATCTGGTTGCGACAACCAGGAAGAAAGGAAAGGGGGGAAAGGGGGAGAAAAGAAACCATGAGTACTCATCCAAAGTACTCGCAAGCAAGGATCTACACTACATATGCATGGGTATCTATGTAAAGGGGCAATATCGATGGACTGAACTGCAGAATGCCAGAATAAGAGGGGGGTAGCTAGTCCTGTCGAAGACTACGCTTCTGGCAGCCTCCATCTTGCAGCATGTAGAAGAGAGTAGATGGTAAGTTCACCAAGTATCATCGCATAGCATAATCCTACCCGACGATCCTCCCCTTGTCAACCTGTGTGAGAGCGATCACCGGGTATATCTGGCACTTGGAAGGGTGTGTTTTATTAAGTATCCTGTTCTAGTTGTCATAAGGTCAAGGTACAACTCCAAGTCGTCCTGTTACCAAAGATCACGGCTATTCGAATTGATAAACTTCCCTGCATGGGTGCACCACATTACCCAACACGCTTGATCCCATTTGGCCGGACACACTTTTCCGGTTCATGCCCGGCCGTGGAAGATCAACACGTCGCAGCCCTACCTAGGCACAACAGAGAGGTTAGCACGCCGGTCTAAATCCTATGGCGCAGGGGTCTGGGCCCATCGCCCATTGCACACACACTGCGTTGCGGCGGTAGGAAGCAGACCAAGCCTCCCTAATACAAGAGCAGGCCAGTCCAACCCGGCGCGCGCCGCTCAATCGCTGACGTCAAGAAGGCTTCGGCTGATACCACGACGTCTAGTGCCCATAACTGTTCTGGCGTAGTTGGTTAGTGCGTATAGGCCAGTGGCCAAACTCAGATCAAATACCAAGATCTCGTTAAGCGTGTTATTTTGAAGTAACCGCGAACGCCGACCAGGGCCAGGCCCACCTCTCACCTAGGTGGTCTCAACCTGCCATGTCGCTCCGCCACAAAGTAATAGTCAGGGGCCATCGGGAACCCATGCCCACCTCTACTGGGATGGAGCCACCTGCCCCTTCAGCCCCCATCTCCGAACAGTATCATAAGTAATGTAACAGTATAAGGTATATAGCATATGCCCGTGATCACCTCCCGAAGTGATAACGGCTCAGTAGTATAGCATGGCAGACGGACAAGAGTGTAGATTGATGGAACATTAGCATCTTATACTAAGCATTAGGATAGCAGGTAAAGGTATCAAAAATTGTAGCAAGTATGACAGGCTATGCAGCAGAATAGGATTAACCGAAAGCAGTAAAATGCTACACTACTCTAATGCAAGCAGTAGAGAAAAGGAATAGGCGATATCTGGTGATCAAGGGGGGCTTGCCTAGTTGCTCTGGCAAGGAGGGGTCATCAAGACGTAGTCGTACTCGATGGCATTAGCGCCGGTCTTGGGGTCTACCGGAGAAGAAGAGGGGGGAAGAAACAGTAAATACAAAGTAAACAAAGCATCACAAAGCGTAACATGGCAATACGCGGTGCTAGGGGAGACCTAACGTTCTAAGGGCGTGGGCCCCATCTGTCATTGTCACAGGGGGGCAGTACCCACTGGTCAGTGGCCCATAGGCCATCAAGGGCGCTGCCACGCAAGCTGCCAGTAGGAGCGAACGGCAGCTGGTGGTGACCAGCCACCGGCAGTGGTGGCAGGCGGTAAAACCAGCAGCGCCAAGGAGGAAAAGCGAAGCGGGCGGCGACAAAAAGCGCTTGGCGAGCAGTGTATCGCGGTGGCGAACTCGACAAGACGGCAAGGCGCGGCGAAGATCTGCGGCGCAATGAGCAAGCGCCCTGGCAATCTGTGACGAAGCGGCGAGGAAGAGGCAAAACTATGATGGGGAAGTTTGCGGGGCCTTGATGGCGGGAGGGCGTCTGACGGCGCCGGAGCAGGCAAGCTACAAGAGCGGACGAGGGGCGCAGTGCGTGCTGCGGCAAGGCGGGCGACGGCAAGGCGGGCGACGGCAAGGCGGGTCGGCAGCGTGCAATGGGGAGGGAGGAGAAGAGGAGGAGGCCGTGGCCTCACCAGCGGTGTAGGGGACTGGGCAGCGGGGCGTGGGGAGGATGACGAGGACGGTTCGACGCAGGGGAGGAGGCGACGATGACATTTGGCGAGGTGGCAATCCGGGCGGTGGCGTCGTCGAGCGCCGAGGCGCACTCATGTGCGCGTCGGGTGCGGGACGGCGCGGGCGTGCGGTGATGGGGGAGTCCGGCGACGGAGTGTGGGCGAGGCATCGTGAGAGAGAGGGGGGAGCGGTTTCGTCCCCGATCCAGATCGGATCGGGAGGGGGAGAGGAGAGACGTGGGGAGTGGGGGGAAAGTGTTTGGTCGTGGGGGTTTAGGGTTTCGGTCGCCCAGGGGTTATGGGGTGTGGGGGGCCGGCCTGGATGGCCAGTTGGGCCATTCGGCCCACGGAGAGGGGGGTCTTTTCTTCTTTCTTTTAATTTTGTTTTATTTTGTGTTTTGGCTTTATCTTTTTATTTATATTACCTTTTATGTTTTAGTTTTGTTTCCTATTAATTTAAGTTTTAGTAAAATATACACGTAGCATCTAAATTAGTATTTCAACTTAGTCCATAGCCACAAAATGTCTAGTCCTCAAATAATTTAGTTTGACATTTTATTAATTACAAAAGTTATTTAAATAATTGTTTTTACTGCTGTTTTATTCACCTTATAGTATTTAAGCATTTTATAAAGGTGTGGTTTCTCCACCATAATTACCTATGCAATATTTGGTTCACTCCGAACATTTTAGTTTTAATATTTGAAGAATTTTCTTGTTTGCTTGATTTTGAAGTTGAATTTGAATCGGTTTCGAACTGACGCGAGATTATCAACAGTAATCGAAGTGACATGGCATCAATAGCAGAGGGTTGCTGTAGCTTAATTAGCCAGGTGTCACATGGGCCTTCGGCCCAGTCGGCGGCGAACTTTTTTTAAATAAAATTTCGCCCGAAGAAAGAAAATCCTAATAAAATATTAAAAAAAGTTCTAAAAATGCCAAAAATAATTTTCCTGTCTAAATCTAATATTTAGAACAAAGTGAACATTTTTTGGCCTAAAATACAATTTTCAAAAATGCATATTTTTTCTAATTCAAATAAAATAGCAAATAAAATACGAATAAAAATATATAATTTCATTTTAAAATTTCTTCTCAATATTCCTCTCTTTTGAAGAAGTCATATTATCTTCACTCATTTATTTCTATTATTGGAAATAATTGGAGAGAAAAATATTAAAATCAAATTGATCCTCTTTTCAAATTTGAGAAAAATTCAAATATGAAGATGAGTGAAACCTCCAACTCTCTCCTTGCGTCCTTGAGTTGCTTAAGATTTCTAGGATCACCAACAAAATGCAAATAAAATATAATATGCATATGATGACCTATGTATAACATCCAAATTGAAAATTTGGGATGTTACATCTACTTTGCTGCATCACCCTTTCCTCTTCAAGGGAAAAACCAACGCAAGCTCAAGAAGTAGCAATGTACCAAAAGATGGGCACCGGAGGTGGCCCAGGGAGCCCACTACCCACCAAAGCGCGCCTAGAGGGGGTGGCGCGCCCTGGTGCCTAGTGAGCACCTAGGTGGCCCCCTCCGGTATTTATTTTCTCCAATATTTTTTTATATATTCCAAAATAATTCGTGAAATCGGCTCATTTGGAGATGTGCAAAATAGGTATCTCTGACATAGCTTTTTCAGGTCCAGAATTCCAGCTGCAGGTATTCTCCCTCTTTGTGTAAACCTTGCATATTATGAGAGAAAATGCATTAGAATTACTCCACAAAGTGTTATAATGGATAAAAACTCTATAATTAACAGTAGGAAAACATGATGCAAAATGGACGTATCATAATGCATCATTTACGTAGTTGCGGAGTTTGTATGGATTTGAGGTATGCTAATTGATGTGTGCATCCGCGGGCATTTGAGAGACCAGATTTGCCAAGTCCGACTGTAGATGCTCTTAGTCTCACGCGTGCCAAGTTTGAGCCCCACGGTGCAACCCTTTGAAAAGATCTAAAACCAGAGCACGGCATACATCCCAAGTTTGTGCATGTAGTTACTTTTTCATCATTAACACTTTATTCCTCAAACGACGGCCATATCGTTTACAATTTGAGGCAAAATAAAGTAGGGGGCATTAGAGTCCAAGACTCAGATAAGCTAACTCTAAAACAATGCTTTGCTAGACTATCAACAACTAGATTTGCTTCCCTACAACAATGAACATAATCAATGGTTGAAAACTCCAATGCTAGGAGAGTAGCATCTATAATGATCGGCGTGTCCGAACCCATATACCCCTCCGGATTAGCTCCTATCTGATTCGATGACAACTTTAGTGCAGATGTTAGCCGTTAGGATCAGTCCGTTGCGAATGGCGTTGTTTTCTATTGAGTCCACGGTTTATACATGAGGTAAGGTCCATGTCTCCGCTGCGATGAGGTAATGTGCATGTAAATTCCTAGTCGTGGATTTGGACGAGACGTGACTCCCCTCACGTCGTTCCCGCGAACGGTCGAGGGGAAAATCCAAGCCGCCGGAGCAGAGTCCACCAACTCCATCCCTCCCTCACCACCGCCAGTCTGTGCTGCACGGGCTGGTGCTGGAGATGGCAAGACCCTCTGTCCTCTCCGCATGTGGGGGCTTGGAGCGGGCCAGTGATCCCAGGCAGGGGCGCAACGCTGGACTAGGGCGCGCCGCAGCTAGGTGGAGCTCAAGGCAGCCGGTCTTGATTATCCATGTCGGTTGTGGAGGGCCCGTCGAGGCAGCGGCTCTCTCTGGGCTGGTGGCGGCCGGTGGGGGCATTGCCCAGATCCGCCCATCGAGATCGAGGGGAGCCCTACGATGGCCGGCCTTGCTATTTTGAGCTTCAAAACTTTGATCTGCTTCATGCTGGCCTCCTCGATTTGGACACCGACGGGTTTCGGTCTTCCTCTCGGAGATCTCAGCCTTTGGCGCATGGTGCCACTGGATATCTAGATCAGAATTAATCTGGTCGGGCGAGCCCTTGTCTTTGGAAAAAAAGGCTTCATGAGGGTGTTGCGCGAAGCTTCGCTGTCTTGCCGATGCCTTGTGAAATGTCTAAGTATAGATCTCCACGACGTTGACAGTGATGAAGAAAGTCATGGTGGCTGCGAACGGAGACTTGTAATGGTGGATAGGAGTTTTGGTTAGTTGAAGAATGGCGGCATAGGTTTTTTCCCATGTGTCAGGTGTTGAAAACTTGCAGCGGCGGCCTTGGTAGGAGGGGGCGGAAACACAAGTGGACAACATTTCTGGGGGTGCTTTTTGCGTACGGAGCCGCGATCTCCGACGTGAAAGTCCAAGGTCTGGCCTTTATTGCTTGTACCTGGCAATGGTCTTGCGAAGGCATTGTTTTGGGGATCTTGGACTCTCTCTAGGGTGAAAACACAAGGTCCTTGACCAGGCGATGACAACGCTTGTGCATTGTTTGCTTCTTGAAGGCATCGCTTTTGGAGAATCTCTTCTGTAGTCCAGGTGTTGTTTTTGGTGATGGTTAGAGTGTTGATGTTGCAAGTGTTTTACTGACGGGGTCTCTATATATATATGTGTATATATATATATATATATATATATATATATATATATATATATAGGACAACACTATTCTAATCCCAGGATTAGAATAGTTATTTGGATCACAGCAGCCCCTATAAGGGCCCGACAGGGCCCTCCTGAACTTCTGAACTGCTGGCCCGCCCGACAGGATCCACTGGATCCCGAGGCCGCCTTGACAGGATCCCGATCCCGAGCCGCCCCAGCCTCCCTCCTTGCCGCTCCTCCCCTCGATCCCCCACCTTCCCCCATGGTCGCCGCCTATCTTCACGGATCCGCCGCCTCCCCCGTCTCGGCTCTGGCTGGCCGGATCCGCCGCCTCCGCCCCAATCTCCAGTAGTCTGGTCGACCGGATCCGCCGCCACCCTCCGTCCCACCTCTGGCCGACCACCGCGCGGCGAAGCGAAGCGACGGCGACGTCGGCCTTGAGGGAGCCGCGTCGCTGGACGCGCTGGCCGCTTATGGACTTCCGGAAGCCACATCCTCCTTCCATCCTCACCGTTTGACGCCTTGGCAGAGTATATGACGGCCCCGACAGAAGCTACGGTGAACAGCGCGACCAACGAAGCAACTCCGCGGCGGAGGCGGCGGAGGCGGTGCCTTCAAATCCAGCAACGGTACATGAACTTCCTCCCACTTATCGCCTTCTTCTTCAATCTTCCCTTGCCTGACCTTCTTGCTTCGTGCAGATGAACTTTGCGCCCTATGCAAGATATGGATTGCCATGTGGTTCCTCTCCTAGCTCTCCGACAAATTGCTCACAAGGTGGCCTATCATTTCTTTGGAAAAAGGTTGGCCGAACTTCTAGCCAGGGTATGGTTGAACTTCTTCCTTCTGTTTGTTGTTTTCTTACAGACATGTGAAGTTCAGGTGGTGTGTGAGCATCAGTCCATGCTACAAAAAACTTTTTTAAAATCTGCCTGCTTACGTACCATGTGAAGTTCGGGTAGTGTGTGAGCATCGATCCGGGCTACAAAACACTAGAAAATCATTTGCATTCACATGTGAAAAGCCATGTGAAATTCAACTAGTAAGTGTGTTAGAGTTCAGGTTGGTATGTATCTGGTTCTGTGCAAAAAAACAAAAGGAAAATAGAACATGAATGTGATCTCACATGAAGGTCAGGTTGGTATGCACTAGTGGTTCAACCATTCAAACTCATGAAGGTTTAGGTTTTTTAACTGTAGACAGTATTTCCCCTTTGCAAAACAAGAAGTTCAGGTTGTGGAGAGTGCTCAGTTCAGGTACATATAAGTAATCAAATAGTGTAGAATTAACAGGATGTGAGGTTCATTCTGTGAATGGTGCTCAGTTCAGGTACAAAAGTATTGGCAGATGCTCAGCTCAGTGCATAGTGTGATGCCTGTCCTAGGGGAAAAAATATGTACACGAACACCACTTTTATATGAGAAGTTTAGGCTGTGAATAATGCTAAGTTCAGTTACAAAGATATAGGCAGATGTAACTTGTGTGCTAATAGACATTTTTTTCTTTTATGTCAGCAAGACAAGAGACGCATGAAGAAGCTTAGAAGTTCCCAGTGACAAGTACACAATCCAAAGCACAGACGCGTTGCACCACCCCCTCAATGGGTCACACCCCAAACGCACCAACGGCATTACCAACCTGCTCCAGACCAAAAATGGATGACACCCGAAACACATGGAGACTTCCAAGATGCTGGGTCACAGCCCTATCCGCATAACCTTGCGCCTCCACCTAATTGGGTGACGCCGAAAATCCCCCGCGGATTCTTTGTATCCACCAGCAGACTCCCAAGCACGCCGATGGAGGAGGGGGTTAGCTCAAGTCCTGCGTGTAACTATGGAGGTTGTCCTGGTGTGCCTCACCAATGCTAAAGCGAAGCAACTAAACCGGATCCCAGGACAAATCCAATAGGAACACACACACGGAGGAGAGTGCTCTGCACACTACCACCATTGGATCCTGCTGTTGCTTCTACAAGTCAGAATTGTACGGGACATAAGGTAGATGGATTTCTTCACAAAACAGAAGAGCAAACCAAGACCAGGATCGCAATACCTCCACAACCACCTCAAGCAAAAAGGACGCAAACAAGAGAGAGGCCATCTTCAGCCCTCCTTCCTCCTCGTGATCCGCTGCTGCATCCTGCTATGATTACTCCGCCATGCCCCATCCCAGAGGGACAGCAGCAGACACCGGTGGAGTTGCGATCATACACGCACGTAAGTGAAACAAAAAATATTTATATACGCATCTTGTATTATCTGCAAATTTCCTGCTCCGTCCAGGATAACAAGTTCATAAACTGCATTTTAACGTGTCGTTTAGATTATTTTTTCTTTTTTGCAGACGCCGGATCTACCGGATTATCTAATACCAAAACTAAAGATGCGATTCCAAGATGTAGAGAAAGCAAGGGAATTTTATAACAGATACGCCAGACACGCTGGTTTTGAAATCAGGAAGACGGGGGGAAATGACAACCACAAGTATTTTGTTTGCGCCTTCCAAGGGATACACACATCTTCTGTTTCAGAGGCTAACAGGAAGCGAAACAAAACATCGCAGAGGACAGGATGCAATGCAAGAATGAGGGTGAAGGTGCAAGAGGATAACACATGCGTGGCAGTGGACATTGAGTACAATCATAATCACAAACTCATGCAAACTGATGACATGCTGGTATTTTTGCACTCACACAAGAATTATGACCCCACTATTTTGGAGTACGTAAAGCTCCTGCGGTACCATTATGTCAAGCACACAACAATCATGTCCATGCTATCTGAAAATGAAGATGGAAGCTACTTCCTAAGCATGACCGAACAAGACCTACTAAACCAGTAAGTATTCAAACATCCACATACTGCAATGTAAAATAGCATCCTAGGTCACAACCCTTTGCTAGCAAAAATAACAAATGCATGTTTGCATGTGATTTGCAGGAAAGCCATGAATGCAAGGAAAGATGATTTGGATGATGTATTGAAACTTGTTTCATTCTTCAAAGACGTGAAGGCAATCAATGATGAGTTTTTCTATGACATCCAAGTGGACAAGGACAAGTCAATTAAAAACATTTTCTGGTCCAATGCAAGATGATGAGGAGCCTATCAAGACATTGGCGATTGCGTAACATTCGACACAACTTACAAGACCAAAAGATTTCATATGCCTCTGGGAGTGTTTGTTGGAACAAACCATCACTTGCAGTCAACGATATTTGTTGTTGCCCTGATAAGATACGAAGATGCAAAGTCATTCAAGTGGCTGTTCGATACATTTGTACGGTGCATGAACAACAAGCACCCAACTTGCATCCTAACAGGTGAGTTCAAAAAAAACCTCTTCAAGTTTCATCATCTTTTCAGTCTATGGGTCTGTATTGGGTACATTGGTTTTGTCTGAAAATAATGTAAAGAATGCAGTTCAACCACTGTTAGCACAGAAGTCCAACTAGCAGTACAAGAAAGCAAAATTATCTGTCACATGTTTAGAAAAAAATTAGTTATGAATGTGAAGTTCAAATACATGAATCATAGAAGTTCAAGGACAAAGCTGTAAGAAAAATGTATGTAACATGTTAGAAAAATATAGTTATTTATGTGAAGTTCAAGCACTGCTACCACTGAAGTTCAACAACACTGCTTTAAGAAAAAATTTGAGTGTGACACGACTAGTTAGTCCTACTACTAACTGTGAAGTTCAAGCACTGGTACCACAGAAGTTCAGCAACACTGTTGTAAGAAAAAATACATGTGACATTCTTAGATAGCCATACTGCTAGATGTGAAGTTTAAGTACTTGTACAACATGATTTCACCATCAGTGCAAAAAAGAATCAAGTTTCATTTTTTTTAATTCATGCAGACCAGCGCCCATCGATGGCGAAAGCTATACCACAATCATTTCCAAACACCGTCCACAAGCTATGTTGTTGGCACATCATGAAGAAGTACAGGGAATACCTCGCGTTGCTATACAAAAAGTATAGAACATTCAAAGAGGAGTTCACAGCTATATTAAACTGGCCGCTGATGCCAACAGAGTTTGAAGATGCCTAGGTTGAACTCATGCACAAGTACAACCTGGAGAACGACCAGATGATGATGTAGCTCTGGAGCGATAGGAAGATGTGGATTTTATTATATTACAAGAACATTTTATGTGCTAGAATGACTTCCACACAAAAAAGCGAGAGCACGAACCACATGCTCAAGAAAGGGTTTGTCAAGGGGACCCAGAACCTACACAAGTTTGCTAGGCGGGTCAATGCTTGCATACAAACTCGGATGCAGAAGGAGAACAAGCAAACAATGACCAGCATGGTATGATGACAAAAAAACACCCCCATCATGTTCTCTTTACCTTCAACATGTGCACTTTGAATTTAAAAAAATGAAACCCATGACTCTGCTTCGACTAATATCTTACGTTTTGACATGTGCAGACCAATCATGTGACCAAAACAACTTACGGCTACGAGGAAGACATGTCTATCAAGTACATGAGAGTCGTGTACACCGAGATGAGGAATAGGATGACAAAAGCCATGCTATTTCGCGCAAAGCATACAACAAAGCCCACTAAGTACCTTGTGTACTACCACAACAAGCCTGGCCATGATGATGAAGAAAGATTTTCCTGGTCAAAGCATGAATTCCAGGTTGTAGCAGACCCAGAGAATGAAACATACGAGTGTGAATGCAAGCTCTGGACACACACATGTGAGTTAAAAAACAAACTCTTTAAATAGCTAAACTAGTAGTATCATATCAAAATTTATGAAACTCATTGCTGGCTCACAAACTATGTATTCTGCATTCATCACAAAATGCAGGCCTGTTCTGCCTTCACATCATGAACATACTGGACTACCTAAAGCCTGACAAATTTCCAAACAAGTATATCCTCAAACGATACACAAAGACTGCAAAATCACAACCAACCTTTGATACAAGGGACTACAACACAAGCGCATCAGATGGCAGCTCAAGACTATCGAAGCAAGACATCTTGCTGCAGCTAAACTTGATGGTTAACAAGAAAGCGATGAGATGTGACCAGCAATATGACAGAGCCTACTATGTTCTCAAGAGGCTCGTGGAAGAGCTTGATGCAATACATTCAGCAAATCAAGCGGATGCTGACGAAAGGATGGCTGAAGAGGACGCTGAAATTGAAGATGACCTTCATTATTATGCAGCTGAAATGCTCAACGCCGCCGATCAAGCCAACCAATGCAAGCAGGGTGATGGCCAATAAATGGAGCAATGACAGTAAGAGACGATGAAACTGCCACTATATTCTGAAACAAAGGGTAGGAAGAAAATTTCTGCAGCAAAGAAAAGTGACAAGAGAGCTCAAATAAAGGCACCACCTGCAGGAAGAGTCGTCGTGCTCGATGAGAATGGAGTGCCACTTGGACATAGGAAATGTAGTGTGTGCAACCAGGTTGCGGGATACAACAGGCTGACCTGTCCAACACTCTTGGAAAGAAACAATGCCAAGGAGGTCAAGCAACCCAAATCTCAAAAACAGCAGCCCAAAGTTATAGAACAAAAGAAGGGACCACACCCACAGAAAGCAAGCACCAGACTTTGTAGCATGTGCAAGGAGTATGAACCACATAATGCAAGAACATGCCCAAGCCTTGCAGATCTTTGAAAAGACAAGCAAAAGACAGAGAAGAAACATAAAGCAAAACCTAGAGCCAGCAACAAGAAAGTGGTGGAAGATGAAGAGGAAGACGAAGATGAAGACACCGTCGAAGAAGAGGAAGACGAAGAGGAACAGAACGATGAAGAGGAAGAGGAAGAGGATGATGAAGAGGAAGAGAAAGAGGAAGATGAAGAGGAAGAGGTACATGTCAAGCAAAAACCAATACAACCAAAGCCTAGGAGGAGCGCAAGGCTGATGAACAGTTAGAATAGGTCAATTAACACAATGCAAACTTATGTCATGTCAATGTGCAGAATATTATTCCACTATAGAAAACAGTATTTTAGGAGAAAGCTTGCTTGAACTTTTATTGTTGAACTTTCAAAGAAATTATACAGTAGAAGTTCAAGTAAGCTTACTGCAGAAGTCCTGGTATATTATGAGCGGAAGTGCTGGTGATGTATTGCATGAAAGTGCAAGCAGTAATTGAAAAATATACACTGTGAAGTTCACGTAAGCTTACTACAGAATTCCTGGTATATTATGAGAGGAAGTGCTGTGCTGGTGATGTATTGCATGAAAGAGCAAGCAGTAATAAAATAAAAAATATACATTGTGAAGTTCAAGTAATATTACTACAGAAGTCCTTGTATATTATGAGAGGAAGTGTTGTGCTGGTGATGTATTCAATGCAAAGTGCAAGCAAGAACAAAAAATGAAAAATATACACTATGAAGTTCAAGTAAGATTACAATGGAAGTTCTGGTATATTATGGCAGGAGGTCTGGTGTTGTATTCCAATAGCAACCAACAAATAATTATACAGCTTTGAAGTTCAGGTCAGCTTACAGAAGAAGTTCTGGTATATAAAATCGATGTAGGAAAAAATATGCTTAAAAAATAAAGTTTCGCCGTATGAACTAAGGTTAGCAAGCCTAAGACAACGCGTTCAAATGTGAAGTTCTGCTTGGATACGTGCAAAAGTTCATGTACAATGCTGACAAAAGATAAAGAAACGTCAAGGAGTGTATGAGAATATTTTTGCACAAAGTTGCAGCTGAAATACATTCGCACTTGAAAAAACTCAAAAAAACAAATATAGATTCTATGCAAAAGGATACATATTGGTTGGGTTGAAAAATACCAATACATTACACAACACAGAATATCCTATCCATCTGAAACCAGCAGCCCAGCCACATTCTCAAAGCATAAGTTCAACTCTACGATCATATGTTGGGGCCCAAAAACAAACAACACAAAAAAACAAGCAGTTCAACCATAGCCGAAGGAGAAGTTCAGGTACACCTGTTGGGGCAAAAACGTGCAAGACATGGATACTGAAAACGATGCAATACATTGAAATTCACTAGCCAAATCATTCTTCACACCAAATACATTTGTCCACAATATCATAAGTAATAGTGCTGCAGCTATAGATACACAGATCACTAAAACATTCTTACAACCAAATTTTTACGGAATCGTTCCAATCATTATCAAACCTAAAAATTTGTACGAAATCAAATCTACAATGAAAGTAATGCTTCGAATTCACGGGCCCAAGGACTGGATCTCTTTAGGGAGCTCTGAACACATGACTTCATTCTTCTCGCTAAACATCAGAGTGTGCATGAACTCAGCCTTCCGGTCATCTGCAGCAGCCTGCAAACAAAGAAAATGAAACAATGGTTTAGTAATGGATAACTAAAACCACAGCAGGAGCATCTCAGCAAAAACACACAAGAAAAATGAAAGGATGATGAGACAAGAACAAGGACAAAACATACTTCCACATCACCAAAATCTTCAACAATCTCATCGCCGTCATATGAAGAGCAGAACTTCACGGCAAAGAAACCACAATCATTATTCTTCTGCTTTGGAACATCGATAAAAGTCGGCCTCTTTGCAATAGTCACCCAGTTAGGCTGCTTGCTCACTTTGTACGCAGCCTTGTCGTACACCTCCTTGAGCAACCCAACAAATCTCTTGATCTGCCAGAAACAAAAAAATAAGATGAAGTCAAAAACATGTTAACCAAAATAGTTAAGTTCAAGTACATAAAAAGCAACACTTGCTCAAGATCCAGCTAAACAAATAGCAGAAGTTTAACTTCCAAATGATAGTCAGTTCAAGCAGTATTACCAAAACAGAGACAACAACATATTTTGTCAACACAAGGCATAATAAACTTCGTGTCAAACAAGAGAATGTGAAAGGAGGTTCAGGCTAAGAAACACTCACGATATTTTATAGTCTTCGTGGAAACTCGTTCATGACGTTTCCATATTAGCGTAAGGAAGTGAATCAAGGATGTCAATGCTCCCACGATATCTATTCACCACATACACACTATAGTGCGCCATTGTGCCAATTGGCTTGAATACTATCAAAAAACCTGCCAAGAATGAAATTACCGATGAACACAAACTATAAAGCATATGTATTGAAGAACCGGCATGAACAAAAATTTCTTGACAAACTCAGCAAAAGGATGCACATGAAATTAAAAAAAAGCAAGAGTTATGAAAACCTAACCAGCTTTGCGTTAAGAAGGTCTTCTTCCTTGCGAACAAACATTGGGAGGAGACCAGCGGATTTTTTTGCATCAAACTTTGGAACTGTTGCACCGAAGAAATCATACTCCAGGCAGTATTGTGCATTCACAAAAACACAATTAAAACACCTCCCAAATGCCACTACAACAAAACTAAGGCAAGGGAGATAGGGGTGCAAAGAACTAAAACCTGTATGAAGTAGGGACTAAGTACAACCCTGTCAGCACTAGTGAATATCTCAGATGTCTCCAGCTTATCCTTCCACAAATTTATGAGATAATCCATTATGTCTCCTTCCATCTACTGCCCTTCACCGGAAAGAGTATAAAGGACACGTCCTGTGAGGTCAATCACATTCGCAGGGATGGTAAACATGCAGTAGCTTGTGCTGCAGAATACAAAAGGATGGTAAAAAAATATTAGAAGTTCGAGATACAACAACAAGCGTAAGTTCGGATACTATAACTCAAAAGGCAAGAGGAGACATAAAACAGAAGTTCAGATACTACAACAACGACAGTTCAGACAATATAACAACAGAAGTTCAGACACTATAACTCCAAGGCAAGGGAGAAATGAACATAAGTCCACATACTACAACAACAGAAGTTCAGACACAGAGTAGCATCTCTGGCAGCAACAAAGTTAAGAAGAAGAAAACTCACTCAAAATACTTCTCTAGGCCGTCTTTACTAAGCACATACTGTTTCAACTTCCGGGACTCGGATAGATGAGGGTAACTATATTTTTTTAGGGGAGCGATAGGAGAACGCCACTTCAAAGGCAATCTTGATGCTCTCTTGGAGGAAGTTATGTTGCCAGACTCAACTACTGGTTTCCTCCACGGTGATGACAAAGATTCTTCCCACCTCTACCAAAGACCTTGATTACCAGCAACACATTTAACATTCTTCAGGTAAGCAATCTTCTCAAAATCATCATCGGACGAAATAACTTCTGCTTCGGCTGCTTCGACTACACCAACCTTCCTGGAGCAAGGGGTTTTTGGAGTACGACGAATACCACCAGCCTGCTTCCCCAACTTGGAAGGAATAAGGGTTCGAGGTCTATCATCTTCTATCGGAGCTGTACTCATCGATTCCTCCCTAGGCTGGTATTCCTGTGACCCGAGGAATTAGTGGTAATCGGTCAAGTCCAACGGATCCACTGTCAAAGAAAAGGAAGAGAAAACATCACCATTAAATATAACTGAAGTTCTGGAACAGCACAATGTGCAGTCCAACTAATAAAGATGACATGGTTACTACTCAAGCTGGCCTAAAAAAATTAGTTGCATTAAAAAACTAAATGAAGTTCAGGCACAACCAAAGGCACAGTTCAAGATAAACCGATGAACTGGAAAACATTCAACTACAGCTAACAAAACCATAGAAAGGCATCATCTCTGAAGTTCAAGTAGAAAGAAATGCTCATGTCCAAGTAAGCAATGGAAGGAAAGAAATTACTGAAACAAAACACACAAGCAAAATAAAAAAGATAGAAATGAAGTTCATGTACAAGAAAATGCTCCTCTCCTTCTGAAACCAGCTGCCCAGCCAGATCTCAAGCAGAAGTCCAAGTTTAGAGAAAAATGTGAAGTTCAGGTAGAATAAAAGATACAGTGCAGGTAACCAGTCCAAGTTCCAATACTTACATGTATAGTAACCAAACAGAGCTTGGAAGTCTGTCTCAAACAGGTTAGAAGAAGCGATTGAGTACAGCCACGTCTTCCTGATATCCGCGATATTTTCATAGGAATAATTTGCAAGAACCCCATCATGATACGAATTAACATTCGTAAGATGAAGAATCCGCAGTCGATACTGCTATCAAACACAGTAAAAGAATTGTGTTAGAACAGAAAAAGAAAGCCAACGAATAAAACACGTCGCAGCTTAAGTACAACTACAGATAAAAAGAAGTGATAAAGAGAAAAAGTGGAACTCATACTTGTTTTGCTGCTGGGGCACATCAATCCAATCAAGAGCGAAATGGTCGATGGTAAGAGGACTGAAGGGTGTCTCCCTGTCGTTGCTAGCATCGCTCCAAAGCTTCTTGATGTTGTCGGTCATCCACCGAAACAGGCATACCACACATTCATCTTCTGGTCCATAATAGGAGTCGAGAAGCTGGAACCTTGAATTCTTCACGTCAAGAAATATTGAAACCCAATGACGAACACCACCAATGCAAGCAGGAATCTCAGGCGGGTCAAAAGTGGGGAAAACAACCTGAAGCAACATAAACACACCAATCATTAAAAACTGAGAATTAATATCAAACGGTACAAAGAAAAATAAAACAAATATTAACACAGTGAATCGCAGTGCAAAACTAATACAGAGGCAAAGAACAAGATATTGCATACCGAATCATGTGCATCCATGCTATCTGGACCACTCGCCAAGAAGTACTTACTCACACGGGAATCAAATTGACCTCTGAAAATCTTGTCCTAAAATAATGTAGACAACACCAACATATGAAAATACAAAAATGAGACAAACAAGTTTTAACTAAAATGGTAAGGAACAAAATAGAAAAGAAATCACTATATGGTTGACTTACACAAACCCAATACGGTAGGATGAGTTTATCCGATCCCTGGTACTTCACACGTAGACAGTAGAGTGCACACTCAGCCACATTAGATCGAAGCATTCCACGAGGACCAAAAGGTATTGCAACATCTTCAACAGAAGGTTCACACTCCTTGTTTTGGGAACATAATCATTGATCTAAAATAAGCAAATAGAAAGTAAAACAAGTTCAGCATCAGGAACTTAGGAAGTTCATAACACATGTTAGCACAGAAGTTCAACTATATCACAACAGGCAGTACAGTACAAAAAGGCCAGAAGTTCAGCACGAGAGAAGTAAATTAGAAGTTCAGCAAACATAGAGTAAAGAAGTTCAGGTATGAAACCACAGGCAGTTCACAGGGGGTACATGGATGATGTAAATATTGACCAGCTGCACTCACCTCTCGGAACGATTATTCTTAAGCCTAGTTACACTATAATAAAAGTCATCAACCTTTTTTCAGACGACATCAAGGTCGTTATCTGCTCACCAAAAGAAATAGAAATTAAGAGCAACACTCAAGCACATTGATTCACGACAGTTTCAATTAAGAGCAACATTCAAGCACAACATTCAAACACAAGCACATCTCAGCTGCTACATCAGAAAAGATAAAACCACATGATCATAGACGTCACAACCCATGCATTACAAACCTTCACCCACATAGAAAACAGGTTCACTTAACATTATTTACAACCCACACGACAAAGCACAAAACCAGAAGTTCAACTTAGACCACACAGGCAGTTCACAAGGGATATCATGGACTAAACCAAACAACAAAAAGGAAGGGGATGGGGAGAGAAGAGAGAAGCATGCTCCTCTCTTCATGGATCCTTGCCTAGACCGGTGGCAGCACAGGTATGATCAACCTCCTCTCCATAGCTATCGCTTTCAGTCTCTTCATCGTCATCCTCAGTAGACATTGAAGCATCGTCGGGAAGGACACCAGCAGCAGCTGGAGCAGCTGGAGAATCTGAAACAACAAAAACTTTTGGTTGTGTTTGAACAGCATCAACATCAACTGATGGCTCTGCTGCAGGAGACTTCTCCGGGCTTGCAGCAGCACTACCACCAGTCTCAACAGCAGACTCAACAGGATCTTTCTCCAAAATGATGTCTCCAGTTGTCTTGCACTGCTCAGCATCAGAAACCTCAGCGCCAATGGACGACTAAGGTTCAGTCGGGTCCACCCCGTTCGAGCAGCTGGTGCCTGGCACGGACTTGTCTGCAACCTTCTCTGGAGGAACACTAACGTCATCATTCTGTGGCAAGAACAGAAAGTCATTACAAATGGGCCACATAGTGATAAAATGCACAAACAAGTAAAATAAAAAATGAGACAAATGGATAAGAAAAATGGTACCTTATTTTCACTACCATGAACCTCATCAACTAATACATCACTAGCGGGAGCAGGTTCATGCACAGGGGCAGCTTCATGCATAGGAGCAGCTTCATGCACAGGTAAAACATCCTCGTCAACCCTAGCACCATCATCAACAACCTACAAAAAAATCATGTAAAAACCAAATACCTAATCAGCAGAAGTTCACCTTACATAATCAGAGAAGGTCAACTATCACAACTGACACATAATGGAAGTCCAAATACAGTAAACATAGCAGGTCAGATACCAAACTACTCTAAGATACAAAAGGGAACAAAAAGGGCCAGTCATAGAAGTTCAGGAGTTGTAGCTCTTGAAGTTCAGTAACTATAAACAGAGAAGGTCCTGTAGGAAACACTAGTACTAAAAAGAAACAGTTAATGACGCCTATGACTACAAACAGTAATAACTGAAAGCTAACAATGAACATTAGTGCAAAGAAATATCAAAAGCCAACATAAACAAACCTCTTTGGTATGCTCCACGTGGCCTCCTTCACGACCCAAACGAACAAAATCCTGCCTCTGAATCTGTCTCACAACAATACTTGCCTCGTCTTCAAAAGGCTTGCAACGAGCATCCTGCATTTCCTTGAACAACCCAAAGCTAGTCCGGAGGTGGGAAGTGCTCTGACGAAGCTCTTCAAGAAATCTAGCTTCAATAGATAAGACCTCATTCTAAGACTCAGCATCAAATCCGTGTCCGGGAGGAAGAATCCCATCAACGCGACTAAGACGCTCAACGGTTGAAGGAACACGAGCCAACTCCCCACAAACACTTTCAAGAAGACCGTCAATCGTAACCAACAAAACATTGGCAGCTTCAAACAAATTCTCGGAAGACACGCCACCTGCAGCACTCACACGGGCAGAAGAACCTCCTGGATCTACAGGGGGCACCGGTATTAACATCCCGGGAGAATTCAAATCTTGGGGAAGTTCCACTCCCTAAGACGGCGACACTCATAGGCAGTCTCCCAAACACCCAGTTGGCTGGGTCATCATCACCCTTCTTGACCAAGTCAGCCGCAACAAGCTCAAGAAGCTTGACCTGATCCATGAAATTGATGCGAGGGGTCCTCAAGTCAATATTAGGCGTCTTGCCAATGATAAGGCAGTCCAGATACATAAGAAGCGGCGCGATGGCACAGCCTGTGACAGCTTTTCCTCTACTAGTACCTTGTTGATACCTAACAACAGCTCTCCGAATATCGTCAACAACCAACTGGCAGTAGTCCATGTTTGTTGTATCCTCAAACACAAGATTCTTAGCCATTGTTGCCTCCCTGGACACTCGTGTAGACGTTCCAGGGATAACCACCTTCATGAAAACAATAAGGTAAAACACCTGCAAAGCAAGATCATCCTTTGTCTCATCCTTCACAAGTTCAGCGAGGATATTTCGCAAATCCTTTGTCTTGATGTCATCACTCCTAGCATGCCCAAGCTTGCCGTTCAACCTCACAACAGCATCATCGAAACCATCATTCGAGGGCCTAGGAGGGTTACGATTACCTTGAGGGAATCCAAACAGATGGTGAATAGCATCACTTGTAATACGCAGAACCTTGTTCGCCTCACCCATGTCCAAAATCATGGTTGAAGGGTCAATCCTCGTGTAGATGTTGCCCATCAAAGGACGAGAAATGTTGGAATCAACCTTCAAGTCAAACACACAACCAAAACCAGCCTTGATGACCCTCATCTTGTGCCTAGGTTGTAGCATTTTCGCACACGTCTTGACCTCTCCTAGTGAGCAGCGAACCGTCTTGTTAAAACGTTTCGCCTCACCTCCTCCTTTGCCACCTTCTTCGGGCGCTTTGCCTCCTCTCTACCTCCTCTCAGGCCGCTCCACAAGCTGATACTTAAAAAAATACAATGACAAGGAAAAAAGGCAATGAGACACATAAGCTTCACCAAAATTCCACTAATGCCTACATACGCAGTACATTTCAGAAGTCCAACTATGTCTACATAGGCAGTACAACCATGTATGACCAGAAGTAAAGATGCTTTCAAAATGTTGGAAAATTTACAAAGCAGAAGTTCAACCATGTATACCAAGGCGATGTCGAACATGTATCTCAGAAGTCCAACTATGTCTACATAGGCAGTACAACCATGTATGACCACAAGTTAACATGCTTTCAAAAATGTTGGAAATCTAAAAAGCAGAAGTTCAACCATGTACACTAAGGCAATAATCAAACATGTATACCAACAAGTTAAGCTAATTTCTTCATGTATATATCCAGAAGTCCAACTATGTACACAAAGGCAGTAATACCATAAAAGCAAAGCACATCGGCTAATTTATTCATCTATATGGAGCATAAGGTCAGCTATGTATGCCAAGGCAGTGCTAAAAACACAAAAACTACAACAATAGCGACAAATGCTCTAAAAACAGTAAACATGAGACATTCATACCTGATTAGCGGCGGCATCATCGTCGTCGTCATCCTCGTCATCAGCATTGAAATCAGCATCATCCTTGTCCTCTGGATTAACACGAGAACGCTTCTTCACACCCTTGTTGACCTTTGCAGGTGCAACCTTGCGCTTGACGCCACATTTCTTCCCCTTACCAGATGCACCAGCACCAAGCGGAGAAGGTGTAGGCGCAGCAGTGGCAAGCACACGAGGACTACGGCGTGGCATACCACCGAGGCCTAGCCCTTCATCTTCAACAAGTTCTGCAGGCCTTGAAACACGTGGGCTCCTCCGAGGAGTAACTTCACCAACTACTAGCTTCCTCGCAGCGGTCTTCTTGATTTTCTTCTTAACAGGGACAACCGTGCCATCACTGCCACACGACACGTCTTCCTCAACCGTGAGCTCAGCCGCATGAACAGATCCAGGAACATCAGAACCTTTATCAAGGCGGGCCGCCCTCTTCTTGTCAAAATCTTCTTGCTTCTTCCTCTTACGTTGGTCCTCCAAGAGAAGCTGAAGAGGCACATCCTCAGGTTGCGTGATAGGTTCAGTGCCATCAACAGACTGCGACTACGTCTCTGACATCTGAAGAGAGCACAAAGGGTGCGAAACGGAATCACAACCTTTGACTGACGGAGCCCCCTCCTCAACAGCAGCAGGGGGGGTCCCCGAGCTCCTGACGTTGTTGCATTCGTAACTTTTACTATTTCAAAGATTGAACCCAAAGATGAGAGTCCCACCTCTCCTCCCACCGGCGCCCTAGGCCCCCCGGCGATCTCCCTCTCCAACCAGTAAATCTTGGTCCTTCTCCACGCATCACCTCCGGCGTCCTCTGATCTCTCTCCCTATACCCATCTCACATGGGTCATCATGCGGGATCAACTCTGGATCTGGATTTTTCTAAAGGTCTGGCTTTTGCGGAGGAAGTTTTTAGATCTTATGGGAAATGCATTCATCCCGTGGATGACACGGGAAATTTTATTATGGTCGTGTCTTTTAGCCGACACAATTTTTGTCTTGATGAGGATTCAGTGGCGGCGGCTTTGGAATCTGCAATTGGAGGATCCGCAATTGATTTGTCTGTTCAACTCATTAAAGACAAGGTATTTTCATTCATTGTCTCTTGCAAACGTGTTGGCCTTCTTATTCTACAAATGCGATCTTTTGCGTGCCCGCAATTCAAATGTTTCTTCCATCTTTGGGGCAATGGTGGTCCTAATTGGAGCCGTGAATTTCGTATTTGGAAAAAAGAATGTGATGCTGAATGGATCTTAATCAGTCCTTCTAAGAGGCGTGCTTCTCTTGGTTTGATCGTGATGCATAGACCACCATCTAAATCTGCCTTACGTTCTGGTTCTGGATCTTCAAAGAAAATTCCGTTTGCTACGTTTCAACAATACGATGTTTGTAAGGGGTATAGTTACCCGGCCTAAATGCTGCGGTTGATCTTTGTTGCTCATCTTTGGGTATCCGGTTCTTCCTCGTGAACGTGTAATTTTGCCTTCGCCACGGGTGATCGACCTCTGTTGGACGGTGGGTGAGCCACCAATCACTTTCCGGAGCGATTAACGTTCGTGAGATTTCTTGGCGGGGTCTTGTGGCAGCTCAAACCACTCTCGGCGTCAATCTGCATGTGCATGGGAACGAGCTGGTTGGATCGGCTCCGCTTCCGCCCACAACACCTCCCCCGCCCAAACCGTCTCATCTCCAATGGCGAGTGTTGTTTCCCGGCCCTAGCTAACTGGATTGTTACGATATATCCCCATCTGATTTTGGCAATGAGGAGAATATTGATTTGCAACCAACGGATTTATCTAGTGATTCTGCTGATTTTAATGAACTTATTGATGATATGGTTTTTAAGGTGTGGAAGTGTCAGAATTGCTTATCCATGGCGCATTTATCCAAGGCGTGCACCAGCAGGGTTCGATGTCGTAGATGCTTTCGGTTGGGGCACCGGGCGAAGGGCTGTTCGGATTCTACCCCTTCTCCCGCATACAAGTTGGTCCCATGGATCAAATCTTGCGACTCGGCCGGTCGTGAGGTTTTCTCTGTTGGGCGCCTCGATTCCCTCCATAGCTGGTCCTACTGGGTCTCTGCCCGATCCGTCGAGCCTGCCACCCCATCTACTCCGCCTCTCCTCGCAGAGCCACCGCCCAAGACGCCTCCACCCCCATTATCGCCGCTTTGCATCACCTCCTACAACCTCATCGCGGCTACCTGCGCCACCTCTTGGCACCCGCAATGGCGAATTTTGCGTTGGACCCCATGGAGTATGTCCCGCAAGGCTTCGACATCATCGACGGAGGCGAGCTGCGCCTGCCTCGCACCTTCTTCGCGCCTGCGGTGGCTCTAGATCGGCAGCATGAGGAGTATGCCATCGCCATTGTGGAGCCAACCCCGTTGCCTGAAGAAATCGCCATCTTTTGGAACATGGTCAGTAACTTTGTTGTCAATGATCTGGGAAGAGCTGTTCTGGATGCCAGTTGGGCTATTTCATTTTCGTAGTGCTTTGGCTCGTCAAGCTCTAGTTGATCATCCACCTTTCGATCTGGGCAATGATAGATTTGTTCGGTTTATCCCGCATGATGAGGGCATAAATTACAGAGCAACGCAGTGTTTTCGACGTGGATGGGTTATGTTTCTTGGTGTCCCCCTGGATTACAAGCGCACTCAGTATCTTGCGGATGTCATTAGCACGTTTGGGAGATTTCATCATTGGCACCAAGATGATCTGATGCTTGTCCGCTCGTTGGCCTATGTGTCTTATCCTGCGCCGACTTTGGTTCCTCGCTCTGTGACTTATAGAGAATATGCTGACTTTGGTGGGGCTAGGATCTCTTGGTCTGCACCTGTCTATATCCTGTCAGGAGATTTTGCGGACATCTTACCGGTGATGAAGATCCCATGCCTTTCAATGGCAATCCGCACCCCCCTCACGGCAATTTACAGCTTTGAGAATCACAATTGGGTTATGCACGAATATCTGGTGAAATTTGGAATGATGTGCCACATCTGTCAATGAACAGCAAAACAATGATGAGCACCGGTTCATGAAGGCATGCGGCAAGAGGAGGTTCAGGAAATTCAGTCCCAGAGTCCATTGTTACGCAACCTTGGATGATTCAGTTAACAATGGTGACAATGCTGCTGAGGTGGCTCTCTTCTAGCCCCCAATGGGACCTCAGCAACCACCTCTTGTGATTGGACATGTTCTCACTGTCTATGGACCGGTTTTGCCACCTGTGATGTAGTGGCAGCGCTCTTTTGAGAAGATGTTGCCATTTATATGGTCTTCCAGTATTCCTCAGTTTGTTTTCAAAAGTCGACATTGGTGCTATGCTCAAGAAGCGAGCTGCGAGGCTCTTTGCGATGCTTGACTTCCTCCCTTAAGCTTACGCCCTTTGACTCCTCGATCAGCTCTGCTTTGGATATGTTAACTGCTCCTGTCAAACGACCAGTTGCTCGGGCGCTCTGCTTTGATGACCTGGATGACCCAGTTTCTGAAGCCTTTGAGTTCTCTGTTGTGCCTGAAGTATCTCTGAAGCGTGCGAGGAAGTCCAAAGCCTCAAGAATTATTGTTGATCTGAGAGGTTCGGGCGCGATTACGCTGGCGCCCTCCGTGATGGCTATCGCAAAGTATCTAGTGGCATTTCTTCCATGAAATCCCACACTCTGAAGAAGCGCAAGACTAGCAGCTCTCAGTTTGAAGATACTCCTTCTGTACCACCACCAACTGCTATTCCTGACCTTCAACGCATTGGCGCACGTCTTCGCATTACACCAGAGAAGATCTCTACGGAGAAGCTTGTGGCTGATCCTGCTAAGTCCACCAGCAGCGGGGGTTCTGATGAATAGTCACTTCATGCAGGGTTATGGTCTATGGCGCATCGTAATCGCCATTTATCTTTATTTCTTTGTTCGTAACTATGTCTGCTTGTATCCGCTTTGTAGGTCGTTGTAGGTCATTACGTGGCCTATTCTCTATGCTTTTATTTTTGGTTTGTAATGAATCAGACAAGATTTAAGGAGTGGAAAGTTCTATATTGGATTGTTCGGGGCCTCAATTACGAAGCGGCGTCGACTTCTTTGTTAGGCAAAAGATCGATGAAAGTGGTTGTTACATTTATGCATCTTGAAACTAAATGCATGCATATGGACCAGCGTTTCATTAGGAAGTTCTGCCCGAGGCATTTCGATAATTTTGTTTATGTTCCTTCGGCTGGTGCGTCTGCTGGGATGGTGGTGGTTTGGAATTCTTCCTTTTTCATTGGTTCTTTAATTGAGGCCAATTCCTATGGGATAATTGTGGAGTTTAAATCCAAACATACTTCAGAAACATGGTCTTTAGTCTCTGTGTATGGCCCGTGTCAAGGCCCTGCCCGTGATGATTTTGTTCAATTGGTTATATAATCTTAATATTCCGTTTGGTGAAAATTGGCTAATTTTGGGTGATTTCAACTTCATGCGATCGCATGAGAACATAATCTTCCGGGAGGTGATGTTAATGATATCTTTTGTTTAATGAAATAATTGGGCATTTGGGTCTTGTTGAGCTGCCAATCAAGGGCGTAATATACTTGGTCGAATATGCAATCTTCACCGCTTCTTGAGCAGATCGATTGGTTTTTCACGTCGGTTGCTTGGACATCGGACCACGCCAACACGATGGTTTTCCCACTCGCACGCTTGCCTCGATCATGTGTCGTGTGTGGTCTCGATTACCACTGTATCCCCAAGGCAAAGGTTTTCGCTTTGAGAATTATTGGGTTGATCTCGCTGGTTTCTTGTTGTGTTCTGAGGTTTGGAATAGTCCAGTGGTAAAATCGTCGATGGCTCTAACAATCTCGGCTAAGTTTAAGTCCCTCCGTTATGCTCTCAAGAAATGGCATTTAAATTTGTCCACAGTGAAAGCTCTAATTGATGATTGTAATAAAGTGATTATGTTCCTGGACAATCTTGAGGAAATTAGGCCGTTGAGTAGGCCGGAGTTTAATTTTAAATAGAATTGTTAAATTGCATCTTGAAGATGTCTTGCATTGGCAATTTATTTCTTTGGAAAGCAGCGTTGCACGATCAGAAACATCAAAGTTGGTGAAGAGAATTCAAAAAAATTCACGCCATGGCTACAGAACGATTTCGTAAGAATGCTATCTCCTCGATCAAGACTGTGGAGGGTGATGTGGTCACGGATCACCAACAGTTGGCTGGGATGTTCTGGGCTGATTTTAACCAACGAATGGGACAATCAAAAGGCATTCAAATGGGTTTTGATCTAGACACATTAATTACCGTGGATTGATGGTGCGGAGGAGTTGTCTTTACCATTCACGGACTCGAGGTGGATGCGGTAATTAAGAATATGCCTTGACCCGGCGCTCCGGGACCTGACGGGTTTTACAGGCTTTTCTTGAAGAAATGTTGGCCTATTTTGAAAGAGGATTTTATGAAACTTGTTCAAGAATTTTATGAGGGGAAATGTAATTTGGAGTGTCTCAATACATCTCTTATCACTCTCATTCCGAAGAAGCTGAGCCTGAATATGTCGGTGATTTCCGGCCCATATCTTTGACTAATGGAGGAGGAATTTTTTGCATGACATCTCTCTTTGAGCTCATAGAATCAAATGTAAATATAGGAATAGACTAATATCTTGGATAGCTGCCTTACCCTAATCAGTTTCCTTGTAAGTATTACCCTCTCCCCCTCTGTCTTAACTTTGTAACTTTGTATTAATTTGGCTCTGTGGTTTAATAAAAGGTTGTGAGGCTGTTGCCTTGCAGTATATAGTAAAAAAAACAGCAGCAAGGGTTTCTGATAAACCCAAACTCAGATAAAACATCGTTGCTGGTGTTCACAGCTTCCTCCTCTGTGGACACATCTGCAAAGAACACAAAAAATCAAAGCAAAAAAATAAAAAAAAGTCAGGAACAAAAACGAAAACAACCGACATGAACAAGCTAAAAAACATGGCTCAAGAATTTAAAATGAAAAGAAAAGGGGTTTCACATACTAGGTGAAGCAAGAGCTGCAGAAGCAAGATCCTCGAGGCTTGAAAAATTCTCAAGGCTCGAAGCAACCTCAGCAATCACAGTCAAAGGGATCATGGGTGATTTAGCCGCATCAGATATTGGAGCATCAATATTAACTTCTGAAGCTCCATCTTGATCGCAGGCATTTTTTCAGAACTATTCAACTCATCACCAACTACAAAAAATGCAAGTAAAAAGGCAGCTGAGTTCTAATGCGCAATGACTTCTACTTTTACAACAATGTCCAATACCCAGAAGTTCAACAATACCTAACAAAGAAGTAAACACAACAAACAAACTAAAATCTACATACTAAATATAAAAACAATCTACACCAGAGGGGCTACTACATATAACATGAATGTCCAGAAGTTTCAATGATATATAACAAAGCAGTAAAACAAAATGTGCATAACAGAAGTTCAACCAAATTTCACTATAAACAAACAATAATTAAAACCAGAAGTTCAACTATGTGACCCAAGCAAGTAGCACATAAAAAAGATGTAGCATGACCACAAGTAGTATTTCACAGGCAAACTAAATATCAATACCATGAACATGATAACAAAAAAAACAAAGATATACACTATAAATATGAATCATTTGGGGAGTCCAACAACACTTGGTGACATAGTTTCACCTGCAAATCATCAACTAAATAGTAAGAACCACTCTACTAACTCAAACTAAGGGTAAAAAGCATACACATAACCTTTCTTAGAAGTTCACAGTAATAAGAATGACAGTCCAATAAGAAAACTAAGTGAAGATATGGGCAGACATATATAAGAATACTGCTATTTAAAATAGAAGATCCAACTACATTAAGATACCTGGAGAAGGTTTGGAAGCCATGACAACACAACCCCCTTGATGAATGAAACTCCAAACCCTAGAACAACCTACTAAAAACAGGGGATGGATTGCATATAGTTAGCAGGTAGAAAAATCATACAACAAATACAAAAAACAACTAAATGAAACCCTAGGATGAAACAACTAGAACATATCAACAAGTATGAAAACATGAACAGTAGCACATGACAGACACAATCTAGACTTCGAAATCAACAATACTTAGACAATTAGATACATCAGATTCAGCATCAATCATCACACCACACCCTCTCTTACATGCATATGAATGCTGAAATCACCAAAGGGGAAATGAAACCAACTCAACTCTGAAGGGAGAAATAGCACACACAAGCATCTCATAGACAAATCTGACCACGGGGGAATGGAATCCACCCACCACACGCACAAGAACCCTACCTAATCTCCCACCAAACCATCAGAAGAAGGGGATAGGACGCGGGCGCGAGAGCACACAGGAGGCGCACTCGACAGATCTGGCAAAACTAAAAGCAAGCATTAGGGGGGGGCATCATTTGTACCTCTCGAAACAACCCCCGCACGCACGAATCCGCGGCGGTTCTTCCACTCCCCATGACGCCATGCGCACCTTGCAACAGCATGATTGCCGCCCTCGCTTGAGAAAGCGTAAGAGAGCGGGCTGGGCGAGGGAGAGAGGGGGGATAGGAGCGGGGGCGTGCGCCAGTTACTCCAGCACGAGGGCAGGGGACAGGGGACAGAGACGAAGAAATCGGGGGGAGTTGGAAGCGACGAAGGAAGCGGAGCAACGGAGAGGGCGGGGGGAGAGCGAGCGACAGGGGGGAGAGGGGTTTTCTGACAGGTGGTGGCGAGGGACATGCTCACTTAATGCCTCTCTGTCGTGGGAATTGCAGCGCTGGTGAATTTACAGTTTTACCCCCCAACAGCTAAAATAGTAAATACATGTATAGATAAATGAATGCACCATTTGAATGCATCTATTATAATGAGATAAGATCATACAACAACACTACTGATATCCTTAAAACCAAAAATTGATGGCAAATACACTACCAAGGGAAGAAAAATACATACACAAAATATGCACCTAAAAAAACAAGAGAAAGAAGTTCAAAAAAATAAAGAACAGAAGTTCAAGTACTCTAATAAAAGAAGTAAAGGAAAATGAATAAATAAACCCTAAGAAAACAAAAAGAAGAAGTTCAAGTTAAAAAACAGATGAAGTTCATATCTAACTAAAACACACACCCTAAACCCTAAAAACCCAAAGATAGATAGTGGGGTCACGGATGTTTCGGACTCGCCTCCGCATGCGATGACGCGGCACGCCGCGTCGTCGCCTACTCCGGCTCGTTCCTGTCTCGGCCTCGCGAGGGAGGGAGGGTCCCGACCCCCTCCCTGCCTCGGCCTCACAAGAACCACATTGCTAGCGCTAGGTTTTGAGCGGGGCCTTAATGCGGTTATTCTGTTTCCACCCCCACCGCACGCACCCTAAACCCTAAAAACCCTAAGATAGATAGTGGGGTCACGGATGTGACGGACTCGCCTCCGCATGCGACGACGCGGCACGCCGCGTCGTCGCCTGCTCCGGCTCGTTCCTGTCTCGGCCTCGCAGGAGGAGGGGAGGGGTCCCTCCCCTCCCCACCTTGCTCGGCCTCGCGCTACCGCATTCTGGCGCTAGGTTTTGACAGGACGCAATGTGGTTATTCTGTATCCACCCCCACCGCACGCACCCTAAACCCTAAAAACCCTAAGATAGGTAGTGGGGTCACGGATGTGACGGACTCGCCTCCGCATGCGGCAAGGCGGGCAGCAGCGTCGTCACTGCTCCGGCTCGTTCTGTCTCGGCCTCGCGAGGAGGGAGGGGTCCCACCCTCCCCCTGCTCGGCCTCGCCCTACCGCATTGCTGCGCGCTAGATTTTGACAGGATGCAATGCGTTTATTTTGTTTCCACCCCCACCGCACGCACCCTAAACCATAAAAATCCTAAGATAGATAGTGAGGTCACGGATGTGACGGACTCGCCTCCGCATGCGACGACGGCACGCGCGCCGTCACCTGCTCCGGCTTCGTTCTGTCTCGGCCTCGCGGGGAGGCGAGGGGTCGACCCCCTCCCCTTTCGACCTCGCGCTCTGACATTGCTGCACGCTAGGTTTTGATAGGACGCAATGCGGTTATTCTGTTTCCACCCCCACCGCACGCACCCTAAACCCTAAAACCCCTACGATAGATAGTGGGGTCACGGATGTGATGGACTCGCCTCCGCATGCGATGACGCCGCCAGCGTCGTCCTTCTCCGGCTTCGTTCTGTCTCGGCCTTGCGGGGGGAGGAGGGGGTCCCTCCCCTGCCGGCCTCGCGCTACCGCATTGCTGTGCGCTAGGTTTTGACAGGATGCAATGCGGTTATTCTGTTTCCACCCCCACCGCACGCACCCTAAACCCTAAAAACCCTAAGATAGATAGTGGGGTCACGGATGTGACGGACTCGCCTCTGCATGCGACGACGCGGCATGCCGCGTCGTCGCCTGCTCCGGCTTGTTCCTGTCTCGGCCTCGCAGGGGGAGGAGAGGGGGTCCCTCCCCCCTGCTCGCCTCGCGCTACCGCATTTGTCAATACGCGCAATGCCGATTTCAATGTCTACAAATATTTAAATCCAAAAATAACAAACAAAATTATAAATAAGAAGTTCAAGTAGTGAAGATATAGAAGTTCGACGTTTTGTAAAACCTCAAATTAACATGTTAAAAATGATTATCATACAAAAGTTCAGGATTGTTATTCAATGAAGACCAAAAACTATTATAAGTACAAAAACATACTAGAAAAAATAAAAAAACACACATATCCGTCGGCCAATTCCATGGCTGCTCATGGGACTAAGTGAAAAAAATCCAAACCAATGCAAGTAATGAAAAATAACATAAAAAAGAAAGAAATACAGAGGATTTGCTGCATTACTTTGCAAAGAATGAAAAGCAGAAGTTCACGTATGAACAACATAGAAGTCCAGCTTCTACAACGACCCTTAGATGATCTGGAAAAAGTGCATGCATACTTGGGCAAAGATCTTGTAAGTTTCATGTTAAACACATACTGAAGTTCTACCACTGTTCGAAGTATGCAAACATGTTACAAAAAAATAAGTAAGGTATGCATGCATATTTGGGAACAATCCCATAGTTGCCCACGGAACAAACTCAAACCCAAATTAGAAAATTGAAAATAAAAAAATAAAAAGGAAAAAGAAAAAATAGAGCGCGATGCTGCACCGCCTTGCAATGTGGAAACCAGGAAGTTCAATCACTGGTACCATAGAAGTCCAACTACTACCACAGAATGTGGATGATCCAAAAAACTAACCCCGAAGACAGAATAAATATAAAAAAGATGATTTGTGTATCTATGGACCAGCTCCACATTTACGTATATGAGTACTCTGAAAAACAAAAAGACGTACACAAAATTTCTATAACAACATCAACCGAACAGATCGTATTGCAACATCACCTAAAAACATGCATAAAAACGACGAAAGTTCTAGCACAAAAGGTGCAGAAGTCCAACTCGTAAGACAGATAGTACAATCATTGGAAAAATACATGCTATCGAATTTGTTTTTTAGATTTAATCACTTGGGTGACTACACCTTCTCGGTACGCGACCTCGAACGATATCCTACTACGCCCAAACATCAAAACGATAAAGCCACCAAGTTGTCTCCTCGAAGAACCGGAACCAACACGGGCGGGCACGAGATCCAATCGCCTGATTTCAGGGGTGTATTCGCCTGCCCGATCAAATTAACAATGCATGAACGGTCCAATCTCACTACTGCAATCAAATCCGCCCTCTATATTCAAATAAAAACAACAAATCCACATAAGCCACGGGACCACTCCCGCGGACGAAGAACACAGAACCCGAAATCAAATCCGTTGAAATTAACGACAAATTGTCCACGAAA
The DNA here is from genome assembly GCA_021605145.1 of Aegilops bicornis. Classification (NCBI taxonomy): domain Eukaryota; kingdom Viridiplantae; phylum Streptophyta; class Magnoliopsida; order Poales; family Poaceae; genus Aegilops; species Aegilops bicornis. Next base: position 361,771,738 of record CM038674.1, on the reverse strand, counting down.
CTCATACCTACACCAAATTTCCATCATGTTAGAGGTTCTAGAACATCCAGTGAACGCATTAAACTTGTAAACAGACACAAGTTCATCCGCCCCGAGAGTGAATCCGCCAAAATGCAAAATTACGAATCAAAACGAGCATTTAGATGCAGGTATGGGTATCTGGATTACAGTCACATCCCAGACAACACTACGACCGGAATAATTCGCGGGGGAAGCCACGGTTGCGAAGATAGCCAGAAGTTCGGGTTCGTACACAGGGAAGTTCAGGCGCGTTACTCGGGAAGTTCAGGTTGTGATCAGAATATTATTCTGATCCCGTGATCAGAATAGTGTTTATGTATATATATATATACATATACATATATATATATATATTGTGTTACTATTCATCACACAGGATGCAAAATAATTTATTCTTCACCCGAGGTAATCTTACGATCATTTCATAAATAAATTACATTTCAAATACAAATATTTACATTCATATTGATTTATTGCATAAAATTTGGCATAACAAAAGAAATATAAGTCAAAAATTGTATTCTATGTACATTTTACACTATTTTTTTACATTTATAATTTTATGTAACATAAGAAAATTACGCAGATTATAGGTTTTCTTACGTTCTCTTTTTATGTAATAAGACAAAATTTATGAAACATAAAATTACGGTGCATAGATGTTAAAATAGAGGTGGATGAAGAATAACTATTCCTCACCTAAGGTGACGAATAGTCAATTCCTATATATATATATATATATATATATATATATATATATATATATATATTTTTCATTTTTGTTCCTGGCTGTGTTCATCCTTAGGGCTCCTTTGATTCAAAGGAATTCCATAGGATTTTCAAAGGGTTAGAACCTTAGGATTTTTTTTCTACATTGGTCGTTTGATTTATAGAATTGAATCCTATAGGAAATTTTCCTATGAAATCATGTGTACCAGATTTCATTGAAAACCTAGCATCCATTCCAACCTCTTTTATCACTTCCTTTGTTTTTTCTGTGGCATCAAACACTTTATGCTAATCCTATGGATTCAAGTCGGCATGCCACTCAAATCCTTTATTTTTCCTATTTCTGCATTTTGACAATCCTACGAATCAAAGAGGGCCTTAATGTCTTTCAATATATTGTTGGCAAAGAGCCTGGGTGTAATTGGTATCTTCGTAATATTAATATACTAGAAAATGAAGGCGTGTGTTGCCACGCTCGTCAATGTTGTAGAAAATAACGATAAAATGTTGAAAAAATCAGCTAGTTAAAACATTTAATAAAATTTGAACGATACAAATTACAGTATCCTACCTTGATATAGCTGGTGGATCATATTTATTCGAAACCAAAACTGCTCCACCAACATAGTTGTTTCCCGCTATTTCTCCATATAAGATTAATGAGAAGAGAAGATGCAAGCATGGACATGACACCTTCACCTGGCTCGCTGGTTCCCTAGCTTGGCAGACACCAAGAGCCAAGAGCATCACCATCTCTACTACTCTTTGGTGCATGCGACCCCTTCTATAAGTTGAATCCACCCTCCAGACCAAATAGGTTGACTGCACACTGGAAAACAAAACCACTTTCCGGAATAGAAATTTATTTTTCAACTTTTTTCAGCATGTTGTCCACTATATTTCTAGGGTAGTTATTTAAATGTGGTGTGGAGATATTAAAAATGCAATCAACATAATACATACACATAATTACATATATTTCGAACCAATACATTTTCTAAGTACAACTTGAAATTAACACAGAAAGATCTCAAATGGAGAGCATACACTACGTGTGTCTCCGGTAATAATATTACACTAACTTGCCTATAAAGTAAATAATAACTTCAGTCTATCAACAACCAAAATAGGAACAATGACAGTTGTTGGCATATCTCACACTTGTTTGAACCTCTAGTACGGAACCAAACATCAATGTATGAGCGATGATGAAGCTTTTGAGACATTACCTCAACATCTACACCCAAGTTACCCGCGAAAAAAAATCTACATCCAAGTTCTACCAAAATGTTCTTCCACCTTTTACTAAAAAAGTCTACAAGTATGTATCACACATTATTGAACCTTTAGAAAGCAGAGCAGGACATGATGCTTTGGTGATAATTACCAAAGCATGGTGTAGTGAAATTTTTGCTTGCTGGTACAACTTATTGACATACATGGATGTTTTTTATGCTGTGTAAATCATCTGCACTAGTAACGCAATTGACGAACTTAATTGCCATTTCAGGTCCGTAGCGTTAAAGACTACTTGGGCTTTCGACGACCTGATTAAGGACAAAAGCCAGATCTCTTTATGTAGAGCAGCGACCCTCCAAACAGTGCGTGGAGCGCATGCGCGATCTGTGATGACAAGATCTGATCTAGATCGTATGTTTGAGCAATCCAATGGCTGAGAGGCTCAGAGTGCTTTGGAGGCTCCTAATTAGCTGGGTTATACTGTTTTTTAACTAGATGATAGCCCGCGCGTTGTGGCGGAAACTTATAGCAAACTATCTTAAGTTTCATTTTGGAGGGAAGAGCGTATTATGAGGTTGGGGGCACAATGGTTAAATAATCGAGTTTCTGAATTCTTACGATTTGGATTAATTTGTCTGTCCTCTTGGGAGAGACTCCTCACGTTTTCTGCTCCGCCTGTAGTAATACCATAGGAATTTGCTTACTTTTTGATGAAATAAACATACATACAGGAAGAAATTAGTTGGAAGGATATAATAGTAACTTCATCCTCACAGAATTGACTACAATGTTACAACACTTGGAGAAACTGTATAAAACATTACAACACTTGCCTTTGTTGGGAATCTATTAGACATATTTGAATGAAACGATGGATGCAAGCCAAGATCGCATTATGCTATTTTATTCTTTATGAAACTCTTCCTAAAAATATTGGCCTCGACATTTCACAAGCGAGCTAACCAAGTTTTTGCACCTCGCAGAAGGGAAAACCATAGTACATCCTACAGGCAACAACATCAATACTACTAAAATAACAAAGTAATACATCTACTTAATCTATTTCAAATCCCTCACTGACCTAGATCCATAAATAAATTAAATGGTGGGTATGAGGATAATTAAATACCGGGCCCTTACCTTGGTTACAATCGGATGAAGGTCGGGGACAGGTTAACAACGTTGTGCTAGTTGTCAGACATGGCTGTGGCAGCACCTTCAGAAGGAATTGGGGCTAGGCAGGGGCAGAGCCAGAAAATTTGACAATTGAGTTCGCTCATTGACTCATTATGAGAACTTTGCACTATTTCTGTTTCAGACGTTAATTGTAAATGCATCACTCCCAGTTTGTCCCTCATTGTAATCTTGAAAAGGTAGCAATACAAACAAAAGGTCTTATGCACTTTGTCACTATACTCAAGCCAATGATCATATTCATCAAACCAATATGGATTAAATCTCTTTTGAGTATCTCCAATCTCTCTGGATAATCAAAATTAAGTGGTGGCCTATGAAGTCCTCTTGTTAAATATATGTGTCTTATCTCATCTTGCTTCTTAGGATTCTTGTGTACTATGAAATTCATCTTAATTAATTTATATGTGAATAAAAGGCTCTGAGAGACTAGTTGGAGTCTATAGTGGCATTTTATGGACTTGCCTACGCTTAACGGTGGACCTTGATGTGACTGTATCATTATGTGGATCTACTTCTATTTGAAAAATATTGTTCCATAACCAGGGCCGGTCCTGAGATTTTGGCGGCCCAGGGCGAAATTACAATCCGGGGCCCTTCCGGGCCCTTAGTATAAATACCTAATTAGTAATCATCATATGTATATATAATTTGTATCAAAGAAAATAATTAAGTGCACTGCATATCACATAATGTATTATATATTACCTTCAAAATTTTCTCCTAACATTCTGAGATGCAAAATCACTAACGATAGTATCAATATCAACTTTATCAAGCAAATCTTTCTCGATGCATAAAGTTGCCAATCCATTCTTGCGACATTGTAGATCTCAAGTAGTTCTTCAACAATTTCAACTTCGAAAAACTTCTTTCAGTTGATGCCACAGTAAGAAGCATAGTAAAGAAAATCCGGTATGCAATAGCAATATTTGGATAACAATCTGCTTCCCTCACAAACTCAAAAATCTCCATAGCAGACATTGTTCTATCGGGCAAAGTTGACTGCATAACAATTAACTCAGAAATCAGATCATTTAAATCAACATCAGATGAACCACCCGAAGAGAAAGCACTTGCAAATTTTGTACAATTGTCTTTTAAGTTCAGAACGGTCCAATGACTTCAAGGCCGTTGAACTCATTAAAAATCCAAATATATTTTTGAATGACTCAAGTTCGTCAAATCTAGTTTTCAATGAAGTGGCCGCCTTTATCAACCATCTTGAAGAAATAATTGACTTTAAAATCCTTCTCGACTTCCAATACCGCTTCATCATTGTCATCTTCACCAAATTGTTTCTTCCTAGAAACACGACGCTTTACTGGAAATGATGGTTCTACACCCATTTCAGCTGCGATTTCTTTGGCAATGATCACACTAGAATCAAACCCTTCGTCTCTACAAGTGTCAAAATAAGTCCTCATACCATCTATTTGCTTTAAGGTAGTCTCAATGCACATGGATGGTGATTGCGACTTCACCTTACTAATCTACAAAGAAATAGAATGTCATGCCAAATGACCATGCCAAGTATGAACTCACAGCTGCCAAGCACATCAAACAAATTTTTAGCATCACTCCTATCCTTTGGTTCGGTACCACTATCTTCACTTAACTCAAGTAAAGCTGACCTTATGTTAGGAGCTTGAAATCTAATTGCTTTAACACTTTTGATACGACTCTCCCAACGAGTATTGCTCAAAGATTTCACAGTCAAATCTGTCACATGGCTAACAAAAACTTTCCATCTTTTCGTAGAACCACTGAATAATACATATATTCGTTGCACAATTTTTTAAAAAAAGAAACAACTCTACACAAGACTTAGCCATATCACAAAGGGTAAGATTAAGACCATGGCAAGCACATGGCATATACAAAGCTCTTGGATTTACCTCAAGCAACCGACTTTGCACCCCCTTGTATTTTCCTTTCATGTTGAATCCATTGTCATAACCTTGGCCCCTAATATCATCAATATTAAGATCGAAAGACTTCATAGAATCAACCAATACCTTCAAAATTCCCAAACCAGATGTGTCCTCCACTACCAAAAAAGCAAGGAAGTACTCCACAATTTGTATTTTTCCATCAGACATATGAACACATCAAACCAACAAACTCATTTGTTCTTGATGACTCACATCCGGGGTACAATCTAGGATAACAGAGAAATATTTGGCCACTTTGACAATCTTGAGAATAGAATTTGTAATGTCACCCGACCATAAGAGAAATCAACTCGTTTTGAATTTTATGGCTAAGATAATGGTGATGGATCTCTTTGTTTTGAATACGCCTAAGATGGTCTTGCATTACCAAATCAAACTCTGCAACCACCTCCACACAAGCTAAAAAATTTCCATTACAATCATCATAAAGTTGCTCACTGGATCCTCTAAAAGCCAAATTGCGCTTACCAAGAAATTTCACAATGGCAACAATTCTTAAGAAAACTTGCCTTACCCGTTCCTTCTCCTTTGTGATTTGTTGCTGTAAGTCTTTGTCAATTGTTTCATGCTTGCTCAGTCTAACTTTCAATTCATTCCAAGAGCTCATGTTGGTAATATGGTCGACACTAGCTTCGTGCTCTTTCAGTCTCTCATTAATATGCCTCCAATCACAAAACCCATCATTCCCCATTGCATTCTTGCATTTATCAGAATTGAAAAGCTTACAGCAAAAACAAAACACTTTCTTTGTGTGTTTTAAAAAAACTAACCATTTTCTATCACGCACCTCTCCATTGCTCATCTTTCTTGAGTAATGGCTATATGAAAAATGTCTTAATTTTTCATCCAAAGGATATTTAGTGTTTTCTTCTTCCCTTTTAGGCCCCTTTTCCACTAATATGTCCCTCGCTTTGTTATCAAGATTACCCCAATTGCTTGGATCATAAATATCCACACTAATTGGTTCCTCATCAACACTAGCAGATTCCGCCGCAGATGAATTAAATATGGGCTCATGATCACTTGCATTGCTGTCATCCATGTTGACGTCAGCATTGCCTTCTATAGGAGTATGAACATCATCTTCCGGATTGCCATCAGTTCGGTCACCCGCAAGAACTATCACCAACTAAATGCGGATTTTTGGCATGCTCGTATCACTCTTATAATATTTAAAAAGAGATCCGCTCAATGCTTCTTTCTCCTCATCTGCCTCCTTCTTCTTCTTTCTTTTATGACTCCCCGATGGATACTTCCTACCTGTACTCGACATGACCATGCTGAAATTGAAAGGAACAATTCACTTTTAAAATTAGCGCAAAGCTAATTAAAATATTAGATTAAGTAAAGAAGATCATATAATATAATTAGAATCTGCTAGGGTATGGTATATTACCTTCTCTCTCGTGATCTAATCTGGCAACATGGGCATGGGCGCAATGATTCAAGAGCCCTAAAACAATTCCCTGTTAATCTGTTCGGTCGATTGAGAAATTGGGAATCAGGATTAGAAAGAAAAGAAACAGGACCAAGATCATGCGAGGGAAGAGAGCGCGCCGAGACATATTTGTTCGGTCGAGGAAAGACCGATCCTAATTCCTAAGTTACAGGGAATCAATCCAACGATTCCTTTTCCACTCCGATCTCTAGTTGTCCACGACTCCACGTGAGTACGTGCAAACATGGGCCAAGCCCAAATTGGTTTTACTTTCCTAGGCTAGCATGCGAAGCTGAGCAAGGCACTGAGAGAATTTTTCGTGTCGAAGACTTGTATGTACCTACGTACGTATACCTGGGAGGGCGCCCCTGGCTTTTGGGGGCCCGGGGCGACCGCCCCGTTCGCGCCCCCCCCCCCCCCAGGACCGGCCCTGTCCATAGCATAGATCAAACAAATTCCATGCAAAAAATAGTGAAAACTAGGGCAATTTTTGTTACAATCGTGTTAGCCTATTAGGCATTCACAAGAGGTAGGAGACGTGGAGGGGTAACCTAATTACCTCAAATTTTGATGTCTCGTTGATGTCGAATTGTCGATCTGCTCGCCGTTAATGTCCGGTAGCCGAGGTATGCACGAACAGACGGGAGATGCTTCAGATGCGAATTGAGAAAAATGAACAGAGGAGAGTCCAGGCGTGTGGCTGTTGTGCGTATACAACAGGGCACTTGACTAATCAACATTGCGTCTGTACTGTGTTGAAAAAATAAATAGCCAATAGGGCTGCTAACCAGGTCAAGGTGTTTAGGAATGGCCATGCGTACGTGACTAAATGACTAACAAGGCATTTGCTCGTGGGCTTTTGGGCCTTTCACTTAGCTATCCACGACACATTAGATGGGGTCTGCGTGGAATTTGTATTGGGTTCAGCCAAGCAAATACGTATGCCTACACACATAGCAGAGAAAATATGTTGGGTTCACTTGAACCCAATGATTGTATGTTGGCTCCGCCCCTGGGCTAGGAGCCAAGCCTCAGTCATCCTCATGTGCGGATGGGCAGATCCACGTACACCAGAGGTTGTGCCACCGACGACACTGGGGGAGTCCTCGTGCATGGAGGTGGACCAAGTTGGGTGCGCCTAGCCTGCAGGGTAGCGACGGGTCCTCGAATGCATGCGTTGGTCCTCTCTTCTTGGATTTGCGGCCCTGCCTGGCGTCGCACCATCGAGGCTGAAAAAAAGCCAGTTCCATGGGCCAATTTCAACAGCGGATGGTCTGATTCTAGTGGAACAGACCAAACCAATCTCTCTAATGGCGTCGGGGCTCCCTTGGCAGCAATAGAGACAAAGACGGGAGGTAAGGATCATGGCTCCATGGGAGTTGTCTCGACGAACCAAACGTGGGTTGGGGAAGACGCACATATTGGCTCTCAGAGATGGTGGTCTTTTTTCTCGCGGAGATGGTGGTGGATCCATTTATTTTCTTTCATGGTAGAAGAGAGGTGTCCATGGTTTATGTCTGGAAATAGAGAGACGGCGGAGATGGACTCCATCCTGCATCTATTTGATGGAGAAGACGAAGGGAATTCCTGCATCTACAATGGAGAAGACGAAGTGGAACAAACACATGAGATGAAGAACACAGATAGAAAATCAATCAGTGGGGTTATAATTAGGGAAATGACAGGGCTGTAGCGCTCCAGCCGGAGCTCCGTTTATTTTCATGAAAAAACACCACTTAAAACAAACGATGATGCGAATGCATATGTGGCAAGATTGTTGTGGTGGTAGTGGGAGAGAAGAACTAAATATGCTGCTTAGTGGGATGTTGAGGTGAACACTTTGTATGTTAAAAGAACTGGGACCAACTTTTTAAGAATATAAGGGCATATACAATGGTGCTATTTTAGAAGTGTCACGTATAATAAATGATGAGGTGGAGGAAAGAGAACTCATAAGAAAAAGGTTTGTCTTCTCTTATTTAAGAGAAAACAAGAGATGATCATTTAGCACAATATGTCTCACCACGTTTTTAAGAATAATTAGTTATTCAAGATAAGGATAAAAGATGACCCATTGTAGACAATTTTACTTGTCATCTCTAAATTATATGCAAGATTCAAGATAAGGCTGTTTTATCAATCATTGTAGATGCACTAAGATGTAAGATTCCCTCTCGTCAGAAAAGCTACCTTATTATGAGAGCGGCGTTAGAGAGGACAAGCGCAGGCGCTCCCGCTATGTGGCCCAATGGAACAAGTCCAACGAGGTGGGCCTCTTCGGGTATACGTACATATGAACAGTGCGCGTACTGTTGGTACATTACAGCGACACGCGGTACTAAATGGCCGCACCAACTGTTCCGTCCGCATAAAACGGCGAACGAATTGACGGATGAAAAATAAATGACAACGCGAACCCACCACCAAATTCCTCCCCCCCAAGATCCATTGGACAGGTATGCCCCGTAGACCGTCGTCTACAGAGCAGTCGTTTTGTAATCTTTCGCGGCAGCAGAGTTTCTGATATTTGTATGTTCTTGCCAGATCTTGCCGGCGGCGAGTTGATGCCGGACGGTGATCCAGAAGGTATTGTGATGCAGTCAGCTGGTGAATCGAGCATGGGAGGCGTCGGTGATGAGCCCCATACCCTGCAATTGGCCGTCAACAACAAAGCCATGCATTGAGCTTGTCGGCGACGGATTCCCAACAATCAACGGGAAAGGATGACTCAAGCTCCGGCTGGACAAAAAGGTAAATTAGATTCAACCTATTTAGACTAGAGATTTCATCCTGATCATGGTTAACTCTGTACCTGCTGCTATGAGACTTATCTGAACAATTTAGATCTCTAAAAGTATGGCTGGCTTTGTATGTTCCTCATCTGTCGTAGTACTTTCTTCAGAAAAAATAGACATCCATGTGCCTGATCAATTAAATCATTCTCAATGTTGCAGGGTCCGTATCGGTTGGGCACCTATCGAGTGTGCTGGTAGAGTATGCGCCCTCGAAAAAAACTCTGAGAGGATATGCAGAGAAGAAAACTGATACTGTAGTAGTACCTGCTGTCGAAAGCAGCTTCGATTCGTTGGGAGAGGCATATGACTAATACAATCCCTTCTCATGGGCAATTGGATTGAATAAGATATGAAAAAAGTAGGCTCAATGTCGAGAGAACCAAATGTATGCCCGGTGAGTCCTAATAAAATTCATCATCCTAAATCAGATTTGTTTGCTGGAAAATGCAATGAAAAATTGCTCGTCAACTTCTGCTTTTAGGGGAAACCAAAAAAGGAAAACACACGAACATGCCGCTGTGAGTGCCCTGCAATGATATGTTGCTTCGATCAAATGACAATGGATGGTACATAAGCGAGCACAGGCCATCACATAACCATGTTTTGACAGATAAGTGCGGTGAAAAGGTGTACTGGCCTTTCGACAAGCATATTGATATGTACACCAGAGACCTTGTTGGGCAGCTTCGAGAGAACAATATCAGCATTGGAAAAGTATACAACATAATTTGTAGTTTCTTTGGATCAATGAGCAATATACCTTTCACAAAACGGGCTTTGAGGGGACTATGTGGTGAGATAGGCCGGGATCAAGCAGATGATGATGTCCGAAAAACAATGGATGTTTTTGCAGAATTGGTTTCAAAGAATGTTGGTTTGTATTACAGAGTACAGCCTGACAATGATGGTCGCATACGGAATTTACTATGGTCAACTGGAGCAAGCAGGATGCAATACCATTACTTTGGAGATGTAGTAACATTTGACACCACAGACCGTACAAACCTGCATGATATGCCATTTGGATTATTTGTTGGAGTGAACAACCAGCTTGAACGCAAACAGTAGTGTAGTTGGAAATTTCATTGGTTTATCAGCTCCAGAAAGCAAACGGAAAGCAGGACAACCAACAAACAGCAGAGACAAGCCTCCATATGATGATTGTGGTTCAAAAAGGAAAAGATGTAAGCTGGTCGCAAATCTGGATGCTGCTATAGGATGTAGTACAAGCAAACGAACACAATTCTACACTATATGTCCTGAATCAGGACACAAGAGCATAACAATGTCCACAAAGAGGTGACCTCCCTCAGAAGAAAAGGAAAGCAGCAAAATGCTCAATCTGTATAGTGGGAGGGCATCGAAAGAATACCTGCAACAATCCCAGGATTGTGTTACATGTTGCCGAGAAAGCTGCTCCTCAACACCCTGTTGAACAACGATTACTCTGTACAAGGATCAAACATCCTGTGTGTCACTAATGTTTCTCTGGGTTTTCCCTTCTATGACAGAGTGCTCGGTAGGCAGATATGTGGAAATAAATTATGTGCTATTAGTTTAGTAATTTGTATTTCTCTGAACATTTAACTTATGTGGCTATGTGTTGTTTAAAACTATGTTTTGTGCTCATGTAACAAATATGTCCTGTTAATCTTCGTGTGCTTCTGCTGATGACATATTCTGGCCATTGTAGTCACTTTCTCCTTTCATCTGTCACTTCATATTAATTTTTGCTGGCAAATTTCCAGAAGTCACAGATGAGTCCTTGTAATTGATATGCTTGACAGCCAAACTACCACCGACAACACAGTGCGTGCACCCCTTTGGTTCGGGGCAAGCTGCACTGCACAAATGCAATTTGATTTTTAATCGTTTTGGAGCCCCCGCCCAGCAAAGCTTGTACTTAATACGGTGGGGCTGTGCGCAAGTGAGCAAGCATGGCCCTTGCAGCCTTGCTTCTCCAGAAAAATGGTTGCCTAAATCAAGCAATCTTGTCCGGCGTCGAGATGTCTGCTGCAGTTTCAGTCGGTTGCTCTCTTGCGCACGCATCGTTTGGTTCGAACTCCCCCCGAGATGCAATCGCAATCGCCGCTGGCGAAGGCAACCTTCGCATGACCACGCTTCGCTATGAACGACAGGAGACTACGGCCGGGCGTTCGCCATGAGCTCTGGCTAGGGTTCTTCCAAGCGATTTTGGGGGATTGAAAGAGCCAAATAGGTACAACAAGTTGTGGATGAGGTAATAAATAACCTCGCTGGACCGCATGCACGACGCCGGTCGTAAACGGCAACAGCTGCTCACTGTGAGAATCAAACGGACGTTTGAAGAACCACCTCCGCTATATACGTACGTTATTCAATGCACCGTATACATATACCTGATAATGCATTCGGCACACACTTCCCGCATCCCCAGACCCGATTGGATGGCTATCGATACCAGGAGCGCACGCGCTCGTCCACTCCTATCAATTTTCGCCTTATTATTACTTATATAAATATATGAACTACTCCCTCCATCTTAGTTTATAAGGCTTGCACGTATATCTAGGTCGTTAATTTAATTTATATAAAATAAATTGTTTAACATAAAAATTATATCATTAGAAAATAAAATATCTAAAATTTCTAATGATATATTTTTTGTAATGCATTCCTCTTATTTAGTTGATCAAATTAACAATCTAGGTACACGTGCAAGACTTTACATAGGGGAGTGAAAAAAAAACCCTGCCTGGCTGTCTGCCTGCGCGTCCCTTTCCGGTTCCGGCTTACCTGACCCACCGTCCACGCTGCTCGTCCGATAGGGATCCGACGGCTTCCGCTGATCTCTTTACGTGCCAACCACCCTCTGACCTGACCTGCATCGTCCTCTTCCTTTGTCTACGTCTCCACCCATTCCGGCATTTCTTCTCCCCCCTGCCGGTTCCCGCTTTCCCTCCATTCCCCTCGCGCGCCTCAGGAATCCGAGCTCCGCCACCGAGGGCGCCTACTACCACGAGAGTGTAGAACATACTCGGTTTTTTCTTCCCTTCCGTTTCAGGTGATGATTGCTTTGATCTACACGTGCCTGTGCCTTCCTTTGCTATATTGTTTGCATTTTACTTGTCGGAATCGTGTTGCCCCCCGCATGTGGTCGGTTGTTCGGGCGATTCTGATTTATATTGTCGATTTCAGGCTAGATCTAAGCTGCGAATGCGTCCGCACGCTCCCACTCTGGTATTTTTTGGAAGTAATTTATGCGTTGTTGGTCGTTTTGGGACGAGATCTACAGGGTTTGCAACTCCGGGGTTGGGGAGTACTATTAATTATCATTATTCCAGTCGATCAGTTCACGCTGCCCCAGCCTGAGATGATGGATCCTGTGATTAATTGGCCAAACAATTGGTACTAGTATTTAATCGGCAAAGCCGGTTACATTTTGCCATCAATATGGGGAGGGCCCTTCTTACCTCCCCCAAACGGTAGGATGTTAGCCTTGTGCAGTTCTCAAATAATGAATAAACAATACTACCTCTGTACCAAATGCAAGACGTTTTTTTGGTTTTGCACAGGGCATAAAAAACGTCTTACGTTTTGTTACGGAGGGAGTAGCTTATTGAAGATTGGATAGCTAAATGTGGACGGATTATTGTAGCTTGCAGTTGTTTAACATAAAAGTTTGTTTCCCTCTCTGGCAATGTTCGCCAGAAGATACTATGCACAGCCAGTAAGGTTGTAGCTTCTTGCTGTTACATTGGCCAGCTTCTCAGGAGGTGCTAGCTCATCTTTGGACACCAAATGATGCTCTTTTTGAGTGATAAATCATTGTATACGCATCTGACTCATATGCCAGTTGTGCCCTTCCTTTTGCAGGTTGCCGCAGGTTTCATCTCCATACTATTTCTTGCGGACCGGTGAACAAAATAAACTCTTCCAGTTGGTTACAGAAAGACATGTGAAATGAGCTCTTCTAGAAGTGGCTTGTTGGAGGAGTATGCCATATATTTGTAAGAGGGATTTATTCCTTTTCGACTCATGGGCGACTGGATTATAGGAGCGTTGATCAATATTGTGGGTAGTGTTGCCATAAACTTTGGTACTAATCTTCTCAAATTGGGCCATGATCAGGTGGGTATTGCACAATTGCTTTCAATTTACCTATCTACTTAACTCGATAAATTAAATCTGGGTTCCATATGGTATGTAGCATTTTTAGCTATTTTTGTCATAAGAAAACTTCCTGTTATTGAATTAGGATTGTGATCTGTCAGCTCAAGTTCAAGTGAGCAACTTGTTTTCAGTAACTTGCACTTTATGTGAAAGAATCAGACAACATGGCATATATTGCGTGGCTTTTCCAAGCTAATACTCATAATGATGTAGCTCATTCTTTCTGCATGCTTACCCCCTGATCTTGTTTGAGCATATTATTTTATTCTGCCAAACATTCTATGAAAGAAACATATTTCTAGAATTATATTTTAAGATTGTTTTTTCGTTTCTTTTGGCAGAGAGAAAAGCTCTACTCAAGTAACAATCAAGGCGATGGCAAATTCGTCCCAAAATCAGTTATGTATTTTCAGACTTGGAGAATAGGTATGCTGTCTGATAAGCCTATTCACTCACTTATGTATTTGATAAAATAACAGGAAACTGTCACATCTAATAATATAAAAATGCATCCAGGTATACTCTTTTTCGCTGTGGGGAACTGCCTAAACTTCATGTCCTTTGCATATGCCGCACAGGTTGGATTACTACCTTCTCCTTGAAGCAACTATAGTTAGTTAGCATGGAAGACTAACAAATGATATGGATGAGAATGGACTCTATTATGTGTACTAGACTACTAGTGCATATGCAACTGAAAATAAATGGCTTACAGCGATTGTAACCCCGCATATGTTGGCCTCTTTAGTATAGCATGTATATAATTAATTTCATTCTACCATGTTTTTCATATCCCGTTCCATTCTAGTGACTCAGATGATTTGGAAAATGATTGGTCATGTAATTTTACTGCAGTCACTTCTTGCAGCTCTTGGATCAATTCAGTTTGTATCCAATATTGCATTTGCCTACGTTGTGTTGAACAAGACCATTTCAGTGAAGTATGTATATTTAGCTTCTTGGGACCACATTAATAAATATTAGAATGAATACATTGAATCATGAAATGAGAGTAATTAGGATTTTACTTTATTTCAGGGTCATGGTAGCCACAACTTTTATTGTCTTTGGCAATGTCTTCTTAGTTTCCTTCGGCAATCACCAATCTCCTGGTATGAGTTATTTAATACATTATTTATGTTGTATGTTTCCCTATAGACTAGTATTGCAGTAAGGAAATTTAGTTTTAGTTTTTGTTTTGGTGTGCTTTTGTTTCCATGCCAATTGTAACACCATCGCTCCTGCAAGGGAACATATTACCTTGGGTGCAGCATATACTATTACGATGTATAGCTGTAAGCCCGCAGCTTTATCTTTATCTGTGTTCTAACTTGTAAGTAAATCTTCTGATGATATAAATACGTGGACAGTTTATACTCCGGAGCAGCTGATTGCGAAATACAGCAACTTGGTCTTTGTTCTCTATTGTATGTCATTGGTCTTTGTTGTTGCACTCAGTCAATATCTCTATAGGTGAAATTGTCCTCTTAAAACCTAGCCTCTTTAGAAACTTTCGATTATGTTGTTTCTTACCTGTTACAATACTCTGCTGCAGGAGTGGAGAGACAATTCTTTCAGATAATGCAAAAGATACTAGCACACATTGGCGAACACTGCTGCCCTTTTCTTACGCTATTGTATCTGGTGCCATTGGATCTTGCTCCGTCTTGTTTGCGAAATCATTGTAGGTTTGACCGAGATTTATGCATATGACATGCATATCCTCTTTGATTGCGATTTTCTGACTACCCTGCAATACTCCCCACCTTTATTTGGTTACTACTAGGTCTAACATGCTGAGGCTGACCATGAGCAGCAGATACCAATTCCACAGCTGGTTCACATACTCAATTCTTCTGTTATTTCTCTGTACAGCTGGATTTTGGGTAATGTAGTGCAGACACTAAGCTAATGCATTATTCTGAGACAACGATACATTCTGTTGTGATTGATATTGTTGTGTAATCTGACTCTACTGTGGCACAGATGGCGAGACTGAATGAAGGACTGTCTCTGTTTGATGCAATACTGATTGTCCCAATGTTTCAGATTGCATGGACTTTCTTCTCTATTTGTACAGGATTTGTTTACTTTCAAGAGTATCAAGTAAGTTCTTATTCATGAATGTTTGTAATGGCAAGTGAATTTTGCGTTTGGTCATGCACTAATTGAAGCTTTTGACTTGCCTTAGGTGTTTGATACACTCAGGATAATAATGTTCGTGCTGGGCATGACATTTGTCTTCATAGGCATATCCTTGCTAGCACCTGATGAAAATAAAGGTGAAAATAAAGGTGCGCACTTGGCAATAAGTTGATTTCATGTGCTTTTACATAAACATAAAATGGTTTTGACCATGGAAATTCTTAGTAGCTGACACCAAAGATGGCTCTAACGCCACAAAGGACGCGGCAATTGATATGAACAGGTTCTTGTTGCTACCTGCTCTTTCCACTAGTTAAACCTTATGCTTCATTGCATTTTACAGTGAATGTCTTTTTTACTTTGCCTTTTCAGTGAAGCACATGTATCAGGAAATTGCAGGCCAAGAAAGTTGCCGATGGAGGAGAGGGAAGTAGATGATATGGACTCACTCTCAACCTCAGTAAAAGTGAAAGCAAAACGCATATTGTCGAGAGCAAAGGTCAGTGCGTCTTTTTCTAGATCAAGGTATGCTTTTGCGTTGATGCAGGTATGCTTCCTCATGTGATCTTATTTGCAGTCGGCTTGCTCCATGTCACTTGGCCTTGGGGAGGAGACCATCAGCGCTTCTTCGGTGCTTGCAATGCCAATGGTTTCCTCGAGAACAACAGGGTTTAGGGGAATTCAAACTGACCGATCAAAGTACATCCCCCTGCGGTCCACTGATTGGGATAATCTATAGCTGGTGATGTTCTATAGATACACAATACATATGTTATTTTTTATATTGCCAATAGGTAATTGTTTGTACTTCCCAAGGCAATTGTCTGTTCTGCCTCGTAGTACTAATTAGCTGTAACATCAGTGTATAGTTTCAACATTTCCACTTGTAACATTGTCCATACCCATGTTGTAATTGAAACAGCTGCCTGCACTACATGTATAAACACACCATGTTAGAATAAACTTCATTGATTCAATTCTATCCATTTATTCGGCCATTTCTGTGTAACATGTGAAAAGCTAAGCGATGATAAGAGCAACTCCAACGCAACTCCAATGCGCCAACCCATACGGATGCAGGTATTGTCAGCTTTTTATTTGTTTGGGTTGACCGAGCGGATGAGATTGTCTGATTTTCGGATGCGCGTATTGTCCGCTTTTTGTTTGTTTGGGCAACTCCAATGCGCCAACCCAAAAGGATGCACGTATTGTCCGCTTTTTGTCTGTTTGGGTCGGCCGAGCGGATGAAATTGACTGATTTTTAGTTTGGATCGGCCGCGTCGCCCAACGGGTGACCGATGCATTTTTTTCGCGTCCACAATTTTTTTTGAACGCTTTTTTTTCTGTTTGGGTCGGCCGAGCGGATGGGTTTGTCTGGTTTTTAGTTTGGGTCGTGATAGAGGCAAAGGTATCCCGTCTTTCGATGAGATGGTAGCTATCGTTTTTGGTGGAGTAGACTTTAAAGATCCGACTACGGACGTGCGAGGACGCCGCTCCTTAGCAATCGCTAAACCAACTCCGAGAGGTTATTAACCACGCTGGAGCACGATCAACCTAACCACGAGGGTCTATTTCCTGCACGCAAACAAAGAACAAACAAGAAATTGAAATTGCAATTTGGATATTACAAATATAAGAGGAAAGCTTTATTAATGAAAGGTGGGGTTTTGTGACGTCTTTGTCTGGTCGTAGAACACAAACAAAGTACGCGAGTTGCTGCTATGGTGAACTTTTAATCTAAACAAAACCCGAAGTCTAAAGGGTGCCTTAAGGGCTCTATTTGTAGGGGGAAAGAGAGGATATTTTGTCCTCCCTTGGCAAGGTGGAAGTAAAACACCTCCTGAGTCATTTTCCCTACAATACAGACTCTAAAAATATAGCCTAAAAGTAGTATTTCAAAATTACACGGGTCTGGCCCAAAAATAAGGTGGCACAACACCTATATTAAGCTATGGACGAAATTAATGAAAGGGCATCTTGTATATTTCGTCCGTGTCCTTGTACTTCATCATGGTGGCTCCAAAGTGCTGAAAACTCCACCCGAAACTCTGTTCTTGCTCCCTTTGTGTCGGTGTCAAAATCGGTGAATCTCGGGTAGGGGTCCCGAGCTGTGGATCTTGGATCAATGAGGAACAAGGGACGAAGGAGACAATGTTTACTTAGGTTCGGGCCCTCTCGGAGAGGTAAAACCCTACGTCCTGCTTGATTGTATTGAAGTGTATAGGGTGATTACTGAGTCGATCACCACGAGATTAGATGAACTAAACCCTAGGTGAGTAGGATGATGTTTCTTCTTCTAGCCTCTACGGACTAAACCCTCTGGTTTATATAGGCACCGGGGATACTAGGGTTACACATGGTCGGTTACAATGAACGAATAATCATGCTGATTCTACCATCTTTTGATTTGGAGGACACACCAAGGCTCCCAAGGTTTCCATCCGGACACGGAGTCGCCTTATAGCTCGACCTTCTAGTAGTCACAGAGCGGCCCACCTGTCTGGCCCACAGGAGATAGTCCGGCAGCCCGAGGACCCCTTAGTCCCGGACTCCCTCAGTAGCCCCCGAACTAGTCTCCAATGTCGGGGTTCATGATTTCTGGTGGTTCTGCACGTCCGAAGTCTTCGGCTTGCAAGATGAGTTTTTCACCCCCTCAATGTTCGGATGTCAATAGTTCGGCTGCCGATGACCTCCCGATTCGTCGAAGCGCCGTTGGGCCCACCGTACCTATCCCTCAAGGGCCACTCGTCCAAGTTCGGCCATGGGTCATCCGGATTATATCCTGACTCCGAATTATGAACATTGCTTAGCCTCGAAGGCCAACCGCTCAAGTGTGAACAGTGCCCTTGCCTGACAACTTTTAGCGAAAGGTCACGACCGGCCACAAACACTGAACCGTTGTAAAAACTTGATTCGCGGTTCGAGGCGGATCCTCCATTGGCACGTCCCATCAATATGGAGATCGTGCCCCGTGTTTTAAGGGATATGATCAGTGATTTTGGTTATCCCACTCGCGCATAACGGCACGATTATATCAGGAAGCGGCGAGGTCTGAGGCGCAGTAAAGGGACTCTTGGTATTACGACAGTTTATAAAAGGAAAACCACCACCATTTTCTCTGCACGCTTTCTCATTCCTCTCTCGCCATTGCTTCCCCAATCTACTCGGCTCCAACGCCCTGACCCGTCCTCCCCAAGAATCCCTCCTAGCCACTTCCTCAATCCGTCCATGGCTGGATCTGGTTCGAAAGGAAAGTGGGAGGCCTCCAGCGTCACAAACGACGACATCGAAAATCTGAAGCGCGCTGGCTACCTTCTGGCCAGTGTCACTCATCGGGCTCCGGAGGAGGGCTAAGTCGTCCCCACTCCTGGCCAGGCGAGAGGGTGTTGTTCATCCCCCACTTCATCCGGAGGCTGGGCTTCCCGCTTCACCCCTTTATCAGGGAGTTGATGTTCTTTTACGGGCTAGATTTTCATGATCTCACTCCAAACTCCATCCTTCATATTTCGGCCGTTTTCTTTGCACGCTTTCCCCTTCCTCTCTCACCATTGCTTCCCCAATCTACTAGGCTCCAGCGCCCTGACCCGTCCTCCCCCAAGAATCCCTCCTAGCCACTTCCTCAATCCGACCATGGCTGGATCTTCTTCGAAAGGAAAGTGGGAGGCCTCCAACGTCACCAACGACGACATCAAGAGTCTGAGCCGCGCTGGCTACTGAGGGAGTCCTGGATTAAGGGGTCCTCAGGCGTCCGGACTATGGTACGTACGCCGGACTGATGGGCTGTGAAGATACAAGACCGAAGACTCTCTCCCGTGTCCGGATGGGACTCTCCTTGGCGTGGAAGGCAAGCTTGGCGTCCCAATATGAAGATTCCTTTCTCTGTAACCGACTTTGTACAACCCTAGTCCCCTCCGGTGTCTATATAAACCGGAGGGCTTAGTCCATAAGGAGGAGAATCATAGTCATACAGGCTAGACTTCTAGGGTTCTAGCCATTACGATCTCGTGGTAGATCTACTCTTTTAATACTCATATTCATCAAGATCAATCAAGCAGGAAGTAGGGTATTACCTCCATAGAGAGGGCCCGAACCTGGGTAAACATCGTGTCCCTTGTCTCCTGTTACATCGACCTTAGACGCACAGTTCGGGACCCCCTACCCGAGATCCGCCGGTTTTGACATCGACATTGGTGCTTTCATTGAGAGTTCCATTGTGTCGTCGTCAAGAGGTTCGATGGCCCCGTCAATCATCTACAACAATGTTGTCCAGGGAGAAGTCTTCCTCCCCAGACAGATCTTCGTATTCGGTGGCTTCGCACTGCGGGCCAACTCCCTTTGCCATCTAGAGCAGATCGACGGCTACGCCCCTGGTCATCAGGTCTGATTTGGAAGCTTGAACTACGTCGCAAATATCCGCGAAGACTTGATCTTCGACGGATTCGAGACCACGGCAGCCGCTCCCTGCCACCACGATGAACATGACTTAAATTTGTCATCATACCATACCCAGGAGATAGCGCCTGTAACAGCTCTGGCCCTAGATCCGGAGCAGATCGCGCCATCCGAGGACGGGAGGCTCAACCCCGCCATGAAAGTCGCAGACTCAGCGGCGTCGGAGCTGCACATAGACCCAACCTCGAGTGGGATCTGTATCATAGGAACCTCGGACTCGTTTCCGGCTACAGGTTCCGAACCATGTGTGTCCGCGCACGTCGAGCTTGATCAGGAATCGATCGCTGAATTCAGCTCCGCGGACATCTTCCGGCACTCGCCTTTAGGCGACGTGCTAAACTCATTAAAAACACTCTCCTTAGCAGGGGACTCACAGCCGAATTATATCCGGTTCGAACTGGAGGCTGATGACAGAGAATATCGCTTCCCACCCACTGCCCACTTCATAGCCACTGTCGAGGACCTAACCGACATGCTCGATTATGGCTCCGAAGACATCGACGGTATGGACAACGATGCCGGAGAAGAGGAGGCCCAAAACCTGCCATTTATCGGACGTTGGACGACCACTTCCTCGTATGACGTATACATGGTCGACACACCCAAAGAGAATAACAGCGACGACAAGGAAGACCCAGTCGAGGATAAACCTCCTGAGATACAACCAAAGCGCCGATGTCAGCGGCGCCGCTCCAAGTCACGCCGTGGAAAAGACAGCAATACCAGCACAGGAGAAAACAATACTCCGGACGATGCCGAAGACAATGAAGACCCCGTTGAGGTAACTTCCGAACAGGAAGAACGGGAAGACGGGAAAGTTAGCCATGATGAACAGGCCATACACGAAGACTCGGAGGACAGTAATTATCTTGCGCTCTCTGAGGATGAGGTGAGCCTTGGCAACGAGGATTTTATCGTGCCTGAGGAACCTCTTGAGCAGGAGCGCTTTAAGCGCCGGCTAATAGCCACTGCAAGGAGCCTGAAAAAGAAGCAGCAGCAGCTTCAAGCTGATCAAGATATGCTCAACAGTAGATGGACTGATGTCCTGGCAGCCGAGGAATACGACCTTAAGCGCCCAGCCAAAAGTTACCCGAAGCGCAAATTGCTATCTCAGTTCGATGACGAGGCGCTGGAGCCCGTACCATCATCGCGCAATGCGGCTGACCGACCACCACGTGGTTGGGACAAAGCGGCAACTCAAGCCGAACACCAGCCCGACCCACCTCATCGTAAAGGCAAAGATAAAACAACTTGGGGACATACATATGACATGCGGAAGGACTTGGACAGTGGAGCAGGTCATAACAGATCGATCTATGGATCACGGGGACGTGCCCCGACACGCGACAACGGCTACCTAGCCAGACGCAACAATCATACTCACGCCCGGGCCAAGAACTGCAGACGGACTCCATCCGAGCTACGTCGCGACGTGGCCCGATATAGAGGCACCGCACACCCCCTTTGCTTCACTGACGAGGTAATGGAGCACGAATTCCCAGAAGGGTTTAAACCCGTAAACATCGGATCATATGATGGGACAACAGACCCCACGGTATGGATCAAGTATTTTCTTCTTCACATTCATATGGCCCGCGGCGATGATCTCCATGCCATCAAATACCTCCCATTAAAACTCAAAGGACCAGCCCGACACTGGTTGAACAGCCTGCCCGAAAACTCCATCGGCAGCTGGGAGGACTTGGAAGAGGCCTTCCTTGACAACTTCCAAGGTACATATGTTCGACCTCCGGACGCCGACGACTTAAGTCACATAATTCAACAGCCCGGAGAGTCAGCCAGGAAACTCTGGACTATGTTCTTAACTAAAAAAGAACCAGATCGTCGACTGCCCGGATGCCGAAGCCCTGGCGGCCTTTAAATACAACATCCGGGACGAATGGCTCGCCCGACACCTCGGCCAAGAAAAGCCAAAGTCCATGGCAGCCCTTACGACACTTATGACCCGCTTTTGCGCGGGCGAATATAGCTGGCTAGCCCGTAGCAATAACAATGCAAGCGAACCTGGCACTGTGGAAGCTAGAAATAGCAACGGCAAGCCCCGACGCAACAAACACAAGCGTCGGAACAACAGTGATAATACCGACGAGACGATAGTCAACGCCGGATTCAGTGGCTCCAAGTCCGGTCAGTGGAAGAAGCCATATAAAAGAAACAATTCGGGGCCATCCAGCCTGGATTAAATACTCGACCGCCCATGCCAGATTCATGGCACCCCAGACAAACCAGCCAATCATACCAACAAAGACTGTTGGGTTTTTAAACAGGCCGGCAAGTTAAATACCGAGAACAAGGAGAAGGGATCGCAAAGCGAGGACGATGACGAGGAGCCCCGGCCACCAAACACATGGGGACTGAAGAAGTCCCCCCCCCCCAAGTTAAAATAGTGAACATGTTATATGCTACCCGTATCCCCAAGAGGGAGCGCAAACGCACGCTCAGGGACGTCTACGCGATGGAGCCAGTCGCCCCAAAGTTCAACCATAGTCTTCCTGTCCGATCACTTTCGATCGCAGGGACCATCCGACCAGTATCCGTCATGGCGGTTCAGCCGCGCTGGTCCTCGACCCAATCATTGATGGATTCCACCTCATGCGAGTCCTCATGGACGGTGGTAGCAGCCTGAACCTGCTCTATCAGGATACAACGCGCAAAATGGGCATTAATCCCTCAAGAATCAAGCCCACAAAGACTACCTTTACAGGAGTCATACCAGGTGTAGAGGCCCGCTGTACGGGCTCAATCACACTAGAGGTTGTCTTCTGATCATCGGACAACTTCCGAAGTGAAGAATTGATCTTCGATATCGTTCCCTTTCGCAGGGGCTATCACGCACTACTTGGACGAACCACATTTGCTCGATTCGACGCAGTGCCACACTATGCTTATCTCAAGCTCAAGATGCCCGGACCACGTGGCGTCATAACAGTCAATGGAAACACGGAACGCTCCCTCCGTACCGAGGAGCACACCGCTGCTTTAGCGATAGAAATCTGAGCGGCCTTCTCAAGCGGAACCTTAATTGGCGGCCGAGCTCCGGACAACATCAAACGAGTCCGGACTACTCTGCAGCAGGACAACCCAGCTCGTCAAGAGCTCGACTAGCAATTTGGCCTCCGTCCCAGTCCCGACCAAGTGGCGGTGTTCCTACCGCGCGTACATAACTACGCACTCAAAATACCATGGACATAGACGGAGGCTTAACCAGATTGTGATCCATAATACGACTCGACCCTTCCCTGGACACACATACTTTCACTTTTTCTTTTTTATTCTTTTCAGGTTTCTTTTCCACAGGCTTTTTCTGACAACCTAATCATCGGTCCTCTCGACAGGATAGACACACCAAGATGGCAAGAAGCACTGACGCATAGGGGCAGCCCCCTTGATTGTGGCATGTTAAATAGCCCTGTTTCTTATCGCACTACTTGTACAAATACGCTTTGACATATTAATCAAACTATAATGGAAACAGTTTGCGGCCCAACTTCTGCGGCGCTAGCTTACCCCCCCCTTGTTTTTCCTTTTTTGATAATCTTATCAAATTTTACCCGTACATTTTGGTACGCTTTAATCTGCCAGGGGCTTCATTGCAGCCCATAATACGGCAACAAAGTCCGAACACTTTTTACAGTGTAGTTCGGCACCCCAAATTTAGCATCATATGCATTGGCTCCGAATCATGTCTTTGGTCAATACTTGGGTTGCCCGGCTCCTGTGCTTACTACCTTACGTTCTGCTATATCTGCTAGGGTAGTAAAGGGAGAACTACTGCGATTGTGTCCTGGTTTATCCGGATGAGCACCTCAGTAGAGAAAGCCGAAAACTAACTGTCATGATGCGGCGTGAGCCGGTCAGCTCTTCGGAGGTCTCAAATCGTTAGCGATTTTTTTCCGCATTATGCGATGAATCGGGTCTTACCCGATCAGGTGTTTACAACACCCTAGTTTGGATACTAGGGGCTGCGCCTAAATTTTCATTGTCAAACTCCTATGGCTAAGTGAGGGTGATAAAGCCACATAGTCTGATTGCCTGTTTCATTGCGCTAAACACCTCCTTCAAGGACCAAACAATTGGATCAAGAGTGTTTAGATTCCATCCCAAACACCCCCGTACTACCTACGTGGGGGCTGAAGCCGACGACTGGCCAACTCTCAAAATTTCATAAGCACGGCCGCACAGGAGGTAAAATATTAATAAGCATTATATCACATAGCCGAACTTGTTTCATAATACAGGGCGAGATAACATAAAAGTATTTATTCAAAGATTACATCTTTCGCACATTGCTCCGCTACAATGCGGGATCCCTCCAAGACATCGCTAAAATATTGCTCGGGCGTGCGGTGCTCCTTGGACTCAGGCGGTCCCTCGGTCGCGAGCTTGATGGCACTCATCTTCGCCCACTGCACCTTGACACGGGCGAAGGCCATCCGCGCACCTTCGATGCAGACCGATCGCTTGATGGTGTCAAGCCGAGGGCAGGCATTGAACAACGGCTTCACGAGACCGAAATAGCTGCTGGGTATGGCTTCGGCAGGCCACATCCAGATTATTAAGTCCTTCATGGCCAGTTCGGCCACCCTATGCAGTTCGGCCAGCTATTTTTGCTGATCGCTAAAGGGCACCGGTGTTCTGGCGCAAGGTATTGCGACCAGAACAGCTTCTCCGAAGAGCTCCCCTCTTTGGCTCGGTAGAATTCAGCGACATCGAAGCGGCTGCGCGGCAGATCATAAGCATACAGAGAACTCCAAATCCGGTTAGTAAGAGATACCTATTTTTCACATACTTGCTTTGCATAGTAAAATCCTTACCCGTCGTGATTTTCTTGGCCTCCTGGATCTCCTGGGGGCGCCCCTGGCTTCAACCCGGGATTCTTGTGCACTCTGGCGAGCCTTGGCCAGTTCGTTCTCTTGATCCGCAATGTCACGCTCCAGGGACTCGCATTTCTTGACGACATCCTGGAACTCCTGCTGGACCTCACAAACCCTCGCCTCGTGTTTTTCACGGGCGGCTCGCTCCTTTGCCGCTTTCTTCTTGGCCTCAGCCAGCGCTTTCTTGAGGGTTTCCACCTCAGCATCCGCTCCTATAAATATAATGGCACTATGGTCAGCACAAGTCATTCATCCTTTTATGGATATACACAAGGTCACCACATACCTTGTTTGTCCTCCAGTTGCTTCTTTACATGGCCGAGCTCTTCTTCGACCCGCTACAGACTCTGCTTTAGTCCGGAGACCTCAGCAACATGAGAGGTTGTGGCCAGCAACGACGCCTGCTTATTCACATCAGACATATTTAGTTAGTTTCCTGCGAAAATTACTTGATCCTCTACCCGACTTTTCTTTTCGAACACCGGACAGTGTCTCAGGGGCTACTGTCTATACTATGACTTTCTATTTTGTGTCGCTTACCTCAAAGCCTGTCAGTAGGCTGGTGCAGGCTTCGGTCAGTCTGCTCTTGACAGACTGAACCCTCTCAACCACTGTACCCATAAGGATACGGTGTTCCTCCACAATGGAAGCGCCTCGTAGCGCTTCCAGCAGGTTATCCGGTGCCTCTGGATGGACAGAGGTCACCGGTGGAATAGACGCACCTCCTCCCTTCAGAGGAGGTTGCTCGCTTGATTCCGGAGCCGTGTAGGTCTCCGGGATGAGTATCCATTTGGGGGCGGGTGGATATGGCCCCCATCGCCAGTCTCCATGGGGGTTTTCTCCCCCAGGTGTCTGGCTGCCGAGGGGTCACCCTCTGGCGCCACCCTGACGGCCTCCTGAACCTCTCCCTGGCCTGGGAAGATCCTTTGGGACAGCACCTCGGTGTCGCCCTTGGCTTTGGGAGAGTAAGCCGCCGGCGATGACTCACTGGCCATCGCCTTTGAATCCAGCGAATCCCCCGATGAGGATTGCAGGGAGCTGTCGCGGGCCGGACTGCAATTGCATAATTCAACATGTTAAAACTATGAAGTAGAGAGGCCGGATATATGGGTGCATCAGAGTTTTTAGTACTCACGATGCGGCCAGGGGCTTGTTTCGGGGGCGCGGCTCTGGGCTGCTGTCAACGTCCCACGCGGAGTTATCAGTGAGGGAGCCCTTCCCCCTCTTGGACGCCTCTGCCTCCAGATTTGTGGAGGCCGCCCTCTTCTTCCTTCCCCCTCAGGAGGAGAGCTGCTTTCTTCCTCCTCCTCCTCGTCATTTTCAGCGGCGGAGGAGTGGGTCTCGTTGTCTTTGGACATCATGTCCGAAGCTCCTTTGCGGCGGGGGCCACTCCGGACCCCCTTGGCCTTCTTCTCCGGCGCCTGGTAGGGCGCCGGAACCAGCATCTTCGTCAGAAGCAGAATTACTGGTTCCTTGGGCAGCGGAGCCGGACACTGAATCCGCTCCGCCTTCTTTGTCCAGCCCTGAAAAAATAAATAGTGAGGTTTAGATATCTTCCGTGACTAAGCAAGTAAAGTATGCACCTTGAAACAAGAAATACTTACCGCACTGGAGGGATGGGCCAAGGCGTGCCCGCGTTCCTCGGTTGTCTCCGACCGCGTCTCGCTGCCCTTGAAGAGCATCTTCCAGATATCTTCGTGCGTGGTTCCGAAGAACTGTTGCAAGGTCTGGTGCTCAACCGAATTGAACTCCCATAAATGGCAAGTCCGGCTCTGGCATGGAAGGATCCGGCAAACTAGCATCACCTGGATCACATTGACGAGCTTGATGTTCTTATCCACCATGCTTTGGATGCGCGTTTGCAACGCTGTCAGCTCGTCCGACGAAGTCCAATTCAGGCCCTTCTCTAGCTAGGAGGTGAGCCGCATTGGGGCTCCGGATTTGAATTCGGGAGCCACAGCCCAGGTGGCGTCGCGGGGCTCTGTGATATAGAACCACAGTTTCTGCCACTCTTTGACGGTCTCCACAAAAGTACCTTTGGGCCATGTGACATTGGGCATGTTGCTCACCATGGCACCTCCACACTCTGCGTGTTGGCCATCCACCACCTTCGGCTTCACATTGAAGATCTTGAGCCATAGTCCGAAGTGGGGTGGAATGTGGAGGAAGGCCTCACACACGACAATGAATGCCGAGATGTTGAGGAAGGACTTTGGGGCTAGATCATGGAAATCTAGCCCATAATAGAATATGAGTCCGCGGACGAAAGGGTGGAGAGGAAACCCTAACCCGCGGATGAAGTGAGGGATGAACACCACCCTCTCATTGGCCTTTGGCGTGGGGACGATCTGCCCCTTGGTCGGAAGCCGGTGGGCGATTTCCTTCGCTAGGTACCCGGCCTCCCGAAGCTTGGTGACGTCCTTCTCCTTGACGAGGAGGCCATCCACTTGCCTTGCGCACGAGATCCGGACATTGTCCAGTGCTTTCGTGAGGCGGAAAAGATGAGGACTTGGGCGTTGGAGTTCAAGAATGGGAGGGCAGAGAGAAGAGAAGGCGTGGGTGAAAGAGAGGAATCCTTATCTCCTTATAAAGGCAGTGAATATCAAGCGCCTCTCCACTCGCCTTAAAACTCGCCTGTTCCCAAGGGCTGTGCAGACGGCACGGTTGGATTACCCGCGTCCGTATTGATGAGAAATCCCGCAATAAGGGGACACGATCTCTGCTTTGACAATACGTGCCAATGAGATCGCATCTCGAAGCAGCAGGACAAAAACGGTTCGAAATAATGACCGGGTGATGACGTGATATCACGTTACCAAAAGTTGTCAGCTGATTGGACTCGTGAAATATTATACTCTCTGCGGTTGTGTGTGGAATTTGTTTTGTAGAGCCGGACATGTTCGTTGTATCCGAAGACTGTGTTGGAGTATTCGGAGAAGGAACCCGCCTTGCAATGCCGAAGACAATTTGCACGCCGGACACCTCGTCATTGAAACCTGGTTCAGGGGCTACTGAGGGAGTCCTGGATTAAGGGGTCCTCGGGCGTCCAGACTATGGTACGTAGGCCGGACTGATGGGCTGTGAAGATACAAGACCGAAGACTCTCTCCCGTGTCCGGATGGGACTCTCCTTGGCGTGGAAGGCAAGCTTGGCATCCCAATACGAAGATTCCTTTCTCTGTAACCGACTTTGTACAACCCTAATCCCCTCCGGTGTCTATATAAACCGGAGGGCTTAGTCCATAAGGAGGAGAATCATAGTCATACAGGCTAGACTTCTAGGGTTCTAGCCATTACGATCTCGTGGTAGATATACTCTTGTAATACTCATATTCATCAAGATCAATCAAGTAAGAAGTAGGGTATTACCTCCATAGAGAGGGCCCGAACTTGGGTAAACATCATGTCCCCTGTCTCCTGTTACCATCGACCTTAGACGCACAGTTCGGGACCCCCTAACCGAGATCCGCCGATTTTGACACCGACAACTACCTTCTGGCAAATGTCACTCACCGGGCTCCGGAGGAGGGCCAAGTCGTCCCCACTCCCTGGCCAGGCGAGAGGGTGTTGTTCGTCCCCCACTTCATCCGGAGGCTGGGCTTCCCGCTTCACCCCTTTATCAGGGGGTTAATGTTCTTTTACGGGCTAGATTTTCATGATCTCACTCCGAACTCCATCCTTCATGTTTCGGCCTTCACCGTCATCTGTGAGGCCTTTTTGTGGGTCCAGCCACACTTCGGCCCGTGGCTAAAGGTCTTCAACGTCAAGCCGAAGATAGTCGACGGCCAGCAGGCAGACTGTGTGTGTGTGTGTGTGTGTGTGTGTGTGTGTGTGCGGGGGGATGATTAGTAAGCTTGCCCGGGTCGAGTGGCCGGAGGGTACATTCATAGATACCGTCAAGGTCTGGCAAAAAGAGTGGTTCTATATCACCGAACCACATGACGTGCCCCTGAATTCAGATCCGGGCCTCCAACAAGGCTAACCTCGTGGACCAAGAAGGGCCTTGACCGGGGATCATCCACGGAGGTGGAGTCGCTACAAAAACGCGTCTCCAGTATGATAAGGGTGAACGCCAAGCCGACGAACGTTGTCCAGGTGATGCTCTGCCGCCGCCTCCTACCTTGCTAACAACGGGCCAACCCCATGTGGTCCTACATGCCTGATGACCCAACCACCGTGCTTCGCTTCTATGGCACCACCCACAACAAGATGTGGAAGGTGCTATTCAAGCCCTGGAAGGAGTGACTGGCCTAGGAAGAAGATATCGGCCTACGCCACACACCCTCCCCGGGAGCGGCCGCCAATGCCGCGGAGCTGGTGGAAATGAATCAGAATCTCAAGAGCTCTGATGAGGAGGTTGACCTTGTCAACAAGCGGTTCGACAAAGCGCAAGGTTAGTTCGGACTGAACTTTTTAGTAGTCTGGATTTCCTTAGCAGGCAAGGTATTCAGGGTTAACCCTAAGCAAGGAGTTCTTAATATGAATGCAGCTATTACCGCGGAGGTCGATAACCTCAAGGCCGAGCTGAAGAAGGTGAAGCAGGAGGCCGCTGAACAGAAGGCGGCGGCCGAGCGAGTGGCCGTCGAACTGTCATCAGGAGCTCAAGGATGCCATCACTAAATGTGAGTGAGTGACAAGCACCAAGCTGTAGGTGTAGCAGGAGCTCAAGATGCCATCACTAAATGTGAGAACCTTGCTCAGAAAAATAAAGGTCAAGCCACCGACCTGTCCACGATGAACCTGGAGATCCAGGAGGTGAGGACGAAAACGGGAGGCGCCCGAGAGGACCTCCGCCAAGTGAAGCTTATTGCAGATGGTAAGCCATATTACTGCAGAGTGTCTCTGGTGGTCACAGGTTCGCTTTGCTCACACGAGTGTGGCATTCCTCAAGCGCATTTGGGGATCATCCGAGGAGTGCGGCGGACGCGACAAGGCATTTTGCGTCTTGGGAGGGCGATGCCGAGCATAGGCTGTTCTAGGCGTAGTTCCAGGCGCCCGAGCACCCTCCCCTCCCGAGTAATCAAATGAAGCAGCTGATGGAGTTGCATCAGATGGCAAGCCGGTCATGAAGGACCTTTGTGTCCGGCCGTGGCCTTCAGAGCCGATACCGGGCAACTACTTTGGCCTCGTGCAGAAGCTGTGCGATGCCGCACCCCGGATCGATGTCCTAAAGCGGTCATTATGCATTGAGGGGGCTCGGATGGCATTCGCAAAGACGATGGTGCACTGGCCGAAGATCAAGCCGGTCGAGATGGCCACCGAACCCCCACCCCTAGGAAAGGAGCACATGCACCCTGAGCAATATTTTCCCATCAGGATGGATGGTTCTCAGGCGATAGAGGCCAAGCGTTTGAAAGATGTAATTTATGAGTGAGCGCACTATCATGTGTTAGATGACAGTTGAACCTTTTTCTTTATAATGCGGTTGCTTTGTGTGGTTTATCACACTTTGTCTGCTTTTGTTTATTTTGAATCCTGTGCGGCCATTTTAATTTGAAAGTTACCAGCCGTCGGCTTTAGCCCCCATGTAGATGCTACAAGGGCTGTTTCGACCTCCGCACTGTGACCCTTAGCCGACGTCTCGGTGCCTGAAGGCAGTAGTGTGTGTGAGGGAAACAAGGCAATCAGACTATGCGGTTTTAGTGCTTTCACTTAGCCATAGGAGCTTGACTGTGGGGGCCAGTGACTAGCCCCCCCAGTGTTTTGTGATGTTCGGATGAGCCGAAGTATATACCTTAATCACTGGGTTTGTTTGAATACAAACCCTTCGTATAACACGGCGTAACCTCCATCAATTTGTAGTTTAACACTTGTCATTGGATTGCCAACCAATTCTTGCTTATTATGACAGTCAATTTTCGGCTTTCTCCACTGAGGTACTTAACCAGGCGAGTTGGAAGTACAATCACAGTGGTTCTTGATACGTCTCCAATGTTCTATAATTTTTGCTTGTTCCATGCTGTTATATTATCACTTGGATATTTTACAATAATTTTATAGCAACTTTATATCATTTTTTGGGACTAACCTATTGACATAGTGCCCAGTGCCAGTTGCTATTTTTTGCTTGTTTTTTACTTCGCAGAATATCAGTACCAAACGGAGTCCAAATGCAGCGAAACTTTTTGGAGAATTTTTCTGGACTAGAAGACACATGTTGGGTCAAAGAAGTACCAAAGGGGGGCTCCGAGGGGAGCACAACCCACCTGGGCACGCCTGGGGGCCCAGGTGCGCCCTTGTGGGTTGTGCCCACCTCGGTCGCCTCCTGCACAACCTCTTTGCTCTATAAATTCCCCGAAAATCCAAAAACCCTAGGGGACTCGACGAAACACAATTCCAGCCGCCGCAAGTTCTAGAACCACCAGATCCAATCTAGACACCATCACGGAGGGGTTCATCATCCTCATTGGTGCCTCTCTGATGATGCGTGAGTACTTCATTGTTGACCTACGGGTCCGTAGTTAGTAGCTAGATGGCTTCCTCTCTCTCTCATTTGATTCTCAATACAATGGTCTCTTGGAGATCTATTTGATGTAACTCTTTTTGCGGTGTGTTCGTTGGGATCTGATGAACTTTGAGTTTATGATCAGATCTATTTTATCCACGAAAGTTATTTGAGTTTTGATCTCTCATATGCATGATTAGTTATAGCCTCGTATTTCTTCTTTGAATCTCTAGTTTAGTTAGGACAACTAAATTGATTTTTCTTGCGATGGGAAGAGGTGCTTTGTGATGGGTTCGGTCTTGCGGTGTTCTTTCCCAGTGACAGAAGGGGCAGCAAGACACATATTGGTCGTTTCCATTAAGGATAACAATACGGGGTCTATTCCTACATGAATAGATCTTGTCTACATCATGCCATCGTTCTTATTGCATTACTCCATTTTCCATGAACTTAATACACTAGATACATGCTGGATAGCGGTGATGTGTGGAGTAATAGTAGTAGATACAGGCAGGAGCCAGTCTACTAATCTTGGACGTGATGCCTATATATTGATCATTGCCTGGATATCGTCATAACTATTTCAAGTCCTATCAATTGCCCAACAGTAATTTGTTTATCCGCCGTATGCTATTTTTCTCGAAAGAAGCCACTAGTGAAATCTACGGCCCCCGGGTCTATTCTTTATCATATTTGCTTTCCAATCTATTATTTGCCGCTTCTATTTTCAGATCTATTATTCCGAAAAACCCAAAAATACCTTGCTACATTTTTTATTATTTATTTTATTTTGCTTTTTATCGAGATCTATTTATCCAATCTACAACAAACCAATCTATCTTTTATCTGAGAGGGATTGACAACCCCTCTTACGCGTCGGGTTGCAAGTATTTGTTCTTTGTGTTCAGGTACTGTTTACATAGTGTTTCTTTGTTCTCCTACTGGTTCGATAACCTTGGTTTCATCACTGAGGGAAATACCTACCGTAGCTGTGCTGCATCATCCCTTCCTCTTCGGAGAAATACTGACGCAGACACGAGCCATCAAGAAAGGATTTCTGGCGCCGTTGCCGGGGAGACATCACCAACATCTATCAGGTTCCTAATCACTAATCTCATCTCCTTGCAATTTATATTTTTTGCCATTTGCCTCTCATTTTCATCTCCCCCACTTCACAAAATTTTGCCGTTTTATTTGCCCTCTTTTTCGTTCTCCGTTTTCTCGTCAGATCTATCTTTTTGCTTGCCATCATGAGTGATTTTGGTATGGCAGAAACAAATGGTGGCCTAACTCCTAAAATTGGACAATATGGCAATCTGGATGCTAAAACTTTCGTTTTGGGGCAAGGGAATGTTATGGGAAAAGAGCATATCCAAGAATTTCTCAATTGTGTTGGAAATTTGAGTCTTGATGATGCTCCTATACTTAAAAGAACTAAATCTTATGCGGAAGCTATTTCAGCACTAGTCCTGAAACTTGAAAATAAATTTATCCGTACCCATCCTACCTTGCAAAGTTTGTTTTATGAGCTACCCACTATAAAAAATTCCTAAGCTAAAAAGTTGGCTACTCGTGTTCTTATGAATGAATTTGATTACATAATACGGGAAGCTAGGGAAATTTTTGTTTTTTATGGTATGAACCATGAAAAATCGGTGATAGATGAGATTCTTTATAGTAGTGATTATATGTTGAGACATTTGCTGGGAGTAATCAGATTTTTTATAAGAATCTTAAAAACGAAATCCCTATTTTAGATATAATCCAACAAGTTTCAATGATGTTAATCAACATTATTCTTGGATTGTTCCAGAAATGAAAGGGGATATGATGATAGGCAACTTGATAGTGCTAAAGTTTCTATGGATAATGTGTTTCAAGTGTTTTTCAAAACCTCCTGACAAAAACACATCTAAGGAAAATAAAGAGAAAGATGACAATACTTAGGTCTATGCATTATGCCTAGCTAGGGGCATAAAACGATAGTGCTTGTTGGGAGGCAACCCAATGAATAAAATTTATTTTTGCCTTTTTCTTTCTGTTCTTGAGTGTTTGCACAATTATGCCTCTGTTATGATTGTGTTTTTATGTTTTAATTAGTGTCTGGGCCAAGCAAAGCCTTTGGGATCATGTTTGGTGATAGTTGATTTGATCTTGTTGGAAAACAGAAACTTTTGCGTCCAGTAAAATAATTTTAATAAATCACAGAAGCGACAAAAAATTCTGATTTTTTACACAAGATTTATATACAAACTGCCTACATCTTCGTAATTTTCAGAATTTCTGGAGTTACAGAAGTATACGAAGTCTTCATATTGCTACAGACTATTCTATTTTTGACAGATTCCGCTTTCTTTGCGTTGTGTGCTTATTTTGATGAATCTATGGACTTTATCACATGATATAAGCCATACCAAAGTTGGAATACAATAGATATAATGAAAAAGTAAAATATGAATGGGTTTGCAACAAGACTTAGAGTAGTGATTTGCTTTCTTATACTAACGGATCTCACGAAGGTTTTGTTGAGTTTTGTGTTATTGAAGTTTTCAAGTTTTGGGTGAGATAACGATGGATGAAGGAATAAGGAGTAAGAAGAGCCTAAGCTTGGGGATGCCCCATGGCACCCCAAGTTATTATCCAAAGAGAAGCAAGCAACTAAGCTTGGGGATGCCCCGAGTGGCATCCCCTCTTTCTTCTAACGACCATCGGTATTTTACTTGGAGCTATATTTTTATTTGTCACATATCATGAGTTTTGCTTGGAGCGTCTTGTATTATATGAGTCTTTGTTTGTTTTGCTTTTTAATTTGTGTCATCTATCCTTGCTGGACACACCTATTTGAGAGAACCAAAATTATGCTATGATTTGTTAGGATTGCTCTTTATGCTTCACTTAAATCTTTTGAGCTATGGAATTGCTCTAGTGCTTCACTTATATCTTTTTGAGCACAATGTGCTTTAATATTTTTGAAGAAATGCTCTCATGCTTCACTTAGATTTATTTGAGAGTTAGTAAATTTTTGAAGAAATTCTCTCATGCTTCACTTACATTATTTTGAGAGAAGAAAATTTTTATGCTCATGTTCTTCACTTAGATTTGTTTGAGCTATCAAAAGCAATGTATGAAACTAGTCCAAAAGTGATAGATATTCAAGAGGGATATAATAAAAACTTTCATGAAGATCATTGGACGGAATAAACTTGATTCTTTGTAATAGTTTTGCGATATGATGATAGTGATATGTGAGTCATGTTGGTGAGTAATTGTGCTTTAGTAGGAATATTGGTGTTAAGGTTTGTGATTCCCTATGCAAGCACGAAAGTCAATAGTTGTGCAATGAAATTACATCCTACTTGTGGTACATTATTCGGTGTTAGTTATGCTTAATGCTCGCTTATGTGATTTTTCGTTTGTTGGTTGTATGCTTCTCAATCTATTTGCTAGCCTTCACTTGTACTAAGTAGGAATACTACTTGTGCATCCAAAATCCTTAAACCCAGTTTTTCCATATGAGTCCGCCATACCTACCTATATGCGGTATTCCCTTGCCGTTCTAAGAAAATTTGTATGTGCTATCTCTATTTTTCAAAATAATTTCCTTTTTGTGTGCTCGTACCGCTCATGAAACGGTAGGGGGTGGCTGCTATTTTTCCATGCTAGATGTGTTATTCTCAAGATGAGTGTTTATTCACTTGTCATTGCACGAGGGTACGACAAAGGTATTAGGGATGCCCAGTCCCGAGATGAAAAAAATGAATTTACTTTATGTTGTCAAATAATAAATTCCTTGGAAAGTGTTGGTATGGACAACACCCGTGGATACGACTAGCCGTGGAATGTGAAAGTATGGTGGAAAAAGGAATAAACTTTATTTTCTATTTGGGAACCGTCCATGATATATCTAGCATGGAAAGTATTTGGAACGACTCGATCATTTTCGTTGATAGGAAAAGCATGCCACCCAAAATGCTTTATCTCTACTTTTTCGCTTTGAGCTCTGGCATCTCTACAAATCCCTACTTCCCTATGCGAAGGGCCTTTATATTTACTTTATGCAATTTTTATTTTTATTTGAGTCTCCATCTTCTCTTATAAAGCACCAACTAGGGGGCATTGTGATCGTACTTGAGCATTGGGTGTAGCTAATATGCAAGTGCATTTCATGAATGGATCAATGATTGAGCATGATTGGCTAGAGATAACTTGCTTTAGTGTTGATATTTTGAAAGACATGGTTGCTTGTTGATATGCTTGATTATTTAAATCTTCATGTCAAAACTAGAATTCTGGACCAGAGGACACCTGTTGGGCCAAAGAAGTACTAGAGGGGGCTCCGAGGGGAGCACAACCCACCTGGGCTCGCCTGGGCCCCCAGGCGCGCCCTGGTGGGTTAAGCCACCTCGGCCGCCTCCTGCACCGCCTCATTACTCTATAAATACCTCAAAAATCCAAAAACCCTAGGGGAGTCGACGAAACACAATTCCAGTCGCAGCAAGTTCTAGAACCACCAGATCCAATCTAGACACCATCACGGAGGGGTTCATCATCCTCATTGGTGCCTCTCCGATGATGTGTGAGTAGTTCATTGTAGACCTACGGGTCCGTAGTTAGTAGCTAGATGGCTTCCTCTCTCTCTTTTGATTCTCAATACAATAGTCTCTTGGAGTTCTATTTGATATAACTCTTTTTGCGGTGTGTTTTTTGGGATCCGATGAACTTTGAGTTTATTATCTTTGGTTTAGTTACAGCCTCGTATTTCTTCTTCGAATCTTTGGTTTAGTTAGGCCAACTAGATTGATTTTTGTTGCGATGGGAAGAGTTGCTTTGTGATGGGTTCGGTCGTCCGATGTTCTTTCCCAGTGACAGAAGGGGCAGCAAGACACGTATTGATTGTTGCTATTAAGGATAACAAGATGGGGTCTATTCCTACATGAATAGATCTTGTTTACATCATGCCATAGTTCTTATTGCATTACTCTGTTTTCCATGAACTTAATACACTAGATGCATGCTAGATAGCGGTCGATCACTGGTACGCGTCGGTGCTATACAAACGGTTTTCAACTCCTTTCCGCGACGGCATTTGGAACCGTCGCCAAGTGAGTGTGGGCGATAGGGGGGGTCCTTCCCACACGACCCTGAAATCGTCGGGGATAGGGAGCCAAGATGCATATACAATACTCCTACTTGTTTGTGCTTGCATTGCCATCGCAGACGGTATTCTGTGGTGCTACATTTACGATGCGCGGCCCATCACAAACGGTTCACTATTATAGAACGTGTATGATAAGCATACAATCACACACATTCTCTTTTCCGAAACCATATGTGATAACTAATTAAGAAGATTAGCGAGTCGTCATACGAGTGTCGGAGAGGATTACGAAACGTCGAACCGTCGTAACATCGTCGTACACGACAACTATCGCACACACTATTCTGTGGTGCAACGTTTACGATGCATACTTCATTAGAAACAATTCATGGTTGCGAATCATGTACGATAAGGCAACTATCACAAACGTTTAGTTTGCCCGCACCGTTTGTGATATTGTCTGACATCGCACACGCTTTGCAAGCGGCAACTGTGTGCATGCTTGCACACGTTTCCTATCTGTGAACCGTCTCGGATTATGGTGTATATCACAAACGTTTGTGTGTTGCCAACCGTGTGTGTCGTAACGACCCGGAGAGCGTAATTTCACTATAATTTAATTGCTGCTATTTCAAATTGTACCAGATTTGAATTTGAATGTATACTATAGCTTTATCATATCCATTAGGTTCAAACAACCAATGCATTATTTGATTCATAGGTACATATGTTCAAGAATTACATAAGAACCAAATAAAGAATGATGAATCATAGTTGTATACTTGTACTATTAAAGACGGTAAAGAAAGAGGCGAAATATATTCTGGTTGCTAAACAAGGTGAAGCGGAATGCCCATATTGTGCCCTCCTCCATGCTGAAGGCACGCACGACTCTAGTCCAACCCCTTGCGATGGCCGACCGCCCATCCTTCACGGTCTTCATGAAAACATCTAGATAATCATCGTGTTCTGGTAGAAATACTTTAACCTTTGCATTCCCACCAATCATGTAGTTTGAGAGGTAATCTTGAGTAAACTGCTTTGGGAACCACTACAAAGGAAAAAGATTCAAACATTGTCATCTAACACAACTCATTACGGGCAGTAAAAAGAAGGCTGCAGAATTCTTACTTACCATCCTGCAGTCATTTGTTGTCTTGGATAAAGTGTAAACAAATAGTTTAATTGCCATCTTTTGACCCATTTTACTAACAATCTTTATCAGCTTCCTCACTTGATGCTGGTTCATCAATATCTCATTTCGCCATACGCAGAAAGGGTCGAAGCATGGATCTTTACCAATAACATATGTACCTAAAAGCGCCATGTTAATATTAGAAGCTAAACAGCAATTGCACGATGTTGTACAACACTCTTTTATAGTATCTTATAACATCCAATATACTCACATATTGGACGAATTAACATCTTATATTATGGGACGGAAGGAGTTTATTGCATTCTTACAAATTATCGGCTGATTAACTGCTGCTGTATCCATGGGTTAGAGTTAGTTTGAGCTAGTTCGGGCTCAAATAGCCCTAAAGTATATCCAAACATGAGGGCTAGTTTGAGCTATTTGCATCCACCCAAAAGAACTATGCAACCCAAGAGGTGCTAATTGGAGCTAGTGCTCATAGTGCATTTATTGTCAATCTAACCCTGTCATCCAAACACCTCTTTGGATGGAGTTAGTTCAGGGTTAGTCATGAGCTAGAAACTAACTCTAACCTCTTGCTAAGTTGAGTATCCAAACATGGTTGTGTTGTTTTTGTTGTTATTGTTGCTGCAGCTCTTCCACATATATCTACACATCATCAGAACATTAAGGTAACACTCTTCCTTGTTGCTATGTAGCCTAGGATTGCATATTTAGACATTAAGTACAGTGCATGTTGCTATGTAGCCTCAAATATATTACACATGGCCCTAGTTAACCTAACGATAAATGGGTTACAAATATATTCAGTTAAAAGTCCGATTCACCGATTAGTCCCTTATCAGCCGCCGCCCTATATGGTACCAGCTACCGATATCCTGAACAGTGAGTATATATAAGCCATGGGATGAAACTAACCTCGATGGAAAACAACAGTCGTTCCCAAAATTGTCCTGTGCAGGTACATCGAGAGGCATGTTAAGCACAACATGCTAAACATCAACCAAAATTATCCATGGGAGACAAAATAATCTCCAAAAGATAGCTCCAGTGTGCAGGTTTAAGCACGGTAGTAAAGCAAACCAAGTGGAAAGGTTTGTTAACTGCAACATGCCTAACATTTAACAACAAGCAAATATAGTCATTCAAACTGGTATTGTGCCGGTCTAAGTACACTGGTTATTGTTAAATAAAAATGGAAAGGCGTGTTAACTACAAGATGCAACAGCCAAATGTAGTCATTCATAGTGGTATTGTTGAAACTGCATGCGATGAAATTGAACTGCACAGTTCATACTTGCACATATATAACATCACGTTGTGAATAACTGGAATAAACAAGGCATACTACGAACAACCAAAGATAGCATTTGAAACTGGACATATGCTGACTACAAACAGCCGAACAATCAAAAAACTTTAAAAGAGGCATATGCTATCTATAACAGGCTTAACAACAAGCAAATATATGCATTCCTATCGGTATGTTTAAAATTGGATTGATGAAATGTAATGCACAGTAAATAATTGCACATATAGAGCATCACATTGTGAACAACTGAAATAAACAAGGCATACTGCAAACAACCAAATATAGCAATTAACACTGGACATATTCTCACTACACTACAAAAGGGACTCGAGAAAACAAATCATGGGTTTCCCCTTGTGAAGAGGCATGGCAAAACAAATCATGGGTTTCCTGACTTGTTGCAGATGGGCTCGTTCCCGTGGGAAGACCATGGACCCTGGATGCGCTCCATGTTGTCACAGATGGGCTCCTTCCCCTTCGAAGAGCACGGCTGTAGGGTGCCCTCCCTGATGTCGTAGATGGGCTCTTTCCCCTTGGAAGAGCCGGAGAGGGTGCCCTCCTTGTGGTCGCCGTTGATGAGGTCTGACTTGGAAGCTGTGGATCCCAAGGCAGCATCGCAGAACGTGTCCTTCAGAAATGACAAAAGGGGATCAATGGAGATGTAGGATGGCAAATTCTTGAAGCAAGCCAGAGGAGATCAACGGTGGGGCCATGGATGAGATCAATGGTGGTTAAACCCGAGGGGTCGGGGGTGGGCCACTTAACCTGTGACATAGCCCGCCTCAGGCCATCGTTGTTGATAACCTCGATGTCATAGCCGGCGTACGCGACATACCCGCATACTCTAGCCCGCTGATTGAGTACCTGCGGCCAATAATGGTCGTCATCTTCCTCGGCGACGTCGGGCAAAGAGACCGCGATACACCTCTTTTGGGCCAGTCGCTCCTCGAGCTCCACGGGAAGCGTAGCCAGGCTTAGGCTGCAATGCTCTTGAGTGGGGGATAGGGATGGGGATCTGTGGGAAAGGGGGCGTTTGGTAGGCGTCATCTAAGAAACTCAGGGTGGCCTGGGTATGGAGATCAGTGGGTAAGCTGCACGGGCAAACCGGCAGATGTTGACAATGAAGGCCTTCCGGCGGCAGCGGCGGCGGGGACCTTGCTAGGGTTTCGAGCGAGGGAGGGTGTGTGTGTGTGTGTGTGCGCGCCCGAGGATGTTTTGGTGTGTGTGTGTGTGTGTGTGTGTGTGAAGGGGGGTGTGTTTGAGGAAATGACGCGAGTACTAAAAATTTTACTACGCGGGAGTGAAATGCCGGGGCTATTGAAATTTTTGATGATGGTGCATTGCACACGGTCCGGAGATAACAAGCGTGTGTTATGGAACAAAAAAACCAACGAGGCGGGCAGATATTTTCGGGGGATGAAGGCGGGATTTGGAACAAGAAACATCACACAAGGTCGAAACACAATAACTGTGTGTTATCAAATAGAAAAAAGCTGCATGCAGGTAGATATTTTGAGAGGGGAAGCCTCGTGGAGCCCAATGTACTGTGCGGATGTGTGCGTGACAGGGGCACCGGCGTGGCACATGGTTAGTTTGAGTGAACCGTGTCTGTTGCATCAACCGACTTGTCTAATGTTCATAAATTTGGCGAAAAATGACGTGGGAGAGGGTCAGAACACGAACACGCTTGCATGTGGACCAAATTTATGTATGAAAAGGGTGGTTTGATGTTCAAATACCAAATGCGACTTCAATGTGGTATCTATCTCGCAAAGCGCACGGTATTGCTTGCCCCCCTCGTGTCGGCACGAAGGGAATCCTAAGCTATGAATGCATGCCCCCCAATCGAGGTTCACCTAGCAAAGTGCAAAGTAGCTAGCAGCCCCCTCGTGTTGGCACGAAGGGGATCCTAAGCTATGAATGCATGCCCCCCAACTGAGGTTCACCTAGCAAAGTGCGAAGTAGCAGCCCCCCCACACACTTTCAGTCGACGGGCCAGAGAGGCATCTCACCAAGTTGGATCGTAAAATGGACCAAGAATAATCCACCTTGGTCATACAACCTCTCTCTTGTTGTTGGTCAAAGTGATGGCCGTCCATGCGACCCTGGAGATGGGCTAGCTCGCCAATAATCACGCAAGTAGCTAGTCCCCGAAGACAACCACTGCAATTGTGTGTGGCCCAAACATATGTATGGAGAGGTGTGTTTTTGAATACACAATGGAACAACTTTGATGTGGCACCGTGATTTCAAACTAGAAATCCCCACACCGAGTGAGGGTTAGGTTGACGATGCATATGTATGTTATGCCGCACTTCAAGTCAACGACGAGGATTCATGCATGCATGCGTGCATAGTATATGAGCTCAAACTTAATTATGTCTGAATCTCACCATGACCTATACTACGATAACACGAACCAAAGGAAGAATCCGCCATGGTAACCTATCTTGTTGTCGGTCAAGGTGATCATGGATGTCCACGCGGGCCCACGAATATATAGGCTTGCCGCCGATAACCACGCGAGGGAGTGTACCATTGGAAGACAACCACTACATGCATATATATGGAGGTGATGCGTGCATGCATGTTTGAATACCATTTCACAACATTGATGTGGCGCATGCGTCGAAAATCGTACAGTCCCCACACAGAGCGAGATCGGTTCATGACGTGTCGTTGTACTAGCCACTTCGGCTCGATGGGAGGGATTCGTGCGTACACATGCATCTGTGTGTGCTCAAACTGTATCATGTGATCCCAGAGCATGAACTATATTATACCGTATTACAAGAAAAAAAATAATCCCCTCCTAAGTCAAATTAACCTCTCTCGTTGTCAAGCAAAAAGTAGTGATGGACCAAGCGGGCCCACAGATGGAAAGCATCAATATCGTTGATAACCGCTTAAGTGGGTGTGAGAGAACAACCACCATCGCTTTGCATGTGGGCCAAAGATATGTTGAATACCCAAAATGCACAACTTTGATGTGCCACATGCCTCAAAAACCATAAACCCCCACACAGAGCGAGGTTCATGAAGCGTACTACATATGATGGTCCCCTTCCCCCTCTTCGACGCATACCATATGCTCCCTCTGATAATACAACCCAAAAGAATCCTCCTCGATGGTGAAATTAATTAACCTCTCCCGATGTAGGTCAAAGTGATGCATGCATCGACGATGGCCTCATGAGCCCACAGATGGAAGCATCACACATGAGTGTCCTAGCTAGGATAACCACCGCCTGCATGCATGTGGCCCAAAGAGGTGTTGTGTGATGTTTGAATAGCCAATTTCACAACTTTTATGTGTCACGTGCCTCAGAAACCGAAAAGTCCCAACACTGAGTGAGGTGTACTTGTTCACGGATGCGTACATATAGTATATATGCTAGTCCCCTCCCACCTCCTCGACGCGTACTATATAACACCATCACAAACAAAAAAGATTCTACCTTGCTGGTCAAATTAACCTCACTGCCGGCTGTTCGTCAAAGTGATGGATGATGACCTCACAGGCCCACAGTAAGCGTCACACGCGAGTACCGAGTGTCATGTAGGACAACCATCGACTGCATGTGGACAAAACATGTATGTATGAAAGGGTTGTGTAGTGTTTTAAATAACGAATTCACGACTCTGATGTGGCACCTACCTAACAAAATGGCCAACCCACACAGTGGCTCACAACTCGTAGTGTACTGCGAGCCATCCGCCACCCCCAGACGCACACACCCACACACACACCGCGAATCTACCGCGACTATGATGCATGTTAAATTATCCCGCGATGAACATATGTTACCAAAGGAGGGACGTTTTAATTTTGAAAAAAACAGAGATCATTAAGACATTTTAGTACATTAATTGATTGATTTTCTACGGGTATAATGTGCAAAAATCAAATTTTAGCTACATGCACACGTGACAGTGCACCTAAATGGATTGCAAAAACACATGTGTCTCACTGGGTGCATGTTTACTCCTCGTGCAAGAAATTTCAAACATTGAAAATCTTGATTTTTAAATTCTAGCACATCCAAAACTTATTTGAAGTTCATGAAACTTATCGTGTTGTCATATGGACACCAATACAAAGTGGCATTGTACTTTTTGGGGTCAAATTTGGGACCAGTTTTGATGTAATCTTTATCTAGTTACAAACGGGAGATTATTAATAATTGGGAACCAATATCCCAAACGGATTATTTATTCGAACCGTGAGCATTAGACCAACAATGGATATGTGCCATGCTTGGGTAAGCAATAAAGCGGCGGCATTAATCATCCAAATAGAAAAACAATATACGTGCCGCCACGCGACCGATGTGCCATGCGAGCAGGCATGAGTTGACGGGACGCATGCGAGCAGTCCGCCGCGCAGGCAGACTGGGAGGCATGCGTGCAGGTGTGTGAATTGACGGAGGCGTTCTCGCTGCGCAATGTCATCGAGAGGCGTGCGAGTAGCTGTGTGAAACAACGATAGGCATGCCAACGGTCCGGTGCACAGGCTCACCGAGAGGAGAGCCATCGGTTTGAGCGCCGCTCGCCTCTCCCCACTACTCCATATTAATGGTGCAACCGACAGACCGCACCCCCATCCTCGCCACACACACAATCCTCTCTCTGCACTTGCATCCTCGATGCCGCTCTCATTCCTCAAAGCC
This sequence comes from Aegilops bicornis, assembly GCA_021605145.1. Lineage (NCBI taxonomy): Eukaryota > Viridiplantae > Streptophyta > Magnoliopsida > Poales > Poaceae > Aegilops > Aegilops bicornis. The sequence goes on along the minus strand of CM038674.1, from coordinate 361,728,040 downwards.
GTTAGTGTATGAGGATGCCGCCGAGGCGCCCCGTCGGAGGGAGTGGCCACGCTGGGGCTGCTGAAGCACCAGAGCCCGGTGTGGAGATGGAGACAGAGGTTGCCGTCAACGCCGGCGAGTTATCGCTGCACCCTAACATCGTCGACGACGTCGAGCTTCCACAGCCGGAGGCAGAGTTCCACATCGACTCTGGTGACGACTGGGGCGACGACCCTGGTGACAACTCCGACGACCACTCTGGCGACGACTCCAACAACGACGGACAACTGGTTAGTCATCTATACCCATTTATGTGTCAAATAGATCCTAGGGTTTCTCTGGCTACTCCTGCCTCCCCATTTTTGGAATAGAAATCCTATGGTTATATTCTCCCAATCATGAAATCTGAGCAAGTTTCGTTAGATCCATGTAGTGTATTGATTGTTTGAATTGTACAAGTGATAAGTGATTAGTTGTTTCATCTGTGCAAATGATTTTGGCTAGTAATCCGACTAGGGTTAGTGTTCGTGCTAATAATTCCTAGCCAGGACTTGACAATTGATTTTGAATGACCTACCTATATGTTTGTGCCATTATTTTCTACAAGATTGGTATGTACCTAGACGACTGTGCTTAAATATCGAACCATAATCTCTGGATATGTATAAAAAAAATAGCCATAAATTCCTAATCCTACTTCACGGCATGTAAACATTGATTTGATGCCAAATTTGTTTTACTATTTGTATAGGTGCTGTCTGACGATGTGGACAGCGAGGATGAAGATGTCCAGAGGAGGTACAAGAGGCAAATCCCGAGGATCTTTATGCGGGAATGCATAACAGACGTATTAGGACCTAGAACGACGGCTATCGATGCCCATTTTGCAACCACAAGCTTAAGACATGTATCAAAGTGTTCTGGCGCATGCAAGAGGACAGGCTGTTGGCTCCTTCAAGCAGAAGCATTCTCGCTGGGTGGCGCACGACGCGTACGGAGAAGCTTCAGGATCGTGCTGGCATGTAAAATGAGATGTGGGATCAAACTATGTACGCTTGAGTATGCTTAATGACGGTTGAACTATGCTTGTGCACGTGTACGCTTATTATCTATGTCTGAGTATGTTTAATCTATATTTAATTATGTCTAACTGTGGGACATGGATGCAATCAGTTCGGTTGATGGAATCTACCTCCGACCTGGTTTATTGGCCCCCTTTGTAATTTGTGTTAAAATTTGACCAAAGATTTAACTGACAAAATGTTAGTGCAGGTCAGCAAAAATTATATCGTTGGATGCGTATTTGAGCATAGTGTTCAATGATATAATTTTTGGTGACATGCATAAAAGTTTCTTAGTTAAATATTTGGTCAAAATTTGGTACAAATTACAAAGGGGACCAATAAACCAGGACGGAGGTAGTACGTCAATCACACACGGTTCCCAAAATTGGAACCATGTGCAATGACTTTCATTTTACCTGTTGTGTCAATCACACTCTGTTGGCTCTAGCAAACCGTTGCCTCCGAAATTCTTTGTGGGACAGAAAACCCTCACCACCCAATTCAAAAAGGCAAAAAGAAAACCCTCACCATCCCCACCTCACAAAAACCCTCACCCCGCCCGCCACCCGCTCTGGTCCCCATTCACACCTACACAAGCTCCTCCGCGTCTATGCATGGCACCGCCTATCGCGGCGGTAACCACTTAGCTCGCCACCTGCCGCCGCTGCCAGGCTGCCGACAAACCCCATGATACGTCTCCGTTGTATCTATAATTTTTTATTGTTCCATGCCAATATTCTAAAACTTTTACATACTTTTGGCAACTTTTTATACTATTTTGGGACTAACATATTGATGCAGTGCCCAGTGCCAGTTCCTGTTTGTTGCATGTTTTTTGTTTCATAGAAAATCCATATCAAACGGAGTCCAAACGGGATAAAAACTGACGGAGATTTTTTTGGAATATATGTGATTTTTGGGAAGAAGAATCAACGCGATACGATGCCCGAGGGGGCCACGAGGCAGGGGGGCGCGACCCAGGGGGTGGGCGCGCCCCTGACCCTTGTGGCCACCCTGTAAGGCGGTTGGTGCCCTTCTTTCGCCGCAAGAAATCCAATATCCGGATAAAAACCATGTCCAAATTTCAGCCCAATTGGAGTTACGGATTTCCGGTAATATAAGAAACGGTGAAAGGGCAGAATCAGGGAATGCATAAACAGAGAGAGATAGAGAGACAGATCCAATCTCGGAGGGGCTCTCGCCCCTCCCATGCATGGAAGACAAGGACCAGAGGGGAAACCCTTCTCCCATCTAGGGAGAAGGTCAAGGAATAATAAGAAGAAGGGGGGCCCTCTCCCCCTCTCTCCCGGTGGCGCCGGAATGCCGCTGGGGCCATCATCGTCACCGCAATCTACACCAAAACCTCCGTCATCTTCACCAACATCTCCATCACCTTCCCCCATCTATCTACATCGGTCCAATCTCTCGCAACCCGCTATACCCTCTACTTGAACATGGTGCTTTATGCATCATATTATTATCCAATGATGTGTTGCCATCCTATGATATCTGAGTAGATTTTCGTTGTCCTATCGGTAATTGGTGAATTGCTATGATTGGTTTAATTTGCTTGTGGTTATGTTGTTGTCCTTTGGTGCCCATCATATGAGCGCACGCGTGGATCACACCATAGGGTTAGTTTTATGTTGATAGGACTATGTATTGGAGGGCAAGAGTGACAGAAGCTTCAACCTAGCATAGAAATTGATGCATACGGGATTGAAGGGGAACCAATATGTCTTAATGCTATGGTTGTGTTTTACCTTAATGAACGTTAGTAGTTGCAGATGCTTGCTAATAGTTCCTATCATAAGTGCATAGAATTCTAAGTTAGGTATGACATGCTAGCAGTGGCCTCTCCAACATAAAACTTGCTATCGGTCTAGCAAAGTAGTCAATTGCTTATGGACAATTTCGCAAATCCTACCACCACTTTTCCACACTCGCTATACTAAATTTATTGCTTCTTTATCTAAACAGCCCCTAGTTTCTATTTACGTGCTCTTTATATTCTTGCAAATCTATCCAACAACACCTACAAAGTACTTCTAGTTCATACTTGTTCTAGGTAAAGCGAACGTTAAGCGTGCGTAAAGTTGTATCGGTGGTCGATAGAACTTGAGGGAATATTTGTTCTACCTTTAGCTCCTCGTTGGGTTCGACACTCTTACTTATCGAAAGAGGCTACAATTGATCCCCTATACATGTGGGTTATCAAGACCTTTTTCCTGGCGCTTACTGCCGGGAGCAATAGCGTGGGGTGAATATTCTCGTGTGTGCTTGTTTGCTTTATCACTAAGTAATTTTATTTTTCTGTTCTAAGTTGTTCTCTATCTTCAGTTATGGATATGGAACACGAAATACCAAAAAATTAGGTTTACTTGCTACTCATGGAGATGGGGAACCTCCTAAAACCCTCGATGCTCATTATGTGAAAGATATTATGCACTACTTTAATAATCCCGAGAAAACCCCATTCAATTATATAATGGGAGAAACGTTGGTTCAACTTGAATACTTTAGGGATTATCGCTTGACTCAGAAAGGGAAACTATTATGGGATCAAATTTATATGTTGCATTGGTATGCTCGGAAACTATGCTTGACATATGATTATACTTGTTAATCTAGGATGAAGGCTCCACACCTTCCCTTTTCATGCAAATTTAATGATAATGAAACCTTAGCTTCTTATGCTAATGGTATATATGATTACTATGATGTGGAACGAATAGAAGAATTTGTTGCTTTTAAGGGTGCTTGTGAAATTGAATCTTTGTTAAAGAGTTTGAAGATTTTGATGATTCAGTTTATAGACCTGAGAATTTAGCTATCCTTAAATATTTCTATGAGAATTATAAATACAATTATGATATTGATGAATTTATTGAGAAAGTCTCTGCTGTCCGAGAAGAGACTAATATTTTGCAGGAGTCTATGGAAGAAGAAATTGATGAAACTGTGAGCTCATTGGATGAAAAAGATGATGAGGAGAGCGAAGAACAAAAGGAGGAAGATCGGATTAGCTACCCATGCCCACCTTCTAATGAGAGTAACTCTCCAACTCATATATTATTTAATGTCCATTCGTTCTTACCGAAGGATGAATGCCATGATAATTGCTATGATCCCGTTGATTCGTTTGAAATATCCCTTTTTGATGAACTTGATTCTTGCTATTCTTGTGGCCAAGATGCCAATATGAATGATGATTATGGAGATGAACTTGCTATTGTTCCTTATGTTAAACATGAAATTGTTGCTATTGCACCCACACATGATAGTCCTATTATCTTTTTGAATTCTCCAAACTGCACTATATCGGAGAAGTTTGCACTTATTAAGGATTATATTGATGGGTGGCCTTTTACTATTACACATGATAATTTTGATGAATATAATATGCATGTGCTTGCTGCTCCTACTTGCAATTATTATGAGAGAGGAACTACATCTCCGCCTCTCTATGTTTCCAACACGATAAAATTGCAAGAAACTTCTTATGCTATGCATTGGCCTTTACTTGATGTGCATGAATTATTCTTGTATGACATGCCGATGCATAGGAAGAGAGTTAGACTTCATCATTGCTTGATATATGTTGCTTTGTGCTCACTACTAAATGCCAAATCATTGCTAATTCAAATTGGCTTTGATATACCTTGGGATCTGGGTGGATTCATTACTTGAGCACCTTATGCCTAGCTTAATGGCTTTAAAGAAAGCGCTGCCAGGGAGACAACCCGGAAGTTTTAGAGTGTCATTTATTTCTATTGAGTGCCTTTATAGAGATAAAAAACAAAAATAAAATAAAGAGGGGAACCCAAAACTTTTCAAAAAGGAAAGTGAAAGTGAGAGAGACAAGCATTGTTGAAGTGGGGGAGCTCCTCGAACTTTGTTCATGCTCACGGAAACTTTGTGAATCTTGATTACAGAAACTTTTCAACAAAAATAATTATCCCCTTGTACAATTCCATTGTATTATAAAAATAATGTGCCAAGATTTGCCTTTAGGATGGTTACGTTGCTTGTTGGTTTGTGCAGTGCAAAACAGAAACTTTGGTTGTAGTGCGAGATTTTACATTTTTTAATGGAACATCAAACGGTTCTGAAACATTCTGCACTGTCTTTTTATACAAATTTTTTATTTTTACTAATTTTTTCAGAATTTTTGTAGTACCAGAAGTGTCGGGGAGGCTGATCTGGCCCACGAACACCTATGGGACCGGCGGACCGAGCCCCTTTCGGTTCGGCGGGGAGCGGAGGTCGCACGAACAACAGATCGAGGCGAAGCACACGAGCGGTTTACCCAGCTTCGGAGCTCTCCGGAGAGATAACACTCCTACTGCTGCATGTCTGGGTGTATTGAGTTCTTGCTCAGAGCGCTGAGTGCTTCTGACACACAAGTCGCTAACGAGACCCGGTGTGAGTGTTGTGCGGCCGAGCCTTCGAACCCCCCCACGTTGCGCATGGGCCTCCTTTTATATGCTAAAGGGGTCTCCGACAGGTGGCAACGTAGACAAGGGTTAAAATGGAAAAGGAGTGGTTGGTACAGCTACTTGTACGGTGTACCATACCTAACCCTGACGGCAGGGGACAAAGGCATTAAATGCCCGTCTACGTCGCCCTAACGGTCGCAGAGAGGACCGTCGGGGCGCCATCGCTTGCCACGATGGCAATCTTGTCGGCGCCGCTTGCCACAGCGCTCACCGGGCCGCAGACCTCTTGCCACGCTGGCGCTGGAAAGGTCGAGGCGACACGTTAGTGGATGTCTTTGGAGCCTTGGTCTGAGTGGTGGTCTGCATGCAAGCGCCTTGCCATGATCGTTGTCTTGTCGCGTTCGAAGCTTGTCGCTCATCGGGCCTTCCCGGCTAGCTCCTCTTGCCGGGGCCTTGTCTCCTAGGTGCCTTGGGTGGCCTTCCCGGGAAGCTCCTCTTGCCGGGGCTTTGTCTCCTAGGTGCCTTGGGCGGCCTTCCCGGCAAGCTCCTCTTGCCGGGGCCTTGTCTCCTTGGCTTGAATACTTTGTTCTTGAATGGCTCCAAAGGAACCACGGATGTCACGCCCTCGATGCGGCTATATCTCCCACGTGTCGAAGCACGACTTAGAGGCATAACCGCATTGAAAGCAATGTCGCAAGTGAGGTAATCTTCACACAACCCATGTAATAAATAAGGGAAAGAGATACATAGTTGGCTTACAATCGCCACTTCACACAATACATGAGTAAAACATTACATCATACAGGTACAATCAAGGTCCGACTCACGGAACCAAAATAAAAGAAGACTACCCCAAATGCTACACGGATCCCGATCGTCCCAACTGGGCTCCACTATCGATCAACTAAAACGAAACAACACAATGAACAAGATCTTCGTGAGCTCCTCCTTGAGCTCGGATGCATCACCTGCACGGTTTCATCGGCACTGCAAGCTGGTTTTGGAAGTATCTGTGAGTCACGGGGACTCGACAATCTCACACCATGAGATCAAGACTATTTAAGCTTAAAGGTAGGACAGGGTAGTGAGGTGGAGCTGCAGCAAGCGACTAGCATATATGGTGGCTACATACGCAAATGAGAGCGAGAAGAGAAGGCAAAAGCACGGTCGAACAACTATGATCAAGAAGTGATCCTAGAACAACCTACGTCAAGCATAACTCCAACACCGTGTTCACTTCTCGGACTCACGAGAAGAGACCATCACGGTTACACACGCGGTTGGTGTATTTTAATTAAGATCAACTTCGGGTTTTCTACAACGGACATTAACAAATTCCCATCTGCCACATAACCGGGCACGGCTTTCGAAAGTTCAAAACCCTGCAGGGTGTCCCAACTTAGCCCATGATAAGCTCTCGCGATCAATCGAAGGATATTCCTTCTCCCGGGAAGACCCGATCAGTCTCGGAATCCGGCTACAAGACATTTCGACAGCAATAAAACAAGACCCGGCAAGACCGCCCGATCGCGCCGACAATCCCGATAGGAGCTGCACATATCTCGTTCTCAGGGCAACACCGGATGAGACATCCTACGAGTAAAACCAAACCTCGAGTTGCCACGAGGGGGCCCCTTGATCTACTCGGTTCGGGCTGACACTTAGAGAAGCACCGTCCGGGGGCTATATACAGATGTCCCTCGGGTTGGCCGACCCAAGGGATAGGGTGTTGGTGGTGGTGAGGAATATGGTTAATCCAAGGTTGGGCCTTTCTGGAAAAGTCTTATTCTAAGCGAACTGTCAAGGGGGTCCCATAAATCACCCGACCGCGTTAGGGACGCAAAAATCCGGGAACATAACACCGGTATGACGGAAACTAGAAGCGGCAAGAGTGGAACAAAACACCGTGCATAAGGCCGAGCCTTCCACCCTTTACCAAGTGTATAGATGCATTAATAATATAAGATATATTGTGATATCCCAACAAGTAAACATGTTCCCACAAGGAACAACATCTCCATGTTCCAACAAGGAACAAACTTCATCTTCACCGCAACTAACAACGCTTATAAGAGGGGCTGAGCAAAGCGGTAACATAGCCAAACAACAGTTTGCTAGGAAAGGATGGTTAGGGGCTTGACATGGCAACATGGGAGGCATGATATAGCAAGTGGTAGGCATCGTAGCATAGGCATAGCAAAAGAGCGAGCAACTAGCAAGCAAAGATAGAATTGATTTAGAGGGTATGGTCATCTTGCATGAAATCCATAAGGAAGAAGAACGAGTCCATGAAGAAGACAAGCGGACGTGGTCGAACGAATCCTCACAATCGCAACATTACCGGAACCGAGAAGCAACACCGGAAACAAACAAACAACATGGTAAATGCACAAGCATAAACATGGCATGATGCACAATCAAGGATGATGCATGTCCGGTTTAATGAGGCATGGCATGGCAAAGTGCAACAAACAATACTACAAATTAAGTGGAGCTCAATATGCAGCAGGTTGCATATTGACAAAACACCACATTGACATATTTAGTTTGATCTCGTTTAGGTACTCAACAATATTAAATGTTGTTAAACATGGCAAGGGGTGAAGCATAAATAAACTAACTATTTAGGCAAGTTTAAATGAGGCCGGAAATAAGAAACAACAATTAGGAAAATCCCCATGAGCAATATTTTAGATTCGGTACTGTTCTGTCCTAAAACATATTCCAAAGTTGTTAAAAAGGAAAATAAACTGCACCATGTTAAACTAGACATTTTTCTACCCCATTTACATATAAAGAACATTTAATTCCGAGCTACGGTTATTTAGTTATGAAATAAATCATTTTAACATGGCATATTAGCAAAATTTAAATAAACAGCAAGTTAAACATTTTAAACATGGATGGAAATGACATATTATTAATCTACACAATTTTCTGAGCATTTTACATATATAATTTGTTATATTTGGATGCATGGACATTTAGTTATGAGCATTTTAAAATGATGGCATTTCTTGTAAATATGCATGCCTTTGGAAATTTAGGAAAAAAACAGAACAGGAAATAAAATCTATACAGGCTGAATCTGGAGCTGCACGGGCTACACAGGCCAGCGATAGATAGATATAGAGCGCTGCGCAACTGACAGCAATGAAGAATCGGGCCAAGCCAAGCGGCTAGTCATGTTGTGTGCAGAATAAAGGTAAAAAAGAAGCAAAAATAGGGATGCCTGGGACTCGAACCCAGGATCTCCTGGACGGATGCATTCACGAGAGACCAGTGGGCTATGATGGAAGTTGATAAACAAAACCTGTATATGCGACATGAGTCATACCCTGGTGCAAGTCTCGATTTAAACCGAAAACCAAACAGCTATAGCTTGCTCTGTAACCGTGGTCGCTCGAGCGATGCGGGTCAACGCTATGAACAACAGCGAGGCATTCGCGCGCAGGGTCGAAGGGGACGCAGCCATGGCGGCTCTCGAGGGGCTTCGGTCTGCGGCAACATAGAGACATGGCGAGATGAGAGAAGAACAGAGAGGAAAAGCGGACGCTGAGGGCAACTGCCTGCCTCACCTTGTCCGCGACGGCGCTGCTGCTTGCAGACGGCCGGTGGAGGCGAGCGTGCACGAGCACGGGCAAGATGGAGACGTGGATCCAGCGGCGGCGAGCTGCAGAAGGGCCGGCGAGGAGGCTCGGAGATGGCCGGATCGAAGCCGAGGCGACGGTGGAGCTCCGTTCGAGGTAGCCTGGGGCGGAGACGCGCCGGGTCTGGTTCGAGAGAGATGTGAGAGGAGGACCGGAAAGCAGGGGAGGAAGGAAGGAGAGATGGGCGCGACTCATCCGCCGTCGGCAGCAGCTGAACGGAGGCGGCCGGACCTGGAGGTCGAGGTCACCGGCGAGCTGGGTCACCGGAGTGGCGCGGCTTGGGTCTGACTTCGAACGAACGAGAGTAGGAGGAGGGGCGCGGTCAACGCTCCTCGGCAGCGCTCGTCAGCGAAGGAGGACGCAGCGGGCGACGGACTTGGCGGGGCGGCCTGGATGTTGAGGTCGCCGCGGGCTGGGTCGCCGAGCGACGCGGGTCGCAAGGCCGAGGCAGGGGCTCGGCGGTGCTCTGGGACGAGGGAGGTGCAGAAGATCGGGCGCCGTGGTGCTCTACTCCCAGCGAACTCAAGCGAGGCAGAGGAGGATCCACAGGCGCGTGGGGCTGCGGATGGATGGATTTGATGGGTGGCAGCTGCGGTGATCCAAGGAGGAAGGAGGCTGGGTTGGCTCGGCCGAAAACCGGGAGGGTGGTCAGGCGACTTCGAATGGATCGGGCAAGATCCCGAGGAAAACGGGCGGCGGCGGCGGCGATAGGATAGGGGAGGAATGGATGGGACAGGGCTAGGGTTAGACTAAATATATATACATCCGTGGATTAGGCTAGAGGTATTTAGTCCCTCCGATTGAAATCAAACGACCGAGAATAAATAGGTTAGAGTCCAATTGACAAAACGGAGATGTTTTGTAGGCGTTTGGGGATGATCCGGACACAACGGTAACGATTGCCGGTCGGGTTCGGGAGTTCGGACACCTTGTGACGGGTTTTGAGCAAAGAGTAGAGAGGGTCAAACGGACAAACAAGAGGGAATCGAAAACCCCGATTGGTCTCGAAACGGTCAACGAAAGCAAGGGGCAAGGGGGTTTTGTTGGTCTCGGAGAAAGAGAGAAAAGAGGGGTCCAATTGGTCAGAGAGAAGGTCAATAAGGACAAGCGGTCTGACAACAGGTCGACGAAGACAAAGAGAGAAGCAGCAACTACAAACGACTACGAGGTTTTATGAAAATATGCAAATGCAATGCGCATGATGCGATGAGATGAAATGCATGGCAAGAACAAAATGCAAATGATGCAATGATGAATGCAACGAACAAAACAAAAAGCAAAACAACAAAAAACAAAAACCCCAACCACGGAGGAAATAAAATCACATAGCCGGAAATGGCAAGAGTCGGAGTTACGAATATGGAAAGTTGTATCCGGGGTGTTACAACACTCCACCACTACGAGAGGATCTCGTCCCGAGATCTAGGATGACACCGGAGGGAAAAGGAAGAGGAAGATAAGAGGTAAACTAAATTGCTTCTTTGACAAAAGAGTGAAACCAACGAACCTCGAGAGGTTGAGCAATTTAACAGAAAGAGTACAACAGAGATGAACGAGATTGCAAACAATCCGGTAGAAAAGAGGAACAAGGAGTATTACGAGAACTTGAAGGTTGCCAAGACAAAAATGACGAGCACAAGGACAGTAAGGAATTGAAACCACTCTGGTTGAAACGAGATAAGAATGATATAATTTGGGCAGCACTCCGACTGTAAATGGAAGGAGTTGAACATGAACTTGAGAAGATGGGATGATACTTGATGAAATCAACAACACACTGCCTCCGGAATTATTGAAGGAATGGCACAAGGGGTAAGAAAGATTTCAGGCAAAACACGATAAGATGAGAAAACTTGAATGGATGACACAACACTCGGTTAAATGGATAAGCAAGAAAAGAACACGATCCTCACAAAACGAGGTGATTGGTGAAGAGCACAACATCACAATGCCTCTGGAAGAAAGAATAGAAGATGGATCATTTGAATAAAAGAATGGAGAAGAAAAAGCCAACTTCTGCCACAAATGAATTTGGAAAGCACCCTTCCAAGATGGTTACAACGGGGTTGTTGGAAAACCAACAACGAAAAGAATAAGCTTGTCATGGCCTTATGGCAAACATCTCAAAATGATGAGGTGACAACCCGCCATTAACAGAAACAATTGATTGGTTGAGATCAAAGAAGATAAGAGAAACTTCTTCACCGAGATGAGAAGGAGAAATTTGGATCATTGATAAGCACCACAAATAGCTACATTCCTTAGGGAAGGCTTTAGGTGAAATATGACACAAGATAACTCCAACAACGAGGTTGCTGGTTGAAAAGATCTCTTGAACAAAGAGAAATGATGGATTTAAATATCTCATTCTTAACAACTTGCGAATCATGAAACACGAAGTGAAATTGTCAAGAATGACATAAGACCACCTCAAATGACAAGGTAGAATGAATTGTATTTGGAATGCAAGATGAAGAATGCTTGAACTCCTCAAAACAAAACATGTGTTGGAACCATGTTTATTTTGAAGTATGGCTTGACGGATCTTAACTCCGAGAGAAATCTTGAAGAACAATTGAAGAATGAAAAGAATCCTTGACAAACCATCATGTAGAGCCTCCATGAAGAATTCCGGTAACCAAAAGGGTGATAAACTTAGGAGAAGTTGAAAACACAAGGTGAAGCCTTGCCATGATTTAGATGGCGCTTTGAAATGATATAACCGAGAAAACTTGGAACTCGGAAAGAAAGATGAACAAATGATATCAAGAATTTTTGATGAACCCCCGAAATAAGGAATTGAACTTACTCGATGAAACAAGAATAAGAATTACATTATGCCGATCCTTCACCAATTAAATTGATGGCAAGCAATGGATTTGGCATACTACTTATTCTCACTGAAAAATGATTACTGAGATAGAGATATAAGCGCGAACTTGAGAAGGTATTGATGGAACCACCGGTGGGATTGAAACAACGAAAGAATGAATGAATTGATATGATAACGAAGGAAGAGAAATCTTGAACGAACCACTGTAAGAATTAAAAATGAACATAGCAAAGGCACAATTCACCGGGAAGAATTGGAAAAGCGAATGAAGATATTTGAGGGGATTTAGAAACAAGTGAACGAATAGATGACGAGCTGATTGGAGAATACTTGAATGAAGCACCGGTAAGATTTGGAGAATGATAGCTACACGCTGAGAATGAAGAATTATGACATGATGGCCTTCGGAGGAAAGAAATGGAAACAACTCATGAAATGCTCCGGATGGGTGAAAAGAACTCCCACAATCAAAAACAAATATGAGAGGATGGCATCAAGCTAGAACCATGAATCTTGAAGAGAATGGACCAAGATTTAGGAGAAATCCTTCTTCAATCTTCAAATGTTAAGAATGACGAGGAGAAACATCACCACGAATTGTTGAGATACTCCGGGATAAAAATTAGAAAGGTTGAACCAACGACGAAAGAATTTGGAAGATCTTGGAGAAAAACATATGACTGATGATAACCCATTCTTACGCCAAACTTGAAAAGAATTTGGGAATAGCTCGGGAAAATTAGAAGAGCCGGGTAAGATCACAGGAAAAGACACGTGGGTTAGGGCCCACTCAAAAGAAAACACCGTTGAACGATTTTGAAGAGAGATTGCACGGTTGAATTAAATGGCTTGAATGAGATAACAACCTCGAAATATCTTGAACGGATTGAGAATGGAAACACAAGTCTTGTGAGATATCTTGACACTCGGAACAAATGAATAGCGAGAAGTGAATGATTAAGAGGTGCACCGACGTGGAGAAACATTTGAAACGAGGAAAAGAATATGATCAACATCGAAAGCTTGATTTAAATCCACCGGAGAAGAAACAACGATGAAGGATGATGAACTTGGAGCTGTTGAGCATCTTTACGTGAAATCACCGGATAAGAACATTGATAGAAAAGAGTGAAGAGACTTCACATGAATAAATGGATACTTGATTAAGAAATCTGAGTCCTTGAAGAAAAAGGGTGGGAGGCGGAAAACAAAGACAACTTGGGACGGATGAAACAAACACCGTTGAGAAAAAACTTAGAATTTATCTTATGGATGTTGAAATGATTGGATCCACTTAAAGAGAAGCACGCCGGTTGGAAAAGAATTAACATGACGACCTCGATGATCAAGAAGGATTAGTATTCACATAGCAATATGAGAACACCGCTTGAAAAGTATGGAATCAACACTTGACTTCGAAGCAACTCGAATACCACAAATAAAACAAAACAAAGGATTTGGCTTGCGAATAAGCGGAACAAATACTTATGATAGAGACTTACCCAATCTCATATCATGCATCCGTCGAAAAAGATATTCTAGGAGCTACTTGAATTCCCACCTATAAACTCCCGAAACTTTACGGTTATGCAATCTGGTGTTGGGGATACAGGGACACAAAATATATCACCCAAACTAACAATACCTAGATCCACTGTATCCATCCGTCAACACATAACCAAGAAATCCTCGGAAATCGTGGTACCTCGACCTTGAAAAACATCCGTTATACAAGTCATGGCAATACTCCACTTTTCGCCACAAGATCGGGCTATCGGGTTATCTCACCAACAAGCGCACAAAAGAGATTTCGATGTCGGTAAAACTCGGGTATTCCGTAACTGCAGCGATAAAATTGTGACGACAACACCTCGGAGCTCAACTCCCGGGACACTGCCACAACCCCTAAATGTCAGGAGGCACCAAGAACAATGTTCTCGTCACAAAACCATCGGAACGATTCCAAGATACCCGCGTGATCCTAAAAAAAAAAATTTAGTGAAATTTGAGAAGAGAAAAGTCAAAACATCTACGTCAGGATGCCTCACCAGAGCGACGAAGGGACTGGGAAGTAAAAGAATCCTACTCTCCGATATATATAATTCTAAGACTCAAAACATTTTTCCGTTCTAGACTCAACAACGCCAGCAAACAATCAAGTAGGGGGCTCCTAAGTCGGGGAAGGCTCTGATTACCAACTTGTCACGCCCTCGATGCGGCTATATCTCCCACGTGTCGAAGCACGACTTAGAGGCATAACCGCATTGAAAGCAATGTCGCAAGTGAGGTAATCTTCACACAACCCATGTAATAAATAAGGGAAAGAGATACATAGTTGGCTTACAATCGCCACTTCACACAATACATGAGTAAAACATTACATCATACAGGTACAATCAAGGTCCGACTACGGAACCAAAATAAAAGAAGACTACCCCAAATGCTACACGGATCCCCGATCGTCCCAACTGGGCTCCACTCTTGATCAACTAAAACGAAACAACACAATGAACAAGATCTTCGCCGAGCTCCTCCTTGAGCTCGGATGCATCACCTGCACGGTTTCATCGGCACCGCAAGCTGGTTTTGAAGTATCTCGTGAGTCACGGGGACTCAGCAATCTCACACCCTTGAGATCAAGACTATTTAAGCTTAAAGGTAGGACAGGGTAGTGAGGTGGAGCTGCAGCAAGCGACTAGCATATATGGTGGCTACATACGCAAATGAGAGCGAGAAGAGAAGGCAAAAGCACGGTCGAACAACTATGATCAAGAAGTGATCCTAGAACAACCCACGCCAAGCATAACTCCAACATCAGTGTTCACTTCTCGGACTCACGAGAAGAGACCATCACGATTACACACGGTTGGTGTATTTTAATTAAGATCAACTTCGGGTTTTCTACAACGGACATTAACAAATTCCCATCTGCCACATAACCGCTGGCACGGCTTTGAAAGTTCAAAACCCTGCAGGGTGTCCCAACTTAGCCCATGATAAGCTCTCGCGATCAACGAAGGATATTCCTTCTCCCGGAAGACCCGATCAGTCTCGGAATCCCGCCTACAAGACATTTCGACAAAGAATAAAACAAGACCAGCAAGACCGCCTGATGCGCCGACAATCCCGATAGGAGCTGCACATATCTCGCTCAGTGGCAACACCGGATGAGACATCCTACGAGTAAAACCAAACCTCGAGTTGCCACGAGGGGCCCCAGATCTACTCGGTTCGGGCCAACACTTAGAGAAGCACCGTCCGGGGGCTAAATAAAGATGACCCTCGGGTTGGCACCCAAGGAAAGGGTGTAGGTGGTGGTGAGGCAAATGGTAAAACCAAGGTTGGGCCTTGCTGGAAAAGTCTTATTCAAAGCGAACTGTCAAGGGGGTCCCATAAATCACCCGACCGCGTTAGGGACGCAAAAATCCGGGAACATAACACCGGTATGACGGAAACTAGGGCGGCAAGAGTGGAACAAAACACCAGGCATAAGGCCGAGCCTTCCACCCTTTACCAAGTGTATAGATGCATTAATAATATAAGATATATTGTGATATCCCAACAAGTAAACATGTTCCCACAAGGAACAACATCTCCATGTTCCAACAAGGAACAAACTTCATCTTCACCGCAACTAACAACGCTATAAGAGGGCTGAGCAAAGCGGTAACATAGCCAAACAACAGTTTGCTAGGAAAGGATGGTTAGGGGCTTGACATGGCAACATGGGAGGCATGATATAGCAAGTGGTAGGCATCGAAAGCATAGGCATAGCAAAAGAGCGAGCAACTAGCAAGCAAAGATAGAAGTGATTTCGAGGGTATGGTCATCTTGCCTGAAATCCCGCAAGGAAGAAGAACGAGTCCATGAAGAAGACAAACGGACGTAGTCGAACGAATCCTCACAATCGCAACATTACCGGAACCGAGAAGCAACACCGGAAACAAACAAACAACATGGTAAATGCACAAGCATAAACATGGCATGATGCACAATCAAGGATGATGCATGTCCGGTTTAATGAGGCATGGCATGGCAAAGTGCAACAAACAATACTACAAATTAAGTGGAGCTCAATATGCAACGGGTTGCATATTGACAAAACACCACATTGACATATTTAGTTTGATCTCGTTTAGGTACTCAACAATATTAAATGTTGTTAAACATGGCAAGGGGTGAAGCATAAATAAACTAACTATTTAGGCAAGTTTAAATGAGGCCGGAAATAAGAAACAACAATTCGGAAAAATCCCCATGAGCAATATTTTAGATTCGGTACTGTTCTGTCCTAAAACATATTCCAAAGTTGTTAAACAGGAAAATAAACTGCACCATGTTAAACTAGACATTTTTCTACCCCATTTACATATAAAGAACATTTAATTCCGAGCTACGGTTATTTAGTTATGAAATAAATCATTTTAACATGGCATATTAGCAAAATTTAAATAAACAGCAAGTTAAACATTTTAAACATGGATGGAAATGACATATTATTAATCTACACAATTTTCTGAGCATTTTACATATATAATTTGTTATATTTGGATGCATGGACATTTAGTTATGAGCATTTTAAAATGATGGCATTTCTTGTAAATATGCATGCACTTTGGAAATTTAGGAAAAAACAGAACAGGAAATAAAATCTATACAGGCTGAATCTGGAGCTGCACGGGCTACACAGGCCAGCGATAGATAGATATAGAGCGCTCAGGCGAAGGCAACAAAGAAGCAGAGACCGGGCCAAGCCCAAGCGGCTAGCCGTTGTGTGCGTAATAAAGGTAAAAAAGAAGCAAAAATAGGGATGCCTGGGACTCGAACCCAGGATCTCCTGGACGGATGCATTCACGAGAGACCAGTGGGCTATGATGGAAGTTGATAAACAAAACCTGTATATGCGACATGAGTCATACCCTGGTGCAAGTCTGACGAAACTGAAAACCGAAACAGCTATAGCTTGCTCTGTAACCGTGGCTGCTCGAGCGATGCGGGGTCAACGCGAACAGCAGCGAGGCATTCGCAGCAGGTCGAAGGGGACGCAGCCATGGCGGCTCTCGAGGGGCTTCGGTCCCGCGGCAACATAGAGAGACATGGCGAGATGAGAGAAGAACAGAGAGGAAAAGCAGTGACGCGCGAGGCAACTGCCTGCCTCACCTTGTCCGCGACGGCGCTGCTGCTTGCAGACGGCCGGTGGAGGCGAGCGTGCACGAGCACGGGCAAGATGGAGACGTGGATCCAGCGGCGGCGAGCTGCAGAAGGGCCGGCGAGGAGGCTCGGAGATGGCCGGATCCGCTGTGGGCGACGGTGGAGCTCCGTTCTGAGGTAGCCCGTGGGCGGAGACGCGCCGGGGTCCTGGTTCAGAGAGAGATGTGAGAGGAGGGACTGGAAAGCAGGGGAGGGGAAGGAAGGAGAGATGGGCGCGACTCATCTGCTCGTCGGCAGCAGCTGAACGGAGGCGGCCGGACCTGGAGGTCGAGGTCACCGGCGAGCTGGGTCACCGGAGTGGCGCGGCTTGGGTCCTGACTCGAACGAACGAGAGTAGGAGGAGGGGGCGCGGTCAACGCCTCCTCGAAGCGTTCGCTCAAGCAGAGGAGGACGCAGTGAGCGACGGACTTGGCGGGCGGCTCGATGTTGAGGTCGCCGGTGGCTGGGTCGCCGGAGCGACGCGGGGTCGCAAGGCCGAGGCAGGGGGCTCGGCAGGTGCTCCCGGACGAGGGGAGGTGCAGAAGATCGGGCGCCGTGGTGCTCTACTCCCAGCGAACTCAAGCGAGGCAGAGGAGGATCCACGGGCGTGGGGCTGCGGATGGATGGATTTGATGGGTGGCAGCCGCGGCTGATCCAAGGAGGAAGGAGGCTGGGTTGGCTCGGCTGAAAAACCAGGAGGGTGGTCGGGCGACTCGAATGGATCGGGCAAGATCCCGAGGAAAACGGGCGGCGGCGGCGATAGGATAGGGGAGGAATGGATGGGACAGGGCTAGGGTTAGACTAAATATATATACATCCGGTGGATTAGGCTAGAGGTATTTAGTCCCTCCGATTGAAATCAAACGACCGAGAATAAATAGGTTAGGGAGTCCAATTGACAAAACGGAGATGTTTTGTAGACGTTTGGGGATGATCCGGACACAACGGTAACGACTGCCCGGGTCGGGTTCGGGGGAGTTTCAGACACGCGCGCGACGGGTTTTGAGCAAAGAGTAGAGAGGGTCAAACGGACAAACAAGAGGGAATCGAAAACCCCGATTGGTCTCGAAACGGTCAACGAAAGCAAGGGGCAAGGGGGTTTTGTTGGTCTCGGAGAAAGAGAGAAAAGAGGGTCCAATTGGTCGAGAGAAGGTCAATAAGGACAAGCGGTCCGACAACAGGTCGACGAAGACAAAGAGAGAAGCAGCAACTACAAACGACTACGAGGTTTTATGAAAATATGCAAATGCAATGCGCATGATGCGATGAGATGAAATGCATGGCAAGAACAAAATGCAAATGATGCAATGATGAATGCAACGAACAAAACAAAAAGCAAAACAACAAAAAAAAACAAAAACCCCAACCACGGAGGAAATAAAAATCACATAGCCGGAAATGGCAAGAGTCGGAGTTACGAATATGGAAAGTTGTATCCGGGGTGTTACAACACTCCACCACTACGAGAGGATCTCGTCCCGAGATCTAGGATGACACCGGAGGGAAAAGGAAGAGGAAGATAAGAGGTAAACTAAATTGCTTCTTTGACAAAAGAGTGAAACCAACGAACCTCGAGAGGTTGAGCAATTTAATGTAAAGAGTACAACAGAGATGAACGAGATTGCAAACAATCCGTAGAAAAGAGGAACAAGGAGTATTACGAGAACTTGAAGGTTGCCAAGACAAAAATGACGAGCACAAGGACAAGAAGGAATTGAAACCACTCTGGTTGAAACGAGATAAGAATGATATAATTTGGGCAGCACTCCGACTGTAAATGGAAGGAGTTGAACATGAACTTGAGAAGATGGGATGATACTTGATGAAATCAACAACACACTGCCTCCGGAATTATTGAAGGAATGGCACAAGGGGTAAGAAAGATTTCAGGCAAAACCTGATAAGATGAGAAAACTTGAATGGATGACACAACACTCCGGTTAAATGGATAAGCAAGAAAAGAACACGATCCTCACAAAACGAGGTGATTGGTGAAGAGCACAACATCACAATGCCTCTGGAAGAAAGAATAGAAGATGGATCATTTGAATAAAAGAATGGAGAAGAAAAAGCCAACTTCGCCACAAATGAATTTGGAAAGCACCCTTCCAAGATGGTTACAACGGGGTTGTTGGAAAACCAACAACGAAAAGAATAAGCTTGTCATGGCCTTATGGCAAACATCTCAAAATGATGAGGTGACAACCCGCCATTAATGTAAACAATTGATTGGTTGAGATCAAAGAAGATAAGAGAAACTTCTTCACCGAGATGAGAAGGAGAAATTTGGATCATTGATAAGCACCACAAATAGCTACATTCCTTAGGGAAGGCTTTAGGTGAAATATGACACAAGATAACTCCAACAACGAGGTTCTTGGTTGAAAAGATCTCTTGAACAAAGAGAAATGATGGATTTAAATATCTCATTCTTAACAACTTGCGAATCATGAAACACGAAGTGAAATTGTCAAGAATGACATAAGACCACCTCAAATGACAAGGTAGAATGAATTGTATTTGGAATGCAAGATGAAGAATGCTTGAACTCCTCAAAACAAAACATGTGTTGGAACCATGTTTATTTTGAAGTATGGCTTGACGGATCTTAACTCGAGAGAAATCTTGAAGAACAATTGAAGAATGAAAAGAATCCTTGACAAACCATCATGTAGAGCCTCCATGAAGAATTCCGGTAACCAAAAGGGTGATAAACTTAGGAGAAGTTGAAAACACAAGGTGAAGCCTTGCCATGATTTAGATGGCGCTTTGAAATGATATAACCGAGAAAACTTGGAACTCCGGAAAGAAAGATGAACAAATGATATCAAGAATTTTGATGAACCCCCGAAATAAGGAATTGAACTTACTCGATGAAACAAGAATAAGAATTACATTATGCCGATCCTTCACCAATTAAATTGATGGCAAGCAATGGATTTGGCATACTACTTATTCTCACTGAAAAATGATTACAGATAGAGATATAGCGCGAACTTGAGAAGGTATTGATGGAACCACCGGTGGGATTGAAACAACGAAAGAATGAATGAATTGATATGATAACGAAGGAAGAGAAATCTTGATCGAACCACTGTAAGAATTAAAAATGAACATAGCAAAGGCACAATTCACCGGGAAGAATTGGAAAGCGAATGAAGATATTTGAGGGATTTAGATACAAGTGAACGAATAGATGACGAGCTGATTGGAGAATACTTGAATGAAGCACCGGTAAGATTTGGAGAATGATAGCTACACGCTGAGAATGAAGAATTATGACATGATGGCCTTCGGAGGAAAGAAATGGAAACAACTCATGAAATGCTCCGGATGGGTGAAAAGAACTCCCACAATCAAAAACAAATATGAGAGGATGGCATCAAGCTAGAACCATGAATCTTGAAGAGAATGGACCAAGATTTAGGAGAAATCCTTCTTCAATCTTCAAATGTTAAGAATGTCGAGGAGAAACATCACCACGAATTGTTGAGATACTCCGGGATAAAAATTAGAAAGGTTGAACCAACGACGAAAGAATTTGGAAGATCTTGGAGAAAAACATATGACTGATGATAACCCATTCTTACGCCAAACTTCGAAAAGAATTTGGGAATAGCTCCGGGAAAATTAGAAGAGCCAGGTAAGATCCTCGAAAAGACACGTGGGTTAGGGCCCACTCAAAAGAAAACACCGTTGAACGATTTTGAAGAGAGATTGCACCGGTTGAATTAAATGGCTTGAATGAGATAACAACCTCGAAATATCTTGAACGGATTGAGAATGGAAACACAAGTCTTGTGAGATATCTTCAGCACTCCGGAACAAATGAATAGCGAGAAGTGAATGATTAAGAGGTGCACCGACGTGGAGAAACATTTGAAACGAGGAAAAGAATATGATCAACACTGAAAGCTTGTTTTAAATCCACCGGAGAAGAAACAACGATGAAGGATGATGAACTTGGAGCTGTTGAGCATCTTTACGTGAAATCACCGGATAAGAACATTGATAGAAAAGAGTGAAGAGACTTCACATGAATAAATGGATACTTGATTAAGAAATCTGAGTCCTTGAAGAAAAAGGGTGGGAGGGCGGGAAAACAAAGACAACTTGGGACGGATGAAACAAACACCGTTGAGAAAAAACTTAGAATTTATCTTGCGGATGTTGAAATGATTGGATCCACTTAAAGAGAAGCACGCCGGTTGGAAAAGAATTAACATGACGACCTCGATGATCAAGAAGGATTAGTATTCACATAGCAATATGAGAACACCGCTTGAAAAGTATGGAATCAACACTTGACTTCGAAGCAACTCGAATACCACAAATAAAACAAAACAAAGGATTTGGCTTGCAGAATAAGCCGGAACAAATACTTATGATAGAGACTTACCCAATCTCATATCATGCATCTGTCGAAAAGATATTCTAGGAGCTACTTGAATTCCCACCTATAAACTCCCGAAACTTTCTGGTTATGCAATCTGGTGTTGGGGATACAGGGGACACAAAATATATCACCCAAACTAACAATACCTAGATCCATCTGTATCCATCTGTCAACACATAACCAAGAAATCCTCGAAATCGTGGTACCTCGACCTTGAAAAACATCCGTTATACAAGTCATGGCAATACTCCCGCACTCGCCACAAGATCGGGCTATCGGGGTTATCTCACCAACAACCGCACAAAAGAGATTTCGATGTCGGTAAAACTCGTATTCGAACTGCAACGATAAAATTGTGACGACAACACCTCGGAGCTCAACTCCCCGGGACACCGCCACAACCCCTAAATGTCGGAGGCACCAAGAACAATGTTCTCGTCACAAAACCATCGGAACGATTCCAAGATACCCGCGTGATCCTAAAAAAAAAATTTAGTGAAATTTGAGAAGAGAAAAGTCAAAACATCTACGTCAGGATGCCTCACCAGAGCGACGAAGGGACTGGGAAGTAAAAGAATCCTACTCTCCGATATATATAATTCTAAGACTCAAAACATTTTTCCGTTCTAGACTCAACAACGCCAAAGAAACAATCAAGTAGGGGCTCCTAAGTCGGGAAGGCTCGACACCAACTTGTCACGCCCTCGATGCGGCTATATCTCCCACGTGTCGAAGCACGACTTAGAGGCATAACCGCATTGAAAGCAATGTCGCAAGTGAGGTAATCTTCACACAACCCATGTAATAAATAAGGGAAAGAGATACATAGTTGGCTTACAATCGCCACTTCACACAATACATGAGTAAAACATTACATCATACAGGTACAATCAAGGTCCGACTACGGAACCAAAATAAAAGAAGACTACCCCAAATGCTACACAGATCCCCGATCATCCCAACTGGGCTCCACTCTTGATCAACTAAAACGAAACAACACAATGAACAAGATCTTCGTGAGCTCCTCCTTGAGCTCGGATGCATCACCGTGACGGTTTCATCGGCACTGCAAGCTGGTTTTGGAAGTATCTGTGAGTCACGGGACTCAGCAATCTCACACCCATGAGATCAAGACTATTTAAGCTTAAAGGTAGGACAGGGTAGTGAGGTGGAGCTGCAGCAAGCGACTAGCATATATGGTGGCTACATACGCAAATGAGAGCGAGAAGAGAAGGCAAAAGCACGGTCGAACAACTATGATCAAGAAGTGATCCTAGAACAACCCACGTCAAGCATAACTCCAACATCGTGTTCACTTCTCGGACTCCGAGAAGAGACCATCACGGTTACACGCGGTTGGTGTATTTTAATTAAGATCAACTTCGGGTTTTCTACAACCGGACATTAACAAATTCCCATCCGCCACATAACCGCTGGGCACGGCTTTCGAAAGTTCAAAACCCTGCAGGGTGTCCCAACTTAGCCCATGATAAGCTCTCGCGATCAACGAAGGATATTCCTTCTCCCGGAAGACCCGATCAGTCTCGGAATCCCGGCTACAAGACATTTCGACAAAGAATAAAACAAGACCAGCAAGACCGCCCGATGCGCCCGACAATCCCGATAGGAGCTGCACATATCTCGTTCTCGTGGCAACACCGGATGAGACATCCTACGAGTAAAACCAAACCTCGAGTTGCCACGAGGGGGCCCCGCAGTCTACTCGGTTCGGGCCAGCACTTAGAGAAGCACTGGTCCGGGGGGGCTAAATAAAGATGACCCTCGGGTTGGCCGACCCAAGGGAAAGGGTGTAGGTGGTGGTGAGGCAAATGGTAAAACCAAGGTTGGGCCTTGCTGGAAAAGTCTTATTCAAAGCGAACTGTCAAGGGGGTCCCATAAATCACCCGACCGCGTTAGGGACGCAAAAATCCGGGAACATAACACCGGTATGACGGAAACTAGGGCGGCAAGAGTGGAACAAAACACTGTGCATAAGGCCGAGCCTTCCACCCTTTACCAAGTGTATAGATGCATTAATAATATAAGATATATTGTGATATCCCAACAAGTAAACATGTTCCCACAAGGAACAACATCTCCATGTTCCAACAAGGAACAAACTTCATCTTCACCTGCAACTAACAACGCTATAAGAGGGGCTGAGCAAAGCGGTAACATAGCCAAACAACAGTTTGCTAGGAAAGGATGGTTAGGGGCTTGACATGGCAACATGGGAGGCATGATATAGCAAGTGGTAGGCATCGTAGCATAGGCATAGCAAAAGAGCGAGCAACTAGCAAGCAAAGATAGAAGTGATTTCGAGGGTATGGTCATCTTGCACGAAATCCCGCAAGGAAGAAGAACGAGTCCATGAAGAAGACAAGCGGACGTAGTCGAACGAATCCTCACAATCGCAACATTACCGGAACCGAGAAGCAACACCGAAACAAACAAACAACATGGTAAATGCACAAGCATAAACATGGCATGATGCACAATCAAGGATGATGCATGTCCGGTTTAATGAGGCATGGCATGGCAAAGTGCAACAAACAATACTACAAATTAAGTGGAGCTCAATATGCAACGGGTTGCATATTGACAAAACACCACATTGACATATTTAGTTTGATCTCGCTTAGGTACTCAACAATATTAAATGTTGTTAAACATGGCAAGGGGTGAAGCATAAATAAACTAACTATTTAGGCAAGTTTAAATGAGGCCGGAAATAAGAAACAACAATTCGGAAAATCCCCATGAGCAATATTTTAGATTCGGTACTGTTCTGTCCTAAAACATATTCCAAAGTTGTTAAACAGGAAAATAAACTGCACCATGTTAAACTAGACATTTTTCTACCCCATTTACATATAAAGAACATTTAATTCCGAGCTACGGTTATTTAGTTATGAAATAAATCATTTTAACATGGCATATTAGCAAAATTTAAATAAACAGCAAGTTAAACATTTTAAACATGGATGGAAATGACATATTATTAATCTACACAATTTTCTGAGCATTTTACATATATAATTTGTTATATTTGGATGCATGGACATTTAGTTATGAGCATTTTAAAATGATGGCATTCTTGTAAATATGCATGCAATCGGAAATTTAGGAAAAAAATGTAACAGGAAATAAAATCTATACAGGCTGAATCGAGCTGCACGGGCTACACAGGCCAGCGATAGATAGATATAGAGCGCTCAGGCAAGAAGGCAACAAAGAAGAGCAGACCGGCCAAGCCCAAGCGGCTAGCCGTGTTGTGTGCGTAATAAAGGTAAAAAGAAGCAAAAATAGGGATGCTCGACTCGAACCCAGGATCTCCTGGACGGATGCATTCACGAGAGACCAGTGGGCTATGATGGAAGTTGATAAACAAAACCTGTATATGCGACATGAGTCATACCCTGGTGCAAGTCTGACGAAACTGAAAACCGAAATGCTATAGCTTGCTCAGAACCGTGGCCGCTCGGCGATGCGGGGTCAACGCGAACAGCAGCGAGGCATTCGCGCGCAGGGTCGAAGGGGACGCAGCCATGGCGGCTCTCGAGGGGCTTCGGTCTGCGGCAACATAGAGAGACATGGCGAGATGAGAGAAGAACAGAGAGGAAAAGCAGTGACGCGCGAGGCAACTGCCTGCCTCACCTTGTCCGCGACGGCGCCGGCCGCTGCGTGACGGCCGGTGGAGGCGAAGCGGCACGAGCACGGGCAAGATGGAGACGTGGATCCAGCTGGGCGAAGCTGCAGAAGGGCCGGCGAGGAGGCTCGGAGATGGCCGGATCCGAAGCCAGGGCGACGGTGGAGCTCCGTTCTGAGGTAGCCCGTGGGCGGAGACGCGCCGGGGTCCTGGTTCAGAGAGAGATGTGAGAGGAGGGACTGGAAAGCAGGGGAGGGGAAGGAAGGAGAGATGGGCGCGACTCATCTGCTCGTCAAGAAATTGAACGGAGGCGGCCGGACTGGAGGTCGAGGTCACCGCGAGCTGGGTCACCGGAGTGGCGCGGCTTGGGTCCCGACTCGAACGAACGAGAGTAGGAGGAGGGGGCGCGGTCAACGCTCCTCGACGAGCGTTCGCTCGAAGCAGAGGAGGACGCAGGCGGGCGACGGACTTGGCGGGGCGGCCTGGATGTTGAGGTCGCCGGCGGGCTGGGTCGCCGGAGCGACGCGGGGTCGCAAGGCCGAGGCAGGGGCTCGAGCAGGTGCTCCTGGACGAGGGGAGGTGCAGAAGATCGGGCGCCGTGGTGCTCTACTCCCCGCCAACTCAAGCGAGGCAGAGGAGGATCCACGGCGTGGGAATGCGGATGGATGGATTTGATGGGTGGCACCGGCTGATCCAAGGAGGAAGGAGGCTGGGTTGGCTCGGGCGCTGAAAACCGGGAGGGTGGTCGGGCGACTCGAATGGATCGGGCAAGATCCCGAGGAAAACGGGTGGCGGCGGGCGGCGATAGGATAGGGGAGGAATGGATGGGACAGGGCTAGGGTTAGACTAAATATATATACATCCGGTGGATTTGGCTAGTGTTATTTAGTCCCTCCGATTTAAATCAAACGACCGAGAATAAATAGGTTAGAGTCCAATTGACAAAACGGAGATGTTTTATAGACGTTTGGGGATGATTCAGACACAACGGTAACGACTGCCCAGGTCGGGTTCGGGGGAGTTTCGGACACGCTTGACGGGTTTTGAGCAAAGAGTAGAGAGGGTCAAACGGACAAACAAGAGGGAATCGAAACCCCGATTGGTCTCAAACGGTCAACGAAAAGCAAGGGGCAAGGGGTTTTGTTGGTCTCGGAGAAAGAGAGAAAAGAGGGGTCCAATTGGTCGAGAGAAGGTCAATAAGGACAAGCGGTCGACAACAGGTCGACGAAGACAAAGAGAGAAGCAAAGAACTACAAACGACTCACGAGGTTTTATGAAAATATGCAAATGCAATGCGCATGATGCGATGGAGATGAAATGCATGGCAAGAACAAAATGCAAAAGATGCAATGATGAATGCAACGAACAAAACAAAAAGCAAAACAACAAAAAAAAACAAAAACCCCAACCACGGAGGAAATAAAAATCACATAGCCGGAAATGGCAAGAGTCGGAGTTACGAATATGGAAAGTTGTATCCGGGGTGTTACAACGGAGGACCTTGGCGGTCACTCGGCAAGCCTTGCCGCGGAGGGCTGCAACTGCCCGTGCACAAGTTCGGGATACTAGGGTACCCCTACTCTAGTACACCGGCAGAGCCCCGGCTGGGCCACACACGGTGCCGAGCGCTATTGGGCCAGCCCAAAACAGGCATCGGCACGCAGCTGCCCGGGTTACGCCGTAACTCACCTCGACCCACCACGCCCTCCACGAACGCACGCACGCTGCGGCGGCGTCGTGTGAGAGATCGTGGGTGGTTTCTTTATTCGAAAGACTTTAACGTCCGCCCCTCCCTCTTTATAAGGGGGAAACAGGGCAGTTCGCCCATCTCGCCGATTCTTGTCCAATCTCGAAAAATCCCCGCCTCCCCCTTCTTCCCAAGGCTGAAGAGAGAGCGGCACTTCCCCATCGCCACCAAAGATCACCAACGCCGTCGATCTCCTCACCACCTCCGCCATGGCTCCGAAAGCCGACAAGGGGAAGGCCGTGAAGTCGGCCGAGGCGCAGCGGCTTGCGGCGCCGCGGAAAGAGCGAGCAATCTTTCCCCCCAGCTCGCCGTGAGGGAGCTGAGGGAGTACTACTACCTCTTCTGGTCGACGGAGACGCGAGCGCATCCGCGCACGAAGGTACTCCTACCGCCGCTTAGGAACCGGCTCCGAATGGGTACCCTTTCTTCGCTACCGTTTCTTCTATTGTGGGCTCATTCCGCCTTTTCTCTGAATTTTTCTGCGATATCATGAACACCTACGGGTTCCGCCTCCTTGACTTCACCCCCAATGCTGTTCTGACCATGGCAGTTTTCGCACATCTCTGCGAAAACTTTGTCGGAGTCCATCCAAACGTAGCCCTTTTCCGCCACTTCTTTATGCCCCGAGTTGAGAGAGGGGAGCCTCTTTCCGGTGGGATCGCCGGATCTCGAGGACCGCAAGAAGGAAGCTTATCTGGAGGGAGAGCTCCGCAGCAAATGGGATGAGTGGAGAGCAGATCGGTGCTGGATTGTCGAGGAGAACCCGCAGCCGCCACCGCCCAACGCCAAACCTCGATGAGGCGCGGCAACGATTGGAGCAGCCCGCCCGAAGACGCCAGTGAAGATTGCAGTCATCCGGATCCTACGCTGAGGCTTGCCGGACTCACTGAAGCGCCGTTGGCGCAGATTTCCTTCGTCGCCGTGACGCCCCGCAGGAGAGGAGACCCGCCCGGGAGTTCCGTAACGCGGCGGATATCGCGAGGCTGCGCCGGCCTCAACTTCAATTTCACTGCCCTGAATCGACGCGATGCTCTTGAGCTGTTCAAGCACGATCTCGAGCATCCCGGAGCGCTCAGTTGCCGAAGAATGTCGCCCCGCTGTACAACAATTCTTCGCCGACCGCATCCGATGCAATGATGCCGTTGTGTGACTCGCATGGAATCGTTCCAACCTGGCAAGAGCCTCGCAGACGACGCCGCGGCGAAAGTGTTCTTTGACAGCCTGGTAGATGTGCCGATCCGCCCCGATGAACAGAAGAGCCTCACCCGCGACACCATCGATGATGAGATGCAGCGCATCGCCACCAGGCTGGAAGAGGCGGTAGCAGCCGCTGCCGCGGGCGAGTTCAGATTCACCGTGGAGGAGGCAGAGGCAGCAGAGGCGGCACGCCTTGTCGAGCGAAGGGAGTTTGCCGGCGAGGAAGAGCTTGTCGGGCCTGAAGCTGAGTCGAGCGAGCCACGAGGGCGCCTCCTCCTCCTCCTTCGCATTTTTGCCGCGAGCGGAGCCCCAGCTCCATTAAAGAAGGCGCTCCGCAAGGCCGGAGACGAAGCGGGCGGCAGACAGGTCAACCGCCCGTGCCGGCGACGCGCTCCACCGCGGCAAGCACTTTGTTGCTGAGCACCTCACGCCATCAAGTAATCGGGCGGGCCTCGCAGACCACCGCTTCGCTCCCGCCAAGCGGCCAAGGGAACCTACTCCTCCGCCTCGTCATCGGAGGCGAGCCATAATTTGATCTCTCCGCTCAGCTCCGGCGAAGAAGAAGAAGAGTAAGATTCTTTGCAGCATTTGTAGTTTTTCGCTTGTTGCTTTGTCTTGCATCTCGATTTGCTTTCACTGAACCCATTCCTTTTCGTGACGCTGGCCGTAGAGCGTCGAAGAGAGCCAAGGCCCCGGTGATTGTCATCGAGGATGAACCCACCGCGACAGCAGGAGGCGCGTCCGAGACTACCTTGCCGGACGCGGCAACTCTTCCTCAAAGCAGCCCCCAGCGCAGCCCTCAGCGTAAGTATATGGTTTACTTCCTGCTGTTAGGGCGTGCATGGGTGCCCTTTCTTTGCCGATATCCGATCGCTGATTTGTGTAGGAGCAGAGCAGCCTTACCAGGAGTGCCTCAAGCCGCCTCCCCGACATGCCTTCTGCTTCGACTACACTGCCAAGGGAGGATTCCCCGGCAAGGGAGCGTTCTCCGGCAAGGGAGACTTCTCCGGCAAGGGGCAGTTCTCTGGCAAGGACAGCTCTCCGGCAAGGGACAGACCACGATCCTCGTGGCGGAGACCATGACTGCAGACCCTAGCACAGGTAATCCTCTTGTTTGAAAACTTTCCTTGTGTTCTTCTTCTTCTGATTTTCTTTTTGAATATTTGCTTGACTGTCAGGACCCCGATTCCAAGTCACATCGATCCAGCCGGTAACACCTCATATCACTTTGCGGCCTCACGCACGGTATTCCCACGGGTGTCGCCTTACCATGGCCCGGACCGCTTTGCGCCTTTTGGCTCACGATATGACAAAGGTCGCTAGCATCCACATGACAAAGAACCCGGGCCGACATGGCTAGTCATGAACCCAAAGCGGCGCTTAACCTATGGGGACATGCATACATGAATCACATCGAGCATGTCGGTCATCAACGATAAATTCGGGCTGTAGCACTGGCTAACAGGACTCCGGTATCCCGGCTGTAGCAGGCTAGGCAGGACTCGAATAACACCGCGTGACATTTCAAGGCAGACATATAGGAACGAAGTGAAACACATGCCGGCCACCAAGTGTCCAAGCGGTAGTCTTTGGGCTAGCAGGACTCCGGTGAACCGGGCTATAGCGGACTACTATCGCCGTAAGCACGAGACTACATTTCCCCATATGAGAGGCTGCCAAGGATAAACAACTAGTTTGTCGGATCCCACACATACCAAGCATTTCAAACATACACACAATATGCTCAATATGTGTAGATACAACATGGCATCACAACATAACTCTACGACTCAAATATTTATTCACTAGGCTCCGAGGAGCGAGATATTACAAACATGGGTCTCATGACCCAACACTCAGAGCATACAAGTCAAAGCACAAGCGGAAGCTAAACATGTCTGAGTATGCATAACTATAAATGAAAAAGGCTGAGAAGCCTGACTATCTACCAGATCCTGCCGAGGGCACAAGATCGTAGCTGAGGTAACAAGCTAAACGTCGAAGTCCAAGCGGAACTACTAGCGAGACTGACGTCTCTCTCCAAAACATAAAATAAGCAAACGTGAGTACAAATGTAGTCAGCAAGACTTACATCAGAACTAACTACATATGCACCATTATCAATAAAGAGGGTGGTGGAGTTTGACTGCAGCAAGCCAGCTTTGACTCAGTGGCTATCCTAAACTACGACTGCAAGTAACTCTTTTGAGGTGGCGCACACGAGTCCACATATTCACCATATCAATACACCACTATGGACCCGCCTCCCGCCTCCCCACGAGAACGCCATCCATAGCACTCACGCTTATCTTGGCGCATTTTAGGTATCCACTTTCACTTGTCTATGAACTGGTATAGGCAACCCGTAAGTCCTTCTCCATGGACACGGCTATTCGAATAGATCATATTAACCCTGCAGGGTGTACTTCTTCACACACGCTCACCACTTACCGCCGTTTACACGACATGTACTCGGCAACCTTCAAGCGGAAGCCCAACGTGGGTGTCGGCCACGGCCAACCTAAACACACAAGTCCCTAGTCCAGTTTATCGCCTATTCGGGTTCCATCCGCAGGAGTCGGCCGAGGTTTCCCATACAGCCCCGAACGATGTGTGCAGGGTTCCAGAGACACCAAACAGGCGAATTGGTACATCAACACGGTTTCACCGCAACACAACCCACCCCTATGGTCAGCGCTATGCGTGCCCCCAAAGATGCTACAAACACCGTAAACTACTTGCAACTCCTGACCGAGGACAAGAGTGGTTAAGAAGCCGAGAGGGTCCATTGGTTTCGGGCCCAATGCGTGGTAGTAACTGCTTTCATGGATCACAAACACATAACTTCGGTTCTGAGGACGGCTGCAATGAGACAACCCACCATGTACTCCTACATGGCCTCTCACCGCTACCTTTACCAAATCGTGTTCATACACTTAGCTCACACTGAGGGACATGTTCACACAACCATTCCAATTCATTCCCGATGAATCAGACCTGACTCAACTCTAAGCAGTAGCAGGCATGACAACAAGCATGAATGAGTAGGCACAACAGGGCTCAAACAACTCCTATTCATGCTAGTGGGTTTCATCTAATTACTGTGGAATGACAGGTCATGCAGAGGATAAAGGGGTTCAGCTACCGCAACAAGTAACAGTTGAATCGTTGTTGTCCTAATGCAAAAAATAGAGCAGGAGCGAGAGAGTGGGATTATATCGGAATGAACAAGGGGTTTTGCTTGCCCGGCACTTCCAAGATAATATAGTTCTTCATCGGTGTCATCGAATTCATCGTCAGACGCCGCTCATCGAGAGGGGACAATTACCGGCAAACAAGAGAGAACACAATCAATGCAATGCACATTCACATGAATGACATGTCATGTTAAGGTACTGAATTCACCTAATGCAATATCTAGCTGTTAATTGAAGTGGAATTCAAACAAGAATAAATTCCAACTCCAAATGTTATTTAATAATTTGCCCTAATCATGATTCATCCTATTCGCTGAGGTTAACTTGTCCAAACATGCATGATCATGGCATAAACAGATTCTTCATATTTTTCTGATCATTTTTCATATATAACTTATTTCATTCTGAGCTACGGTTGAATTTATATGATTTTTAGAAGTTTGGGGTATTTTCTGAAATTTCCTGAATTAAATTAAATCCGTAAAAGGTATAATCTGCGTCACCGACGCCGTAATGACGTCATAGTCAACGGAGACGTCCATTCAAACCTGACTGTGGGTCCAGGTTGTCAGGGTAATTAGTTTAACTAAAAATTAATTAAAACTAAACCTATTTAGTTAACTGTGGTCGGGCCCCACTGTCATTGACTCATCGTAGTCAACCAGGCCCACCGTGGTCAAAGTCCACGCCGGCTGCTGCCGGCGTCTAGCCGCCAGCGAGCTGACGCCGGGCGGCGAGTGGTTTAGCCACTCCGGCGACCAAATGGGCCATGGAGGGCATCTAGGAGGAGTCAGGGACATGCCGCAGCTCTTGGTGGGGTTAATGGGGTTGGGGTGGCTTAATCGGCGCGGTGATGACCTAGGCGGCCGTCGGAGTTCGGCCGAAGGCGAACTCGGGGCTACGGTGTTCGGTGAGGTGCGGGGAGTGCATGGTTAGGTGCGGCGCAGTGCGGGGAGTGCGTTAGACACCGAGAGTTGGCCGGTGGGTGGTCGGGAGCACGTCGGCGACGAGCTCCGCGGCGGTGAGTGCGGTTGAGCTCCGGGAGGTCACTACACGGCTCGGGAGCAAGAAAGGAAGGGAGGGAAAGGTAGCTAGGTTCACAGGCAACTCGGAGAAGCACTTGGTGCGGTCGGGGACGGACCGGAGCGACGACGGCGTTGAAAGGGATCTCCGGCGACGGGCGAACTCCCAGGCGAGTCGGTGGCGGTGGCCTCAGTTCACTTGAGCATGCGGGGCTCGGCTATCTCGGGTAGAGGAGGGTGGCGGAGCTCCTAGACACGGGCGAGGAGGGGTGAGGACGGCGGGAGCTGCCCACGACGACGGCGTGGCTGCGGTGGCGTCGGCCATGGCTGGGGAGCGCGAGGGAGAGGAGCCGGGGAGGAGAGGAGGTGTCCGAGGGATTCAGGGGAGAGAGGGAGAGCGAACCACACCGGCAGCTGGGCGAGGGAGCGGGCGAGGCGGCGACCAGTGCGTGGCACCCATAAGTGCTCGCTGCCGAAAGCACCCGTACTGCTCGTCAAGCCGAGCCAAGAAGCCGGCCATGGCCGGTTCTTGGCTGGACCGGCAGTGGGCCGGGTAGGTGGCGCTGTGTAAGTTTTTCTAAACTGTTTTTCTTTTTCTATTATTCTGCAACTTTGTGGAGTTTTTAAAAATACCAAAACAGTTTCAAAAATCACCAAACTGCTCCTGGTCCATTGTTGGAATATTTCCAACATGAAACATTTTGGTTTGGCAATATTTGGGCATTTGAAATATTTTATATAATTTGAAATGCTCAAACTCAAATACCTATGATTTAATTCAAAGACCTTTGGATGACCTAGAAAATGGTGCACCACTTTTGGCAGAGGCTCTGAACCAAAGCAAAGATGATGAGCATTTTTGAAGGCATTTTAGGTTCATTGAAATAGTTTTTAGTAAACCCTAGTTGAATTAAGAGGGGTTCTGGGGGTTTTCTGTCTTCCCCATTTCAAATTTCATGGAAGTTAAACATGATGCATGGATGCAATGCCACTAGTTACAAGCAAGCTCTAGGGCTGTGACAACTCACCCCCACTAAACAAGAATCTCGCCCCGAGATTCAAGACGTGAGGTAAGAGGAAAAGGGGAGGTCACAAAGCTATCACAATATCCATGATCCATTTGCCCTTCTCGAAGATGTTGATTCACTCCATCATCTTGGTCTTGACGTCTTTGCTTTCGAGAACTTCATCCAACACGACAACGGCAAAGAGGAACTCTGCAGGAATCGATCTTCCTGAGATCGAGCACTCAAGATTAATTCATGGAATGAGATGTTGAGACATCTCGAGTTGAGACCCAAAACACATCGAGAGGGATGGAGGAACGACGACGGGGTTTGATTTGGTGGGCAACAATTCCACGCTTCGAAAGATGGTGGAATGGTGGATGGTGTCAAGGTGGCGAGGAAATATTTACCAAGATCCCATAACGGGGTACCTTGGAAAAAGTGACGCAAGAACTATTCCCTTAAGTGGCAAAAGAATTACTTTTGATCCATAGATCATTGACAATCCTCGTACCAGCTTAAGGCAATTTACAATTGATCGTTGAAAGAGTTCAAGGAATGGCATACCCAGACTAGGATGGATGATGTGGACTACCTTGTTGAAGACAACGCAATGGATGATTTTGCTTGTCATTGGAGGTGGAGGGAACCAATGGTAGGACCATTTTGAGGATGATCTTGAATGTAAATTACTAAGAAGGCAGCTCATAGTGAAATGGCATAAGGACGGTGCAAGCTGGGAACAAAATGCAACTGTTGGAATGTTCCAACCATCATATCTGCCTGAGAGTCAGATCCGATTGGTGATAGGATACTTCAGACCCAACAGGTCCGAAAGAAAGGTTGCAACACAAAACCGACGAGATGACGCTATGCGAGATTCTCGGGAGTGAACTATGATAGCAAACTCCAAGACATGAGCTGGTTCTGCTACAAACCCATGAACACGCTGTCCAAGACAAGCATGACCACGTAGTAGTCTTATGATAAAAATACTACCGAGTTCAGGTTGGGAACCATCATCGAGGGTAACGAAGTCCTAACATAAGTCATGACTAGTTGTTATGAAGGAACTCCTTCTCCTTGAACAAATCAATCGGTGGCTTGGTGTGCTAGGAACACATATGGAGTGGAGGCGGCCAACCTATCAAACCATAGAGCACTTCGCACGCATGACCGACTTGGGATGGTACCATAGGAAACAAAACAAACCTTTCTCAAATTCATGGCGGCAACTTACACCTAAAGCACATGAATTCGAGGAAGTTACTACTTTCATCCAAACATATGCTTCATGAACGGAACACGAAGAAATGCTTACACAAGTTTCCAACACTAGGTTGATGTTCAACATGACTCATGGGGGAGACAAGATGCTGCTGATGGGCTCAACAACAACTCATCGAAATTTTCATATCACTGGACTTCCACCATCATGTGAACACGGTGATAGCATTGGTCAGACCAAAAGATGTAATGGTGTATGCTCAAGGGATCAACCACGAGTAGGACAACATTACGAGCATCGTTGGTACTGATTTGATTTGGCGATAGCCCACACTCAAATCAAAGGATTGATAAGACAATAGGTCCAAAGAATCGATCACAGAGACCAATCGATGAAGATATCATCTTTCTTCAACACACACTACACAAGAATATCCCTTTGAACGAACTAAGTTAGGCAAGCTTTTATCTTCCAATTCTCCAAGTTGTTATCTAGCTTAACCAACTAGCCTGTGGATATCCAACATGTATTCTTAGAGAAAGGGTGGTTCACAAGAAACCAACTTGATCACGAGCTCAACATAACAGTCAGGGGACAACCTGGTAGTACTACCGAGAAGATATTCGGAAAATCACAAACCACCGATATGTTACTAAGCTCGAGAACAACCTTGCTTTTCAGGGCAAGATGATATGAACAATAAGCAAGGGATTGAATAATCCTAACTCATTGTTCGGAGAGTGCACCGGAAAATAGGATTAGGTAGCACGATCACTCTTAGAATGATGATTGACTAACCAACACGCTAAGAATGAGAATATTGTCCATTAGCTACCAAGCAACGAGTTGCTCGGAGCATTGATTTCACACATCACAATTCACTTGTCGGCATTCCGGTTACATTAGCACGGGACCGAGGAATGAATAATGATAGCTAGAAGTATCACTGCGCCAAGAATTCATAAAAGAAGGTGCAATTCTCGTGTTCCCGACATAAAGTGGGTAATACTTCAAGGTAGAATGTAACCAAAAGCTGGATTGGCATTTGATCTGCGGAATACAACTGCTTTGGACCCAATCCTAGATATGGATGAGGTAATCGAGTTTGTTTCTCCAGTCATTCGTGATGTAATGGCTTGACTGACCACATGAGTAAGAGGGCATCGATGAACACAATGCACACATACTCTTGACTATCAATTGATAGACGAAGGTCGGAATACAACTGAAGAGGGACAACTCAGAGGAACATATAACTTTTCGAGTTGTGGATGCATAGATTAGTATGTCGAACAAAGCTCAACATTCCTTCCGGATAATCCATGCAGAGAAGGTAGAACTGGCAGATTCACAATATAGAATGGAGAACTCATCGAGGCCACTTCTGTTGTGGTCTTTTGATCCAACAAACTTCTGCCATAAGTGGTTCATGGTATTTGGAAGAAGGATATACCACGGACCTCGAGGACTATTGCAAGGTTACTAATATCCTAAGGAAGCTAGCAATTACTATCAACATTAGGTAAGTAGGGTGAATCTCGGGTTCGAGAACCCAGGAATAGATTGCCTACTAACTAATCACATCACGGGATGCTTTCAAGAATAATGGCCAAAATCATTGCACTGGGGATACAAAAGCATTGCTAAATTGCTAGGCGACTTCCTAACACCTAGGGTCATAATAATAGTTCCAACATCTACGCCGAGGCAACAAAGTACCTCAACTTACCGATTAGTGTGCTTATTCTGACCAAAAGGACATCGGGAACAGAAGGAAAGGATTTGCAAATGCATCAGACTATTTAGAGACCTGGGATGACTCGGACAGCATAACGGCTGTAAATGCTCAAAATGATTTGGGACATCCTGCAAAAATGGTGGAATAACCACTCAACATCACAATATCAAGGTTCCGAGATCAACAATTATCATACAGAAATAGTAGGAACTGAGCTGGGCTTAAAACCAACAATCTTAAAGGTCTATGGATTAGTAACACGTCATCCTGATAGATAGATAAGAAGCCTAGTTCCTAAACCCCGTAGAAGAGAAGAGGATGACCTGCATCAAGACCATGAGGTATAAGGAGTAAAAAGAGCCTTACGCTCCTTCCACAATCAATTCCCTTACATAACTAAAGCATTTCTAGACACAAGTTCGACCAGTTTGGCTTGGTAATCCCACAGCAAATAAAGGCTCTGATACCAACGCTGTCAGGACCCCGATTCCAAATTACATCGATCCAGCCGGTAACACCTCATATCACTTTGCGGCCTCGCGCACGGTATTCCCACGGGTGTCGCCTTACCATGGCCTGGGACCATTTGCGCCTTTTGGCTCACGTATATGATAGTGTTGCTAGCATCCACATGATAGGGAACCCCGGCCGACATGGCTAGTCGTGAACCCAAAGTGGCGCTTAACCTATGGGGACAGTATACATGAATCACATCGAGCATGTCGGTCATCAACGTATAAATTCGGGCTATAGCACTGGCTAACAGGACTCGGTATCCCGGCTGTAGCGGACTACTATCGCCGAAGCACGAGACTACATTTCCCCATATGAGAGGCTGCCAAGGATAAACAACTAGTTTGTCGGATCCCACACATACCAAGCATTTCAAACATACACACAATATGCTCAATATGTGTAGATACAACATGGCATCACAACATAACTCTACAACTCAAATATTTATTCATTAGGCTCCGAGGAGCAAAATATTACAAACATGGGTCTCATGACCCAACACTCAGAGCATACAAGTCAAAGCACAAGCGGAAGCTAAACATGTCTCGAGTACGCATAACTATAAATGAAAAAGGCCGAGAAGCCCGACTATCTACCAGATCTCCGCCGAGGGCACAAGATCGTAGCTGAGGTAACAAGCTAAACGTCAAGTCCAAGCGGAACTACTAGCCAGACCGACGCCTCTCGCAAAACATAAAATAAGCAAACGCAGTACAAATGTACTCAAAGAAGACTTACATCGTAACTAACTACATATGCATCATTATCAATAAAGGGGTGGTGGAGTTTGACCGCAGCAAGCCAGCTTTGACTGCAGGCTATCCTAAACTACGATCGCAAGTAACCCTTTTGAGGTGGCGCACACGAGTCCACATATTCACCATATCAATACACCACTATGGATTCGCTTCCGTCTCCCTACGAGAACGCCATCCATAGCACTCATGCTTATCTTGCGCATTTTAGGGTATCCACTTTCACTTGTCTATGAACTGGTGTAGGCAACCCAGAAGTCCTTCTCCGTGGACACGGCTATTCGAATAGATCATGTTAACCCTGCAGGGGTGTACTTCTTCACACACGCTCTCACCACTTACCGCCGTTTACACGACATGTACTCGGCAACCTTCAAGCCGGAAGCCCAACGTGGTGTCGGCCACGGCCTACCTAAACACACAAGTCCCTAGTCCAGTCTATCGCCTATTCGGGTTCCATCCGCAGGAGTCCGCCGAGGTTTCCCATACAGCCCCGAACGATGTGTGCAGGGTTCCCGAGACACCAAACGGGCGAATCGGTACATCAACATTTGCCTACCGCAACACAACCCACCCCTATGGTCAGCGCTATGCGGCCCCCAAAGATGCTACAAACACCGTAAACTACTTGCAACTCCTGACCGAGGACAAGAGTGGTTAAGAAGCCGAGAGGGTCCATTGGTTTGGGCCCAATGCGTGGTAGTAACTGCTTCATGGATCACAAACACGTAACTCAGCCTCGAGGACGGCTGCAATGAGACAACCCACCATGTACTCCTACATGGCCTCTCACCGCTACCTTTACCAAATCGTGTTCATACACTTAGCTCACACAAGAGGACATGTTCACACAACCATTCCAATTCATTCCCGATGAATCAGACCTGACTCAACTCTAAGCAAGAGTGTGCATGACAACAAGCATGAATGAGTAGGCACAACAGGGCTCAAACAACTCCAACTCATACTAGTGGGTTTCATCTAATTACTGTGGAATGACAGGTCATGCAGAGGATAAAGGGGTTCAGCTACCGCAGCAAGTAACAGTTGAATCGTTGTTGTCCTAATGCAGTAAAATAGAGCAGGAGCGAGAGAGTGGGATTATATCGGAATGAACAAGGGGGTTTTGCTTGCCTGGCACTTCCGAAGATAATATAGTTCTTCATCGGTGTCATCGAATTCATCGCTTAGACGTCGCTCATCGAGAGGGACAATTACCGCAAACAAGAGAGAA
Organism: Aegilops bicornis; assembly: GCA_021605145.1. Lineage (NCBI taxonomy): Eukaryota > Viridiplantae > Streptophyta > Magnoliopsida > Poales > Poaceae > Aegilops > Aegilops bicornis. The sequence continues at coordinate 361,689,199 of CM038674.1, read as the reverse complement.
CACAATCAATGCAATGCACATTCACATGAATGACATGTCATGTTAAGGTACTTAATTCACCTAATGCAATATCTAGCCAAGTTAATTGAAGTGGAATTCAAACAAGAATAAATTCCAACTCCAAATGTTATTTCATAATTTGCCCTAATCATGATTCATCCTATTCGGTGAGGTTAACTTGTTCAAACATGCATGATCATGGCATAAACAGATTCTTCATATTTTCTGATCATTTTTCATATATAACTTATTTCATTCTCGAGCTACGGTTGAATTTATATGATTTTTAGAAGTTTGGGGTATTTTCTGAAATTTCCTGAATTAAATTAAATCCGTAAAAGGTATAATGCGTCACCGACGCCGAGAATGACGTCATAGTCAACGGGGACGTCCATTCAAACCTGACTGTGGGTCCAGGTTGTCAGGGTAATTAGTTTAACTAAAAATTAATTAAAACTAAACCTATTTAGTTAACAGGGCTGGGCCCCACCGCCATCGACTCATCGAGTCAACCAGTGGCCCACCGTGGTCAAAGTCCACGCCGGCTGCACCGGCGTCTAGCCGCCCAGCGAGCTGGCGCGGCGAGAGTGGTTTTAGCCACTCCGTGACCAAATGGGCCATGGAGGGCATCTAGGAGGAGCCGGGACATGCCGCAACACTTGGTGGGGTTAGCTGGGTTGGGGTGGCGGAATCGGCGCCATGACGACCTAGGCGACGCCGGAGTTCTACCAAGGCGAACTCGGGGCGAGGGTGTTCGGTGAGGTGCGGGGAGTGCATGGTTAGGTGCGGCGCAGTGCGGGGAGTGCGTTAGACACCGAGAGTTGGCCCGTGGGTGGCCGGGAGCACGTCGGCGACGAGCTCCGCGGCGGTGAGTGCGGTTGAGCTCCGGGAGGTCACTACACAGCTCGGGAGCAAGAAAGGAAGGGAGGGAAAGGTAGCTAGGCTCACAGGCAACTCGGAAAAGCACTCAGTGCGGTCGGGGACGGACCGGAGCGACGACGGCGTTGAAAGGGATCTCCGGCGACGGCGAACCCAAGGCGAGGTCGGTGCGGTGGCCTCAGTTCACTTGAGCATGCGGGGCCTCGGCTATCTCGGGGTAGAGGAGGGTGGCGGAGCTCCTAGACACGACGAGGAGGGGTGAGGACGGCGGGAGGCGTCACGGCGACGGCCTGGCTGCGGTGGCGTCGGCCATGGCCGGGAGCGCGAGGGAGAGGAGCCGGGAGGAGAGGAGGTGTCCGAGGGATTCGGGGAGAGAGGAGAGCGAACCACGCCGGCACTGGGCGAGGAGCGGGCGAGGCGGCGACCAGTGCGTGGCACCCATGCGGTGCTCACGCCGAAAGCACTGGTTGCCTGCTGGCCGGTCGAGCCAAGCAGCCACCGGGCGTGGGCTGGCCGGCAGGTGGGCCGGGTAGGTGGCGCCAGGTAAGTTTCTCTAAACTGTTTTCTTTTTCTATTATTCTGCAACTTCTTGGAGTTTTTAAAAATACCAAAACAGTTTCAAAAATCACCAAACTGCTCCTGGTCCATTGTTGGAATATTTCCAACATGAAACATTTTGGTTTGGCAATATTTGGGCATTTGAAATATTTTATATAATTTGAAATGCTCAAACTCAAATACCTATGATTTAATTCAAAGACCTTTGGATGACCTAGAAAATGGTGCACCACTTTTGGCAGAGGCTCTGAACCAAAGCAAAGATGATAAGCATTTTTGAAGGCATTTCAGGTTCATTCAAATAATTTTTAGTAAACCCTAGTTGAATTAAGAGGGGTTCTGGGGGTTTTCTGTCTTCCCCATTTCAAATTTCATGGAAGTTAAACATGATGCATGGATGCAATGCCACTAGTTACAAGCAAGCTCTAGGGCTGTGACATTGACTTTTCTTCATTTTCCGGTCGTCAGATCCATCCGCCACAGAGCCAATGGAGACCGAGGCCGCCGGCGAGGAGGACACGCGCGGCAATACTGACGATGCCGCTGCCATCAGAGAAGAAGCTGGCGCTGACGAGCCCTCCGGCGAAGAGGCCGCCAAGGCTGCCGCCGTAGAAGCTGGCGAGGGGTCCGGCGATCGCGACCGACGGCCCCGAGGTCGCAGGAGCGCCAGCGCCACGCCGACCGCCGATCCTCCGCCACTGCGGCAGCTGTCGGTCTCCGAAGAGCCCCAGCCCGCGCCTATTTGAAGGTCGGCGATGGCGTCTTCATCAAGCTCCCATGGGCGCCGAGCTCTGTGGCACCGGCCAAGGAGAAACTTTGATGAAGAGCTGCTCGCCTCATTGGATCGACGCTGGTCGACGACCAAACAAAGAAGAACGGCGAAGTCCGAGGAGGAGCAGCTTGTGGAAGCTGCTATCGCTCTACCGCTACCGACAAGCCAAGATGGAATCCTGTGAAGCGCTTGTCGCCAAGGCGGAGCAGACATCGAGAAGCGCGCGGAGGAGCTCCGGGGTCTCAACCAGGAAGCTCTCCGGTCCTTGGCAGAGGAATGGGAGCGACTCGCCGAGGAGCGCAAAGCCTTCCTCCTCGAGAAGGCTGAAGCTAAGGAGCAACAGCGGCTTGCTACCGAGAAGCTATCTGCACAGGAAGGCGAGTGGCGCAGAGGAAGGTTAATCTTGACAGCCATGAGGAGGATCTAACCACGCGCGAGCAAACATTTGGCGGGGCTCTCAAGGAAGCAAAGGATGCTGCCGCAGCTGCCGAGGCCGCCAAGAAGGAGCTGGAGACGAAGGTGATGCAGCTGGAGGCCAATCTCAAGGAGAGCGGCGAGGAGCTTGCTGCACTCAAGCATGAGCGCCGAGAAGGACGCCTACACTCTTGGCGAGCTGCAGGCCGTCTCGCCGAGAGGAGCAAGGAGCTCAGCGCCGCCAAGGACTCCAACGCAGATCTTGAGTTGAAGCCGACCACCTTGACTCAAATGGACGGGCGCCAAGGAGCAGGAGGTGGCCTTGAAGGAGAAGATCAAGGCCGACGAGGCGCCGCTGGCGAGTGGCCGCCGCCTGTAATACCTTTAGGGAGAATGTGGAGCACTGGACCGAGGGTCTCGTGGATATTGCCGCAGCCATCGACAGGGAGCTGCCGCAGCTGGGGATGGTGGATCTTGGATATTCCTCCGATGAGCACCTCCGACCCAGCGCCAAGCTCAACTTGTTCTTCAAGGGCGTGCTGACGGCCCTCCAAATGACTCGGAAGAAATCCCAAAGCGGCTGGCCGAGGAGTCGCGCCAGATCTGCGCGGGAGCTCTTCAAAAGGTGCTGATGAAGGTGGCCTTCCGCAATCCAGGCCTCAACCTCACCAACGTCCTCAAGTCCTTGCCGCTGGATGCTGATGTGGAAGCGCTCAAGACCCTTGTCGCACCCATCGTGGACAGGGTGAGCGGGATCAAGAGGGTTGAGGGCAATCGCGTAGATTAGGCCGCCCGCTTTCTCTTTTTCTTGCCGCTGCTGGTCATGTTATGAGAACAATCTATTAGAGCTGCGACAAGCTATCTTGTAATATAACTCTATTTCGGGTAGCAATTGCTATGTTATTTCCTTTACTTGGTTCCTTCCTTTGTATGTTTTGCCCCACGCTTTTAGGGAACTTGTCACACAGCACTGGGTCATGAGCGCTGAGTGCGAGCGTCAAGATTTGGCGGTCTTGCTGACAAGAAACCTTGTCGCAACTAGTCGCAGCTCACTTAAGTTGTTGAGCGGACTCGAAACAAAGTAAGGGCGCAACTAGCTACGAGTTGGTTCCTCCGCACATGTGTTTTCCATACAAAGTACGGTCGTTCGAGGAAGATAACTTAAAAAATTTAAAACTAATTGCTCAAACTTTAGCAACTTAGCTTTTCTGTCGTTTGCTTCCTGGTAAGGCTAGACTTCCAGAGATCAATTTCCTCTTCTTGCTCTGTCCGGTTGATGGCGTTACAGATGGTTGAGTCAGCTTGAGCACAAAAATCCCTGGTTCCATTGTGTAACTTAAGTGTGGCGCACTTGACGAACCATCGGCAATGTCGTTCTGAGCTCTTGGAACATGTTCCATTTGTAGGCCGTCAAAGTGCTCTTCTAGCTTTCTCACTTCATCAACATAAGCTTCCATCAACGGACTCGATAACTCTTGTTCGGTTGGCGGATGACAAGCTGTGAGTCACCCCGACAATGAGCTTCTTGATCCCAAGGTCTCATCATGATCTCGAGACCGGCAAGCAAACCTTCATACTCTGGAGTATTGTTTGTTGCTTGCTCCTTGGGAAAGTGCATCTGGACTATGTACTTGAGGTGCTCTCGAGTGGGTGCAACAAGTAGCACGCCAAGACCGGGCGCCTTTGCAGCGAGAAGGCACCATCAAAGTACATCAGCCACTCTTTGCTTGCTTCCTTGATGGGGATGCTCGTTTCGGAATCTCTTCATCTTGTGTTGGCGTCCATTCTGCTATGAACTCCGCCAATGCTCGCTTTGGATAGTTGAAGTGCTCTCAAACTTGAGGCCAAAGCTTGACAGTTCCAAAGTGCCCACTCGACATTCCTGCTGTTGCCTCTGGATTTTGCAAGATCCTCTTGATGGAAAAGCAGTGACGATCGTGTGATCTCATGTGCTCGGAAGTAATGGCGCAGCTTTCTCGAGGCCATGAGGAGGCCGAAAAGCAATTTCGCACACCGTAGTACCTTGACCTAGCCCCCTGCAGAAGGGAACTGACAAAGTAAACTGGGCGCTGCACCATTCTTTTCTGCATTTTCTCATGCGTCTGCGCGGATCCATCCTTGTCAGGACCAGAGCTTGCCGGTGAAGCCCCCTGCTCGTCGATGGATGCATCTGCCATGGTTGCTAGCTCATCATCCGCCTCCCTCTCTACTACTAACGCATCACTAACCACTTGATTGGTTGCCCCTATATATAGCAGCAACTTCTCTTATGGCTTAGGTGCGAGAAGTGTTGGAGTGGAGGACAGGCATCTCTTCAAGTCCTGCAGCGCAGCCTCCGCTTCCGGAGTCCATTTCATCAGACCCGCCTTTTTCAAAATTTTGAAAATGGCAGGCGTTCAGCAGACCTAGAGATAAACCTGCTGAGAGCAGCCACATAACCGGCAAGTCTTCGTACATCCTTGACGCGCTTTGGTGCTTCAATCTGCTCAATGGCCTTGATCTTGTCGGGATTGGCTTCAATTCCCCGCTGAGACACGAAGAACCCGAGAAGCTTCTTTGGAAGGGACTCCAAACACACACTTCTCGGGGTTGAGCTTGAGGTTGATCTAAGCGCAGATTTGCAAAGGTTACGTCTAAATTTTGAAAAATAGTCGCCTTGTCCTTGCTTTAGACCACTCTATCATCCAAGTATGCTTCCACATATCTGAGCATTTGCGGCTCAAAAGCGTCATGGACTAATCTTGAAATTGATGAACAAGCATTCTTTAATCCGAAAGGCATCCGTAAACAAGATATGTGCCACATGGGGTGATGAATGCGGTCTTCTCCTCATCCTCTTACGCCATGAAGATCCGATGATATCCTCGAGTATGCATCCAGAAATGAAAGCAAATCACATCCGCCGTGGAGTCAACAATCTGTCGATGCGCGGCAAGGGAAATGGGTCTTTGGGACAAGCTTTATTGACATCGGTAAAGTCGATACAAAGCCTCCATTTCCCGCTTTGCCTTGGCGCATACAACTACAGGATTGGCCAACCACGAGGGATGGAGCACTCCTCGACAAGGCCTGCTGCTTCCAATTTCTTGATTTCTTCTGCGATGAATTCTTGGCGCCCACCGCACGCTTCCGACTTTCTACTTGACGGCCGCGATGAGGACAAACGGCAAGATGGTGCTCAATTACTTTCACAGGAACACCGGGGATGTCGACGGTTGCCACGCAAACACGCCGACGTTCGCCAGGAAAGCAACGAGCGCCTTCCTATTTAGGGTCGAGAGTGGCACCGATGGTGAAGGTACCACCGGTCACCTCCTTGGCGGACACCTTCTTGGTCTCTGGTGGAGCTGCCATCGTCTTCTTACACTTGTCGGTGGAGCTCGATGGTGCGTCCTCGACGGTAGCGCAGCACTCGAAGAGGTGCGCTTGCGGAGTGGGCATCGAGCTCTTGCGGACTTGGTCTTCTTCTTCGCCCGGGAGCTTCGGTGCAAATGGCTTGCAATCTGCTGCACCGCTGCTTCGGTAGATTTTTTCGGCGCAGATAAGAGCATCCTTCTTGTCGCCAGGACAGAGATGACACTTATCGGCCTGGCATCTTCAAAGATGTTGTATGCATAGTGAGAGGCTGCCATGAATTTGGCGAGTCTTTGGGACGGCCAAGTATCCCATTGTAAGGCAATGGAAAGTCAACAACGTCAAAAGTGACCCTCTCGATCCTGAAGTTCAACTTCACGCCAAATGTCACCGCAACGTGATCTTTCCTTCGCTTGCTCCTTTCCGGATTGATTCCTTGGAATGTGCGGTCTCTTCAAGCTCGCCATCGTGGATCTGGAGTTTCGGAGCACCGCGGAGGAGATCAGGTTCAAGCCGCCCCGCCGTCAACTAGCATCTTAGTGACCTTGAGGTTGCGGATAGTTGGTGAAACCAACATCGGCAAGCACCCGACCGCGATTCTGCGATCGTGGTGGTCCTCAATATCAAAGATGATAGGCGTCTTGGACCATTTCGAGACTTGCGTGACTCGACGGATGGTTACGCCGCATTGACTTCCGCATCCACTACTTGAGATGGCGGTGTGAAGTATCTTGAAGCACCGCCGTCAGCCAACGCATTGTGACTTCGTGGCTTTACGGAACTCCTGCTCATCGGTCTCGTCATCATTCATGTCTTCATCATCGCCGTCGTCTTCATCCTTGTCGCGCCGCTGAGGTCTGTCTCCTGCCGCTTGCTTGGCCTTGCCGTGGCGTCCTCCTCGGCAGGGACGTTTCTTGCTAGCTCCTCCGCACCTTCACAGGCCTTCTCCTTGTCGCGTCGCTCAGATTCAGCCTTTTGCTGCTCGACAAGCTGCTCGACCTTTTGCAGCTCTGGAGGTCATGGCCCTTGGTGCGGTGGATCTTGCAAGATCGCTTGTTGGAGCAAATCACCGCTTGTCGGCGACCGCCACAGCTGGCGGTTGGTGCCAGCGGCAACCTCCTTGCCGGAGCTACCAGCTTTGGCTTTCTTGGCGCCACCTCCGTTGCGGACTGCTCAACAACTAGCACATCTTTGCCTTTCTTCTTCCTGTTGTTCCGCGCCGGTTTTTTCTTTGCGGGCGGTCTCCTCACTATCGAGATCCTCCCCGCTTCAGTATTCTCTCAGAGTCTCCTCCCTTCCTCAAAGACGTGCACACTTGTCGGCCAGGGCATATAGCTCAGCGACGTATCTAATCTTGCACATCGCCATCTCCTCCGCATCCTGCGGGTTTCGCGACGCTCGATGGAACGCGCTGACGATTACCGCGGCAGGTGGACATCTGAGATGTTGTGTCTGTGGCTGAATCTCTGAATGTACTTGCAGGGCTCTCCTTCCTTCCGGGCGGCAGATGAAGGTCGCTTTCTTGGCCATGGGGCTTGTGGCGCCTTTGTAAAGGCGCCGACAAACTGATGGCATAGGTCTGCCCGGGAGGATATGGAGTTGTCCGACAAGTGCATGAGCTAGGATCTGACATTGGGCTTCAGCAGCAGCGGGAAATAGTTGGCCAGGATCTTGTCGTCCCACCCCCTGGCAGCTTGCACCGCGATGGTGTAGATGCTGAGGAACTCCGACGGATGCGTCTTGCCGTCGTACTTCTCTGGTACGTCTGGCATGAAATTCTTCTTGCTGGGCCACTGGACTTGCCGTAGCTCACGAGTGAACGCAGGGCAACCTACCGCGTACGGCAAGTCGTCCGGTTCCCCTGGCGCATGCATGTCGACAGAGGGCCTAGCGCGCTGGTCGGATTGACGCCGCGCTTCTCTTCGGCGCTCGATGCGAGTTCGAGCGTCTTCTTGCTGTCGTTCGTATAGAACTTGGCGCTGATCGCGACGAGGTCGTGGATCCGGCGATGCGGTGGAGTCATTGCCGAGGTGGATCCGGCGAAGTCGGCGATCTTGGCCTTCGGGCGGAGAGTGCATGGTGGTTGCACCCCACCGGTTTTGTCGCCACCGGCTCGTGCTTAGCAGTCCTGCCGCGGCAACGATGCACTTTCGGCTGCCATGAGCTGCCGCTGCTGGCAAAGCCGATGAGACTCTGAATGGTGGCCCTCCATTCCCTCGACCTTGTCGGCTGTTGGAGGGTAATCCAGGAGCAGTTGAGCTCTCGCCAAAGCTTCTGCTGGAGTGGTGGGTGGCAGTGGCGAACGGCGCGAGGAGCGGGATATGCTCGGACTTCTAACTATGTTAGAAGGAGCAGTATCCTGTCCAGGCGACCGTGCCTCGCTCGCGCCAGCATGTCGGCGTGCATGCTGGCCTTTTGCATCCCGAGATCCACCAACTCGATCTTGGTCCAACGAGCGTATGGCGTTGTGAATACCATGACGCTGTCGGTCCCGCGCCTCCTGAGACGGGCGCGGTGCATGTACGGACGCCGAGGTCTGCGCAGCCTTGTCCTTGGACTTGGCAGTACCGTGGGCTCCCCCGTCGACGTCCATTCTTCCGCCGGCGTCTACCCCACCACCCATTTGCTCCGGTGGTGGTGGGTTCGACATGACGGAACATCTGCCGCCAAGCCTTCTTCTTCGTGGCATGTCGATGAAGATGATGAAGATCTAGCTCGTGTGGACGCCGGATCAGGTTCACACAATCTCGACGCCCCCTACCTGGCGCGCCAAAGATGTCGGGGAGGCTGATCTGGCCCACGAACACCTATGGGACCGGCAGACCGAGCCCCTTTCGGTTCGGCGGGGGGCGGAGGTCGCACGAAGAGCAGATCGAGGCGGTTACACACGAGCGGTTTACCCAGCTTCGGAGCTCTCCGGAGAGATAACACTCCTACTGCTGCATGTCTGGGTGTATTGAGTTCTTGCTCAGGAGCGCTGAGTGCTACAGTACACACAAGCTGCTAACGAGACCCAGCGTGAGTGTTGTCTGGCTTCGAGCCTTTCGAACCCCCCCCCCCTACGTTGCGCATGGGCCTCCTTTTATATGCTAAAGGGGTCTCCGACAGGTGGCAACGTAGACAAGGGTAAAAATGGAAAAGGAGTGGTTGGTACAGCTACTTGTACAGTGTACCATACCTAACCCCGACGGCGGGGGACAAAGGCATTAAATGCCCGCTCACGCCGCCCTAACAAAGGCGTAAAGGGACCGCTGTGGGGCGCCATCGCTTGCCACGATGGCAATCTTATCAGCGCCGCTTGCCACCGCGCTTCCGCTAGCCGCCTGACGGTTTTCTTGCCACGCGCTACCGAAAGGTCCTGTAGGCGACACGTTAGTGGATGTCTTTGGAGCGCAGTACAGTGGTGATGCCGCGGCAAGCGCCTTGCCGCGTTCGAAGCTTGTCGCTCATCGGGCCTTCCGGCAAGCTCCTCTTGCCGGGCCTTGTCTCCTAGGTGCCTTGGGTGGCCTTCGGCAAGCTCCTCTTGCCGGGGCTTTGTCTCCTAGGTGCCTTGGCGGCCTTCCCGGCAAGCTCCTCTTGCCGGGCCTTGTCTCCTTGGCTTGAATACTTTGTTCTTGAATGGCTCCAAAGGAACCACGGAGGACCTTGGCGGTCACCCGGCAAGCCTTGCCGCGGAGGGCTGCAACTGCCCGTGCACAAGTTCGGGATACTAGGGTACCCCTACTCTAGTACACCGAAAAGAAGTATGGTGAATGTTCAGATTACTACAGGCTGTCCTATTTAAGACAGATTCTGTTTTTGATGCATTGCTTGCTTGTTTTGATGAAACTATCGATTTCTATCAGTGGATTAAGCCATGGAAAGTTATATTACAGTAGCTATAATGAAAAAATAAAATATTAATTGGTTTGCAACAGTACTTAGAGTAGTGATTTGCTTTATTATACTAACGGATCTTACCGAACTTTTTATTGAGTTTTGTGTGGATGAAGTGATCAAGGATTGAGGAGGTCTCGATATGAGGAGACGGTGGAGAGGCAAGAGCTCAAGTTGGGGATGCCCAAGGCACCCCAAGTAATAATTCAAGGAGACTCAAGCGTCTAAGCTTGGGGATGCCCCGGAAGGCATCCCATCTTTCTTCAACAAGTATCGGTATGTTTTCGGTTTCGTTTCGTTCATGTGATATGTGCAAATCTTGGAGCATCTTTTGCATTTAGTTTTCACTTTTATTTGATGCACCATGCTGGTATGAGATAGCCCTTGGTTGATTTATAGAATGCTCTTTGCACTTCACTTATATCTTTTGAGTATGGCTTTATAGAATGCTTCATGTGCTTCACTTATATCTTTTGAGGTTTGGATTGCCTGTTTCCCTACACATAGAAAACCGCCATTTATAGAATGCTCTTTTGCTTCACTTATATCTGTTAGAGAGTAGGCATATATTTTGCAGAAAGAATTAAACTCTCTTGCTTCACTTATATCTATTTAGAGAGTTGACAGGAATTGGTCATTCACATGGTTAGTCATAAAATCCTACATAAAACTTGTAGATCACTGAATATGATATGTTTGATTCCTTGCAGTAGTTTTGCGATATAAAGATGGTGATATTAGAGTCATGCTAGTGGGTAATTGTGGATTGTGGAAATACTTGTGTTGAAGTTTGTGATTCCCGTAGCATGCACGTATGGTGAACTGTTATGTAACAAAGTCGGAGCATGATTTATTTATTGATTGTCTTCCTTATGAGTGGCGGTCGGGGACGAGCGATTGTCTTTTCCTACCAATCTATCCCCCTAGGAGCATGCACACAATACTTTGTTTTGATAGCTAATAGACTTTTGCAATAAGGATGTGAGTTCTTTATGACTAATGTTGAGTCCATGGATTATACGCACTCTCACCCTTCCATCATTGCTAGCCTCTTCGGTACCGTGCATTGCCCTTTCTCACCTCAAGCGTTGGTGCAAACTTCGCCGGTGCATCCAAACCCCGTGATACGATACACTCTATCACACATAAGCCTCCTTATGTCTTCCTCAAAACAGCCACCATACCTACCTATTATGCCGTTTCCATAGCCATTCCGAGATACATTCCCATGCAACTTCCATCATCTTCATATACATGACTTGAGCATTTATTGTCATATTGCTTTGCATGATCGTAAGATATCTATCATGATGTTTTCATGGCTTGTCCGTTTTTTGATGTAATTTCTATGCTAGATCATTGCACATCTCGGTACACCGCCGGAGGCATTCATATAGGGTCATACTTTGTTATAGATATCGAGTTCTAATATTGAGTTGTAAGTAAATAAAAGTGTGATGATCATCATTATTAGAACATTGTCCCATGTGAGGTTATCAAAATAAAAGTGGCCAAAGAAGCCCTAATAAGAAAGGAGAGGCCAAAGGAGCCTATAAAAAGGGAAAAAAAGAGAAAAAAGAGGAGAAAAAAATGAGAGAAAGGAGAGAAGGTACAATGTTACTATCCTTTTACCACACTTGTGCTTCAGAGTAGCACCATGTTCTTCATATAGAGAGTCTCTTGAGTTATTACTTTCATATACTAGTGGGAATTTTCATTATAGAACTTGGCTTGTATATCCCAACGATGGGCTTCCTCAAATGCCCTAGGTCTTCATGAGCAAGCAAGTTGGATGCACACCCACTTAGTTTCAGTTTGAGCTTTTATATGCTTATAGCTCTAGTGCATCTGTTGCATGGCAATCCCTACTCCTGGCATTGACACCAATTGATGGGCATCTCCATAGCCCATTGATTAGCTGCGTCCATGTGAGACTTTCTTCCTTTTTGTCTTCTCCACACAACCTCCACCATCATATTCTAATCCACCTATAGTGTTATATCCATGGCTCACGCTCATGTATTGTGTGAAAGTTGAAAAGGTTTGAGAACAACAAAAGTATGAAACAATTGCTTGGCTTGTCATCGGGGTTGTGCATGATTTGAATATTTTGTGTGGTGAAGATTGAGCATAGCCAGACTATATGATTTTGTAGGGATAAACTTTCTTTGGTCCTGTTATTTTGAAAAGACATGATTCCTTTATTAATATGCTTGAAGTATTATTGTCTTAATGTCAAATGATAGACTATTGCTTTGAATCACTCGTGTCTTAATATTCATGCCATGATTAGATTATGTGATCAGGATTACGCTAGGTAGCATTCCACATCAAAATTATCTTTTTTATCATTTACCTACTCGAGGACGAGCAGAAATTAAGCTTGGGGATGCTGATACGTCTCCGTCGTATCTATAATTTTTGATTGTTCCATGCCAATACTCTACAACTTTTACATACTTTGGCAACTTTTTATACTATTTTTGGGACTAACATATTGATCCAGTGCACAGTGCCAGTTCCTGTTTCTTGCATATTTTTTATCTCGCAGAAAATCCATATCAAACGGATTCCAAACGGGATAAAAATGACAGAGATTTTTTTGGAATATATGTGATTTTTGGGAAGAAGAATCAATGCAAGACGATGCCCGAGGGGGCCAGGAGGCAGGGGGGCGCCCCTGACCCTCGTGCCCACCCCGTAAGGCGGTTGGTGCCCTTATTTCGCTGCAAGAAAGCCAATATCCGGATAAAAATCATGTCCAAATTTTAGCCCAATCGGAGTTACGGATCTCCGGGAATATAAGAAACGGTGAAAAGGCAGAATCAGGGAAAGCAGAAACAGAGAGAGAAAGAGAGACATATCCAATCTCAGAGGGGCTCTTGCCCCTCCCATGCCATGGAAGCCAAGGACCAGAGGGGAAACCCTTCTCCCATCTAGGGAGAAGGTGAAGGAAGAAGAAGAAGAAGTGGGGCTCTCTTCCCCTCTCTCCCGGTGGCACCGGAACGCCGCCGGGGCCATCATCGTCACCGCAATCTGCACCAACACCTCCGTGATCTTCACCAACATCTCCATCATCTTCCCCCATCTATCTATAGCGGTCCACTCTCCCGCAACCCGTTGTACCCTCTACTTGAAATGGTGCTTTATGCTTCATATTATTATCCAATGATGTGTTGCCATCCTATGATGTTTGAGTAGATTTTCATTGTCCTATCGGTAATTGGTGAATTGCTATGATTGGTTTAATCCGCACTATGAGAATTCCTACGCGAAAATTGGGACATTTTTGCCTGGCACCCTTCAGAAATACCAGGAATCCCACGCCGGCTGGCAGAGCACAGCCTAAATATCCTAAAAGGATTCAAGCCAGTCAAACAAGCTCTTCGGCGTTTCTCCGAACCCAAGAGACAGGCCATGGGAGAGGAGCTAGCCAAACTATTGGAGGCCGGATTCATCAGAGACATTAAACATCCGGACTGGCTAGCAAACTTGGTAATGGTACCAAAGAAGGACAAATCCTGGCGCCTATGTGTCGATTTTAAGGACCTTAACAAGGCTTGCCCAAAGGACCCCTTCCCCCTCCCCCGCATCGATCAAATTATCGACGCTACCACAGGACACGATTCATTGTGTTTCCTCGACGCATACTCCGGCTACCACCAAATTAAGATGGCAGAGCCAGACCAAGCCGCAACGGCATTCATCACTCCATATGGCCCATTCGCTTCAACACAATGCCCTTTGGGCTCAAAAACACCGGCGCAACATATATCAAGCATGATTCGTACATGTCCGGCAAAACCAGATCGGCAAAACCGTGGAGGCATACATAGACGATGTGGTCGTCAAATCCAAGCATGTTGAAACCCTAGTCGACGACTTGAGGCTCACATTCGATAATCTCCGAACATATGACATCAAGCTCAACCCGGAAAAATGCGCTTTCGGCGTACCAGCCGGAAAGCTCTTGGGCTTCATTGTATCCGGTAGAGGAATTGAAGCAAACCCAGCCAAGATCCGAGCTCTGTCACAATTGGATATCCCCAAGGATCTCAAACAAATACAAAATTGATCGATGCGTCATGCTCTAAGCCGCTTTATCTCCAAATTTTAGGAGAAAAGGCATTACCCCTTTATCGCCTCCTCCGACGCACCGACCACTTCGAGTGGACGGATGCTGCCACGGCCGGACTCGAAGAAATCAAAGCCATATTGGCAACAAATCCGGTCCTGGCCGCGCCCAACATGGGCGAACCAATGCTATTATACATCGCAGCAACCCATCAAGTTGTAAGCGCGGTGCTCGTTGTTGAACGAGAAACGGACGGACACAAGTTCCCTCTCCAAAAACCAGTTTACTACGTGTCCACTGTCCTAACTCCATGCAAGTCACGGTACCCACATTATCAAAAGATAGCATACGCGGTGTTCATGGCATCCCGGAAGCTGCGACACTACTTTCAAGAGTGTTCGATAACAGTAGCCTCCGAAGTACCTCTTAATGACATTATCAACAACCGCGATGCAACAGGCCGGATTGCTAAATGGGCCATTGAGCTCCTCCCGTTCGACATAACCTACAAGCCACGGCGAGCTATTAAGTCGCAAGTTTTGGCTGACTTCATCGCCGAATGGATCAAGCCGAACTCCCTAAAGAGTACGGCGCATATTCCAATCGGATCATGCACTTCGACGGCTCCAAAATGTTGACCGCACGGGGTCAAGGCGCTGCTCGACGTCCCCAACCGGAGATACAGTCCAATACGTACTTCAAATAATGTACACGGACTCCAACAACGCAGTCGAATATGAAGGCCCTTCTACATGGTCTCCGGATGGCAGTCTCCATGGGCATTCAACGCCTAGAGGTGCGCGGGGATTCGAACCTCGCGATATCCCAAATAAATGGGGACTTTGATGCCAAGGATCCGAAAATGGCAGCTTATCGCAATGCCGTCCTAAAAATGTCATTTCGGTTTGAGGGGCTCGAATTTCACCATATAGCCCGGATAACAACCAGTAACAGACGTGTTGGCACGCATTGGCGCAAAGCGCGATGCTGCCCCCCAACATTTTCCTAGAGAGGCTTTTCAAGCCATCCGTACTATGGGAGGGAGAGTCCGGAAATAACAACCCGGACCCAACCACACTGCCCCACACCGAACATTCCGACACAGTTGGCGGTCCCGCCAACGAAATAACACCATCAGCCCACGAAATAATGGCAGTCATCGCCCCGTGGACAGAACCATTCCTAGCCTACCTAACTAGGCAGGAACTTCCCGAGGATCAAAACGAGTCCCGCTGCATAGTGCGGCGGTCTAAAGCCTACAAGGTCCATGAGGGAGAGCTTTATAAGAAAAGCACAACCGGAGTCCTTCAAAGGTGTATCTCCGAAGAGGAAGGGCGGAATCTCCTGGCTGAAATTCATGCTGGACTAGGTGGGCACCATGCCGCAGGTCGGGCCCTTGTAGGCAAGGCCTTTCGTACATGATTTTATTGGCCGACGGCCCGGGCAGATGCTCAGGACTTAGTCCAACTATGCGTCGGTTGCCAGCTCTTTGCTAATCAAAGCCACATGCCACCCACCGCCCTCAAAACTATACCCATCACCTGGCCCTTCATGTCCGGGGCTTGACATGGTTGGACCCCTTAAAGGAGGAACCCACAAGCAAAAATACCTATTGGTCATGGTGGATAAATTCACCAAATGGATAGAGGCCAAGCACAGTAAAGATGGCGAATCCGGACCGGTGATAGACTTCATATCGGGTAGTACACCGTTACGACGCCCCCATAGCATCATCACCGATAACGGCACGAACTTCACGGCCGACGAGGTCAAACTCGTGCAAAACATGGGCATCAAGCTCGACCACGCTCACCTATCACCCCCAAACTAACGGTCAAGTCGAGCGAGCAAACGATCTAATCATGAGCGGCATTAAACCCAGGCTAGTGCGGTCCCTCAAGGAATCTAACACGCACTGGGTAGAGGAGATCGACTCCGTACTCTGGGGGCTGCGGACCACGCCGAATCACACTACCGGATTCACACCATTTTTTATGGTATACGGCGCAGAGGCAGTTTTGCCCTGCGACATAATTCATGACTCACCTCGCGTGTGCATGTATGAAGAAAGAGAAGTCGAGCTTGATCGGCAGGACAGCTTGGACGCCTTGGAGGAGGAGCGTGACGTGGCAAAAGCTCGTTCCGCATTCTATCAACAGCAGGCTCGAAGATATCAAAGCAGGGAAGTACGTGCCAAAGCTTACAATGTTGGCGAACTAGTTCTACGTCTGCCGGACAAGAAAAAGGACAAACTCAAGCCCAAATGGGAGGGTCCCTTCATCATCGACTAAATCCTGACCGGCGGAGCGTACCGTCTGCGAAACGCATCGGATAACCGACTCAAGCCGAACCCATGGAACGCAGCCCGTCTCCGAAGATTCTACGCCTAGCGCCGGATTCTGAGTTCGTCTCCTTCCTCCGTCTATATTTTATACTTTAAGTTGTCTTTTATTTCTCTCCTTCTTCCTCCTTTTTCCGAAGCCGTTAAAGGCCTGCTTATGCATTGTTCACACACACTTGACGCGCTTATCCGCTCATTATACTCGAGGGCTTCTTTAATGAAGCTTATTTATACGGGCTTTATGCCCAACACATGTGTCACACTTCCGCATGTACCTTGTATTCACCATTATATGCATCGATATGACTTAAGTTTTGGCCAAGCTGGGTTGCTCGGCTCTGTGCTTACCCCTACGCTCCCAATTGTTCGCTTAGGTGGTAAAGGGAGCACCTCTGCGATTGTTACCGGGTCACCGGACGTGTACCTCAGACCGGGTGAAGCCGAAAGCTAGCGTTCTTAAGGGAATATTCGGTCGGTGAACTAAAATACGATTTTTATTTTTCATTTATCTGCCCCGGATGCTTTTCTCGCTTTTCGTAGTCCGGACATGCACTTTAGGGCATGCCTCCCAGGGAAAGGAACCCCTAACGGAACTATTCTGCCTGGAAGATGTTTTACTAACCATGTAATATTACATAATTAGTTGGGCACTTGTCTGATAAAGCAGCCATGACCCCTACGCCTGGTCTCCACGCATGCCCCGGTTTTTACATAACCGCGAGGGTATTCGGACACACTCCGGACTATTGGGTCCCGAGGTTGAAGCGAAAAGGTCCGCTACGACAAACGATCTACAATCTGGCTAGAAGGCATTTTATATGTCATTTTACATTACACAGTCAATTTGACTGATTGTATTCCTCTTCAATGCCATCTAATAGGCTGTCTAGTTTACAGTCTTGCTGGGAATACTTTATGCCAACTCTACTTGGCCGCATACACTAAGCTCACAGGATCTCCTTCCCGTCGGACCCCTGAGTCCGACCTCGGTCATGTGGTTTGGGTCCGCCGTGTACCGCGTCTTCACCATGGCCCAGCCTCCTCGGGCGCCTTTGACGATAGGCCGATATCTTCCATAGTCGGAAGCGCCGCGTGCTCCTGAAGCTTCTCTCGCAAGCTCTCCAGGACCTTCGGCAGTGGAGATATATGGCCACAAGGCACGGCGACGCTTTTCATCACCGCCGAACTCGCTCGCGGCTGCAATAGCTCGGGAAGAAGGTCACTTTCGTGGGCAGGGCATTTCCTCCGCAGGATGACCCGTGAGCATACCTCTGAGACCTAACTCGTTTGTTGACTTCCTCGCTGAACTCTTTTTCAAGTTCGCTCAAGCACTTACTATAAATGTCGCGACGAAGTCGCCGATTCTCCTTCACGGAGTCGCATACCGGGCACGAACATCCTTTAGTTCCTCACCCACCGGGTGTTGGCATCCTGGAGATTATTTTCTCTTGCCTCACCCTTGTAAGCACATTCTCGCCGCCTTCAACCGGCAAGAAGAGCTGTTGCTTGTCCGGATCTAGTCTGGCGCCATCTGCAATATTATTGTCGATTTACACACACGCCGCACTTCACAAACTACTTATCTTTTGAAGCATATATTACGGAGGGGTCTTTGTGGCTCCTCCTCGAGCGGCTAGTGCGGCCTCAAGTTGGGCCTTGCATTCTTCAAGCCCCGGGACAGTCGGGTATTCTTTTTTGTAAGATCCTCAGATAACAAATGATCCTTAAATCAGTTATTCTAACTATTTTAAGTCTCGGGGCTCTGCATATATAATCACAAATTTCCTCACCCGTATGTCCTTTACATACTGCTCCGTGGCTCTGGCTAGACCATCTTGAGCGGCACGGAGGTGCGCATATCCCGAATTGAAGGCATTCAATGCCTCTTGGGAGAAACACGCGTCACAAAGAACTGTCCGGCGGCGCCTGTGATTCATGGCTCTCTCCACCTCGGAGTTGGTGGCGGACAATCTATCGGCATCCTCTGTCGGAGGAGCGTCCGACGCACGCCTCATGCTCGCCTCCGCTTCGACCCGGCTTTGGAGCCCGGGTCATGGAGGCTCGATTATAACCTCTCCGGGACATGGGTCCGGCGAGCGCTCTTTTTCCTGAAAAGAGCACCAGTGTTAGTACGCCTTCCAGGTATCAATCCTGGGAATATGGTGACGCGCCATACTGTTGCCGCGGCGTTTCGATCCAGACCGCACTTCCTTTTAGCTTCTGGGCTGTGCTGCCTTGTTGGCTAGCCGCTGGCTCGGCCTCCTCGCCTCAAGGCACCTCTCGCGAAACACCATTGGTACACGGTGATAAAAAATAAGCACGGACGGGTCATTATCGAGTATTGGGACCTCGGTCTCGCCACTGTGAGGCTGGAAGTATTCCGGGGTAATCGGCCGTAATGGCAACCAAGGCATTATTGATGCTCAATTGGTGAAATACCCCATCAATCAGCTCCACCAATATGTCCGGATCCTCTTGGGAGGCCGGATCGAGGAGCCTTTCTGGATCCTCGGGTTGTGGAGGCGGGCTGTTTATGTCTTTGACGGCCTGGCGCAGTTCCTGCGTCAAAATCACAAATGAGATACCTAACCACGGGAATACGGATCGGATGTGCAAAAAAGAAATGTCCGCTTACCCAGCTTCAAGGATTGTTCATAGAAAATCCGTTCAATGAACTAACACGGAGAAAATCTTCCTCTTCTCCCTTGTACATCGCGGACAAGATCTTCACCAGATCGGCGACCGATCCCGGCCCCTTACGGCCATGACGGGTGGCATCGTCCTCCCCGTTGAAATCCCACATGGGGTGGGCCCTATCTTCGGAGCGGCTGCACCCCGCATAATACATGTGGCCATGACACCGATCATGGTCGATCCGAATGAGCCAACAATCTTATTCGGCTCATCGTAAAGGACGCCCCGCTGCCTTCCCTCCGGGGTTCCGCTGAGCCAACTCAGCGCTTTCTTCAAAGGAGCATTGCTGAACTCCGGGAGACCGATCCGAACAAGATCCGGCAGTGGGACGTCTTCTATATAAAACCATTCTGAAGGCCAGTCTTCAGACGCCTTCTTCGGGGTTCCGGATAGATATCTGGTCCCGGCGATGCGCCACAGCTCAGCTCCGCCCACTTGATATATTGACCCCTCATGAGAACGGGGCACAAGGCAGAATAATCTCTTCCAAGCGCAAAATGAGCCTCGACGCCCAAGAACAGTTCGCAAAGGGCCACGAAGCCCGCGATGTGCAAAATGGAGGCAGGCGTAAGGTGGTGCAACTGGAGGTCAGAGAACTCCAAGAGCCCCCAGAGAAACGGATGAATTGGAAATCCGAGTCCTCTTACTAGATAAGAGAAAAGGCATACCCGCTCTCCTTTGGAGGGATCGGGGACACTCTCCGCTTGCTTTCCGCCCTTATAGGTGGCGAGTCCGGCTCGAACCGGAACCATGAATGCCGGGGGAAGAAATCCCTTGGTTTGGAGTGTCACTAGCTCGCTATGCGGATCGAGCATCTCTCCCAATTTCAGTGCCGAGGGCTGGGAGCGCTAGAGGAGGAGCAGCGTCATTGTCCATGATGGAATGGATTTTTTTCCAGAGGCGCCCGATGAAAGCTCATGAGGATGGTGTGACTCGGATCTAGATCCTCATCCCTTTTATAGGCGGCTCATTTGCGTAGCTAGGGGGATAAGTGTAAAAATACCCTGGCTTTTCGCATTCATTCAAACACGTGGAAGACGGCCATTATTGGGCGTGGAAGCCAAGGAGCGCATCATTTATCAGAAGTCGGACACTATTCGACAAGTATATGGAATTTGGAGAAGAACCCGCCTTGCAATGCCGAAGATAATCTACGCGCCAGACTCATCGCCATTGAAGCCTGGTTCGGGGGCTACTGAGGGAGTCCTGGATTAGGGGGTGTCCGGATAGCGAACTATCACCGCTGGCGGACTCCTGACTATGAAGATACAAGATTGAAGACTTCGCCCGTGTCCGGATGGGACTTTCCTTGGCGTGGAAGGCAAGCTTGGCGATACAGATATGTAGATCTCCTACCATTGTAACCGACTCTGTAACCCTAACCCTATCCGGTGTCTATATAAATCGGAGGGTTTTAGTCCCAGAGGGATCTAACAACAATCATACCATAGGCTAGATTCTAGGGTTTAGCCTCTTTGATCTCGTGGTAGATCTACTCTTGTACTACCCATATCATCAATATTAATCAATCACGAGTAGGGTTTTACCTCCATCGAGAGGGCCCGAACCTGGGTAAAAACATCGTGTCCCTTGTCTCCTGTTACCATCCGCCTAGACGCACAGTTCGGGACCCCCCTACCCGAGATCCGCTGGTTTTGACACCGACAGGGCCCTTGCCTTGCTCCTCGGTTGTGAGTTTGCCAGCCTATTTGAGTACACTACAGTTACGGTTGGTGTGGTTGCGAGGCTTGTCTGAGGTACCATGGATTTGGCAAGGCCAATCCAGGATTTTGTCGAGTGCGGTCGGGCCGTCCCAGTTCCCTTTAGAGGGTTTCTTCCGCGTTCCCAACTTTGAGTTGCTGAATCCGGCATTTACTGTTGTGTACTCGGATTTACCACCATTGTGACGACGTTTGTTCTTGTTGTGTCGTGGTTTCCCGTTTCCGTCCTGGATGATACGTCTCCAACGTATCTATAATTTTTGATTGCTCCATGCTATATTATCTTCTGTTTCGGACATTATTGGGCTTTATTATTCACTTTTATATTATTTTTGGGACTAACCTATTAACCGGAGGCCCATCCCAGAATTGCTATTTTTTGCCTATTTCAGAGTTCTGCAGAAAAAGAATATCAAACAGAGTCAAAATGGCATGAAACCTTCGGGAACGTGATTTTTGGAACGAACATGATCCAGGAGACTTGGACCCTACGTCAAGAAAGAAAAGAGGAAGCCACGAGGTAGGGGGGCGGGCCTACCCCCCAGGCGTTCCTCCACCCTCGTGGGCCCCCTGTTGCTCCACCGACATACTCCTTCCTCCTATATATACCTACGTACCCCCAAACGATCAGATAGGAGCCAAAAACCTAGGTTCCACCACCGCAACCTTCTGTACCCACGAGATCCCATCTTGGGGCCTGTTCCGGAGCTCCGCCGGAGGGGGCATCGATCACGGAGGGCTTCTACATCAACACCATAGCCTCTCCGATGAAGTGTGAGTAGTTTACCTCAGACCTTCGGGTCCATAGTTAGTAGCTAGATGGCTTCTTCTCTATTTTTTGGATCTCAATACAATGTTCTCCCCCTCTCTCATGGAGATCTATTCGATGTAATCTTCTTTTGCGGTGTGTTTGTTGAGACCGATGAATTGTGGGTTTATGATCAAGATTATCTATGAACAATATTTGAATCTTCTGAATTCTTTTATGTATGTTTGGTTATCTTTGCAAGTCTCTTGAATTATCGCTTTGGTTTGGCCTACTAGATTGATCTTTCTTGCAATGGGAGAAGTGCTTAGCTTTGGGTTCAATCTTGCGGTGTCCTTTCCCAAAGGATGAGGGGCAACAAGGCATGTATTGTATTGTTGCCATCGAGGATAACAAGATGGTTTTTTTTTATCATATTGCATGAATTTATCCCTCTACATCATGTCATCTAGCTTAAGGCGTTACTCTATTCTTATGAACTTAATACTCTAGATGCATCTTTGGATAGCGGTCGATGTGTGGAGTAATAGTAGTAGATGCGAGGCAGGAGTCGGTCTACTTGTCTCGGACGTGATGCCTATATACATGATCATACCTAGATATTCTCATAACTATGCTCAATTTCATCAATTGCTCAACAGTAATTTGTTCACCCACCGTAAAATACTTATGCTCCTGAGAGAAGCCACTAGTGAAACCTATGGCCCCCAGGTATATCTTCATCATATTAATCCTCCAACACTTAGTTATTTTCGTTGCTTTTTTACTTTGCTTTTATTTTACTTTGCATCTTTATCATAAAAATACCAAAAATATTATCCTATCATATCTATCGGTTCTCACTCTAAGTAAGTGACCGTGTAGGGATTGACAACCCCTTATCGCGTTGGTTGCGAGGATTTATTTGTTTTGTGTAGGTCCGAGGGACTCATGGCGTAGCCTCCTACTGGATTGATACCTTGGTTCTCAAAAACTGAGGGAAATACTTACGCTACTTTGCTGCATCACCCTTTCCTCTTCAAGGGAAAACCAGCGCAGTGCTCAAGAGGTAGCAAGAAGGATTTCTAGCGCCGTTGCTGGGGAGGCTTACGCAAGGTCAAGTGAAGATTTGGACTCCCGACAACGAGCCATTTCTGGCGCCGTTGCCGGGGAGGTCTACGCAAAAGTCAACATACCAAGTACCCATCACAAACCCTTATCTCCCGCATTACATTATTTGCCATTTGCCTCTCGTTTTCCTCTCCCCCACTTCACCCTTGCCGTTTTATTCGCCCTCTCTTTTTCGTTCACCTCTTTTTTGCTTGCTTTTTGTTTGCTCGTGTGTTGGATTGTTTGTTTGTCACGATGGCTCAAGATAATAACAAATTGTGTGACTTTACCAATACCAACAATAATGATTTCCTTTGCACTCCGATTGCTCCTCTTATCGATACTGAATCTTGTGAAATCAATGCTGCTTTGTTGAATCTTGATATGAAAGATCAATTCGCCAGCCTTCCTAGTGAAGATGCCGCTACTCATCTAAATAGCTTCGTTGATTTGTGTGATATGCAAAAGAAGAAAGATGTGGATAATGATATTGTTCAATTGAAGCTATTTCTTTTTTCTCTTAGAGATCGTGCTAAAGCTTGGTTTTCGTCTTTGCCTAAAAATAGTATTGATTCTTGGAATAAGTGCAAAGATGCTTTTATCTCTAAGTATTTTCCTCCCGCTAAGATCATCTCTCTTAGAAACGATATTATGAATTTTAAGCAACTTGATCATGAACATGTTGCACAAGCTTGGGAGAGGATGAAATTAATGATACGTAATTGTCCCACTCATGGTTTGAATTTGTGGATGATTATACAAATTTTTTATGACGGATTGAATTTTGCTTCTAGAAATCTTTTAGATTCGTCCGCGAGAGGCACTTTTATGGAAATCACCTTAGGAGAAGCTACTAAAATCCTAGATAATATTATGGTTAATTATTCTCAATGGCACACTGAAAGATCTACTAATAAAAAAGTGCATGCGATAGAAGAAATTAATGTTTTGAGTGGAAAGATGGATGAACTTATGAAATTATTTTCTAGTAAGAGTGTTTCTTATGATCCTAATGATATGCCTTTGTCTACCTTGATTGAGAATAATACTGAATCTATGGATGTGAATTTTGTTGGTAGGAATAATTTTGGTAACAACGCGTATAGAGGAAACTTTAATCCTAGGCCTTATCCTAGCAATTCCTCTAATAATTATGGTTATTCCTACAACAATTCTTATGGAAATTTTAATAAGATGCCCTCTGAATTTGAGACTAGTGTTAAGGAATTTATGAATTGGCAAAAGAATTTCAATGCTTTGCTTGAAGAGAAATTGCTTAAAGTTGATGAATTGGCTAGGAACGTTGATAGAATTTCTCTGATGTTGATTCTTTAAAACTTAGATCTATTCCTCCTAAGCATGATATCAATGAGTCTCTCAAAGCCATGAGAATTTCCATTGATGAGTGCAAAGAAATAACCGCTAGGGTGCGTGCTAAGAAAGATTGTTTTATGAAAGCGTGTTCTTCAAATTTCTATGAAAATAAAGATGAAGATCTAAAAGTTATTGATGTGTCCCCTATTAAATATTTGTTTTGAAATATGAATCTTGATAATGATGGGACCGAATACGATCCACCTTTACCTAGAAGGCGTTCCAAAATTTTGGAGTTTTTAGATCTTGATGCAAAAATTGGTAAAAGTGGGATTGAAGAGACATTAGAAGCTAATAAACCCACTATTTTGGATTTTAAGGAATTTAATTATGATAATTGCTCTTTGATAGATTGTATTTCCTTGTTGCAATCCATGCTAAATTCTCCTCATGCTTATAATCAAAATAAAGCTTTTACTAAACATATCGTTGATGCTTTGATGCAAACTTATGAAGAAAAGCTTGAGTTGGAAGTATCTATCCCTAGAAAATTTTATGATGAGTGGGCACCTACTATTAAAATTAATATTAAATATCACGAGTTCTATGCTTTATGTGATTTGGGTGCTAGTGTTTCCATTATTCCCAAAACTTTGTGCGATTTGCTAGGTTTCCGTGATTTTGATGATTGCTCTTTAAGCTTGCACCTTGCGGATTCCACTATTAAGAAACCTATGGGAAGAATTAATGATATTCTTATTGTTGCAAATAGGAATTATGTGCCCATAGATTTTATTGTTCTTGATATAGATTGCAATCCTTCATGTCCTATTATTCTTGGTAGACCTTTCCTTAGAACGATTGGTGCAATTATTGATATGAAGGAAAGGGAATATTAGATTCCAATTTCAATTAAAGAAGGGCATGGAACACTTCCCTAGGAAGAAAATAAAATTACCTACGAATCTATCATGAGAGCCACTTATGGATCGCTTACCAAAGATGGCAACACTTAGATCTATCCTTGCTTTTATGCCTAGCTAGGGGCGTTAAACGATAGCGCTTGTTAGGAGGCAACCCAATTTTATTTTTAGTTTTTTGCTTTTTGATTCTATTTAGGAATAAATATTTGATCTAGCCTCTGGTTAGATGTGTTTTTATGTTTTAATTAGTGTTGGTGCCAAGTTAAACCTATAGGATCTTCTTGGATGATAGTTATTTGATCTTGCAGTAATTTCCAGAAACTTTCTGTTCACGAAAATAATTGTTAAAAATCACCAGAACGTGATAAAATAGTGATTCCAATTTCTTCTGATAAATAAACAAATTGCCTATGTCTTCCTATTTTGTCTGATTTTGTGGAGTTCCAGAAGTTTGCGTTAGTTACAGATTACTACAGACTGTTCTGTTTTTGACAGATTCTGTTTTTCGTGTGTTGTTTGCTTATTTTGATGAATCTATGGCTAGTAAAATAGTTTATAAACCATAGAGAAGTTGGAATGCAGTGGTTTAACACCAATATAAATAAATAATGAGTTCATTACAGTACCTTGAAGTGGTCTTTTGTTTTCTTTCGCTAACGGAGCTCACGAGATTTTCTACTGAGTTTTGTGTTGTGAAGTTTTCAAGTTTTGGGTGAAAGATTTGATGGATTATGGAACAAGGAGTGGCAAGAGCCTAAGCTTGGGGATGCCCATGGCACCCCCAAGATAATCTAAGGACACCATAAAGCCAAAGCTTGGGGATGCCCCGGAAGGCATCCCCTCTTTCGTCTACTTCCATTGGTAACTTTACTTGGAGCTATATTTTTATTCACCACATGATATGTGTTTTGCTTGGAGCGTCTTGTTTGAGTCTTTATTTGTTAGTTTACCACAATCATCCTTGCTGTACACACCTTTTGAGAGAGAGACACATGATTCGGAAATTATTAGAATACTCTATGTGCTTCACTTATATCTTTTGAGTTATATAGTTTTGCTCTAGTGCTTCACTTATATCTTTTAGAGCATGGCGGTGGATTTGTTTTATAGAAACTATTGATCTCTCATGCTTCACTTATATTATTTTGAGAGTCTTAAAATAGCATGGCAATTTGCTTTAATTAATATCATGAGAAATTTGATGCTTGATAATTGTTTTGAGATATAAAGGTGGTAATATCATAGTTGTGCTAGTTGAGTAATTGTGGAATTGAAAAATACATGTGTTGGAGTTTGTGATTCCCGTAGCATGCACGTATGGTGAACCGCTCAGAACGTAAGTCGGAGCATGAAGTATTTGTAGATTGTCTTCCTTTCTGTGGCGTTCGGGATCGCGCGATGGTTAACTCCTACCAACCCTTCCCCTAGGAGCATGCGTAGTAGTACTTTCCTTCGAGGGCTAATAAATTTTTGCAATAAGTATATGAGTTCTTTATGACTAATGTGTCCATGGATTATAATGCACACTTACCTTTCCGCATAATTTTCGAGCCTCGTCGGTACTGCGCATTGCCCTTTCTCACCTTGAGAGTTGGTGCAAACTTCACGGTGCATCCAAACCCCATGATATGAGACGCTCTATCACACATAAACCTCCTTATATCTTCCTCAAAACAGCCACCATACCTACCTATCATGGCATTTTCATAGCCATTCCGAGATATATTGCCATGCAACTTTCCACCATTTCATTTATCATGACATGCTCCATCATTGTCATATTGCTTTGCATGATCATGTAGTTGACATTGTATTTGTGGCAAAGCCACCGTTCATAATTCTTTTATACATGTCGCTCTTGATTCATTGCATATCCTAAGACATCACGGAGGCATTCATATAGAGTCATATTTTGTTCTAAGTATTGAGTTGTAATTCATGAGTTGTAAGTAAATAAAAGTGTGATGATCATCATTATTAGAGCATTGTCCCAAGTGAGGAAAGGATGATGGAGACTATGGTTCCCCCACAAGTCGGGATGAGACTCCGGACTAAATAAAAAAAAGGCCATAAAAAAGGCCCAAAAAATGAGAGAAAAAGAGAGAAGGGACAATGTTACTATCCTTTTACCACACTTGTGCTTCAAAGTAGCACCGTGATTTTCATAATAGAGAGTCTCTCATTTTGTCACTTTCATATACTAGTGGGAAATTTCATTATAGAACTTGGCTTGTATATTCCAATGATGGGCTTCCTCAAATGCCCGAGGTCTTCATGAGCAAGCAAGTTGGATGCACACCCACTTAGTTTCTTTTTGAGCTTTCATACACTTATAGATCTAGTGCATCCGTTGCATGGCAATCCCTACTCCTCGCATTAACATCAATTGATGGGCATCTCCATAGCCCGTTGATTAGCCTCGTTGATGTGAGACTTTCTCCTTTTTTGTCTTCCCACATAACCCCTACCATTGTACCTTATTCCACCATAGTGCTATATCCATGGTTTGCGCTCATGTATTGCGTAAGAGTTGAAAAAGCTGAAGCGCGTTCAAAGTATGAATCAATTGCTTGGCTAAAACTGGGGTCGTACATGATATGAATATTTTGTGTAGGGAAGATGGAGCATAGCCAGACTATATGATTTTGTAGGGATAACTTGCTTTGGCTATGTTATTTTGATAAGACATAATTGCTTAGTTAGTATGCTTGAAATATTATTGTTTTTATGTCAACATTAAACTTTTATCTTGAATCATATCAAATCTAAACATTCATGCCACAATAAGAAGAATTACATTGAAATCATGCCAAGTAGCATTCCGCATCAAAAATTCTGTTTTTATCATTTACCTACTCGAGGATGAGCAGGAATTAAGCTTGGGGATGCTTGATACGTCTCCAACGTATCTATAATTTTTGACTGCTCCATGCTATATTATCTTCTGTTTTGGACATTATTGGGCTTTATTATTCACTTTTATATTATTTTTGGGACTAACCTATTAACCGGAGGCCCAACTCGGAATTGCTGTTTTTTGCCTATTTCAGAGTTTCGCAGAAAAAGAATATCAAACGGAGTCCAAACGGAATGAAACCTTCGGGAACGTGATTTTCGGAACGAACATGATCCAGGAGACTTGGACCCTACGTCAAGAAACAAAAGAGGAAGCCACGAGGTAGGGGGCGCGCCTACCCCCCCCTGGGCGCACCCTCCACCCTCGTGGGCCCCCTGTTGCTCCACCGATGTACTCCTTCCTCCTATATATACCAAGGTACCCCCAAACGATCAGATAGGAGCCAAAAACCTAATTCCACCGCCGCAACCTTCTGTACCCACGAGATCCCATCTTGGGGCCTGTTCCGGAGCTCCGTCGGAGGGGGCATCAATCACGGAGGGCTTCTACATCAACACCATAGCCCCTCCGATGAAGTGTGAGTAGTTTACCTCAGACCTTCGGGTCCATAGTTAGTAGCTAGATGGCTTCTTCTCTCTTTGGATCTCAATACGATGTTCTCCCCTTCTCTCGTGGAGATCTATTCGATGTAATCTTCTTTTGCGGTGTGTTTGTTGAGACCGATGAATTGTGGGTTTATGATCAAGATTATCTATGAACAATATTTGAATCTTCTGAATTCTTTTATGTATGATTGGTTATCTTTGCAAGTCTCTTCGAATTATCAGTTTGGTTTGGCCTACTAGATTGATCTTTCTTGCAATGGGAGAAGTGCTTAGCTTTGGGTTCAATCTTGCGGTATCCTTTCCCAGTGACAGTAGGGGCAGCAAGGCACGTATTGTATTGTTTCCATCGAGGATAACAAGATGGGGTTCTTATCATATTGCATGAATTTATCCCTCTACATCATGTCATCTTGCTTAAGGCGTTACTCTGTTCTTATGAACTTAATACTCTAGATGCATGCTGGATAGCGGTCGATGTGTGGAGTAATAGTAGTAGATGCAGGGAGGAGTCGTTCTACTTGTCTCGGACGTGATGCATATATACATGATCATACCTAGATATTCTCGTAACTTTGCTCAATTCTGTCAATTGCTCAACAGTAATTTGTTCACCCACCGTAAAATACTTATGCTCTTGATTGAAGCCACTAGTGAAACCTATGGCCCCCGGGTCTATCTTCATCATATTAATCTTCCAACACTTAGTTATTTCCATTGCTTTTTTACTTTGCTTTTATTTTACTTTGCATCTTTATCATAAAATACAAAAAATATTATCCTATCATATCTATCAGATCTCACTCTCGTAAGTGACGTGTAGGGATTGACAACCCCTTATCGCGTTGGTTGCGAGGATTTATTTGTTTTGTGTAGGTGCGAGGGACTCATGCGTAGCCTCGCATCTTGGATTGATAACTTGGTTCTAAAAAACTGAGGGAAATACTTACGCTAGTTTGCTGCATCACCGTTTCCTCTTCAAGGGAAAACCAACGCAGTGCTCAAGAGGTAGCACTAGACTTCTGAAGTGCCGGGTCTTCAGGGTTGTTGCTTCTACGAGCAAACCAGTTGTCTTCGCCCGTGCAAAAGTGGGTCATGAGTGAGGTAAGAGCCGACATTGTCCCCAGCTTGTCTTGGCCAAGCTGTCGGGCTAGCCATTCGTCTCAGATGCTATGTTTGAACGCCGCCCCAACATCCGGACAATTGACGATTTTGTTCTTCTTGGTCAAGAACCGATTCCAAAATTGTCGGGCTGACTGACTGGGCTGTTGGACCACATGGCTCAGGTCATCGGTATCCGGACGCCGGACACAGGTTCCTTGGAAGTTAGCTCGGAAGGCATCCTCGTGCTCTCCGAGCTCTCTATGGAGTTTTAAGGGAGGCTGTTCAGCCAATGCCTCGCTGGTCCTTTGAGTTTTAATGGTAGGTATTTTATGGAGTGGAGATCATCTCCTCGGGGCATATGAATGTGGAGAAGGAAATCTTCAATCCACACGACCGGGTCCATTGTCCCGTCGTATTGTTCATTGTTTACGGGCTGAAACCCTTCGGGGAACTGGTGTTGCATCACCTCATCTGTAAAACACATTGGGTGAGCGGCACCCCGCACTCGGGCCACGTCGCATCGGAGTTCAGCTACCATCCAGGCCCAGTGCTGCTCCCGAGATCTATCATTTCAGTCGCGCCAAGCTTGGTATTTGTCCCGTCCAGCGGGAGTGTGCCCTCTAGATACGTAGATGGATCTTGTCTGACCTGCTCTAGTGACCAGGTCGTGTCGTAGATCATATTCATATTCTGGCTACACTGCCTCCTTGCCTTCTCGGCGAGGGGGAGCGGCTGGGTATTCAGCCTCTCCAGCCGGCCTATCCCGTCCCCGAGGGGGCGGTCGGGCTGGTCTACCTAAGTATATCTTGGGGGTGCGGGCTCAAGGGCCTCGTCGTCGAATTGTGGCATTAGTTTCCGTTTTGAATAGCTTTTAGTTTGCCGCTCATAGTTGTACCCTTCTTTGGCTCCTAGGACTTTTGTCCATCTATCGTTGAGGGTGTCTTGTTCAGCTTTTAGCTGTTTCTGCTTCTTCTTCAAGCTTCGTGTAGTTGCTATAAGTTGCCGCTTGAACCGCTCTTGGTCCAGTGGGTCTTCCGGTATGATGAAGTCCTCAGCTCCAAGGCCGACCTCCTCTTCGAAGAGAAGGAGGTAGTTGCTATCCTCGGAGTCATTGAGGTCCTCGGGGTTATACTGATCCTCATGTCCTCCCGAGCCATCAATTTGTAGCTCGGGGGCAACAGGGTCGCCGAGATCTTCCATATTGTCTGAGGTATCATTTTCTCCGATGCTCATATTGCTTTCCCTGCCCCTACGCCCCTTGGATCGTCTGCGCTGTCGTTGGTGTTTAGGCAGCTCCTCGCCGGGCTTATCGCCATCTTTTCTGGGGGTGCCATCGCTATCCTTCCCATTGGTGCCATCGCCCTTTGTCGTTGGGGGTTTCCACCATGTATAAATCGTAGGTGGAGGTGGCCGTCCACCGTCTGGTGGTGGGAGGTGCAGTAGCAGTATGAGCCGTGGCATCGACATCTTCATCTATGTCGTCAGCCCCTTCAGAAGCATAGTCCAGCATGTCGTTTAAATCTTTGTGGGTGGTGGGTGGGACGTAAAATTCCCCATGGCCCATATTAAGACCAATCCGAGCATGGGTCGAGGATGGGTCATTCGTGATGTTCATCGCTTGGATTCGATCTAGCATCTCGCTTAATAGGGAGAGATCAGCTGGATCGGTATCCGGGATTTCTTCAGAGTCGACCTCTGGTATGGTGGGGTGAGGTGCGAGACCGGCCAGGGTTGACTCCCGGTCTTCAGATGTCGAAGTCAAATCCAGGTTTGATGCCGGATCCGAGGTAAGGGCCGACACGGAGATCGGGTTTTTGGGCACCTCAGGCAAGGTTGAGAACCCGGTGCAGACCAGATCGCCCCGAGCATCAGTGACATACTCTTGGTTACCGAAGCTGAACCGGTGCTCAGGGACGAAGCTTTCGACCTGGTCGAGATGACCGGCCCAGTTGGCGTGTAGAACGATGCCGCCGAATGCGAAAAGCTGGTCGAGTACAAAGATGTCCCCGGTGTTGACGCTATCTGATACGTCTCCATCGTATCTACTTTTCCAAACACTTTTGCCCTTATTTTGGATTCTAACTTGTATGATTTGAATGGAACTAACCTGGAGTATTTGTTTTCAAAGAGACTTTCCATGGTGTTATTTATGTGCGTAAACAAAAGTTCTCGGAATGACCTGAAACTCCACTAACGCCTATTTGGAAATAATAAAAAATCCTTGCAAAAGATGAAGACCAAGGGGCCCACACCCTAGCCACGAGGGTGGGGGGCGCCCCCCCTAGGGCGCGCCCCCTACCTCGTGGCCCCCCTGGAGCTCCTCCGACCTCAACTCCAACTCTATATATTTTCTTTCGGGGAGAAAAAAATATGAGGGAAGAATTCATCGCGTTTTACAGCACGGAGCCGCCGCCAAGCCCTAAAACCTCTCAGGAGGGCTGATCTGGAGTCCGTTCGGGGCTCCGGAGAGGGGGATTCGTCGCCATCGTCATCATCAACCATCCTCCATCACCAATTTCATGATGCTCACCGCCCCGTGTGAGTAATTCCATCGTAGGCTTGCTGGACGGTGATGGGTTGGATGAGATCTATCATGTAATCGAGTTAGTTTTGTTAGGGTTTGATCCTAGTATCCACTATGTTACGAGATTGATGTTGCTATGACTTTGCTATGCTTAATGCTTGTCACTAGGGCCCGAGTGCCATGATTTCAGATCTGAACCTATTATGTTTTCATGAATATATGTGATTTCTTGATCCTATCTTGCAAGTCTATAGTCACCTACTATGTGTTATGATCCGGCAACCCTAAAGTGACAATAATCGGGACCACTCCCGGTGATGACCATAGTTTGAGGAGTTCATGTATTCACTATGTGCTAATGCTTTGTTCCAGTTCTCTATTAAAAGGAGGCCTTAATATCCCTTAGTTTCCATTAGGACCCCGCTGCCACGAGAGGGTAGGACAAAAGATGTCATGCAAGTTTCTTTCCATAAGCATGTATGACTATATTCGGAATACATGCCTACGTTACATTGATGAATTGGAGCTAGTTCTGTGTTACCCTATGTTATGATTGTTACATGACGATCCGCATCCGGCATAATTCTCCATCACCGATCCAATGCCTACGATCTTTTCATATATTGTTCTTTGCTTATTTACTTTTCTATTGCTACTGTTACAATCACTACAGAACACCAAAAATATTACTTTTGCTACCGTTACTTTTGTTACCGTTACCACTACTATCATATTACTTTGCTACTAAATACTTTGCTGCAGATACTAACTTATCCAGGTGTGGTTGAATTGACAACTCAACTGCTAATACTTGAGAATATTCTTTGGCTCCCCTTGTGTTGAATCAATAAATTTGGGTTGAATACTCTACCCTCGAAAACTGTTGCGATCCCCTATACTTGTGGGTTATCAAGACTATTTTGTGGCGCTGTCTTGGGGAAGCATAGCTCTATTCTTTGAGTCACTTGGGATTTATATCTGCTGGTCACTATGAAGAACTTGAAAGATGCTAAGACAACAATTTATCCCTCAACTACGAGGGAGGTAAGGAACTGCCATCTAGCTCGCACTTGATTCACCTTACATTTTGAGTAAGCTTGAGACACCTAAACCTGCTTCTGCTATTCGTTTTGATATGTCGCATGTTATTGATGATGCCACTTCTGCTATGCATGATACTTATGATGAAACTACCTCTATGCTTGATACTTCTGTGCCACTTGGTGAATTTATTGATGAAAAAATTGCTAGGGCTAGAGAGAAAGAAATTATTGAAACTGATTATATTGATGAAAGTGATGATGAAGACTTGCCTGTTATTCCTGAGGGTTATGTTTTTGATAAAGAAGCTTCTTTAGCTATTTTAGCTTGCAAAGATAGATATGTACTCAAGAGGTTATTAGCTAAATGGAAGCAGCAACCTCTTAATGATAGAATGAAACCTGACCCTGCTTTTTCTACTTCACCTATCTGTGTTACCGATAAGGATTATGAATTCTCTATTGATCCCGATATAATTACTTTGGTTGAATCTGATCCTTTTCATGGCTATGAATCTGAAACTGTTGTGGCACATCTTACTAAATTAAATGATATAGCCACCCTGTTCACTAATGATGAGAGATCTCGCTACTTTTATATCCTTAAAATATTTCCGTTCTCATTAAAGGGTGATGCTAAGATATGGTTTAATTCTCTTGATCCCGGTTGTGTGCGTAGTCCCTGTGATATGATTTATTACTCGTGCTAAATATTTCCCTGCTCATAAGAAACAAGCTGCTTTAAGGGATATACATAATTTTGTGCAAATTGAAGAAGAGAGTCTCCCGTAAGCTTGGGGAGGCTTCTCAAGTTACTTAATGCTTTGCCCGATCATCCTCTCAAGAAAAATGAAATACTTGATATCTTTTATAATGGACTAACCGATGCTTCCAGAGATTACGGATAGTTGTGCTAGTTCTGTTTTCAGGGAAAGAACACCGGATGAAGCTGAAATTCTATTGAATAATATGTTGACAAATGAAAATAATTGTACACTTCCTGAGCCAATTCCTGAACCTATTCCTAAACCAACTCCGAAGAAGATAGGTGTTCTATTTCTCAGTCCTGAAGATATGCAAGAGGCAAAGAAATCTATGAAAGGAAAATGTATTAAAGTTGAAGATGTTAAGAATTTACCTCCTATTGAAGAAATACATGGTCTTAATCTACCGCCTGTTGAAGAAACATATGATCTTAATCCTTCACCTATTGAAGAAACTCATGGTCTTGATAACCCGACACATGTAGTAAAGGTAAATTGTCTTTATAGATATGATAAAGCTGAAATCCCTCCTACTAAAATTGCTAGCCAAAGCTTGGATGAGTTTGATAACTTTATGGTTAAGCAAGAAGATTTCAATGCTTATTTTGGTAGACAATTAAAACAAAATGCTTATATGATTGAACACTTGGGTGATTATATGGCTAATGTTAGAGGTGAACTTAACCTCATTAGTAAACATGCTTCTATGGTTACCACCCAAGTAGAACAAGTACTTAAAGCTCAAAATGATTTGCTCAATGAAATGAATAGTAAGAAAATGATTATGCTGTTAGAGTGGCTACTAGAACTGGTAAGATGACTCAGGAACCTTTGTATCCTGAAGGCCACCCTAAGAGAGTTGAGCAAGATTCTCAGAGAAATAATATTGATGCACCTAGTCCTTCTAAAAAGAAGAAAAAGAAAAATAGGACTTTGCATGCTTCTAGTGAACCTATTACTGAACCACCTAAGAATCCAAATGATATCTCTATTTACGATCTTTGAAACACAATCTGGTAATGAACATGAACCTAATGAAAATGCTAATGATGATGTTCATGATGATGCTCAACCTAGTAATGACAATGATGTAGAAACTGAACCTGCTATTGATCTTGATAACCCACAATCAAAGAGTCAACGTTATGATAAGAGAGACTTTGTTGCTAGGAAACATGGTAAAGAAAGGGAACCATGGGTTCAGAAACCCATGCCTTTTCCTCCCAAACCATCCAAGAAAAAGGATGATGAGGATTTTGAGCGCTTTGCCGAAATGATTAGACCTATCTTTTATGTATGCGATTAACTGATATGCTCAAAATGAATCCTTATGCTAAGTACATGAAAGAAATTGTTACAAATAAGAGAAAGATACCGGAAGCTGAGATTTCCACCATGCTTGCTAATTATACTTTTAAGGGTGGAATACCTAAGAAACTTGGAGATCCAGGAGTACCTACTATACCATGCTCCATTAAAAGAAATTATGTTAAAAGTGCTTCATGTGATCTTGGAGCCGGTGTTAGTGTTATGCCTCTCTCTTTATACCGTAGACTTGATTTGAATAAGTTGACACCTACTGAAATATCTTTGCAAATGGCTGATAAATCAACTGCTATACCTGTCGGTATTTGTGAGGATGTGCCTGTTGTAGTTGCAAACGTTACTATTTTAACGAACTTTGTTATTCTTGATATTCTCGAGGACGATAGTATGTCTATTATTCTTGGAAGACCCTTTTTGAATACTGTAGGGGCTGTTATTGATTGCAACAAAGGCAATGTCACTTTTCATGTTAATGGTAATGAGCATACGATACACTTTCCGAGGAAACGACCTCAAGTTCATAGTATCAACTCTATTGGAAAAATTCCATCGATTATATTTGGAGGGTTTGAATTTCCTCTTCCTACTGTCAAGAAGAAATATGATATTCTTATTATAGGGGATGTGCATATCCCCGTTGAGGTAAGATAGTGTTATTCGAAATTTCTCTGGTTTCATGTTATTCAGAATGAGTTTGTTAACAAGACTTGATCAACCTTGTTAGTGGATTCCTTTTGATGAGCATGAGATGGATGAAACTAGAAGGCACAACCTTCTGTACCCTCTTTCTACTTTCTGTTATTTAGTTGAAATAAAATAAAAATAGTATTTTTCTGTCAGTTTTCTGATTTATTCGTGCAATATAGAAATACCCCGAAAATAAAAGTTCTCCAAATGCCCTGAAAATGGAATATGATTTTTCTAGAATATTTGAGAATATCTGGCACTGAGAACACAGCAGGAGGGGCAAGCACTGCCACGAGGGTGGAGGGCGCGCCTACCTGGGCGGGCCCCCTGCCTCGTGGGCCCATGGTGGCCCTCCTCCACTTATTCCTGCACCCATACACTCCTTCTTCCTCCCACAAACACCAATATCCAGCTCAAGCACAAGTTCTAGCTCATTTTGCTGCGATTTTCGATCTCCTTGCTCAAAGCATCTCTCACAAAACTGCTTGGGGGGATTGTTCCTTGGTATGTGACTCCTCCATTGGTCCAATTAGTTTTTGTTCTAGTGCTTTATTCATTGCAAATTTGTGCTGCCTAGGTGACCATGTTCTTGGGCTTGCATGTCAAATTTATATGGTTCCAAGTAGTTCTAATGCTTGAAATAGTCTCTAGGCACTTGTAGGAGTAGTTGCTATCAATTTTATTGAGCTTGGTTCACTTTTGTTTGAAGTTACTAAAAATTTCAAAACAAATTCAGAGGAAGAAATATGCTTAGGAAAATGTTCCAAGGTGGTTCTTCAAGGAAGCAAGGACCCAGGCTTGCAATGCGTGATGCTGACGATGCGCCATCAAGGGACGCTCCAGTGCGGCCTTGTGAGTGGCCTTCAGAAAACTTTATGGATCGAGCGGGAATCAAGGAAGAATTCAACGCATATTTGCGTAACGCTGATCTTGTGAGCTTCGAGGCAGAGAAGTGCAGCCAATACCATCAACTCACTAGTTCATTTGTGAGGAGGTTTGAATTTTCATCTTCACGTAATTCTCCAACTGTCCTGTTTGATCTTTATGAAAAATCTTATACCATGGACTTAGAGGATTTTACTTGTGCTTGCAAACTTCCACAATGGGGTAGTGTTAGTGAACCCCGTAAATCTGAATTTAGAAATTTTCTTGCTAATATAACTGTGGGGGAATCTAGAGATATAGCACAAGCTACCATAGGGAGCATTCATTTTCCTGCTATACATTATTTTGCTCTCTTCATAGGTAGGTGCATAAATGGTAAAGATGAAGAATGTCATATGTGTGTCCCTGACCTTAGTATTCTTAGGAGTGCTGTGTTAGGAGAAAAATCTTATAATTTGGGAGCCATTGTTGCACGTAGGTTGCATCATAATAGATTTAATGGAGATTTCTTTGGTGGAATTTATGCAACCCGCTTAGCTGATTTTCTTGGTGTGGACGTTCGTGAGGATGACATTGAGTTGCCTCCTACTTATTTATACTATAATTCTATGGTCTACCACCAGTTTGTCGAGAGGAATGAATCACCTCTCCGATATCGCTTAATCTTTGACAGACGTCATGCTGTCCGTATTACTCTCCCTGCTCCTGCCTTCTTTGATTATCAGGCAAAAGGAAGACATTTTATTACCAGAGAGGAGGCAGACGAGTACGAGAGGAGGGAGGAGGCAGCTCGCCGCCACGCTGTAACTCAGTACGACCCCAGCTACACCTACGGATATCCGCCAGGCCATCCGTGGCAATGAACCAACTTAGGCCAAAAGCCTAAGCTTGGGGGAGTACGTATTTCCCACCGACATTACATTTATGTTTACACACACTCATTGCTAGATGTCGGTGCTCATACTCTTTCACTGTAATATCCATGCTAGTTTATTTTTCTTTTTTCTTGCTTTCTTCTTGCGTGTTTGATAAACCTTAAGGAAAAAAATTAGAGTAATTTTTAGTTAGTTTACTTTTCTTGCCATAGTAGTAATAATTAAAAGAAAACCCAAAAAGATTTCCCGTTCTTCTTTTGCTTGTTGGGAGCTTTCCCGTGTAAATAGCTTTTACTTCTTTTCTTTTCTTTGGGGGTCGATAGGAGAAGACCATGATAAAAATTGTTGAAGTAGCTCTTATATGCATTATTGTTGATATAACCAAGAGCCCATATTGCCTTGTCTTCTCATGTTTATTGAATGCTCGCAGATTCCAGATTAGTCCAATGCACATGCACTCTTATTATTATTCACATCGTTCATTCGTGCAAGTGAAGGGCAATTATGACGATATATGATGGACTGACTGAGATGAGAAAAGCTGGTATGAACTCGACCTCTCTTGTTTTTGTAAATATGATGAGTTCATTGTTCCTGATTCAGCCTATTATGAATAAACATGTTTGTAATGAAAATTAGAGATCATAGTTGCTTGTGCCATGCTTGATTAGCTATGAGTTATAATGGTTTACCTTGCGTGCCAACATGTTATTAAAATGGTTGTGATGTGGTATAATGGGGTGGTATCCTCCTTTGAATGATTTAAGTGACTCGACTTGGCACATGTTCACACATGTAGTTGAAACAAATCAACATAGCCTTCACGATATTTATGTTCATGGTGGATTATATCCTACTCATGCTTGCATCCAATGTTCATTAATTTTAATGCATGTTCATGACTGTTGTCACTCTCTAGTTGGTCGCTTCCCAGTCTTTTGCTAGCCTTCACTTGTACTAAGCGGGAATACTGCTTGTGCATCCAATCCCTTAAACCCCAAAGTTATTTCATATGAGTCCACTATACCTTCCTATATGCAGTATTTGCCTGCCGTTCCAAGTAAATTTGTATGTGCCAAACTCTAAACCTTCAAATAAACATTCTGTTTTGTATCCTCGAATAGCTCATGTATCAACCAGGGCTGCCCTTATCTTCCATGTTAGGCGGATTATTCTCAAGAGGAGTGGACTCCGCTCCTCATTCACGAGAAAATGGCTGGTCACCGGGATGCCTAGTCCCATGCTTTATGCAAACTAAATCAAAATAATTGCAAACAAAATTCCCCCTGGGACTGTTGTTAGTTGGAGGCACTCGTTGTTTCGAGCAAGCCATGGATTGATGCTTGTTGGTGGAGGGGGAGTATAAACTTTACCATTCTATTTGGGAACCGCCTATAATGTGTGTAGCATGGAAGATATCGCTATCTCTTGGTTGTTATGTTGAAAATGAAAGTATGCCGCTCAAAATATTATTTATCTCTATTTCAAAACCGAGCTCTGGCACCTCTACAAATCCCTACTTCCCTTTGCGAAGGGCCTATCTATTTACTTTTATGTTGAGTCATCACCCTCTTATTAAAAAGCACTAGCTGGAGAGCGCAGCTGTCATTTGCATCCATTACTATTAATTTATATTGGGTATGACTATGATTGGATCTCTTTTACCATGAATTACAATGTCTAGTCAGGTCCTTGATCTTTAAAGGTGCTCTGCATTTATGTTTTGCGGTCTCAGAAAGGGCTAGCGAGATACCATCTTGTTATATCATATCATGATTGTTTTGAGAAAGTGTCGTCATCCGAGATTTATTATTATGGCTCGCTAGTTGATTATGCTATTGATATGAGTAAACATGAGACCTAAGAGTTATTGTGAATGTGGTTAGTCATAATCTTTGCTGAAAACTTGAATGCTGGCTTTACATATTTACAACAAGAAGAGCAAACAGAGTTTGTAAATTTTTTTCTTTATCACTTCCAGTTTGTCAACTGAATTGCTTGAGGACAAGCAAAGGTTTAAGCTTGGGGGAGTTGATACGTCTCCGTCGTATCTACTTTTCCAAACACTTTTGCCCTTGTTTTGGACTCTAACTTGCATGATTTGAATGGAACGAACCCGGACTGACGCTGTTTTCAGCAGACTTTCCATGGTGTTATTTATGTGCAGAAACAAAAGTTCTCGGAATACCTGAAACTCCACGGAACGTCTATTTGGA
The DNA here is from genome assembly GCA_021605145.1 of Aegilops bicornis. Taxonomy (NCBI): domain Eukaryota; kingdom Viridiplantae; phylum Streptophyta; class Magnoliopsida; order Poales; family Poaceae; genus Aegilops; species Aegilops bicornis. The sequence goes on along the minus strand of CM038674.1, from coordinate 361,649,543 downwards.
AATAATAAAAAATCCTTCCAAAAGATGAAGACCAGGGGGCCCACACCCTAGCCACGAGGGTGGGGGCGCGCCCCCCTACCTCGTGGCCCCCCTGGAGCTCCTCCGACCTCAACTCCAACTCTATATATTTGCTTTCGGGGAGAAAAAAATAAGAGAGAAGAATTCATCTCCTTTTACGATACGGAGCCGCCGCCAAGCCCTAAAACCTCTCGGGAGGGCTGATCTGGAGTCTGTTTGGGGCTTCGGAGAGGGGGATTCGTCGCCATCGTCATCATCAACCATCCGCCATCACCAATTTCATGATGCTCACTGCCGCGCGTGAGTAATTCCATCATAGGCTTGCTGGACGGTGATGGGTTGGATGTGATCTATCATGTAATCGAGTTAGTTTTGTTAGGGTTTGACCCCTAGTATCCACTATGTTCTGAGATTGATGTTGCTATGACTTTGCTATGCTTAATGCTTGTCACTAGGGCCCGAGTGCCATGATTTCAGATCTGAACCTATTATGTTTTCATGAATATATGTGAGTTCTTGATCCTATCTTGCAAGTCTATAGTCACCTACTATGTGTTATGATCCGCAACCCTCAAGTGACAATAATCGGGACCACTCCCAGTGATGACCATAGTTTGATGAGTTCATGTATTCACTATGTGCTAATGCTTTGTTCCGGTTCTCTATTAAAAGGAGGCCTTAACATCCCTTAGTTTCCATTATGACCCCGCTTCCACGGGAGGGTAGGACAAACATGTCATGCAAGTTCTTTTCCATAAGCACGTATGACTATATTCGGAATACATGCCTACATTACATTGATGAATTGGAGCTAGTTCTGTGTCACCCTATGTTATGATTGTTACATGATGAATCGCATCCGGCATAATTCTCCATCACCGATCCAATGACTACGAGCTTTTCATATATTATTCTTTGCTTATTTACTTTTCTGTTGCTACTGTTACAATCACTACAAAACACCAAAAATATTACTTTTGCTACCGTTACTTTTGTTACCGTTACCACTACTATCATATTACTTTGCTACTAAATACTTTGCTGCAGATACTAACTTATCCAGGTGTGGTTGAATTGACAACTCAACTGTTAATACTGAGAATATTCTTTGGCTCCCCTTGTGTCGAATCAATAAATTTGGGTTGAATACTCTACCCTTGAAAACTGTTGCGATCCCCTATACTTGTGGGTTATCACTATCTCCGATGACCATTCGAGCCATCGATCCTTCGGCAGTCTCAAAACGGAACTCTCAGTGAAAGCACCAATGTCGGTGTAAAAACTGGCGGATCTCGGGTAGGGGGTCCCGGGCTGTGGATCTTCGATCAATGGGGAATAAGGGATGAAGGAGATGATGCTTACCCAGGTTCGGGCCCTCTCGAAGAGGTAAAACCCTACGTCCTGCTTGATTATATTGAAGTGTATAGGGTGATTACAGAGTCGATCTACCAAGTGATTAGATGAACTAAACCGTAGGTGAGTAGGATGATGTTTCTTTTCTAGCCTCTACGGACTAAACCCTCTGGCAATGAATATGTTACACATGGGAGGACTAAACCCTCTGGCACCAGGGGTACTAGGGTTACACATGGTCGGTTACAATGAAGGAATAAACATGCCGATTCTACCATCTTGACTTGGAGGACACACCAAGGCTCGAAAGGTTTCCTGTCCGGACACGGAGTCGCCTTATAGCTCGACCTTCTAATAGTCACAGAGTGGCCCACCTGTCCAGCCCACAAGAGATAGGCCGGCAGCCCGAGGACCCCTTAGTCCAGGACTCCCTCACCTTGCACGCGCCATTTTCTCCATGCTTGATCATGCTCCAATGTTCATCATTCTTGTCCATGCTTGGCCCTTCATTTATAAGCAAAACAAATCTATCCAATTTAGGCAGCATCATATTCTCATGAACATTAGAATCATTACCAAGAAACAAAAGTACCTGGTAATTTTAATTGGCGTCATGTGAGCTCTAGTAATTAAATCCAAGATATGTAGCGATGAGGGGCTGTGGGTGTAACTTTGTTAGTGATGTCCGCATCATCCTCCTCTTCTTGAATTGAAGTCATCTTCGACGAAAGCTCATCTTCCTCTCCCAAGTAAGGCTTCAAATCTGCAATGTTGAAAGTGGAACTAACCCCGAAATTTGCAGATAGCTCAAGTTTACATGCATTATCATTTATTTTCTCTAACACCTTAAAAGGACCATGAGCACGTGGCTGTAGCGACCCGACCTCAGACGGTCAAGTCTCTGTGCATAAGTGTCATCCCTGGATTGGTAATGCTGACACACACAGTACTCGAAGGATTTATAATAGAGTAGCAATCACACACTTATTACATCGAATGTCTCAAAAGAGAACTTATTACAATAAATATGGCTTAAGGCCATATAAATAAAGAACAACGGAAGGCTTGGAATATAAAGTGAGTCCATTGTTGGAGATATGCCCTAGAGGCAATCATGTATGATGATATTTCCTATGTGTTTATGAATAAAGATAGTCCTTGGACATTATCAATGATGTGTATCAGCAAGTATGTGACTTGTTTGTGGGACTATGCATTGTATGATGACTGTCCTAAAAGGTCCCTAGTCAAAAGGGCTGTGTGGACGCCTTGACCGACTAGACTGGCATATGACACGGTCGATGGCTTGGTCTCACTAGCCATGGAGCATTGGATGCTAACTGGATAATATGGACTTGGAAAGGTCTGGTCGGATTCGACGTAGTCGGATCCGAGTCGAGATAAGGTGCGAGTCGGACAGACCCAGCTATGAGGCATAACGATATGTCATCTGTGAGTCTCTAGTACAACATATCGTTCTATGTCCTAAGACCTGAGTGACACATGTACTATGGATGGTGACAGACTTGCTTTGGGCCAACCAAACGCTACTCCGTGGATCGGGTAGTTACAAAGGTAGGTTTCGGGTTTGTCGGTCCCATCTTTGCGAGACACGGTCGAGCAAGATGGGATTGCCCCTCCGATCAGAGAGATATACTCTGGGCCCCTCGTGTGATCGACCAGGAATAGCATGGCCATGCGACAAGGATTATGAGATAATCCGGATTGTGGTCGGTATCCTTTGGAACGAGAAAGAGGCCGGGTTAGCACAAGGATGACAGTCTCGCCTTTGAGCCCGACAACATATATCGTGCGGCAAAGGGAGAGAAGTGTGACACGTTATGCAGGTTCGCCTAACCAGCTTCATCGCTGCGCTTGGTGGTCGGCACGCCTTGCTAGAGGCCGCTACCAACCGTCTGGTCGGAGGTGATCCGAGCTGTGACCAAGCCGACTTGAACCTAAGGGGTCGGCGGCTTAAGGGAAGGAACCTATGAGGTTAGTTCGTAGGACACCGGTCGGATGTGATCCGAACTGGACTAGGAACGTGACCGAATAGACTTTGGGCTTTAGGGTCCGTGCGAGGCCCAAGTGTTGAGCCCGCAACGGACGCCTATATAAAGTGGAGGTGCGGCACACTCAGGCGGTTGATCGCTTCGGCGCTGCGACTAGGGTTTGCATGTGTTGCGAATAGCCACCTCCACTCGCCGCCGACTGTGTGATCGGACCTAGCAGTCCGCCGCACGACGTTCCTCCCGCACGCGCGGATACCGTTAGAGGCGGTGCACTTGCGCCGCTCCGGTGAACTCGTACGTGGGATCGGACGACCGGCCGCTCGAGGGAGATCGAACGAGGAGGAGACGATCCACGCAGACGCGCTGCCCCAACTCTTCTTCCATTGCACGGCATCGCTGGCGTCTAGTGGTAACGAACTGTGATCCATCTCCCGTAGCATGTTCCTGGATGTTCTGCGCGTAGGAATTTTTAATTTGCAGTCGACGCACCCTATCGTAGAACCCAACATCCATCAACTCCAACGGCATAGCTGAGTGCACGACAACGATCTAGTGCACCTTACTCTTCGTCTGAAAAGTATGCAACATGATACGTTGCAGCCCGAAAACGGGTCAGCACATGGAATATGCTGGCATAGTAACATAGTAGAGCAATGAACAGAATAAATGCTATCACTACATGCATATGTGGCTGGTGGAGGCTCTACGGTTAATATGTTTTTGCGAAAAGCCAAATTTTCCCTACTTCAAAGGAATATATTTCATTTAACTATCATGGTAGTTGAACAACATTGAGAAGGTTCCTCCAACTCAATCCCAATTAGAAATAATTATCAACCCAACAAATTAAATTAGAGTGATGAGATCCGTATGATAATCCAAGAACCAGATACTCAAGATGTCCATGACTAGGGACACAGCTAACCATGATTAGATTGTGCACTCTGTAGAGGTTTGTGCACTTTTCCCCACAAGACTCGATCTCCTCCGTTGGATTTCTCGCACTACATGGTGTTTGAGAAACGGATGACCGAGACACAGTCTTTCAGAAACATTAACTCTAACCCTGGGTAGACAGTACCAACCTACATCCCCTACATCTGCTAGCCTACCACTGGAAGAGGTCATGCAACATACTCAACTATGCTAGAGCCCATAATAGGTTGTGGCTGCACACAGAAGTTTCTAGCATGAATAATCTTACGATCCCTTTGATCCTGGGTGGCGGACCATAGGATGATCACACGGGTACTCCAGGATATCCTAGGACAACACTGGATTCTCCAGGTGCCCAAAACCAACAATCCACCCAGATGTGTATTAAAGTAGCCACCTTAAGTTAACCATTAATTAACAATCTCACATCTGTCATGGATTCACTCACCCAAACCATGTCTACGAGCATAGCATAGCAATATAAGCATAACGTAGAAGTAACTCCCAAGGGTTTGATAAAAAAGGGCAATAGGCTCTACCTCATCACCTACTTCCCAATACCCAGATGTTAATCACATCCTAATCATGCAGTGTTTGAGGATTGAAACTAATGCATAAAAACTGGGTATGAAAAGAGTATGATCAATGTGTTACTTGCCTTGCTGATGATCCGCAAAACCTAGTGACTCGTAGTAGCACGCTTCGCACTCTGTGAATTCTATCACAAACAAACAATAGCATACATAAGCACTCAAGCATAGGTGCAAGGGTAGAACTCAAATAAGAATATCAAATCTAAAAATTCAACTGAAGAGATTCGATCTGCAAAAAGAATCAATCAAATCGGAGCTACAGAACTAAAACTACGGTCAAAAGAACTTCGAAAGCAAATCTGCTTGAAACCAAATTTTAAATTTTCAAAACCATGTTCAAGTTGATTAAGCAGAAAGAGGGTTTCGAGACAAAGACTTTGTAGTTGGTTTCACTAGATTTGGACAAACGGTTTAGAAACGGCGGGCGTTTGAAGATCAAGGGCTAATCTGCGATAAAAGTAATCGCAGATGGTCCCTGGGCGAAAATAAAATAAAAAGAAAAGACTAACGAACGAACGTTCGCTGCCAGAACCTAAATGGCGAAAAGCGTTCGTTAAAACAAAAGAACGAACGTCCGCTAAATAACTAAATCGAGAAAACCGAACCGATAAAAAAACCCATCTAGGATTTCTAAAAAAATGATCGGTTTTTATTACCTAAACTGAAAAAAAGGCGGCTCGGATCCGGCGAACGGCGGCGGCGACTTATGCGGCGGCGTGGCGGCAACTTCTGGCCTGGCGGCGGAGCTTCGGGCGGGGTGTGGCGGTGGAGCGGGACGAGGTGAGGAGGGGTGGCGACAGCGGGGTTAAATAGGAGGGGGGGGGGTTGGGCGGCTTGGGGAAGGGGTCGAGGAGGAGGAGTCCTCCTCGGACTCGCGGCAGCGGCAGGGACGTGCGCCAGCCGGACTCGGTCGGGGCGAGGCGTTGCGGCGGCTGGGCCGGCCCGGTTCGGCCGCGAACTCTTTTTTTTAAACAGATTTCGCCGAAAAAATCCTTATAAATAAAATAAAAATCTAAAAATGCCAAAACAAATTTTCTCCGTCTAAATAAAATATTTAGAACATGATGAACATTTTCTTGGCCTAAAATGCAATTTTAAAAATATGCATATTTTTCTAACTCAAATAAAGTTGCAATAAAATCCAAATAAAATTATTTATTTGATTTTAATATTTTCCTCTAATATTTCATTTATTTTGGAGAATTCATATTATCTCCTCTCATATATTTTAATATGAAATATTTTCGGAGAGAAAAATAATTAAAACCAAAATGATCCTTATTTTGATATTGGAGAAAAATTCAAATATGAAAACGATGAAATCCCCAACTCTCTCTGTGGGTCCTTGAGTTGCTTAGAATTTCGAGGATCGCGAAATGAAATGCAATAAAATATGATATGCATGAATGACCTATGTATAACATTCCAAATTGAAAATTTGGGATGTTACAAACCTACCCCCTTAAGATGAATATCGCCCTCGAGATTCGGGTTGGCTAGAAAATAGGTGTGGGTGGTCTTTGCGCAGGTCTTCTTCTCGTTCCCAAGTAGCTTCATCCTCAGTATGGTGGCTCCACTGAACTTTGCAAAATTTGATAACCTTGCTACGAGTAACTCGGCTAGCAAACTCGAGAATCTTGACTGGTTTCTCCTCATAGGTCAGATCACTGTCCAACTGAATTGCTTCCAGGGGCACTATGTCTCTCAGAGGGATATCGACCATCTCAGCATGACACTTCTTCAACTGAGAAACATGAAACATATCATGAACTCCTGACAATCCTTCGGGTAATTCCAACTTGTAGGCCACTTCTCCCATACCTTCCAAAACTCGGTATGGTCCTACAAATCTCGGGGCTAGCTTTCCCTTGACTCCAAATCGTTGAACTCCTCGGAGCGGTGATACACGAAGATAGGCTCTATCTCCAATTTCATAGAGTACTTCCTTGCGTTTTGAGTCTGCATAACTCTTACGCTCGGTGAGCTACCTTCAGTCTATCTCGAATCAGCTTAACCTTCTCTTCTGACTCTTTGATCAAATCTGGTCCAAACAACTGACGGTCTCAACTTCAACCCACATCAACGGTGTTCGGCATCTTCTTCCATACAGGGCTTCGAACGGTGCCATCTTCAAACTGGCCTGGTAACTATTGTTGTATGAGAACTCTGCGTATGGCAAATTATCATCCCAACTAGATCCATAGTCTAGTGCACAAGCTCTCAACATGTCCTCCAGAATCTGATTGACACTCTCGGTCTGTCCATCTGTCTGCGGATGAAAGGTTGTACTAAACTCTAGCCTGGTCCCCAAAGTCTGGTGCAACTGATGCCAAAACTTTGAAGTGAACTGTGTTCCTCTATCTGATACGATGGTCCTTGGAACTCCATGCAGACATACGATCCTGGTCACGTATATCTTGGCCAACTTCGCACATGTGTAGGTGGTTTTCACTGGGATAAAGTGAGCCACTTTGGTCAAGCGATCAACTACTACCCAGATAGAATCATATCCTGATCGGGTCCTGGGCAATCCGGTGATAAAATCCATGCCAAGCTTGTCCCACTTCCATTCAGGTATCGGCATAGGCTGCAGTAATCCTGCTGGCTTCTGATGTTCTGCCTTCACTCTCTGACATACATAACATACAGCTACATACTCGGCAATATCCTTCTTCATACCAGTCCACCAGAAACGCTCCTTCAAATCCAAATACACCTTAGTGTTTCCGGAGTGAATCGAGTATGGTGAGTCATGAGCCTCCTGAAGTATTAACTTCCTGATCTCTGCATTATTGGGCACATATACACGGTCCTCAAACCACAAGGTGTCGTGCTCATCCTCACGAAAACCTTTGGCTTTTCCTTTGCTCATCCTCTCTTTTATCTCGGCAATCTCCTTGTCATCCTTCTGAGCTTCGCGAATCTTTCCCAACAATGTAGACTGAACTTCCATCGCTGCAACAAAACCTCTAGGAACAATCTCCAAACAAAGTTCCCTGAGATCATCGGCTAACTCCTTTGGCAACCCTCCTGTTAAGAGAGTATTGACATAACCCTTCCGGCTCAAAGCGTCTGCTACAACATTAGCCTTTCCTGGATGATAATGCAGTTTCATATCATAATCCTTTATGAGCTCCAACCATCTCCTTTGCCTGAGATTCAGCTCCTTCTGAGTGAAAATGTTCTTCAAACTCTTTTGATCCGTGTACACATCACAATGGTTTCCAATAAGAAAATGTCTCCAGGTTTTGAGTGCATGAACTACGGCTGCTAACTCCAAATCATGAGTGGCATAATTCAACTCATGAGGTCGAAGTTGACGTGAGGCATATGAAACAACTCTTCCGTCTTGCATGAGTACTCCTCCAAGTCCTAAGCGAGATGCGTCACAATACACTTGGAAATCCTTGTGTATATCCGGCAGAATCAGCACTTAATCCTTTTTCCCTCCGGGGTAGTGAGCAGAATTTACTTTCTAGCGCAATCAATGTTTCCTCCATACTTCGATAGCCAATCCATTCCCAGTATCACATGCAATCCTTGTGATTCCAAAATTATTAGGTCTGAGGGAAAAACATGGCTGCCAATGGTTAAGGGTAACCGGTCGCACCATCGGCTGGCCATATACTCTGCACCGGGTGAGCTCACTAGCAAGGGTGTCCTAAGGGCTAAGGTGGGTAACTTAAACTTGTCCACAAATCCCCTTGAAATGTATGAATGCGATGCACCAGTATCAAAAAGAACGAGAGCGGTAAATGACTTAACCAAAACTTCATCGATAATCGCAGATCTGCTGCTCTTCAACCTCCTCCACGTTCACGTGGTTCACTTGTCCCCTGTTGAAAGGGTTGGGCTTCTTCCCAGAGCTTCCATTGCCATTTCCATTCTTCGCTTCAGGGCATTCAGTGGCATAGTGTCCAGTCTTCCTGCACTTGAAACAAGTAATGTGACTTAGGTCCTTCTTGGTGGGTGTGGCTGGATTTGAGCGGTTCTGGTTGTTGTTTGCTCCATTCCCATTCTTGGGGCCATTGTGGTTATGAGAACTCCCTCCATTGTGAGTGTGGCCTCCATGGTTATGGGTATATCCTCTCGAGTTCGGGGTAAAGCGAGGCTTCTTCTGAGCTCCTGAATTAGAATTCCCTTGTCCATACTTCCTTTTGCGGCTCTCAATCTGCTGCAGCTTCCCTTCAATCATAAGGGCTTTGTCTACCAACTCCTGGTAGTTGTTAAATGTTGTCACCATCAACTGCATACACATCTCGTCATTCAGCCCTTCCATAAACTTCTCCTGCTTCGCGGTATCTGTGGCCACATCATCAGGGGCATAGTGAGATAACTTGCGAAACTCATCCACGTACTGAGCTACAGTACGGTTTCCCTGGCGTAAGTTACGAAACTCACGCTTCTTCATGCTCATAGCTCCAGTTGAGACATGTGCTGTGCGGAATGCTTGCTGAAACTGCTCCCAAGTGACATTGGCTATAGGGAAAGTGGCTGTGTAATTCTCCCACCATGAGGCTGCGGGTCCATCCAATTGATGTATGGCAAAGCGCACCTTCTCAACATCTGTGCAACCTGCAGTGGTCAACTCCCTTCCAATCCTGCGTAGCCAATCATCAGCAACTATCGGCTCAGTGTTACTAGAAAACACCGGCGGCTGCAACCTTAGAAAACGGGCTAAGTTGTCCACTGGAGGTGGTGGCGGTGGGTTGTTGTTCTTGTTGCCTTGGTTCTGGACTAACAACTGCATCAAGGCATTCTGCTACTGGATCAACTGAGTGAACTCCGGCGGGAAGACTAATCCGGGGTCACGTCTCGGAGGCATCTGATGGGTTTAGAGGGAAGAGATTTGAATAGAATGAGGTCTAGTGAGAAAGCACTACCCATATGCACATGAGACAAGCACAATCATATCATATCACTCAATCAATCAAGCAGGGGCATACAATCGATCTAACTATCGTTACAGTGCTCGGACTATACTATTTACATGGGGGAAATACTACTGATCATATGGTGGTCTACTAGAAATTTTGATCGGTGGAAGACTCCATGATATCTGCTCCAGCTTCGTCTTTATAATCATCATCACTACTGTCGGGGTCGGGGTCGGTGTCGTCGATGATGATGTAGTCTTCAGAACGAATGTCCTTGGATTGGTTGTCATCTCCTCCTAGCGCGGGGTCTCCCGTGAATACTCCTAGCTTCCTTGTCAGGTCGTCATTCTTCTCCACTAGTATTGCAATTTCCTCCTCGTATCCGTCGCATGTAGACTTGAGTTCCTCTTCTAGCTCCATGTTCCTGGTCATCACCTTCTTCAGATCTATCATGCTAGCGCACATCTCGTTCTCCTGGAGTCGAATGTGCTGGTTTAACTCCTGGATGAAAGCTGCAATGGATCTGTCCTTCCTGGTGCTGATCATCTCCCATTGCTCGTCTCGGCACCCAAATATCTGGTAGATAGTGTCCTTCAGCTCCTGTTTGTAGACTTCTCCAATACGTCCCATAGCAATGTGGGCTGCCATGCTCTTGCCTAGACTCTAGGTGGGTGCATGTGACAGCCTGGTTTTTGTCCTCCTTTATTTGCCTGATTTTTTCATTTGAATTGATTTTGAAATTTGGAGTTTTTGAATCTTTTCATATGGACTTAAACACTTGGGTACCCTTGGCTTTCACCCAAGTGCATCATTTCCCTCCCTAACCATCATTCCCTCTCTGATTCTACCCAAAATAATATTTGGAATATTTTTCTTTAATGAAAAATATTCATTTTCCTCTCCAAAACCCTATCTAGTTCAATGTGCTCCAAAGCAACCCCAATTTTTCTTGCCCACAAAAATCTGAAAAAAATCACAAATATTTTTTGAACCCTAGGGCACCTTCCTGAGCAAAAATATTGCACCACTTTTTGAAATATTTTTTCTACAGAAATTATTTTCTGTTCTGGACAGAAATGGTGGTTTCTACAAAGAACTACCATTTTACTTGCTCCATTGTGCCTGATTTTTCTTGTGCATCATCACCTTAGTAGATCATTGCTAGCCTCCAAAGCACAACCTCCAACTCCCAGCCATTTGACCTCAGTAACCTCTCAAAGTTCTTGATCGTAAACTTACCAAGCGTGTGAAATCTTTTCTACTGCACCTGGAACCAAACAAAAGCGTGGTAACCTCTCAATCTACCACGAACAACAAGCCAGACATGATCTTTGGACGTTTGTCGGCTTGATGTCATAGTTCACGCGTTCGTCCAGGGGTGCTGGCATGTGTGTCGACACGCTCTGAGTGCCGCCGAGCGCTCTTTTTCGCGCGTGCTCGCTTCCCCGACCGCCGTAGCGCGCCAAACTTTGCCACCATCTTCGTCTCAACTCCATTAACTCCCCCCTGGCACTCGCCGAAGCAGGAGCTCGCTGCAACGAGCACGGGCGCGGTCCAGCCAACGTAACAGTGCGGTGCGCAGTGTGCTCGTCGCCTTCCTCTCGATCCTGTGTTCGTCTCCGTACGCCCACAGTTCCCGCGTGAGTTGCATCGCCTTCTCCCCCTCTCACTGACGCCGCTCGTTGCTGGGCGCCGTGTCCAGGTGTCAACGGCGGAGCCCCAAACCCCCTTTTGGCTCGCCTATAAATGGAGCCACCCCCAGCCTCCTCGAGAACCATCCACCACTCCCACACACTCCACAAACTCGTAGATAGCCGTAGCCTGACCGGGCAGGCCGCGGGCCACCGTCCCCGAGCTCGAGCTCGCCGGCGATCCCCTCGGGTCGTCACGGTAGCCCCAGCCCCTCCCAGGCCTGGGCGACCCTTCCGGAGCCTCCGCCACTCTTCGGTGAAGCCGTTCCAACCTCTTGGAGCCCCTGGAGTTGCCTCTGTTCGTCGTCGTCCTCGTCTCCGGCGACCACCGCTCTCTGCCTCCGCTTGCGAGGTCGATTCCGACGCTGTCCAACCACCCCTAGCCACGCTACAGGTACGGGAGGTGCGCCTCCATCCACTCTCTCAATCCCTCCCTCTCGTTTTGGCTAAGGAGCCCTCGTCGCCGGCGAGAGCTCCGACGAAGCCGCGACCCCCTCTGTTTCCTCCTCCCTCTCCCCCTCACCTGACTAGTGGGGCCCGCTAGTCAGCCACTCAGTACGGGCGCGAAGCGGTACGAGTGGTGGCGCCCCGAGGCTTTACGCCTTTGACGTCACCCCCCTCAGTTTGTTTTATTTATATTCAAATTCATTTAATTTCCAGAGAGCTTCAAACAGCTATAACTCTTCAACCATAAGTCCAAATGAATTGATTCTTTTTTGCATTGTGTTCTTTGCAAAGAAATCTAGCAGCTCGCCAAAAATGAGATTTTTCTGTGCTGTCTAGATTTTCTGGTGATTTTCAGAATGGTTCTTGATATTTTCTTCTTGTGTTTAGAATTATTGTCAGAAGGTGAGGCTTGTCTTGAGGATCACCAGAAGGCTTGTGAACCTCATCTCACTAAGGCAAGCCACAGCAGCATTTTCATGGTGCCATTTCAATATTTACGATTTTCTTACTTGAATGAAAGATTTAGTCCATGCATTTAAATAACTATTATGTTATTTATATTCTGTTGAGTGCTTGTTTTAGTTAATATGCTTGAGTTACAGAATGTTTGAAACTAACTTAGTTGGTAAAGAAACTAGGATTTATTTGTGGTGATGAAAAAATAATATTGTTATGCATATGAGTAATTACTTAAAGTTATTTTCTTGCATGAGTAAAATAATAAAAATTTGCTAGAAAATATTCTGTTTAAAGTAAGGTTTATCCTAACCAGAAAAGTGGCATAAGTTGTTGATGATTATGCTCAGTGTGAATATGGTTGACTTAGTCGTTTTCGTTAATATGTGATGCATATGTTAGTGTTGCATTTCATGGCATACTATGACACCGGTTATTTTTACTTTAAGTTGAACCTAAATATAACTCAACTTGAATATATCGTTGGCCGGGTCATGGTGCCACTGAATCAAGTTTTTCCCAGTGCAACCACATTTTCCTTATGGGAGGCCTTGATTCGGTCCGTTGTCATGCCTCTGGTCGATGCCTCCAATTAGGGAAGGTTATGGGCTTGCTTACCCTGTCCCGGTAAGCAGACATAACCTTGTGTGCCCGTTGTTGAGATTATGGTACCGGGTCCCCTTGTGTGATCGTTTTGGCCACGACGGTGGTCGTTGTGTCTTTGGTAGACACGGGGCCACCCAAGACTAGCCCAGTGGGGATTGTGCCGGAGTGGCCGGGAGAGTGTCATGGCAATGGAGGGGTTTCGTTGGAATGCCATTGGTCCACCCGAATGGGAGTGCGAGGCCATGGATTCCGTGGTGTGGGTACAGTGTGCTACCTCTACAGAGTGTAATAATCTATCGATAGCCGAGTCCACGGTTACGGACACGCTCGTAGTAGGTCACACCATGGGTCAACGTTTAATAAATTTTGCACACTAAGTTATGAACTTTGCACTGTTGATGATGGTGGAAAGCCATCGAGATGTTCAAGACCAAGTATTGGTCGTGGTTGTGATCGCCGTAATGATCACGAGATACTTCTAGCCAAGACCACGATGGTGGTACATTTGTGATCCGAGAACGATCATGGTTGGTAAGCTAGTCCCGAGGGACTTTTATCGCAAGAGCATGATCACAACATTATTGCATTATTAATTGGTTAATTATCATGATATTGATTGTCATTATGATTATGCCTGTTGTGAGCTTGCAAGTACATTCTATGTACTGACCTGGCGTGTCATGCCAGATTTCAGGAAAGTCTCGTTGGAAGGGAGTGCTGCTCGAGTCTAGATCATGTCCACATCGGTGTCCCTGTGCTATGGAGTTTCCGCTACGACGTTGTTCCGCTGCCGTGTAGTTATGATCAAGGCCCCTTTATGTTCACTAAATAATGTACATATTGTTCAGCCGCACCGTGTGTGCCGCTTGGCCTCGACACCTGTTGTAATGTAAACTATGATCCGCTAGCATCAATGAAGCAGTTGTTTTCTGTACCAAGATGTTGTGTGTTGCCAGAAGACATGGTCTCTGGGCTGGCAATAACCCCTCAAAATACTAAGGATAAAAGGATTGGCTCAAGCTCAAAGCTCAAGACTCTACATTTTATATTTTAGTGATCCAAGATCACATTGAGTCTATAGGAAAAGCCAATACTATGAAGGAGGGATGAGGTGTTGCTTAATGAGGTTCTTGCTTCATAGTGCTTAGTGATATGCTCAAAACCCTCAACAACTTTCCCACATCCACATATGACCCAAACCAAAAGTCTAACTCGGCCCCACCGATTCTTTCTATCCGGTGCCACCGAGTTCAGATGTCATATCCACTGCCACAAACCCTAGGCAAATCGGTCTCACTGATAGGGATCTCGGTCTCAGCGAGATGGGACTGTAATCTCTCTGTTTCCCTTCATAACGTTTCGGTCCTACCGAGATGAGCAATCGGTCCCACCGAGATTGCAATGTAAATTCTCTGTTTCCCTTTTGTAACATTTCGGTCTCACCGAAATGAGCGAATCGGTCCCACCGAGTTTACCTGACCAACTCTCTGGTTAGCTTATTACCAAAATCGGTCCCACCGAGTTTGTGTAATCGGTCTCACCGAGATTACGTTATGCCCTAACCCTAACAATATCGGTCCTACCGAGTTGCATGTCGGTCCCACCGAAAATCCTAACGGTCATTAGATTTGCTGAATCGGTCCGATCGAGTTTAACAATTCGGTCCCACCGAGTTTGGCAAGTTGTGTGTAACGGTTAGATATTGTGTGGAGGCTATATATACCCCTCCACCTCCTCTTCATTCGTGGAGAGAGCCATCAGAACGAATGATGCGGAGCATCCTACGGTCATCACCATGTCAAGAGCCCGTTTGGCAAGTGACACGTGCGACCTCTACTTCTTATACATAAAGGTGAATATTCTCCTTTACACGTGCTCACTTGACCCCTTCGAGGATGGTATACTACTTGACACTTCTCCCGTGTGCATGCATAGGTATTGTCGGAGCTTCACGGATGTCAAGGAGGAGTGCAAGCGCCAAGGAACGACTACACCATCCGCGAGGGAGGCATGGAAGCGAAGACGGAAGAAGAAGGTGCTGCAGGATCTACAGCGACCGAACGACCGGAAGCCTCCAGACGTCCGACCCTCTACAGCGCCCGGACGGCCGACGTCCACTGGACGTCCGCTACCTGACACATCCTAGAGTCCAGCCGACGAGATCTACAGCGACCGGACGACCGACCAAGACCGGACGTCCGACACCTCCCAGGCCTCGGACGACCAAGCGCCTCCGGACGACCGGTGCCACGGCGACAGAACAATATTTACGGAAGTCCGAAGTCTTTCGAACGTCCGGACTGTCCCGAGCTTCCGGACGTCCGACCCCCACCGGACTTCCGACGCCTGTGTGCGCAGCCGCGGGCCTTTGGCCTTGTATCCCTCTCCCACTTACCCCTTCGTGGCTTAGACTATAAATAGACCACCTCTACCTTCTTTCTAGGGTTAGCAAATATAATAGCTCATTTGTATGTGAGCTTTGCTCCTACCTATCTCTACTCTTGAGAGAGAGAGAGACCACTACTCCATTGGAGGCCAAGACCTCCATCTAGGAGAAGATCCTGCGGGATATCATCAAGACCCCTCGTGGGAAGATCCGTCTAGGATATCGTCAAGACCTCATCTCCTCTTGGATTTGGGATGAACGCTACCTTGTATCTTTCCCTTTGTTGTTCATGTACCTTGTGGATCTTGTGTGTTTGATTGTCTAGAGGATGTGTGATTGGACTTGTTCTTGAGTGTTTCCCCTTGTGATATCTCCCCGTTCTTCCCTGTGTTCTTCGTGCTCTTCGAGGGATCCCACTCCAAACGTGAAAGATCGGCCTACACTGGGTTAGCCTCGTATCATATGGTATCGTGAGCCACATTGATCACGTATTTGGAGTCCTTCCCACCGTTTTCTAGCCTTCTTTTGCTTGATTTCGTCCTAAATTTCGAAAATCCCCACCGAAAATAGCTCCAATTTTTTTTGTGATTTGTTGGTTTGATGATGTTTTGTTTATTTTGATCCATGGATTTGCTTGGTTTCGAGTGGATCTAGCATTTATCTAAGTTTCACCATCTTTCATCCACGAAATCTCGTCAATTTTGACCGCAAAATCCCCATTTTCCGCCCAAAATCGCGCCCCCGAACTCGGATTTCACGTTGACCCCAACCCACCGGACGACCGGCGTTTTACGGACCTCCGGAGCCCCAGGAACGACCGGACGTCCGACCTTTCCCGGACGACCGGAACCCCTAACCCGAACCGAATTTACGGATTTCCGACCTTCCCGGACGTCCGACGACCGGACATCCGTCCATTTACGGACGTCCGTAACCTGTAGATTCCCACTTCGGCTGATTTTTGTTTTGTCCATAACTAATTCATCCGAACTCCGGTTTTGACGTTCTTTAGCTCGTTTTGAAGCTATTGACACCCCCCATCCCACAAAAATACCACCAACACAATTTGACTCCATCAAATTTTCGAAAATTTGGCAAGTTTGCCTAGGCCTTCCACCATAGCATCCGCATAACCACCGTAGCCTTCCGCAACCCTAACCCATTTTGTTGACCATAGCATTAGCGGTTGCTTGAGTAGTGATTCGAGTCTCCTAAGGTGTTTCGGCTACTTAGGGACGATTGCTTCTTCATCAACCACCACCACCACTTCCGCATTGCCAAGTGCAAACCTCCACCGCATTCCGCTACCACCATTTGACATTTGTTATTTGAGATTTTGAGTTCGCGGTTTTTCCGTTTCCTAAGGTGTTTCGGCTACTTAGGGACGAGTCTCCATCATCTTGGTATCTACATCAATATCACCGCCACTCATCATCGCCACGAGGTCATCATCGACTTTGACCACTTCACCATCATCCGTCCTTTGCATACAAACGAGAAATTCTCGACGGTAACCTCAACGACACCATTGTATATTCCCTTGCAATTGCATTGTTAACCCCTAGCCCATTTTGCGTCACTTGCCTATCGAGACTAGTCATTTGAGTATTGCCGGGCCACGCTACTTGTGCACATTAGTGGTATATACCTTCCATTACATACATACCATATCATCTTGGTATCATATCATCCATTGTGTCTCAAGTTTGTCCCCGCATATACACAATTGCTATATTGGTTTGTGCATTGTGCAAAATTGGCCATATCAAAAAAGAAAAGAGAATAAGCTTTTAAGCAAAGAAAGAGAGAGAGAGAGAGAGAGAGAGAGAGAGAGAGAGAGAGAGAGAGAGAGAGAGAGAGAGCAACCAGCTTGTAAGCAATAGCCATAGCATCAAAATATATCATATGGTATCATGCATGATCATCTTGGATCATTGTGTGAGAAACACCGGGAACCATACATATATAGCATACTTGGGATTGAAAGTTTATCCATTTTGCATATTATAGGTTGTGCACAAGTGTCGTATCCGCCTATTGAGCAATCGTGCTAGCGTCTCTCTTGAGTTGTGCAACACGAGTGTTTTCCGTGGATTCCAAATTTTGTGCTCATTCCTTGGTTGCACGACCCCATTTATCTATCCGTGTGTGTGTTTCCGTGTGCCACATATTGCTATTGGTCTACTTTTTTCGCTTGCGAATTTGTGAATCTCTTTCAACATTATTGACTCTTGCTAACATTTTGCATCAATTTTTGTGCCACTATCCTCACCGAGCTCTACCATAAGCTTTACTTTATAGGTGTGAGTGAACAAGTCCGGTACCAATTCCACTATTCTTTCATCTAACATTGAGTGAAACGGGATATATCCTCAACTTTGGGAAAAGGTAACTTGGTATTGTTTATCTCATTTCCTACTCACCTCTACTCGAGTCTTGTGATGGATAGGCAAGGCATTTCACCTTCGGTCTACAACAACAACGACGAGTTCGATGCCACGAACAACAACTCCGACGCCAAGATGCAAGCTCAAATGGAGGAGATCAAAGCCCTCATCAAGTCCTACAAGCGATCTTCCTCATCTTTGAGAAGACGCTCAAGAGCACATCCTTCCGAGCTACCATCTCCGGCAAGATCACATCGGCATCAACACCATCACCAACAAGAACGTGAAAGTCAAGAGGTCAACACCAACAACCGCTCAACGACTTCACCATCTCCCTTGGCATCTTGGCCAAGCGACTTCAAGGCATCTTCGCCTACGGACATACGAAATCTTCGCCAACAAGAATCTCAAGGCTACGCTCAAGAGAAGCTCCCCAAGCTCAAGTCCGTGACTTCCACGAGCTACTACGACCTCGACATCGACCACGCGATTCCTTTCTATGGGACTCATGAACCCGAGGAGTACCTCGAGTGGGAGCGTTTAATGGACGACTACATCAAGCTACATCAAGTTCCTCCCGAAGATCAAGTGAAGTGCGCCACAAGAAACTTCCACGACTACGCCTCAACTTGGTGGCTGCACACACCTTCAGAGTACTACGACATGAGTTGGCCCAAGACGAAGAGAGCTTTATACCGAGAGTTTGTGCCTCCAACCTACGGAACAACTTCTTCGCCAATTGGAGAACACCATCCAAGGATCCAAGTCCATGGACGCGTACTTCAAGGAGATGAAGATTGCCTTGCGACGATCCGGCGTGGACGACCCCATTTCGATGAAGTTCCACTTCATGACGGGTTTGAACAACGACATCTCCAAGAAAATCCTCCTCGAGAACTACAAGTCCCTTGACAATTACTACATTGGTGCTCTCAAGGCGGAACAAGAACTCATGAAGGCCAAGGCTTCTCCACCCCAAGCACACTTCACGGTGAGCAAGCTCTACGACAACCACGATGTCCAAGCCCGACGAGCTCCAAGAAAATGTTCCCAAGTTCGACTTCACCGCCATCCCTCTTTGTGGCATTGATGATGCCTAGTCTACCTCGACTCTTTTTCAAGACGGTGCGGCGATGAGTACGACTACGGAGACCCTCAAGGACCAAGCTTTGGTGGCGAGCGACAAGGTGGCGAGCAAGGACGATGCTTCTATCTTAGGAGGCGAGAGTGATGATGTGCCACCTTCGGCCTTCATCCACGGCGACGATGACGAGATGATCGAGCATGGGATTTTCCCTTCGGTCATGGAGGAGAGTGATGATGTGCCATCTTCGGCCTTCATCCATGGTGACGGCGATAAGATGGTTGAGTATTTCACCTCGACCACAGCGACGTATGATGACTTGAGTGACTTGTGCCACCATATTGAGAGTGAGAGTGACTTCACCACTAGCCCCATATATGACGAGTTGCCACAAATCCCATGTGAGGAGAGCTACAACACCCACCACTTGAGTGAGATGAGTGACTCCACCATATGTGACTTTGAGTGCACCTACTTTGAGGGAGTGAGTGAACCACCACATAGAGAGAGTGAGATAGTTGATAGGTCTAGTGAGGCCATTTGTATTTCTAACAACTTGACCTCTACCTCTATTGTGTCTTCTCATTTGGTGCTAGGTCCCATTTATGATGACGCCACGATCCTCGATTTACATCGTCCTCCCTTTGGACAAGACGATGGCCATGGTGGAATATGATGCACCCCCCACATGGTTCCATCAAGATGATGATATTGACCACCATTTGGTCTTTCCCACCTCACCTACAACACTTGAGTGGAATGACAAAGGTAACAAAGGTGACGGTGATGCTCTAGTCCCACTAGTGGACATTCTTGAGATTGATTGCTTGCATGATGTTGATCCACCTAGTACCATGATTCATGCTAGTATGATTTCCCCATGTGATGATTTGCCCATTTATGATGAATATGATGATTCTCATGTGGAGTCTATTAGTTGTGATGCCATGTTACATAGGATTTCTTGTGACAATTCTTTAGGTCACATCATGTTTGCTAATCCGCTTGACTTGTCATATGCTATGCATGAGATCAACCATATGTCTTATTTGCAATCTCTTCATAGTGACTATGCATATGCCATTAAAATAAACCCAATTTTCACATATGGCATAGATGACAAGCCCATGATTATTGGCATTTGTTTTTCTTGTGATGATATTGATATGCTCCCTTTGCATCATTTATCTCATATGCCATGCCATGACCACCTAGCTTCGGATATGCATTGTTTTGGATGTTGTCATTTTTATCGATATGATGTTTCCAATGTTGTTCATGAGGAGACCCCCATAGTTTCCTCATACATTTTAGGAGATTTTGATTCATCCCATTCATTGCATGATCCCAATACTTGTGTGCATAATATGATTCCCATGAATGAAAATGCTATTGATGCGCCATATACTTGTATGCTAAATTTGCATCCCCATCGTGCCATACACAATAACTATTCTTTCATGATGGATGACATGTTCTTATACCATGCATCAAATTTCTTTGAGCATTTCTTATCTTGTGCTAACTCACACGTGCACATACACATCATGATGGATGATGTGTACATTTACCACGCGCACAATTTCTTTGGTTTGTGTCTATTTTGTGTAGGTACCCATGAATACTTGTCGACCTCGCAATCCCACGAGTTGACAAAACGAGCTCTGGAGAGCAACGATGATTTGGGATCCCATGGATTGCCTTTCCCACCTCTCTCTTCACACGAAGTATTCACGCATTTCTTCTACATGGCCCTCACTTGGCTATGGGTTGTTGTCCATTACATATTATATGCCCATCTTGCCATGTTCACTTTGCATGATATGCCCATTCCTATGCCTTTTCCATGCATTTGTGACCCATGCTTTGCTTACAGATGATGATTGACTCTCATACTTTTATGTGTATTTGCAAGCTTGGTGGAGATATTGCTTGTTGTTGCCATGTTCCATTTGTGACCCACCCCTATGATGATACTATGATCTTGCTTTATGTTCGTGCTTGTGATATGTCATGTGCATTGTATATGCCTATTATTTGCTCACATGACATGATTGCCATGATTTATACTAGTGTGTTGCATCTTCGCTCCACTAGTTTGCACGACTTGATTACTATGCTTGCTTATGTTGCATCACCATTTCATGCGGTTGATGACAACCATCTATATGCTTCGCACATGATTCATATTGCTTCTTGTCATATATCTCTATGTGTTGCCTCTCTCATGCTAGATGATTTGCCATGTATTGAGTGCAACAATGATTCTCTTCTTGCTCATGAGATTGCCCCCATAGCATTCTCGCATATATTTGGAGATTTTGACATAATTCTTGTGAAGCATGCTTGTCTTACTTCTTTGCACCATATACCTAGTGCCATGAATATTGCCATTGTTGCATCATATTATTCATGCACTTGTGCTTCTAATGGTTATGTGCAAAAGATGAGAACCATCATGATGGATGATGTGTTTATCTACCATGTGCATACATTCTTTGTTTTGTTTTGTGCATGTGTAGGATACTTGGACTTTGTGTTGACTTCCACGTCACGTGAATTGGCCATTCGAGCTCTTGAGAGCGAGCCTCATATATTCTACCACGACTTGCTTCTACACCGTATTTGCTTCCACTTCGGCATTGTGAAGAATGCACAAGGACACACTTTCAAGGTGACATCCTTCTTGAGCTTGGATATTGTGGATCATACTTCATGTGTTGCTTGCACCATTTGCACGCATGTTTGAGATATTGCTTTCAACCATGATTGCCACATTTCCATGCTTCATGACATATATACCTTGTGTGTTGCATCCAATTCTCAGACTACTTGCTACTATCATATGGTTGGTTGCACCAATATCATTTCTTCACATATGCCATGTCCCTTTGTTTGTCACATGCTTGACTTGATTGCCTCACATATGATGAACAATTACTCTTTCTCTTGTGTTGAGTGCCACACTATATTCACTACACCCTATGCACATTATGCTTGGATTGTCTTGCACTTGACCCATGTGTTTAGACACTTCATTTTATTTGGTGTTGTGAATACTTCCTATGCCTACCATAGACCTTTCATTGAGCAATTTGTGAATGCTTGCTATGACCTCGAGGTAGATGCTTATTCTCTTGTCACACATATTTGCATCTCTGCCTCACATTTGCATACTTGTCCCCATGATATCTTTGCTTGTGCTCGATTGATGTGCTTACATGCCGTGTCACAATCCTTTGTCAAACCATATGCTATGCTTGATGACAACACTTTTTTGGTGAATCACCTCTTCAATGCTTGGTTTTGCACTAACGCTAACCACATTTGTTTTTCCAAGTGTTTGTTCTATTTGCTCCTTTTGAAGGAATCACAAGACGGTGCGACATTGGAGAGTGCCCATTTCGAGCTACTAGACGATGAGTGCTTGGTGATCGACAACTTCGACACGACACCGCCATCTCTTTCCCATGGTGATTTGGTTTTCGATCCGAGGTCGGATCTTTTCCAAGGGGGAGGGGATGATGCAGAGCATCCTACGGTCATCACCATGTCAAGAGCCCGTTTGGCAAGTGACACGTGCGACCTCTACTTCTCATACATAAAGGTGAATCTTCTCCTTTACACGTGCTCACTCGACCCCTTCGAGGATGGTATACTACTTGACACTTCTCCCGTGTGCATGCATAGGTATTGTCGGAGCTTCACGGATGTCAAGGAGGAGTGAAAGCGCCAAGGAACGACTACACCATCCGCGAGGGAGGCATGGAAGCGAAGACGGAAGAAGAAGGTGCTCCGGAGTCTACAGCGGCCGGACGACTGGAAGCCTCCGGACGTCCGACCCTCTATCGCGCCCGGACGACCGGCGTCCACCGGACGTCCGCTACCTGATGCATCCCAGAGTCTAGCCGACGAGATCTACAGCGACCGGACGACCGACCAAGACCGGACGTCCGACACCTCCCAGGCCTCGGACGATCGAGCGCCTCCGGACGATCGGTGCCACGGTGACAGAACAATATTTATGGAAGTCCGAAGTCTTCCGGACGTCCGTACCGTCCCGAGCTTCCAGACGTCCGACCCCCACCGGACGTCCGACGCCTGTGTGCGCAGCCGCGGGCCTTTGGCCTTGTATCCCTCTCCCACTTACCCCTTCGTGGCTTAGACTATAAATAGACCACCTCCACCTCCTTTCTAGGGTTAGCAAATATGATAGCTCATTCGTATGTGAGCTTTGCTCTTACCTATCTCTACTCTTGAGAGAGATAGAGAGACCACTACTCCATTGGAGGCAAAGACCTCCATCTAGGAGAAGATCCTGCGGGATATCATCAAGACCCCCTCGTGGGAAGATCCGTCTAGGATATCGTCAAGACCTCATCTCCTCTTGGATTTGGGATGAACGCTACCTTGTATCTTTCCCTTTGTTGTTCATGTACCTTGTGGATCTTGTGTGTTTGATTGTCTAGAGGATGTGTGATTGGACTTGTTCTTGAGTGTTTCCCCTTGTGATTTCTCCCTGTTCTTCCCCGTGTTCTTCGTGCTCTTCGAGGGATCCCACTCCAAACGTGAAAGATCGGCCTTCATCGGGTTAGCCCCGTATCAACGAACCTACACTTCCAACCTACATTTTCTGAGAGAGAACCACCTACACTTGTGTTGAGACCAATATATTCCATTCCTACCATATGAATCTTGATCTCTAGCCTTCCCCAAGTTGCTTTCCACTCAAATCTTCTTTCCACCATATCCAAATCCTGTGAAAGATAGTTGAGTGTTGGGGAGACTATCATTTGAAGCACAAGAGCAAGGAGTTCATCATCAACACACCATTTGTTACTTCTTGGAGAGTGGTGTCTCCTAGATTGGCTAGGTGTCACTTGGGAGCCTCCGACAAGATTGTGGAGTTGAACCAAGGAGTTTGTAAGGGCAAGGAGATCGCCTAGTTCGTGAAGATCTACCGCTAGTGAGGAAAGTCCTTCATGGGCGACGGCCATGGTGGGATAGACAAGGTTGCTTCTTCGTGGACCCTTCGTGGGTGGAGCCCTCCGTGGACTCAAGAACTGCTACCCTTCGTGGGTTGAAGTATCCATCAACATGGATGTACGATAACACCACCTATCGGAACCACGACAAAAACATCCGTGTCTCCAATTGTGTTTGAATTCTCCAAACCCTCCCCTTTACATTCTTGCAAGTTGCATGCTTTACTTTCCGCTGCTCATATACTCTTTGCATGCTTGCTTGAATTGTGTTAAGATTGCTTGACTTGTGCTAAGTTAGCTAAAATCTGCCAAAGACTACAATTGGGAAAAGGATAAGTTTTTATTTGGTCAAGTAGTCTAATCACCCCCCTCTAGACATACTTTCGATCCTACACCTATTTCTCCACAAAGCTTGCATGCACATGGTTTCTTCATATCATTTTCATAAGGCTTCAAATTCGGGGATACAAGACGAGACTTTAGTAAAGTCAACTTAAATTCCGTCCAAGTGGTTACTCCTTGCCATCCATTGATGGTTTGGTACATCATCCACCAAGTAGCAGCACCTCTTTCCAATCACTCAAGAGCATGCTGGGCCATATCCTTTACGGCCATAGAGTTATTCTCCATATGATCTTCCATGTTATGAATCCATCGGTCCGTCTCCATTCGAGTCATTGGTCTAGAAAATATGGGTTCATCTCCATTCATCCTCTATTGGGACTAGGGGTTTTGGGGTGAGATAAGAGAGATAGGGAGGGATACACACAATGCAAACAATAGTTTTGAAAAGACAATTTTTTTTGTGTGGCTGTCAAAAAAACATCAAACAAATGACATCTCACAAATGTCGCATCTAACGTAGGTATATAACAGGGGTTTGGTCTTCTAAAGGTCAATAAATCTTCAAAATCACCAAACTCTTGAAGTCTCCGATGGCTTCTTCCGATCGTGCATGTCCTTCTCAAGTTCTTTTTCCAGATCATCTCTGTTGACATGCGGTCTCTCGAGACATCCTTTAGTATTCTGGAGCTACGTTCCAAACTTCTGGGTTTCAACATCCTTCACATGAACCATGATCCTACTGTCCTTCAGTTCCTAACGAATCTTTGCTTTCTCAAGGTTTTGCTCCTCCAGCTTGGCTACTTTCAGCTTCTGGGTCCTGAGTTCTTCACGAAATGCTTCCTTATCAAATACAGCTTCCTGAAGGTTCATCTTAAACTTCCTGATGTAATACTCCAGATCCTGGCGATACACCGGCTAAGGTTAAAACTACATCCTTTGCTGATGGATGCTCCATCAGCCTTCTCCTATCCAATCCTTCCAAAGAAATGCATGCCTATCTCAGCACGGTAACAATAGCATAAGCGGGCGATAACATCATGGATAACCGTGTTTATGCCCATGTCATTGCCATGAGCTATCCTTCCATAGTTGATGTCTCTTGCCTTAGGGTTTGCTTGTCAAAGCTTTGTGTTTTAATGCTCCATGTTCTGGTCTTTCTCTAACACACCTTGATCTCGGGTATTGACAGCTTCAATAGTCTGACAAATTCCATAAGGGTAACCTTCCTAGGTCATACCTATCTGGGAATTCTTCAAAGCCTTCAAATTCTTCTAGTCTTCGGAGTCTTCAACCGTTGTAGTTTCCATTATTATAATGCTCGGTAAAATCCTCTTCATTCTGAAGTGGTCTTAGTTGCCCGATATCTTGTCCTTCTTGGAGTGGTCTCAACAAATGAATCTTCGTGTGGTCAAAAAGGGGAAAGGGGTATAGTCTAACTAAAAAGGGAATATTTGATAAAGCTCAGAAGAGAAGAAAGCTAAAAGATCTTTTTGACAATAAAGTTTGAGAGAAAATCTTTCCTATGGGCTTGCCAGTTTCTAGGCGTCATGTCCTGCAGTCAACATGTGCTCTGATACCATCTTGTTGTGACCCGACCTTAGGCGGTCAAGTCTCTGTTCTTAAGTGTCATCCATGGATCAGTATGCTGAAACACACAGTACTCGAGGATTTATAACAGAGGTAAATCACATGTATAAAGTAACGTAAATACTATTACCTCAATCCAAATAGCGGAAGTAACTACAAGGTTGTGGATTCCCATCAACACCAACGACAAAGTTGAGTGTAGAAATCGTAACCCTAACGTATCACTTACTCATTATAAGATTCACGCAACATGAGACGTTGCAGCCACAAAGGGTCAGTACATTGAATGTACTAGCAAATTCACACCATAGGATAATCTTGAATAATAGCTATCACTACATGCATATTTGGCTGGTGGAGACTCTAAGTTTATCATTTTGCATAAAGCCGATTTTTTCCTACAACAAAGGAATATATTTTATTTAACCACAAAGTCTGTTGAAAACATTGAGAATGGTAACCCCATCTCAATCCCAAATTAATAATCAAACCCAACAAATTAATTAAGTAAAGTGATGAGATCAATCAAGTAATTCAAGTACCAAATACTCAGGATTTCCATAACCGGGGACACGGCTAATCATGATT
Organism: Aegilops bicornis; assembly: GCA_021605145.1. Taxonomy (NCBI): domain Eukaryota; kingdom Viridiplantae; phylum Streptophyta; class Magnoliopsida; order Poales; family Poaceae; genus Aegilops; species Aegilops bicornis. The sequence goes on along the minus strand of CM038674.1, from coordinate 361,623,192 downwards.
AGTTTGTACACTCTGCAGAGGTTTGCACACTTTTCCCCACAACACTCGATCTCGTCCGTTGTATTTCTCGCACTGCATGAAGTTTGAGAAACGGATGACCGGGACGATCTTTCGAAGAGGTCCCTTAACCGATAGATAGGCCGGTACACCTACAATCCCCTACATCTGCTAGCCCATCATGGAAAGGTTTCCCACAACTTACTCAACTATTCCAGAGCCCATAATGGCTTGTGGCTGCACACGGAAGTTTCTAGCATGAATAATCTTATGATCCCTTTGAGCCTGGGTGGCGAACCATAGGATGATCACACGGATTCCCCGGGATCTCCTTGGACACTGGATTCCCCAGGTGTCCGGTCAATCCACTAGTATGCCCAGGGTAGCCCAACCAATCCACCCAGATGTGTATTAAAGTAGCCACCTTAAGTTAAACCTTAGTTAACATTAACTCTCACATCTTTCATGAATTCTCTCAAAACCAAACCACGTCTATGAGCATAGCATAGCAGTAAGCATAACATAGAAACTCCCAGGGTTTGATATAAGACAATAGGTTCTACCTCAACAACTACTTCCCAATACCCACATGTTATCATTTCCTACTCATGCAATGTTTGAGGGTTGAAACTAATGCATAAAAACTGGGTATGAAAAGTATGATCAAAGTGTGAACTTGCCTTACACTATTGATTGAGATGATTCACACTCATAACTCCTGATAGTTCTACTCGTCACACTCCGTTCAATCTATCGTGAGCAAGCAATTGCATACATAAGAACTCATGCAAAAGAATCGAAGAAAAGATCTCAGAAAACTTCGAAAATAAGCAATTAACTCTTGCTACCGAAAACAATTTTTAATAGTACCAAAATTAAGTGAATTTGGCCTTATCAGAAATTTTAGGTCAAGAGCTTCAATTGGCAAAATGATTCAACTCAAACAGAGTTATAAAACTCGAGTTACGAACAAAAGAGGTTTGAATTCAAATCTGTTTGAAACCAAATTTTAAACTTTCAAAAATATGGTTAAGTTGTTTTACTGGATAGAGGAGATCATAATGAAGAAGTGGGCGCTGGTTTCGTTGGATTTGGACAAACGGTTGAAAAGTTGAATGTTTGAAGAACAGGGACTAATCTGTAAATAAAATACTCACAGGTAGGTCCCTGGCCGAAAAAAATCTATCGTTCGTTTTCTAAACCTAACCAGCGAACGTTCTCTAAATAAGTAAACCTAAACAAAACCGGTTTTATATAAAAAATCGATCTAGGGTTTTTCAAAAGAAAACCTAAAGAAAAACCATAACAGTTTATTATCGGTTGGGGTTTTCGTCGAAAACCGGCGGTTTTCGGCGGCGGATCGGGTCGGGATCTCCAAAGAGCAAAGAACGCTTCTGGCGGAGCAGCGGCTTGGCGGCGCGGCGTGGGCAGCGAGCGCTGGGAGAGGAGCGGCCGCGGCACAAGGCCGACGGCAGGCAAAGGCACAAGCGGCGTAATCATGGGCGGCGGCTCGGCTTGGCGCGGGCGATGTGGATTTAGGAGAGACGGGCCCAGGGCCCGGTATTTATAGGAGGAGGGGCAAGGCGGGCGGAGGTGGCCGGGTCGACCACGGCGGCTGCGGATGGATGCACCGCCGGACTCCGAGGAGCCTGGCCGGGCGAGGCGAGGCACTGGTCGGGCTAGGTCAAGCGTGGTGGCCAGTCGGCCCAAGTTCTTTGACAAAGACAAACATAAATGATAAAAATAACAGAAATAAAAATATTATATAAGCATATAATATATCAAATTTTCAGAAAAAGATTTTCTACAGCATGAACATTTTTGGTGAAATAAAATCCACAAAAATTCAAATAAAACAAAGACTGCCATGCTTATTATAAAACCCAATAAAATTTATTTTAAAAATATCAAAATTATTTATCTCCAATTTTCTGATGTAGGGAATCATTTTACCTTATTTTCCATATATTTTATTTTTGGAGAAAAATAATCTGAATAAAACCCAAATAACTCCAAATTGAAAATAATTCCAAAGGGACTTTAAATTTGAATTCTTTTAAACTTCCAACTCATATTTCATATGTTTTGAAGAAGTCATTTTATCTTCTCCCATGAAAATCATTGAGTTGCTTAAAGTTTCTGAATTGGAAAATATTTCCAAATAAGATTCAATTTTTTTTTGAAACCCTTTTCATTTATTTCAATGGAAGAAGTCATGTCATCTTCTCTCCAGGGTTTTGTGGTAAAAAGAATTTTAATTCATGGAGATCATAAATGCAAAATGAATGTTTGGGAAAGTCCTTTTATTCCCTCTCATTTAACTTTCAAAAGTTTCAATTTTCACTCACTTTCAGTCAATCAATCACACAACAATCAAACAAACAATCAAAACTATTTTTTATTATAACATTCCAAAATTTAGAACTTTGGGATGTTACAAACCTACCACCCTTAAAATGAATCTCGCCCTCGAGATTCGGAGAGGCTAGAGAGAAATAGGATAGGTTCGGGGTCTTCTCAAAATCTATCGATCGTCGCAGGGGGGTCTGGTGTGCTACCACCCTTAGAAGTATTGTTACGGTTCCATCAAAACTCATATACTCCATCCTTATTGTTGACAGTGTCGGTCTTCTCAAATTCCCGGGGAAATTCCTATTCTGGCTCTTCCAATAGTGGAATAACCTTTTCATCTATCCTTGTGTCCTTGGAAAGGTTCTTCCGAGACTGGTTCTTCTTAGCTGACGGGTCTTGCACCAATACTAAACAACTATCGATATCTCATGGTGGTCATCAATTTATGCTTTCTCCTACGGGAAATGGGTCTGGGCTGAACCTCACCGTATATCCTACGATTGGCAACAACTGCCTTGTACAAGGGAAAATTGTCATACCATTCTAAGGTTTAAACAAGGTTTTGATCGTCCTCTTTCTACTATGGGTAAGTCCCTCAGATTTACCATCCCATATAGCAGAGGCGAATAATAAAAGTAAGTCGGTATGGTGATCAATCCATCCCGTACCCAAATCATTAGCTTGTACATGGTTTGGCGAATCTCGCATTCTAACACTCGGTCATCCTCACAAGCATTGCAAAATTTCTCTTGTCGATGAACTAAGTACGGATGAATCCATTGATTCTGCACGCCAAACAAACATCTATCGTTTCTTCACAACTCTTAGGTTTTGCGTAAACTCCTATAAGATCGTCTGTTGAAAAAGTTGTAACTTCTTCTACGGTTTTTCCTTCAGCAAGAGTGTGCTTGCTTCTTGGCAGGTCGTGGAGCCTGTGGGTTCTGGCCCATCTCATTACTTGTAAACCTTGAACTCATCATCGCGGGCAACTGATCATTATACCAACATCCAGCATCCTAACATTCTTAAATCCATCCAATTGTACTGTCTCTCTTCCTTCTATTGGTACCAAACTAAGACGTGATTACTCAGACTCATAATGGATTTACAATTGCTCCGTATTAACAACATTATACCTCCTTTATATCCAATAGTACTTCATCCCTTCATAATCTTGGGGTATCCCACATATCGAGGCAAAACTCGTACTTATTTTATCCGAAGTCCACTCCGTGGAATGTCTTTATCCTTTCCAGGGGTCAAGTGTCCTCACAGGGTACTACCACCCTTAAAGTGCACAAATTCTTCTATAGACCATATTTCTCATATCCTTGAAAATTCTCAAAATCTTTCTTCTTAGAGTAACTACTCATCAAATCCAAATCAGTACCAACGGTGCTAACTTTATTGATTCACAAATTATTACAATCTCCTGTATTTCCATTACATGCCTCAACTCAACACATCCATATAAAAGAAATGTTCCCACTACTACTACTATATTTCTTTTGTTGCAACTCAACTATTTAGCACAAGTCTCCTTCTCATTGGGACAATCTCTGACAAAGTGCCCTGCTTCATTACAAGGAAAACCATATTACTTCTGACAAGTCTCGAGGTTTCCTTTTTGGGCAACCGCTGAAGTAGTGCCCTGACTCCTTGCACCTGAAACAGGTGATATGACTCAGGTACTTCCTGGAATCCAATATATTTCTCTTCCTGGGCTTTTCCGTTCCAATCAGGGCTTCTATCATTGCTTCTTTCTTCTGCTGGATGGTTCCTTGAACCACGGGGTAAATGTGACACTGAGCAGGGTAGTGGGTACTTCCTTCACACAAGAAACAAGTAATATGCCTAGTTGGGCATTCTTCAGCTAGGTGACTTTCTTCACAATGAGTGCATTCACCCTTGTGTTCTTTATGGTTGTGTCCTATTTCTCCACCAAGCTTGCATGCACATGGTTTCTTCATATCATTTCCATAAGGCTTCAAATTCGGGGACACAAGACGAGACTTTAGTAAAGTCAACTTAAATTCCGTCCAAGTGGTTACTCCTTGCCATCCATTGATGGTTTGGTACATCATCCACCAAGTAGCAACACCTCTTTCCAAGCATTGAAGAGCATGATGGGCCATATCCTTTCCGGCCATACAGTTATTCTCCATATGATCTTCCATATTATGAATCCATCGGTCCGTATCCATTTGAGTCATTGGTCCAGAAAATATGGGTTCATCTCCATTCATCCTCTATTGGGTCTAGGGGTTTTGGGGTGAGATAAGGGAGATAGGGAGGGATACACACAATGCAAACAATAGTTTTTAAAAGACTGATTTTTTTGTGGCTGTCAAAAAAACATCAAACAAATGACAACTCACAAACGTCGCATCTAACGTAGGTATATAACAGGGGTTTGGTCTTTTAAAGGTTAATAAATCTTCAAAATCGCCAAACTCTTGAAGTCTCCGAGGGCTTCTTCCGATCGTGCATGTCCTTCTCAAGTTCTTTTTCCAGACCATCTCTGTTGACACGAGGTCTCTCGAGATGTCCTTTAGTATTCTGGAGCGACGTTCCAAACTTGTGGGTTTCAACATCCTTGACATGAACCATGATCCTACTGGCCCTTCGGGCCTCGATTTAATCTTTGTTTTCTCAATTTTTTGCTCATCCAGATTGGCTACTTTCAGCTTCTGGGTCCTAATTTCTTCACGAAATGCTTCCTTATCAAATACAGCTTCCTGAAGGTTCATCTTAAACTTCGTGATGTACTACTCCAGATCCTAGCGATACACCAGCTAAGGTTAAAATGCATCCTTTGGCGATGGATGCTCCATCAGCCTTCTACCATCCAATCCTTTCGAAGAAATGCATGCCTATCTCAACATGGTGACAATAGCATAATCGGGCGATAACATCACGGATAACCGTGTTTATGCCCATGTCATTGCCATGAGCTATCCTTCCATACTTGATATCTCCTGCCTTAGGGTTTGCTTGTCAAAGCTTTGATTTTTAACGCTCCATGTTCCGGTCTTTCTCTGACACACCTTGATCTCGGGTATTGACAACTTCAATAGTCTGACAAATTCCATAAGGGTAGCCTTCCTAGGTCATACCTATCTGGGAATTCTTCAAATCCTTCAAATTCTCCTAGTCTTCGAAGTCTTCAACCATTGTAGTTTCCATTATTATAATGCTCGGTAAAATCCTCTTCATTCCAAAGTGGTCTTAGTTGCTCTATATCTTGTCCTTCTTGGAGTGGTCTCAACAGTCGAATCTTCGTGTGATAAAATAGGGGAAAGGGGTATAGTCTAACTAAAAAGGAAATATTTGATAAGGCTCAGAAGAGAAGAAAGGTAAAAGATCTTTTTGAAAATAAAGTTTGAGAGAAAATCTTTCCTATGGGCTTGCCAGTTTCTAGTGGTCACATCCTACAGTCAACATGTGCTCTGATACCATCTTGTAGCGACCCAACCTTAGACCGTCAAGTCTCTGTTCTTAAGTGTCATCCCTGGATCGTATGTTGACACACGCAGTACTCGAGGATTTATAACAGAGGCAAATCACATGTATATAGTAACGTAAATACTATTACCTAATTCCAAATAGCAGAAGTAACAACAAGGTTGTGGATTCCCATCAACACCAACGGCAAAGTTGAGTGTAGAAATTGTAACCCTAACGTATCACTTACTCGTCGTAAGATTCCTGCAACATGAGACGTTGCAGCCACAAAGGGTCAGTACATTGAATGTACTGGCAAATTCACACCATAGGATAATGTTGAATAATAGCTAGCACTACATGCATATTTGGCTGGTGGAGGCTCTAAGTTTATCATTTTGCGTAAAGCCAATTTTTTCCTACAACAAAGAAATATATTTTATTTAACTACAAGGTTTGTTGAAAATATTGAGAATGGCAACCCCATCTCAATCCTAAATTAATAATCAAACACAACACATTAATTAAATAAAGTGATGAGATCAATCAAATAATTCAAGTACCAGATACTCAAGATGTCCATCACTGGGGACACGACTAATCATGATTAGTTCTACATTCTGCAGAGGTTTGCGCACTTTTCCCCACATGACTCGATCTCCTCCGTTGTATTTCTCGCATTACATGATGTTTGAGAAACGGATGACCGGGACAAAGTCTTTTCGAAGAGGTCCCCTTAACCGATAGACAGGCCGGTACACCTAGAATCCCCTACATCTGCTAGACCATCATGGAAAGGTTTCCCACAACTTACTCAACTATGCCAGAGCCCATAATGGCTTGTGGATGCACACGGAAGTTTCTAGCATGAATAATCTTATGATCCCTTTGAGCCTGGGTGACGAACCATAGGATGATCACATGGATTCCCCGGGATCTCCTTGGACACTGGATTCCCCAAGTGTCCGGGCAATCCACTAGTATCCCCAGGGTGCCCCAACCAATCCACCCAGATGTGTATTAAGGTAGCCACCTTATGTTTTTTTTTTGAAAACTTAGTTAACATTAACTCTCACATCTTTCATGAATTCTCTCAAAACCAAACCACTTCTATGAGCATAGCATAGCAGTAAGCATAACGTAGAAACTCCCAGGGTTTGATATAAGACAATAGGTTCTACCTCAAAGAACTACTTCCCAATACCCACATGTTATCATTTCCTACTCATGCAATGTTTGAGGGTTGAAACTAATGCATAAAAACTGGGTATGAAAAGTATGATCAAAGTGTGAACTTGCCTTGTACTATTGATGAAGATGATTCACACTCATAACTCCTGATAGTTCTACTCGTCACACTCCGTTCAATCTATTGTGAGCAAGCAATTGCATACATAAGCACTGATGCAAAAGAATCGAAGAAAAGATCTCGGAAAACTTCGAAAACAAGCAATTAACTCTTGCAACTGAAAACAATTTTTCATAGTACCAAAATTAAGTGAATTTGGCCATCAGAAATTTTAGGTCAAGAGCTTCAATTGGCAAAATGAATCAACTCAAACGGAGTTATAAAACTCGAGTTATGAACAAAAGAGGTTTGAATTCAAATCTGTTTGAAACCAAATTTTAAACTTTGAAAAATTTGGTTAAGTTGTTTTACTAGATAGAGGAGATCATAATGAAGAAGTGGGTGTTGGTTTCATTGGATTTGGACAAACGATTGAAAAGTTGTGAACGTTTGAATAACAGGGACTAATCTGTAAAGGAAATACTCACAGGTAGGTCCCTAGCTGAAAAAAAATCTATCTAACGAACGCTCGTTTTCTGAACCTAACCAGCGAACGTTCTCTAAATAAGTAAACCTAAACAAAACCGGTTTTATATAAAAAACCGATCTAGGGTTTTTCAAAAGAAAACCTAAAGAAAAACCATAACAGTTTATTACCGGTTGGGGTTTTCGTCGAAAACCGGCGGTTTTCGGCGGCGGATCGTGTCGGGCATCTCCAGCGACTGCAGCAATGGCGACGAGGCGACGACTTCTGGCGGCGGAGCAGCGGCGCGGCGTGGGCAGCGGCGAGCGGCACGGGGAGAGGAGCGGCTGCGGCACGGCTGTAGGACCTTGAGAAGAGGTGTCTAGAGGGGGGTGATTAGACACTAAGTACTAAAGTTGTAGTTTTTAAGTTCCTTTAAAGTTTGAGTAGAGTTTAGGCACAAGTTTAACATTCACAACATATAGCAAGCAAGCATGCAATGAGTATATGAGCAGCGGAAAATAAAGCATGCAACTTGCAAGAATGTAAAGGGAAGGGATTGGAGGATTCAAACGCAATTGGAGACACGGATGTTTTTGGTGTGGTTCCGATAGGTGGTGCTATCGTACTTCCACGTTGGTGGAGACTTCAACCCACGAAGGGTAACGGTTGCGCGAGTCCACGGAGGGCTCCACCCACGAAGGGTCCACGAAGAAGCAACCTTGTCTATCCCACCATGGTCGTCGCCCACGAAGGACTTGCCTCACTAGCGGTAGATCTTCACGAAGTAGGCGATCTCCTTGCCCTTCCAAACTCTCTGGTTCAACTCCACAATCTTTTCGGAGGCTCCCAAGTGACACTTAGCCAATCTAGGAGACACCACTCTCCAAGAAGTAACAAATGGTGTGTTGATGATGAACTCCTTGCTCTTGTGCTTCAAATGATAGTCTCCCCAACACTCAACTCTCTGTCATAGGATTTGGATCTGGTGGAAAGAGGGTTTGAGTGGAAAGCAACTTGGGGAAGGCTAGAGATCAAGATTTATATGGTAGGAATGGAATATCTTGGCCTCAACACATGAGTAGGTAGTTCTCTCTCAGAAATAGGATGGTGGAAGTGTAGGTTCAGTCTGATGGCTCTCTCCACGAATGAAGAGGAGGTGGAGGGGTATATATAGCCTCCACACAAAATCTAACGTTACACACAATCTACCAAACTCGGTGGGACCGAATCGTTAAACTCGGTCGCACCGATTTAGCAAATAATGTGACCGTTAGGGTTTTCGGTGGGACCGAAATGCAACTCGGTGGGACCGATATGGTTAGGGTTAGGGCATAACGTAATCTCGGTAAGACCGATTACACAAACTCGGTGGGACCGATTTTGGTAATAAGCTTTACAGAGAGTTGGTCAGGCAAACTTGGTTGGACCGATTATGAAACTCGGTGGGACCGATTTTGATAATAAGTTAACCAGAAAGTTTGCATTGTAATCTCGGTAGTACCGATTGCTCAAACACGGTTAGACCGATTTTGATAATGGACATACACAGAGAGATTACAATCCCATCTCGGTGAGACCGATTTGCCTAGAGTTTGTGGCAGTGGCTAAGACATCCAAACTCGGTGGCGCCGGATAGAAAGAATCAGTGGGGCCGAGTTTGACCTTAGGTTTAAGACATATGTGTGGAAGTGGGAAAGTAGCTGAGGGTTTTGGAGCATATCACTAAGCACTTTGAAGCAAGAAGCTCATTAAGCAACACCTCATCCCTCCTTGATAGTATTGGCTTTTCCTATAGACTCAATGTGATCTTGGATCACTAAAATAGAAAATGAAGAGTCTTGAGCTTGAAGCTTTAGCCAATCCTTTGTCCTTAGCATCTTGAAGGAGTTCCCACATCCTTTAGTCCACGCCACTCCATTGTTGAACTTATCTGAAACATACTAGATAAAAGTGTTAGTCCAACAAGAGATATGTAGTCATAAATTACCAAAACCACCTAGGGAGCACTAGTGATTTCAAACTCCCCCTATTTGGAAATTGATGTCAACATACATCAAAGATTTAGATAAAGATATAAAGAATAGCAAGTAAATCTTTGGAAAGACATGTAACAAGCATAGGCTCCCCTACATGTATGCAATCATGTGAATATGAAATATAGCAGCATGTGATAGCATAACCATGATAGAGCAGGCAATGTGTTACATGTATCTTGGCTATATGCATCAGAGCAAAACGTATTAAAGAGAATACCTTCATGCCCATGAGTCCTTGTTGCAAACAGTATGTACATCAGCAAGAGTTCCTCATACACATGATTGTGATGCATATACTTACCTTGTAGTCTTGAGTTGGCTTAGGATGGAATGAACCTGCGTAAACAAGGTTAGACAACACAGATGCACCTACTAGCAGAGCAAAACAGAAGAAACCACAAGAATACCAAGACTGGGATGACATGTAGAGAGTGAGTACTAAGTACCACATTGGATTTGACATGTCCCCAAGAGTAAAGATATGCAATGAATTTAAATGATCTCTTTCCCTTAGATGTCTTGCTCCCCCTGAATCTAATATGGGATACTTTGGGAGAAGATAGGGAATGTAAAATCAGAGTGAAGGAAAACAGTGAAAGATATGAATGATGATCAGAGCTAAAGTTCAGAGCTAATGTATGCTCATGCAAAATTGAGCACAACAGATCATATGAACATGTCTCTCCCTCAAGAAGACATGTGGACATCTCTCCTCTTGAACACAAAGCATCTGGGATCCTTGATAAATACTTTCTATTAGTATTCTCTCCCCCTGGAGATCTCTCTCCCCCTGAAGGATCTCTCTCTCCTTCTCTGATGTGATCTCTCTCTCTCTCTAAATGATAAGCTTTGATGTGATCTCTCTCTCCCCCTTTGACATCAATTTCCAAGAAGGGCTTGATAAAGATGTAATCTCTCTCACCCCCTCTGGAATTTGTCGAAAATGGGTTTGATCCTTGAGTCACAATATAAAGCAATGATAAAAATGTGATGCTTGTAGAGGACAAGATTCATTGAGTGGAGCTGGATCAGAAGAAACACAAAATATGTGGCAAAGAGTTTTTCCTGTTATGAAATCGGTGGCACCGAGTGGTATGTTTCGTCGCATCAAAAGATTCGGTTGGACCAAAAACAACAAATCGGATGAACCGAGTTCATCGCAGAGAAAACACTTGTCACCTCAGCTCACTAGACTAGTAAGATCTCACAAAGATTTGCAAGGAATTTACTGAAAGATGTGCAAGGAATTAGATGCAGAATATGCAGAGAAATCAGAAAGAAATCTAGATGAAGTTTTTTTTAAATGCAAAAACTCAGAAAAGAACATAAGAGAACTTCATCTAGAGATCGTCGGCGACAAAGTCACCTATGTTAGAGTATATTGACTTAGGAGTCAAGTGAGATCACTTGATCATAGGTCATACTCATCGTTTAAGCTCAAAATGGGGTTGCCATTTTCGTTTAAACATCTTGATGTATTCACATCTTGTCGAGTTGCTTTAACTCATGACTCGGAGTAAAGCTTCTCTAAGATGGAATAACATTCCTTGGTTGGTGGTGTTGTCCATGTAGTTGAACTTATGGGTTGCTCAAGGTTGATGTAGCTCATCAAGAATTTGGAGCACCACTTGGAATTTGAGTCCATCTACCTAAATGGGTTAGTTCTTGCAAGGAAGAGCACTTGTATATCCAAAAATGACAATCATGAAACTCAACATAGAATTTGTCAAAGGATATGTTTGAATGGTTTCGTGCTTCCTTGTCTTCAACCACCTTGTGTAGAAACTTGGTGATGTAGAGATTGCTCAAGATATGAGTAGGTTTCAACCTCATGGAATTTGATTCAACCAAGTATCTACATGGGTTAGCTAACATGCAAGATACAAATATATCCAAGACATAAGTTTTTCATCATAAGAGAAATATCAAGGATTAGTCATAAGCTCATGTCTTGCATGTATCCAATGGAGTTTCTACTCCAAGATTGAAGCATCAATGATGTTCAATTCTTTTCTTAACCTGCAAAACACTTTCTCATCAAGAGGTTTAGTGAATATATCCGCTAATTGCTTTTCGGTGCGAACATGCTTAAGATAAATTTCACCTTTAGCAACATGATCTCGAATGAAATGATGACGAACTTCAATATGCTTAGTTCGAGAATGTTGCACAGGATTATGAACAATTTTGATAGCACTTTCATTATCACAAAGCAATGGAACATGTCTCACATAGATCCCATAATCTTTAAGAGTTTGGGTCATCCAAAGTAATTGAGCACAACATGAACCAGCGGCAATATATTCAGCTTCGGGTGGATAAGGATACCGAGTTTTGTTTCTTGGAGGACCAAGACACAAGAGATCTACCAAGAAATTGACAAGTACCGAAGTGGACTTTCTATCAACCTTGTCTCGGCATAGTCCGAGTCAGAATAGCCAACAAGATCGAAGAGGCCTCTTAGGATACCAAATGCCAAAATTTGGTGTATGGATTAAGTATCTCACTATCCTTTTCACGGCCTTAAGATGACATTCTTTAGGGGCAGCTTGATATCGTGCACACATGCACACACATAGCATAATATCGGGACGTGAAGCACATAGATATAACAATGAACCAATCATAGAGCGATAAACCTTTTGATCAACCGGTTCACCATCTTTGGTTAAGTCAAGATGTCCACTAGTAGGCATGGGTGTAGTCATACCTTTGCATTCTTGCATATTGAACTTCTTGAATAGGTCCTTAGTGTACTTCGTTTGATAAACAAAAGTACCTTCCTTAGTTTTCTTGATTTGCAAACCAAGAAAGAATTTGAGTTCACTCATCATAGACATCTCAAACTTCTCCGACATTAGCTTCCCAAACTTTTCACTAAAATGAGGGTTAGTTGAACCAAATATAATATCATCAACATAAATTTGGCACACAAAGAGTTCACCATTAACCCTTTTAGTAAAAAGAGTAGAATCAATTTTCCCAATTTCAAAGCCTTTGTCAATAAGGAACTTGGTCAAGCATTTATACCATGCTCTAGGAGCTTGTTTAAGTCCATAAAGAGCTTTGTGAAGTTTGTAAACATGATTGGGTTTCTTAGGATTGACAAAGCCGGGAGGTTGTTTAACATAAACTTCCTCCTCTATTTCACCATTTAGAAAAGCACTTTTAATGTCCATTTGGTACAAGGTGATATCATAGTGATTAGCATAGGCAAGTAAGATGCGAATGGACTCAAGTCTAGCAACGGGGGCGTAAGTCTCACCATAGTCCATACCTTTGACTTGTGTGTAGCCTTGGGCGACGAGACGTGCTTTGTTGCAAACTACTTGTCCATCTTCATCTTGCTTGTTGCGAAACACCCATTTGGTACCAATGATGTTGTGGTTGTTGTCGGGCTTCTCAACCAATGTCCAAACTTGGTTCCTCTCAAAGTTGTGTAGCTCTTCATGCATAGCATTTATCCAATCCGGATCTTCCAATGCTTCTTCGACCTTCATAGGTTCAATGCTAGAGATGAAAGAATAGTTTTCACAAAAGTTAGCTAAACGAGTTTTAGAGCGAGTGATTCTCCCGGTTTGAATATCATTGTAGATTTGCTCGACGGGATGGTCTTTAGCAATTCTTGATCGAACTCGTGAAAGCTTTTGCTTGGGTCTTCGTTGAACATCTTCTTCATCTTGTTCTTCTTCTTGGCCTTCTTCATTGTTGGCGTTGTCGTTCTCTTGTCGTGGTGGAGAAGGAGGTTGTTGATGTTCATCTTGATGCACTTCCTCGTTTTCTTCATCTTGGTGTGTCCCACTTGTGGATGCTTCCGTATCAACTCTTGGTTCACCTTGTCGTGAAGTAGAAGCTTCCACTTGGACGGACGAGGTACTCTCCTTCACCTCCGTTGGACGGACCTTTCCAATAGACAAGTCTTGGATTGCTTCCAAGGATCTTTGTCTCCTACATCAATTGGCAATTGCTCTTCTTGCGAGCCGTTAGATTCATCAAACTTCACATCTACCGTCTCTTCAACCTTTCGGGTGAAATTGTTGTGGACACGGTAAGTGTGAGAGTTTGAGCCATAACCTAGTAGGAAACCTTCATGAGACTTAGGAGCAAATTTAGAATGACGATGCTTATCAAGAATGTAGCACTTTGAGCGAATACTGAAAGTATCCAACTTGGGGTTTGTTATCGGTGAGTAGCTCAGATGCCATCTTGCTGAGTAGCTTGTGAAGATACAAGCAATTTGTTGCATCACAAGCTGTCTCAACCGCTTCTGCCCAAAAGTGCTTCGGCGTCTTGTACTCATCAAGCATCATTCTCGCCATTTCGATGAGCTTCCGGTTCTTCCTCTCAACAACTCCATTTTTTTTGAGGTGTGTACGTAGCCCAGAGCTCGTGTGATATCCCTTCTTCGTCAAGAAAGGTGTCCACATTTGCGTTCTTGAACTCCGTTCCATTGTCCCTGCGACCCTTCTTGATCTTCACTTCAAATTGGTTTTGGGCCTTCCTAGCGAAGTTTTTGAAGATCTTTTGGACCTGCGATTTATCATCGAGAAAGAACACCCATGTAAATCTGGAAAAATCATCAACTATAACTAGACCAAAAGAATTTCCACCGAGACTCTTATAGGAGTTGGGACCAAAGAGATCCATGTGAAGTAGCTCGAGTGGCCTCTTCGTGGTCATGATGTTCTTCACGGATGCCTTCCTCCAACCTGTTTACCGCTTGACAAGCACGCAAAGTCTATCCTTATCAAATATGACATCATTAACTCCAAGGATATGATTCCCCTTAATAAGCTTGTCAAGGTTTCCCATACCAACATGACCTAATCGTCTATGCCATAACCAGCCTTTTGAGGATTTAGCAATGAAGCAAGTTTTAGGTTGAGCCTTTTTAGTGAAATCAACAATGTGTAGATCACCTCTACGCACACCAGTAAAGACCATTTTATGATTGTCTCGACGAAACACTTGGCAGTCTACTTCAAGAATAGAACATTGAAACCGAAATCAGCAAGTCTAGATCCGAAAGTAAGTTGTAACCAAGAGATTCAACGAGCATAACATTTTGTATGGAGCTATCATGTGAGATGGCCACCTTACCGAGGCCAACCACCTTACCCTTTGAGTTGTCACCGAAAGTGACAAACTTTCGAGGACCATCATTTTCAAAGAAGCTCACGAAACATGTCTTTCTCTCCGGTCATGTGATCGGTACATCCACTATCAAGGACCCATTCCTTTCCTCGACATATATCCTCAAGATTTGCCATAAGACCAAAATGTCTCATTGCATCATCAAGATCGAAGTCACTATCATCATCCTCATCATAGTATCCATGTTCAACATCGTCATGTGGTGGATCAAATCCTAGAGAGGGTGATTCATTAGAATGAGTTTGACACAGATCTTGCTTATGAATTCTTATAGTTTCAGAAATAATATCACTAATAATACCAACATTTCCTTTGGCACGCATAAGGTTTGTAAGCTCAAATAGACAATCACCAAACATAGGATCACTAGTATTCATTTTACTCAAAGCAATAGACTTATAGAGAATTTCATCAAGATTTTTCAAAGAATAATCAGAAATCGTTCCTCAAGAACTTTCCATATAGTGTAGGCACACTCAAAAGTAGGCAAGATTCTAATCAAGTTTCTAGGCAAGCCTCTAGTGATAAGATTAACAGTTCTAAGATTTCTAGTCATGTCAATAGCTTCATCAAGAGTAGGATGCATAGGATCAACATAAGGTGCACAAGGGCTAGCAATGTACTTGTTAAAATGATATTGATTGAAAATAACAAGCATCTCATTTTTCCACTCACGAAAATATTGTCCATCAAGAATAGGCACTCTATGACTAAGACTCCCCAAAATAGACTCATCCATCTTCCTCCAATGGTGATTAAACCAAGGCAATGGAGACCAATGCTCTGATACCACTTGTAGGACCTTGAGAAGAGGTGTCTAGAGGGGGGGTGATTAGACACTAAGTACTAAAGTTGCAGTTTTTAAGTTTCTTTAAAGTTTGAGTGGAGTTTAGACACAAGTTTAACATTCACAACATATAGCAAGCAAGCATGCAAAGAGTATATGAGCAGCGGAAAATAAAGCATGCAACTTGCAAGAATGTAAAGGGAAGGGATTGGAGGATTCAAACGCAATTGGAGACACGGATGTTTTTGGCATGGTTCCGATAGGTGGTGCTATCATACTTCCAGTTTGGTGGAGACTTCAACCCACGAAGGGTAGCAGTTCTTGTGAGTCCACGGAGGGCTCCACCCACGAAGGGTCCACGAAGAAGCAACCTTGTCTATCCCACCATGGCCGTCGCCCACGAAGGACTTGCCTCACTAGCGGTAGATCTTCACGAAGTAGGCGATCTCCTTGCCCTCACAAACTCCTTGGTTCAACTCCACAATCTTGTCGGAGGCTCCCAAGTGACACCTAGCCAATCTAGGAGACACCACTCTCCAAGAAGTAACAAATTGTGTGTTGATGATGAACTCCTCGCTCTTGTGCTTCAAATGATAGTCTCCCCAACACTCAACTCTCTCTCATAGGATTTGGATCTGGTGGAAAGAGGGTTTGAGTGGAAAGCAACTTGGGGAAGGCTAGAGATCAAGATTTATATGGTAGGAATGGAATATCTTGGCCTCAACACATGAGTAGGTAGTTCTCTCTCGTAAATAGGATCTTTGGAAGTGTAGGTTCGTTCTGATGGCTCTCTCCACGAATGAAGAGGAGGTGGAGGGGTATATATAGCCTCCACACAAAATCTAACCGTTACACACAATCTACCAAACTCGGTGGGACCGAATCGTTAAACTCGGTCAGACCAATTTAGCAAATAATGTGACCGTTAGGGTTTTCGGTGGGACCAAAATGCAACTCGGTGGGACCGATATGGTTAGGGTTAGGGCATAACGTAATATCGGTAAGACCGATTACACAAACTCGGTGGGACCGATTTTGGTAATAAGCTTTCCAGAGAGTTGGTCAGGCAAACTCGGTTGGACCGGTTATCAAACTCGGTGGGACCGATTTGGATAATAAGTTAACCAGAAAGTTTGCATTGTAATCTCGGTAGTACCGATTGCTCAAACTCGGTTAGACCGATTTTGATAATGAACATACACAGAGAGATTACAATCCCATCTCGGTGAGACCGAGATCCCTATCGGTGAGACCGATTTGCCTAGGGTTTGTGGCAGTGGCCAAACTCGGTGGCGCCGGATAGAAAGAATCAGTGGGGCCGAGTTCGACTTTAGGTTTAAGACATATGTGTGGAAGTGGGAAAGTAGCTGAGGGTTTTGGAGTATATCACTAAGCACTTTGAAGCAAGAAGCTCATTAAGCAACACCTCATCCCTCCTTGATAGTATTGGCTTTTCCTATAGACTCAATGTGATCTTGGATCACTAAAATAGAAAATGAAGAGTCTTGAGCTTGAAGCTTTAGCCAATCCTTTGTCCTTAGCATCTTGAAGGAGTTCCCACATCCTTTAGTCCATGCCACTCCATTGTTGAACTTATCTGAAACATACTAGATAAAAGTGTTAGTCCAACAAGAGATATGTTGTCATTAATTACCAAAACCACCTAGGGAGCACTAGTGCTTTCAACGGCGTCGGCGGCGAGGCAACGGCAGCACGTTGCAGCAGCGACGGTGATCTGCGGCAGTTGTGATCTGCGGTGGCGGCGGCTCGGCTTGGCGAGTGCGGCGGCGATGTGGAGGAGGGAGAGACGGGGCCTGGGGCCCGGTATTTATATGAGGGGGCAAGGCGGCGCGGAGGTGGCCGGGTCGACCACGGCAGCGGCGGATGGCGTGCGCCGGCCGGACACCGACGGGAAGTCGGTCGGGTGAGGCGAGGCACTAGGCCGGCTAGGCTGGGTGCGGCCCAGTTCGTTCGGCCCGAAGTTCTTTTTTTTACAAAGACAAACATAAATAATAAAAAAAACAAAAATAAAAATATTATATAACCATATAATATATCCAGATTTTCAGAAAAAGATTTTCTACAGCATGAACATTTTTGTAAAGTGAAATAATATCCACAAAAATTCAAATAAAACAAAGACTGCTACAGTTATAATAAAACCAATTAAAATTTATTTTAAAAATATCAAAATTATTTCAAATTTATTTCTCTCCAATTTTCTGATGTAGGGAATCATTTTATCCTATTTTCCATATATTTTATTTTTGGAGAAAAATAATTTGAATAAAACCCAAATAACTCCAAATTGAAAATAATTCCAAAGGGACTTTAAATTAGAATTCTTTTAAACTTCCAATTCATATTTCATATGTTTTGAAGAAGTCATTTTATCTTCTCTCATGAAAATCATTGAGTTGCTTAAAGTTTCTGAATTGGAAAATATTTCCAAATAAAATTCAAATTTTTTTCGAAACCCTTTTCATTTATTTCAATGGAAGAAGTCATGTCATCTTCTCTCCAGGGTTTTGTGGTGAAAAGAATTTGAATTCATGGAGATCATAAATGCAAAATGAAAGTTTGGGAAAGTCCTTTTATACCCTCTCATTTAACTTTCAAAAGTTTCAAATTTCACTCACTTTCAGTCAATCAATCACACAACAATCAAACAAACAATCAAAACTATTTATTTATTATAACATTCCAAAATTTAGAATTTTGGGATTTACAAACCTACCACCCTTAAAATGAATCACGCCCTCGAGATTCGGAGAGGCTAGAAAGAAATAGGTTAGGTTCGGGGTCTTCTCAAAATCCATCGATCGTCGCAGGGGGGTCTAATGTGCTACCACCCTTAGAAGTATTGTTACGGCTCCATCAAAACTCATATACTCCATCCTTATTGTTGACAGTGTCGGTCTTCTCAAATTCCCGGGAAAATTCCTATTCTGGCTCTTCCGATAGTGGCATAACCTTTTCGTCTATCCTTGTGTCCTTGGTAAGGTTCTTCTTAGCTGACGGGTCTGGCGCCAATACTAAACAACTATCGATATCTCATGATGGTCATCAATTTATGGTTTCTCCTACGGGAAATGGGTCTGGGCTGAACCGTATATCATATGGCAACAGCTGCCTTGTACAAGGGAAAATTGTCATAACATTCTAAGGTTTAAACAAGGTTTTGATCGTTGTGTTTCTACTATGGGTAAGTAACTCAGATTTACCATACCATATAGCAGAGGCGAATAATAAGAGTAAGTCGGTATGGTGATCAATCCAGCCCGTACCCAAATCATTACCTTGTACATGGTTTAGTGAATCTCGCATTCTAACACTCGGTCATCCTCACAAGCATTGCAGAATTTCTCTTGTCGACGAACTAAGTTTGGATAAATCCATTGATTCTGCACTCCAAACAAACAGCTATCGTTTCTTCACAACTCTTAGGTTTTGCGTAAACTCCTATAAGACCGTCTGTTGATAAAGTTGTAACTTCTTCTAGGGTTTTTCCTTCAGCAAGAGTGTGCTTGCTTCTTGGCAGGTCCTGGAGCATGTGGGTTATGGCCCATCTCGTTACTTGTAAACCTTGGACTCATCATCGCGGGCAACTGATCATTATCCCAACATCCAGCTTCCTAACATTCTTAAATCCATCCAATTGTACTATCTCTCTTCCTTCTATTGGTACCAAACTAAAACGTCATTACTCAGACTCATCATGGATTTACAATTTCTCCATATTACCATTGTTATACCTCCTTTATATCCAATAGTACTTCATCCCTTCATAATCTTGGGGTATCCCACATGTCGAGACAAAACTCGTACTTATTTTGTCTGAAGTCCACTCCGTGGAATGTCATTATCCTTTCCAGGGGTCAAGTGTCCTCACAGGGTACTACCACCCTTAAAGTGCACAAATTCTTCTATAGACCATATTTCTCATATCCTCGAAAATGCTCAAAATCTTTCTTCTTTGAGTAACTACTCATCAAATCCAAATCAGTACCAACGATGCTAACTTTATTGATTCACAAATTATTACAATCTCCTGTATTTCCATTACATGCCTCAAATCAACACGTCCATATAAAAGAAATATTCCCACTACTACTACTATATTTCTTTTGTTGCAACTCAACTATTTAGCACAAGTCTCCTTCTCATTGGGACAATCTCAGGCAAAGTGCCCTGCTTCATTACAAGGAAAACCATATTACTTCTGACAAGTCTCGAGGTTTCCTTTTTGGGCAACCGCTGAAGTAGTGCCCTGACTCCTTGAACCTGAAACAGGTGATATGACTCAGGTACTTCCTGGAATCCAATAGATTTCTCTTCTGGACTTTTCCGTTCCAATCAGGGCTTCTACCATTGCTTCTTTCTTCTGCTGGATGGTTCCTTGAACCAGGGGTAAATGTGACACTGAGCAGGGTAGTGGGTAGTTCGTTCACACAAGAAACAAGTAATATGCATAGTTGGGCATTCTTCAGCTGGGTGACTTTCTTCACAATGAGCGCATTCACCCTTGTGTTCTTTATGGTTGTGTCCTATTTCTCCAGAAAGCTTGCATGCACATGGTTTCTTCATATCATTTCCATAAGGCTTCAAATTCGGGGACACAAGACGAGACTTTAGTAAAGTCAACTTAAATTCCGTCCAAGTGGTTACTCCTTGCCATCCATTGATGATTTGGAACATCATCCACAAAGTAGAAACACCTCTTTCCAAGCACTGAAGAGCATGCTGGGCCATATCCTTTCCGGCCATAGAGTTATTCTCCATATGATCTTCCATGTTATGAATCCATCGGTCCGTCTCCATTTGAGTCATTGGTCCAGAAAATATGGGTTCATCTCCATTCATCCTCTATTGGGTCTAGGGGTTTTGGGGTGAGATAAGAGAGATAGGGAGGGATACACACAATGCAATAAATAGATTTGAAAAGACGGATTTTTTTTTGTGGCTGTCAAAAAAACATCAAAAAAATGACAGCTCAAAAACGTCGCATCTAATGTAGGTATATAACAGGGGTTTGGTCTTCTAAAGGTCAATAAATCTTCAAAATCGCCAAACTCTTGAAGTCTCCGATGGCTTCTTCCGATCGTGCATGTCCTTCTCAAGTTCTTTTTCCAGATCATCTCTGTTGACACGAGGTCTCTTGAGACGTCCTTTAGTATTCTGGAGCTACGTTCCAAACTTGTGGGTTTCAACATCCTTGACATGAACCATGATCCTACTGTCCTTCAGTGCCTGACGAATCTTTGTCGTCTCAAGGTTTTTCTCCTCCAGCTTGGCTACTTTCAGCTTCTGGGTCCTGATTTCTTCACGAAATGCTTCCTTATCAAATACAGCTTCCTGAAGGTTCATCTTAAACTTCCTGATGTACTACTCCAGATCCTAGCGATACACCAGCTAAGGTTAAAAATGCATCCTTTGCTGATGGATGCTCCATCGGTGTTCTACCATCCAATCCTTCCAAAGAAATGCACGCCTATCTCAGCACGGTGACAATAGCCTAAGCGGGCGATAACATCACAGATAACCGTGTTTATGCCCATGTCATTGCCATGAGCTATCCTTCCATAGTTGATATCTCCTGCCTTAGGGTTTGCTTGTCAAAGCTTTGAGTTTTAACGCTCCATGTTCCGGTCTTTCTCTGACACACCTTGATCTCGGGTATTGACAACTTCAATAGTCTGATGAATTCCATAAGGGTAGCCTTCCTAGGTCATACCTATCTGGGAATTCTTCAAAGCCTTCAAATTCTCCTAGTCTTTGGAGTCTTCAACCATTGTAGTTTCCATTATTATAATGCTCGGTAAAATCCTCTTCATTCCGAAGTGGTCTTAGTTGCCCGATATCTTGTCCTTCTTGGAGTGGTCTCAACAGTCGAATCTTCGTGTGGTCAAAAAGGGGAAAGGGGTATAGTCTAACTAAAAAGGGAATATTTGATAAAGCTCAGAAGAGAAGAAAGCTAAAAGATCTTTTTGACAATAAAGTTTGAGAGAAAATCTTTCCTATGGGCTTGCCAGTTTCTAGGGGTCACATCCTAATGTCAATATGTGCTCTGATACCATCTTGTAGCGACCCGACCTCAGACGGTCAAGTCTCTATTCTTAAGTGTCATCCCTGGATCGGTATGCTGAAACACACAGTAGGATCATGGTTCCTAGGTCATACCTATCTGGGAATTCTTCAAAGCCTTCAAATTCTCCTAGTCTTTGGAGTCTTCAACCGTTGTAGTTTCCATTATTATAATGCTCGGTAAAATCCTCTTCATTCTGAAGTGGTCTTAGTTGCCCGATATCTTGTCCTTCTTGGAGTGGTCTCAACAGTCGAATCTTCGTGTGGTCAAAAAGGGGAAAGGGGTATAGTCTAACTAAAAGGAATATTTGATAAAGCTCAAGAGAAGAAAGCTAAAAGATCTTTTGACAATAAAGTTTGAGAGAAAATCTTTCCTATGGGCTTGCCAGTTTCTAGGCGTCATGTCCTGCAGTCAACATGTGCTTTGATACCATCTTGTTGTGACCCGACCTTAGGCGGTCAAGTCTCTGTTCTTAAGTGTCATCCATGGATCGGTATGCTGAAACACACAGTACTCGAGGATATATAACAGAGGTAAATCACATGTATAAAGTAACGTAAATACTATTACCTCAATCCAAATAGCGGAAGTAACTACAAGGTTGTGGATTCCCATCAACACCAACGGCAAAGTTGAGTGTAGAAATCGTAACCCTAACGTATCACTTACTCGTCATAAGATTCCTGCAACATGAGACGTTGCAGCCACAAAGGGTCAGTACATTGAATGTACTAGCAAATTCACACCATAGGATAATCTTGAATAATAGCTATCACTACATGCATATTTGGCTGGTGGAGACTCTAAGTTTATCATTTTGCATAAAGCCGATTTTCCCTACAACAAAGGAATATATTTTATTTAACTACAAAGTCTGTTGAAAACATTGAGAATGGTAACCCCATCTCAATCCCAAATTAATAATCAAACCCAACAAATTAATTAAGTAAAGTGATGAGATCAATCAAGTAATTCAAGTACCAAATACTCAGGATTTCCATAACCGGGGACACGGCTAACCATGATTAGTTTGTACACTCTGCAGAGGTTTGCACACTTTTCCCCACAACACTCGATCTCCTCCGTTGTATTTCTCGCACTGCATGAAGTTTGAGAAACGGATGACCGGGACACAGTCTTTCCGAAGAGGTCCCCTTAACCGATAGATAGGCCGGTACACCTACAATCCCCTACATCTGCTAGCCCATCATGGGAAGGTTTCCCACAACTTACTCAACTATGCCAGAGCCCATAATGGCTTGTGGCTGCACACGGAAGTTTCTAGCATGAATAATCTTATGATCCCTTTGAGCCTGGGTGGCAAACCATAGGATGATCAAACGGATTCCCCGGGATCTCCTTGGACAACACTGGATTCCCCAGGTGCCCGGGCAATCCACTGGTATCCCCAGGGTGCCCCAACCAATCCACCCGGATTTGTATTAAAGTAGCCACCTTAAGTTAAACCTTAGTTAACAATAACTCTCACATCTTTCATGAATTCTCTCAAAACCAAACCACATCTACGAGCATAGCATAGCAGTAAGCATAACGTAGAAACTCCCAGGGTTTGATATAAGACAATAGGTTCTACCTCAACAACTACTTCCCAATATGTACTATTGATGAAGATGATTCACACTCATAACTCCTGATAGTTCTACTCGTCACACTCCGTTCAATCTATCGTGAGCAAGGAATTGCATACATAAGCACTCATGCAAAAGAATCGAAGAAAAGATCTCAGAAAATTGCAAAAACAAGAAATTAACTCTTGCAACCGAAAACAATTTCTAACAGTACCAAAATTAAGTGAATTTGGCCTTATCAGAAAGTTTAGGTCAAGAGCTCAATTGGCAAAAAGAATCAACTCAAATGGAGTAATAAAACTCGAGTTATGAACAAAATAGGTTTGAATTCAAATCTGTTTGAAACCAAATTTTAAACTTTCAAAAATATGTTTAAGTAGTTTTACTGGATAGAGGAGATCATAATGAAGAAGTGGGCATTGGTTTCGTTGGATTTGCACAAACGGTTGAAAAGTTGTGACCGTTTGAAGAACATGGACTAATCTGTAAAGAAAATACTCACAAGTAGGTCCCTGGCCGAAAAAATAAATAAATCTAACAATGCTCGTTTTCTAAACCTAACCAGCGAACATTCTCTAAATAAGTAAACCTAAACAAAACTGGTTTCATATAAAAAACCGATTCTAGGGTTTTTGAAAAGAAAACCTAAAGAAAAACCATAACGGTTTATTACCGGTTGGGGTTTTCGTCGAAAACCGGCGGTTTTCAGAGACTGGTCGGGTCGGGCATCTCCGGCGACTACGACAATGATGGCGAGGTGACGGCTTCTGGTGGCGGAGCAGCGGCTTCGGGCGGTGGCGTGGCGATGGCGGCGAGGAGAGCGGTGCGGCCTGTTGGCGCCGAGGCGTGGCGTGGCGTTCTTGGCGGCGGCGGTGATCTGCGGCGGTGGTGATCTGGGGTGGCGGCGGCTCGGCTTGGCGAGTATGGCGGCGATGTGGAGGATGGAGAGACGGGGCCCGGTACTTATAGGAGGAGGGGGAAAGGCGGCGCGGAGGTGGCCGGGTCGGCCACGGCGGTGGCGGATGGCGTGCGCCGGCCAGACTCCGACGGGGAGTCGGTTGGGCGAGGCGAGGCACTGGGCCGGCTGGGCTGGGCGCGGCCCAGTTCGGTCAGCCCGAAGTTCTTTTGTTTTAAACAAAGACAAAAAAAAAAAAATAAAAACAACAGTAATAAGAATATTATATAGGCATATAATATATCGAAATTTTCAGAAAAAGATTTACTAGAGCTTGAACATTTTTGTAAAGTCAAATAAAATCCACAAAAATTCAGATAAAGTAAAGAGTGCTATAGCTATAATAAAACCCAATAAAATTCATTAAAAAATATCAAAATGATTTCAAGTTTATTTCTCTCCAATTTTCTGATGTAGGGAACCATTTTACCCTATTTTCCATATATTTTATTTTTGGAGAATTTTTTTGAATAAAACCCAAATAACTCCAAATTGAAAATAATTTCAAAGGGACCTTAAATTTGAATTATTTTAAACTTCCAACTCATATTTCATATGTTTTGAAGAAGTCATTTTATCTTCTCTCATGAAAATCATTGAGTTGCTTAAAGTTTCTGAATTTTCAATGGAAGAAGTCATGTCATCTTCTCACCAGGGTTTTCTGGTGAAGAGAATTTGAATTCATGGAGATCATAAATGCAAAATGAAAGTTTGGTAAAGTCCTTTTATTCCCTCTCATTTAACTTTCAAAAGTTTCTATTTTCACTCACTTTCAGTCAATCAATCACACAATAATCAAACAAACAATCAAAACTATTTATTTATTATAACATTCCAAAATTTAGAATTTTGGGATGTTACATTTGGCTAATAGCACATTATTGTGCAGTTGCAAGAATCATTCTAATATTTAGGTTTCTTACAATTTGGTCTTGCACATGTAGGTCCTGCTGTCAGAGGCTTAGACCCACTGTTCGACCCATTTTGCATATGGGGAAATGGGATGTCCATGAATATCAGTCCAGTTAAGAAACTCGGAAAGATTGTTAGGTTGAAGAAACTTGTGACGAATAACAGCAAGATCTTTGTTTGCACAATGAAGAAGACATCAGTCAACTATAGGATGGTACCAACTCTTTTACCTTGTTTTTACCCCTTGCGCCATTTTAAAATTTACAACAACGATTTATGCATAGCTTTGTTTTCAGTACTTTTCAAAGCAGTTCACCGATGATTACCTCTCAAACCACCTGCATGGTCAGGAGGCAAGGAAGGTATTCATTCAAGACCCACGGTACAATATTGAAGTCTTGCTGAAGAGGACAAAGGTTGGGCGGGCAATTATCCATAGCCACTGGCCTAAAGTTGCAAGGACATTCAACATCACTGAAGGCTCAATATTTCCTTCCGCTTCATAGCTTCCCTGATGAGATTCATCTGTCTATTTGCCGTGTATGATGCTACTTTCCAAAGGTTTTTGATGCTGCATGTGAAACTTGGTGCTGTTGTGTAATGGCGTAACTGAGTGCCGAAGCTATCTGATGTAATTCGATTATGAAATCCTGGTTGCTTTTATACAGATATGAAATATCTGGCGTGTTTTATAAGAAATATCAGTTTGATTTGTACATGGATTATCAATAATAGGCTAATTACCCTGCTTATTGGGGTTTTCTATTGCAAACAGTTACTCAGACGTCACCGTGGGCGATGACCTAAAACAACCTGCACGGTTTCTAGAAAGTAGGCGTGTTCGATCAACTAACAATCACACATGACTTCCGGCAGCGAACTGTTTGTGTTAGGCAACCTTGCACACACGTTTCCACACAAAGAACTGTGTGGGATGTACATACCTACGGAAATCATTTTCTGGGATTCACCGTGTGGGATGTACATACCTTTAGAAATGATTTATGGGATTCACCTTGTGGGATGACCATACCTACGGAAATGATTTCTGGGATTCACCGTGTGGGATGTACATACCTACGGAAATGATTTCTGGGATTCACCGTGTGGGATGTACATATCTACAGAAATGATTTCTGGGATTCACCGTGTGGGATTTATATACCTACGTAAATGATTGGGTTTCCATGCCTCGCCCGATCGCACACGGCCCCAGCCTGGGTCCCACGAGGGCCTATCCCCGACGATTTCTGGGTCATGTGGGAAGGACCCCCCTATCGCCCACACTCACTTGGCGACGGTTCCAAATGCCGTCGCGGAAAGGGGTTTTAAACCGTTTGTTTAGGACGTCGTTGTACTAGTAACACATAGTAGCATCATGCATATTATTATAACAACAACAAACTTTATCATATAACTTCTCATGAACAAGTAACAATTCATCACAACATCGAAGTAAAAAAGCATAAACTCTATTGAAAACCAAAAAACTATGTTCTCGGTCAACTTTGCAGCTACAATTCATCATCTTTTCAGGAAGGGTCTCATATCAGAGCATTTTGGCAAGTCCACAAACTCAACCATCACATAATCTTCTATGATTGCTAACACTCACCGCATACACATGAGCAAAAGCTTTCATCCAGACACATAGAAAGATAGGGGCTTATAATCTCGCCTCCCAACTCATTCACCTCAAGGGTGATGTCAACAATAATAACTCATGCTAACTCAGATCCAACTTGGTATATGTGCCTAGATCTTTCCCCACCACATGATGCTTGCAAAAAGAGAAAATAAAAAGGAATAGAGAAGAATACTTTGACTCTTGCATGAAAGGTAAATACATAAAGTAAAAGACAGGCCCTTCGCAGAGGGAAGTAGAAGTTGTCATGCGCTTTTAGGTTTGTATGCTCAATCTCTTAATGCAAAATAATGTCATGTTATATTGCCCCTTATGATAGCAACCTTTTTTATGCACTCCGTCGCTTTTATTACTTTGCCATCACAAGTTCGGACAACACTCGATTTTCTCTTACACTAAATGGTCAAACACATTTAGAAGAAATTTTTATTGCCTTATTGCACCGATGACAACTTACTTGAAGGATCTTGCTGAATCCATAGGTAGGTATGGTGGACTCCCAAAACAAGATTTTGGGTTTAAGGGTTTTTGGATGCACAAGTAGTATTTCTACTTAGTGCGGAATTTTTGGCTAGCAAAGATATTGAGAAAGCACCACATGTTGAAGGATTTATGACAATATAACTTCTATGTGAATATGAACAAACATAAATCATTACATTGTATTCCTTGTCCAACGTCAACAATTTTGGCATATAATATTTTAATGAGAGCTCACAATCATATAAGATGTCCAAGATACTATATTTGCATGTGAATCTTCTCTTCCCTTATTAATTCTTTCATGAATTGCATCATTGACCAATGCTATGTTTGTCAACTTTCAACAAATTTTACCACTTGTACTTTTCCTTATGTGATATCATTACTTACCATAAGATTAGCATATGATATTTTTCTTTATTTTATTTTATTTTGATTGAAACATAAAAGTAAAGAAGAAAAACCGAACTAAACTTTATTATATAACTTTCACTCGATTACATAGATAGATAGATCATGAAACTATCACTCGAAAATAGATCATGCTATCTTTCATTAGCTAAATCATAACATAACTAAAGATCTAACTAAGATGGGTAAAGGCAATATAAGTGGTGGTGATACGATACCGGGGCGTCTCCCCCAAGCTTGGCACAAGCCAAGGGGAGTGCCCATACCCATGTACTCAAGTCTCCGTCGGTGGGGAAGATGATGATGGAGGCGGTGATGAAGTAGTAGCGTCACACTTCATGCTCAAAAGGTACTCCAATCTACGGATGATGCACTGGAGGGCGATGATTTGCTCTTGTAACAGAATATTTTCATGAGTGAGATATTTATTTTGAACACGAACCGTTACAAAGGTCCTAAAGGCTTCAATTTTAGTAGGGGTGAGATGATTGTAATATGATTGAAGGATATCTTCTTCTTCTTCCTCTGCCAGCATGGCCTGCCCTCCTCCTTGGACTTGATCTCCCATAGCCTCCTTGATGGCTTATTTTGGTCCCTCTATTTTTAGTTCTATCTTCATCAACCAAGCATCTTCTTCTACATTGTTGGAGGAGGGAGAAGACATGATGCATGGCTTGATAGATCTATCAGAGAGACAACACGAAACAAGAATAGAGGATTTCCCCACGGTGCGGTGGTCAATATGTCCGGTGGGCATATAAAGATTTTTTTAATCTTTGGAAACAAGCAACGGAAGGAAAACGGAGTCGAGAAGGTTCCCGAGGGGAGCACAACCCACCAGGACGCGCCAGGAAGGCCAGGCCGCCCTGGTGTATCATGCCCACCTCATTTGCCTTCCTAGTTGTTTCTTATTTTCCTTTTTTTCTAATATTCCAAAATTGACAGAAAATATTTTTGCGGATTTTTTTGGGTGTCCATTTACTTATCGTATCATGTACCTCCTCTTTTTCAGGGTTCTAGAGTGTTCTGGAATGTTTCTTTTATGTGTTCCTCCGGTGTCATGGTTTGGATAATGTTGGTTTCAACATTAATAGGCCTACCTGAGATATAGTGCTTAATTCTTTGCCCATTGACCACCTTTGGATTAGTGCCTTCGGCATTATTGATCTTAATGGCTCCAGAACGATAAACCTCTTCGATAATATAAGGAACTTCCTATTTGGAAAGATGTTTTCCTGCAAAAAATCTAAAACGAGAGTTGTACAAAAGAACATGTTCACCAAGTTGAATTCTCGCTTTTGGATTCTTTTGTCATGCGACCTTTTAACTTTTTCTTTGAATAGTTTGGCATTTTCATAAGCTTGGGTTCTCCATTCATCTAGTGAGCTAATATCAAATAAGCTCTTTTCACCGGCAAGTTTGAAATCATAATTGAGTTCTTTAATTGCCCAATATGCTTTATGTTCTAACTCAAGAGGCAAATGACAAGCTTTTCCATAAACCATTTTATAGGGAGACATACCCATAGGATTTTTATAAGTTGTTCTGTAGGCCCAAAGTGAATCTCTAATTTCTTAGACCAATTCTTTCGGGGCATATTGATAGTTTTTTGCAAAACTAATTTTGTTTATCTATTGCTAAGTTCAACTTGACCACTAGATTTTAAGATGATAGGGTGAAGCAATTCTATTGTTAACATCATATTTAGCAAGCATTTTACGAAAAGCACCATGAACAATGTGTGAACCACTATCAGTCATTAAATATCTAGGGACTCCAAACCTTGGGAAAATGACTTCTTTAAGATTTTAATGGAAGTGTTATGATCAAGACTACTAGTTGGAATAGCTTCTACCTACTTAGTAACATAATCAGCAGGGACCAAAATATGTGTATGCCCCTTAGAGGAAGGAAAAGGTCCCATGTAATCAAAACCCCAAACATCAAATGGTTCAACAACAATTGAATAATGCATAGGCATTTCCTGACGCTTACCAATATTACCTATCCGTTGACATTCATCACAAGGTAAAAAAAACTTACTGGCATCCTTGAAGAGAGTAGGCCAATAGAAACCAGATTGCAATACCTTATGAGCAGTTCTATCTCCTGCACGATGTCCTTCATAAGGTTCAGAGTGACATTTCCATAGGATTTGTTCCTGTTCATGCTCAGGTACGCAACGTCTAATAATACCATCTACTCCTTCTTTATAAATAGGTGGGTCATCCCAAAAGTAATGTCTTAAATCATAGAAGAATTTTTTCTTTTGTTGGTATGTGAAACTAGGTGGTATAAATTTAGCAACAGTATAATTAGCATAGTTAGCATACCAAGGAGTATTATGAGAAACATTTATTGCAGCTAGTTGTTCATCGGGAAAGCTATCATCAATAGGTAGTGGGTCATCAAGAATATTTTCTAACCTAGACAAGTTATCAGCTACGGGGTTCTCAGCTCCTTTCCTATTAGTGATATGTAAATCAAATTCTCATAGCTAGAGAACCCACCTAATGAGTCTAGGTTTAGCATCTTTCTTTTCCATAAGGTATTTTATAGCAACATGATCAGTGCGAACAATTACTTTGGAATCAGCGATGGAAGATCTGAATCTATCACAAGCAAACACAACTACTAAAAATTCTTTTTCAGTAGTAGCATAATTTCTTTGGGCACTATCTTGCGTTTTGCTAGCATAATGGATAACATTTAATTTCTTACGAACTCTTTGTCCTAAAATAGCACCAATAGCATAATCACTGGCATCACACATAATTTCAAAAGGCAAGTTCCAATCAGGTGGTTGAACAATAGGTGCAAAAGTTAAGGCTTTCTTAACTGTTTCAAAGGCTTCTACACAATCATCATCAAAAACATACGGAACATCCTTTTGTAAATGATTTGTAAGAGGCCCAAAATTTTTAGAGAAGTCCTTAATAAACCTCCTATAGAAACCATCATGACCAAGGAAACTATGAATACCTTTAATATCTTTAGGACATGGTATTTTCTCAATTGCATCAACTTTAGCTTTATCCACTCCAATACCACGTTCAGAAATTTTATACCCCAAGACAATACCTTCATTAACCATAAAGTGGCACTTCTCCCAATTCAAGACAAGATTAGTTTATTTACATCTCTGCAAAACTCTATCAAGATTGCTTAAGCAATCATCAAAATAAGTTCCGTAAACGGAAAAATCATCCATGAAAACCTCAACAATCTTTCCGTAAAAATCAGAGAATATAGCAGTCATACATCTTCGAAAGGTAGTAGGTGCATTACATAAACCGAAAGGCATACATCTATAAGCATAAGTTCCAAAAGAACAAGTAAAAGTTGTTTCTCTTGATCATGTTGTGAAACAAGTATTTGAGAAAAACCAGAATATCCATCAAGGAAACAAAAGTGTGCGTGCTTAGATAATCTTTCTAGCATTTGATCAATAAAAGGCAGAGGGTAATGATCTTTTCTAGTATCTTTATGTAATTTTCTAAAATCAGTTATCATTCTATAGCCAGTAACAACTCTTTGTGGAATAAGTTCATTTTTATCATTAGGAACAACAGTAATACCTCCCTTCTTAGGCACACAATGAACGGGATTTATCCACCTACTATCAGCTATGGGATAGATTATACCTACTTCTAGAAGTTTAAGTATTTCAGTTCTTACCACTTGTTTCATCTTAGGATTCAACCATCATTAGTGATCAACAACGGGTTTAGCATCAGGCTCTTAATCTTGTGCTAACAGAGAGTGAGACTAATGCCCTTAAGATCATCAAGAGTATATCTAATAGTAGTTTGGTGCTTCTTTGGAACTTTTAATAATCTTTCTTTTTCATGTTCTGAAAGGTTAGCAGTAATAATAACAGGGTATATCTTTTTCTCATCAAGATAAGCATACTTCAATGTGTCTGGCAATTGTTTTATTCAAACACATGATCTCATTTAGGTGGAGGAGGACCTCCTAGAGTTTCAATAGGAAAATTGTGTTTAAGCAGAGGTTGTTGTTCAAAGAAAATTTTATCTACTTCATTTCTTTCACTCTAGTGCATATCATTTTAATGTCCTAGCAAATATTGTTCTAGTGGATCAGTAGGAGGCATAGCAACAGATGCAAGACCAATTATTTCATCCTTACTAGGTAATTATTTCTTATGAGGTTGTCTACTAAACTTAGAGAAATTAAACTTATGAGACTCATCACCAAAGCTAACACCGACAGTTTGTTTACGGCAATCTATAGTAGCACTGATAGTGTTAAAGAAAGGTCTACCAAAGATAATGGGACAAAAATCATCTTGTGGGGAACCAAGAACTAGAAAATCAGTAGTATATTTTATTTTCCCACACAAAACTTCAACATCTCTAACAATCCCAAATGGTGTGACGGTGTCTTTATTAGCAAGTTTAATAGTAACATCTATGTCTTCTATTTCAGGGGGTGCTATGTCATTCATAATTTCTTGGTATAAGGTAAAAGTAATATCACTCACACTAGCACCTAAATCACATAAACCATGATAGCAATGATCTCCTATTTTAAGTGAGACAACAGGAATGCCAACAACAGTTCTATGTTTATCTCTTTCATCGGGATTGACGATTCTAGCAGCTTCATCACAGAAATAAATAACATGCCCATCAATATTTTCTACCAAGAGATCTTTAACCATAGCAACACTAGGTTCTACTTTAATTTTCTCAGAGGGTTTAGGTGCTTTAATATTAATTTTGCAAACCACAATTGATACCTTAGCATGTTCCTTTATCCTAACAGGGAAAGGTGGTTTTACAATATAAGCAGTTGGCACAATTGGATCAGCATTGTAAATAATAGTTTCATCTCTAGCTTTAACCGGTTCTTTAATTTCTACTTTAATAGGGGCATGATATTTAAACCACTTATCCTTAGGGAGATCAACATGAATAGCAAATGATTCACAAAAAGAGGCTACTATCTTAGAGTCAAGTCCATATTTAGCGCTAAACTTGTGAAAGGCATCGGTGTTCATAAAAGATTTAACACAGTCAAACACAAGCTTAATACATGAATCTTTACCTTCATCGAGTTCCCAATCTTAGAGTTGTGTTTAATTATTTGTAAAAGATCCCACCTGAATTCAATAGTGTTCTTCATAAAAGAACAAGTACAAGAAGTATCGAGCATGGATTGATCATCACGAGAAAGCCGAGCATAAAAATTCTGAATAATAATTCTCTCGAGAGCCCATGATTGTAGCTTGAATATAACGTTGACCAAGCCTCCCCCAAGCTAGAGAAATACTTTCTCCTTCACGAGGCCAAAAATTATATATATATATAATTCCGATCACGATGAACTAGATGCATAGGATAATTTTTTTGGGGTGAAATTCCAAGTTCAATCGATTCCAGTTCCAATATCCAATATCATGGCATAGCCTATACCATGTCAATGCTTTTCCCCTCAAATATAAAGGGAAAACCTTATTCTTAACTTCATCTCCGGGCAAAACTGCAAACTTAAATAATCCACAAATTTCATCCACATGTATCAAGTGCATATCAGGATGTTCTGTTGCATCTCCTGCATAAGGACTAGCAAGCAGTTGTTCTATCATACCCGAAGGAATTTCATAACCAATATTTTAAGTAGGTGCAGTAGGTTTAGGGGCAACTCTTTGTGTTTTTGGTCGAGGTGAAGATAGCCCGAACAAACCCCCTCAAAGGATGGTTTTCCATAGTAACAGGTGACAATAAATTTCAGCACGTAGTATAAATTTTTCCGTACCAATTTCCACTTACCAAGAGCGCTTCACTCCGTGGCAATGGCGCTAGAAAAGAGTCTCAATGATCCACAAGTATAGGAGATCAATCATAGTCCTTTTGATAAGTAAGAGTGTCAAACCCAATGAGGAGCGGAAGGAAATGGCAAGTGGTCTGCCGCAAGATATTTTCTGCAAGCACTGAAATAGTCGGTAACAGGTAGTTTGATAGCAAAGATAATTCGTAACGGACAAGTAATGGTAATGGTAAATAAAGTGTAGCAAGGTAGCCCAATCCTTTTGTGGAAAAGGACAACCCAAAACGGTCTCTTATAATAAGCAAAGCGTTCTTGAGGGCGCACAGGAATCTCATCTAATCACTTTCATCATGTTGGTTTGATTCGCGTTCGCTACTTTGATAATTTGATATGTGACTGGACCAGTGCTTTGGTGCTGTTCTTACTTGAACAAACCTCCCACTTATGATTAACCCCATCGTAAGCATCCGCAACTACGAGAAAAGTATTAAGATAAAATCTAACCATAGCGTTAAAGATTTGGATCCAAATCTGTCCGTTACGAAGTAGCGCATAAACTAGGGTTTAAGCTTATGTCACTCTAGCAACCCATCATCTAATAACTACTCCACAATCCATTCCCTTAGGCCCAAAGATGGTGAAGTTCCATGTAGTCGACGTTCACAAGACACCACTAAGGGAATCACAACATACATATCATCAAAATATCGAACACATATGAAGTTCACATGATTACTTGCAACTTGACTTCTCCCGTGACCTCAAGAACAGAAGTAACTACTCACAAATAATAATCATGCTGAAGATTAGAGGGGTATTAAATAGCACAATGGATCTGAACATATATTCTTCCACCAAATATACCATATAGTAATGAACTACAAGAAGTAATCAACACTACTAGTCACCCACATGTACCAATATGAGGTTTCGGTACAAAGATTGAACACAAGAGATGAACTACAGTTTGAGAGGAGATGGTGTTGTTGAATATGTTGTTGGAGATTGGCCTCTCAAAGATGAGAGGGTTTTTGGTGATGATGATGGCTTCGATTTCCTCCTCCGGGAGGGAAGTTCCCCCCAGCTGAATCGCTCCGTCGGAGGGCAAAAGTGCTCCTGCCCAAGTTCTGCCTCGATACGGCGGCGCTCTGTCCGGAAAGTCCTCTCCTTATTTTTTCTAGGTCAAAATGCCTTATATACCAGAAGATGGGCACCGGAGGTGGGCTGGGATGACCAAAACCCACCAGGTCGTGCCTGGGGGGCCTGGCGCGCCCTGGTGCGTGGTCACCAGGTGGCCCCCTCCAGTAGTTATTTGCTCTAGTGATTTTCATATATTCCAAAATAATTCTCCGTAAATTTCAGCTCATTTGGAGTTGTGCAGAATAGGTAGCTCTGACGTAGCTTTTTCAGGTCCAGAATTCCAACTGCCGACATTCCCCCTCTTTGTGCAAACCTTGCATATTATGAGAGAAAAGACATTAGAATTACTCCATAAAGCATTATTATGCATAAAAGCATTATAAATAACAGTAGGAAATCATGATGCAAAATGGACGTATCAAATGGCCGGATTGTCTAGTTATCCGAAGTGATTTCCTGATACACAGGTCACACAGTACGGAACACTCCCCGGCCAATGGCGGGGGAGGTAGAAGCCGATGGCTGGTTAAGACAACGTTTACAACACGGGAGGAGATTGTTTGATGTAAAGTACATATATACATAGAATCAAACACCCTGGTTCTTGTCAAGATTATCTATTATAGTATCCAGGGCGCAGTCTTCTTGAGATAAACGAGCGGCCGACATCACTTGGTTATACACCAAATGAAGTGGCACTTCCCGCCCATCTGGCCCTGCCGGCCCAACCCGAGCCAAATGCTCCGGGTCTAGTTTGGTAAAGCGGGTATTCACCATTGCCCATGTCTCCCGTGCTCCTTCTTGGCAAGCCTACATCTTCCATAGCTCGAAGCGACGCTGAGCTCCTTTAAATCGATTAGCCAGTTCGGCCATCCCTTCTGGAGGCGTCTCGGTTGGCCATAATGCCTTGAACATGCTCTTCATAGCTTTGTGAGGTCGATGTGCATGATGGACAGTTCCTTTAGCAGGTTCCCTCCGAATGAGCTCTCTTCTTTGAGACGCCCGGTCAGGAGACGTGACAAGAGACGTGGCAGGCTTCTTACATTCACGTCATACACATGCGTTACGTTATCACAAGTTGAAATTTCACTTACAAAACATGCCACCTTTCAATCTCTGGTTCTCCTCAAGGGCTTGTGCGAGTTGGGATTTTAATCTCTCAATTTCTTTGGCATGTTGCTAGTTTGACGCTTTAAGCTTGTTCTTTTCTTCATGGCTCCGGGCCAGTACCCCGGTGGCCGGCTTCATGTTGTGATTCAGCATACCTTTGAGCCTCTTTGGCCATGTTCAGGTCCTTCTCCAGTTGACCTATGGACTCAAACTGCTACAAGACAGTCTTTTGTCACAAAAGACGCCCTAACCAATTTGTGCACGGCAAATATTTTTTCTCACCATGTGCTTCTGGGTGAACTTCTTGACCTCCTCCAGTTAGGCCTTTGTAGTTGCCTTGAGGCCTGCACCATGTCACAACATATGCATATTAAGACCCTTAACACGGCCGTACCGCCCAAATTAAGGATGGGGGCCTACTGGGTCAAGATTTATGTTTGGTTATGAAAACCAACCTCATACCTGCATGTTGGTCGATAGAAGATGGGCGATTCCCTCAAGTCCGGTTTGGGCGGCTCCGAGATATGCATCCACCGAACTAAGGGCATTATACTCCTATTTGGAAAACGCAGAATGACACAGTGACTCCTTCCACCGTTCACACTTTCGATTTTGGAATTGGTAACCGAGACATCCTCTGGAAGCTGCTCTGCGGTGGTGACCTTCACGCTACCCCAGGCCCTGGCCGAAGACCTCGGCTCAGGATTACCATCTGGCGACTCTTTGACGTCCTTGGATGAAGTTGGATGTACACGTCTCCTGCGGGTCTCAACAAAGATTATGTGTGCTTACAGCGGCTACAACAATGACCGAATTATCATCTCAAGGTATTACCTCTCTACGAGGGCGGTTGATGTAGTTCCTGTGGCTGGCACATGTTTGGGAGCGCTACCGTCGTTTGGCGCTGATATTGCCAGCGGCGGTCTCGCCGGTGTTCGGCGTGTGGTGCGACGGCCCTTGGGAGTGGAAGTGAGCATATTTGGAATGATGGGAGGCGAACATCCCTTTCGGGAAAAGGCATTCTTGTTACTTACAGCGGAGGAAGTGAGTGCCCCTGGGTGATCGGCCAAGAGGGCCACCTTAGAGCCATCAAGACTCTCCTAGTAAAAGACCCCGTATTCAAAATCAATCGACGTTTCTGGATCGTCATGGAATCCTAGGTCCTCATCACGGGAACAACTCTTCGGTTGAGGAGAAGGGCAGCTGACTGTCTTGATCCAACGCCTCCAATTATGTTCGGAATGTTAAGAGGTTCAATGAAACAAAAAATGAACATACCATCCAAACTATGAAAATGGATCTGAACTCACCCATTCGATGGGATTATAGCTCGAATAGCCGTCCATGTTCCTTAGGTGGGCAAACTCTTCTTCTTCTCCTTTGAAGAGATCGGCCAGTATGTCTGCCATTGTTGCCTGGTTGGAAGGCCCCTTCCGTTTATAATGGGTCACATCGTTTGTCCCATTATAACACCATAGGGGTTGCATCCTTTGTTGAAGTGGTTTAACGCATCGAGTAATGGAAACGGCCATCACGTCAATGATTGTTAACTTACTGTGAGCTAACAACCTCACCTGAGCGGCCAGATGCTTTACTTTGGCACTTTCCTCTTGAGAAGGGCTTTTTGGCCACCAGTTAAACTGCTTCTTTAAAGGAGCGTCTGAGTATTCGAGCAGACCCTTCCGAGCAGTTTCGAATAGGGGGACGTCTTCAATGTAAAACCATTCTGAGGTCCACTCTTTGGAGTCCTTCTTTGGGGTCCCAACAGGGTACCCCGTCACGGCTACGCGCCATACTTCGGCTTCGCCTACTTCAAAGATTTTCCCTCCTCGGGTGTGGGGGACGAGGCCGAAATACTGTCTCCATAATTCAAATTAGGCCTCAGAGCCGTAAACATCCCGCAAAGGGCTTAATGAGCCCGAGATATGCAGAATAGATCCAGTGGTGAGGTGATGGAGCTGGATCCCATAAAACTCTAGCAAACCCCTCAGGAAAGGGTGAACGGGAAAGCCCAAGCCTCATAAGAGGAAGGGCACAAAGCATACCCTCTCTTCCTTGCGTGCAGCAAGGAAGTTCTCTGCAAAGACATTGCCGATCGCGGAAGTTAATCTGGGGCGAGGGGATGTGAGATCTGAAGCGGGAAGATATCCTTGCGTCTCGAGTTTGCTTAGTTGAGGACGAGAGACTGAGCAGCTTCCCCAGTCGCCCGGGAGAGGGCCATGGGGGCATGAGGAGGAGCTTGGGGCGCTCACCATTCTCTCCAGAGTTTTTTGGTCTCGATGATTTGGGGATGGAATGTGTTACCCGTCACGCTCTTGGCCTGTTTAATAGGTGCTTCTTCCTTGTTCCATGAGGGGCGTTTCTATAAAAGATGACCATCCTCCTCCTTCTGGCGCACAGGAATCAAGGGTGTTATTAACCCTGAGCGAAGAATTGGTAATATGGGCCCTACGACGCCTCAATGAATCGGGAAAGTTATCAGTGGCCGAACTATGGTCAACCAAACATAGAAGGGGAGAAGAACTCGCCCCGCAAGCTAGAGACTTTGGGCGTGCGAAGCCTCCAGGGATCATGAGACACCGCATTGGAGGCTAGTTCGGGGGCTACTAGGGGAGTCCGAGATTGAGGGGTCCTCGGGCTGCCGGCCTAGCTCTCGTAGGCCGGACATGTGGGCTGCTCTATGACTACTATCGGAAGGCCGACCTATAAGATGACGCCATATTCAACAGGGAAACCATCAAAGCCTTAGTGTGTCCTCCAAGTCAAGATAGGAGATTTAGCGTGCTTATTCATTTATTGTAACCGACCATGTGTAACCCTAGTACCCCTGGTGTCTATATAAACCAGAGGGTTTAGTCCGTAGAGGCTAGAAAAAGAACCATCATCCTACTCACCTAGGGTTTAGTTCATCTGATCTCGTGGTAGATCAACTTTGTAACCATCATATACACTTCAATATAATCAAGCATGACGTAGGGTTTTACCTCTTGAGAGGGCCCAAACACAGGTAAATACTGTTCCAAATGATCACTGTTCCCCATTGATCCAAGATCAACAGCTCGGGACCCCCTACCCGAGATCCGCCAGTTTTGACACCGACACTGGGCCCCACAAGACATTAGGGCACGCCCTTGTGGGGTAGGCGTGCCTTGTTGCCTTGTGGGGAGCAGATGGGTCTCCCCCAGAAGATCTTCGTTCCTGTATTTTCTATTTATTCAACAAAAAATCTCCGCAAAGTTTTGTCCTATTTCGAGAACTTTTATTTCTGCAGAAAAAAACACCATGGTAGTTCTGCTGCAAATAGCGTAAGTTCGGGTTAATTTCATTGAAGTCATGTAAATTGGAGTCCAAAACAAGAGCAAAAGTGTTTGGAAAAGTGGATACGATGGAGACGTATCAACTCCCTAAGCTTCATTCATTGCTTGTCCTCAAGCAATTCAGATGATAAACAAAAGTGATAAAAAAACATTTACAAACTCTTTCGTTTTTGTATCCGTATATGAGCTTAAATAGTAACCAAGTTTTCAGCAAAGATCATGAAATAACCATGTGAATATTACACTTAGAACTTATGTTTACTCATATCAATGGCATAATCAACTAGAGAGCAATAATAACATATATCAAATACCAACAATTTTTCAAAATAATCATGATATAATATGATAACATGGTATCTCGCTAGTACTTTCTGGGATCACAAAACATAAATGCAGAGCACCTCTGAATTTCAAGCAACGACTAACCATTGCAATTTAGAGTAGAGGAGATCCAGTCATGCTCACATCCAACATTAGGTAGACTCAATGCATGGTAAACTAAGAATGACAATAGTGCTCTCAATGTTGGCGCTTGAATAAGGTGATGACCTAACAGTAAAAGTAAATAAATTAAAGTAAATAGAAAGGCCCTTCACAGAGGGATGCCGAGGTGCTAGAGCTCAGAGCTTAAAATAGAGATGAGTACATTTTTGAGTGGTGTGCCTTTCTTGTCAATGTTACGACAAAAGATTTCAACTTCTTCCATGATAAATACATTATTGGTGGTTCCCATGCATAAATGAAATGTTTAACTCCCCCACAACCATACAAACACATGCCAGGGGGATTTCTGTTTTATTACATTATCTTTGATTATGTTTGACGGGGCTGGGCATCCCAATTACCAGCCTCTCTCATGCAAGACGAGAGAATAAACTCTTGTGACGAGAATAACCCACTTAGCATGGAAGATATATATTGACTGCCCCATCACTCTATGAGCGGTTTGGGCACACATAACAAATGTTTATTTGAATTATTAGAGATGGCACATGCAAATTTATTTGGAACAACAGGGTGATATTGTATATAGGTAGATATGGTGGACTCTCTTGCCATAACTTTGAGGTCTCAAGATTCTGGATGCACAAGCAGTATTCCCGCTTAGTACAGACGAAGGCTAGAAAATAGATTGAGAAGCGACCAATTAGAGAGCGACAACCGTCATAATCATACATTGTGAATATTTAACATTGGACATGAGCATGACTAGGATATAAACACTCTAAATATAAATATCATAAAGGCTGCATTGGTTTTGAATCAACTACATGTGTGAACACATGCCAAGTCAAACCACTTGAATTCTTCAGAGCAAGATACCATCCTGACATACTACATCGTAATAATTTTAATGCATGTTGACACTGAAGATAAAAATTTATCAACTCATAGCTACTTAAGCATGTCATGAGCAACTATAACCTCCAATTGTCACCAGAAGCATGTTTACTCATAATATGTCGAATCAGGGCTACCGAGTTAAACATATTTACCAAAACAAAAACAAGAAGAGTTCTATAATAACCCAAGTGTAATGCTACTATTATATATTTCCTTCATCATGAGACTTGCCTTGTTGCATGTTATTTATTTATGGATCTTGCACCATGATCATTGTTTTGCATGTGCCATTTCATTTTTGTGCATGTTATATTTCACTCAAGTTTATCTTGGTTCCACCCAAGTCCATAACCCGTGAATGATAATCTTCATTACTGGAGGTGGATATTTCCTGCCTCAATTTAATGTCCACTACATTTCTAAATTCTCAAAACCATTCCATATGCCTCTCCAAAAAAATTCAGTAATTTTGGAAATGTTCTGGATAGATTAAAAAATGGCTCAAGTTTAAATTAAATCCAAATTTGATTTATTTTGCATCTTCAAAAAATGCTAGGGAATTTTATTCAATTGGTGCATAATTCGAAGAGCACGAGGATAAGCGCCACCTGGGCCTCCTTCCTCCAAGAAAGCCTAGCCGAGCTGATGGCAGCCGAGCCAACCCACATGCACATTACTACATCTTGAGCTTGCGTTGGTTTTTGTAACACCCCAAACGACGAAGCGCTTGGAATATTACCACATAACACCTTTGGAAAAGGAAACATGCCCTCAAAGGAAATTCCAACAGAGTTTCCTCTATTTCTAAGGACATCCACAACATGCAATTCATATAGCCATATGACACAGGAAACATAGCACTAGTGTAAAGCACAATGCTACAATACCATAACTGAGAACATCTTCGGTAACACTAGGCGATAACGTCAGTCATAAGTGGAAATTAGTTAATCCATACAGACCAAGAGAGTGACTCTCAAACTCAAGACAAACCACCACGTGTAGTAAAGTACAAGCTATACTAGGTTCTCAAAACACGGCCCTAAAGAAGGATATGTGTGATTTCCGTGTAGTGAAAACGGTGATGATGCTACTCCCAAGACTCCCATGCATGTCGTCCTCATGATTTACCTAAAACATATAAGCAACAAGGATGAGTACAAAGACTCAACAAGTTCATAAAGGAATAATAAGAAGTACTCATATCAATATACCAAGACTCAGTTAACACCATACACACATTAATGTTCAACACATTTAATGGTGCCTACATGCCTACATGCTCGTCTCATTTCATTGCGTATACCGGTATCGCTTGAGTGGACGCCCGTCGACATCCACTCACTCCAACATATGGAGGTTGCCTCCAAAGTAGGTCGCAGCCCAACAATGAAGGTTTTAATGTACCTACCAAAGTAGCGCACACTTTCATTCACTATCATCATGAGTGCAACTATGCAAATGCAAGCAAAGTACTTGAATCAACACAACATAGTCGTCGTCATCGCCATCATAATAAACATCATTGACATGAAAAATATCATAAATACAATGGAGTGTAAATATTATGCAAGTCAATATCCCGTCGTGAACTTGCCTCAACCGCGGGGCATAAATTGTGAGGCAAACGGTTCCGAACCTGAAGTACCCACACCTGTCATCAAGCATATATCACAGTCACAACAAAGCATGGTCTCAACACATAAGCATATATAATTTAGTGGCGCTCCTACGCACAAAACCCCAGCTCATCTATACTTTATCACATTATAGCTCCTCACATCATCAACGATGACAAAATCTGAGAGTATAAGTCTAGATATATTCACCCAAGTCCAAACGTACAATTCTGTCCAACAAAGTACAACCGACTTTGATAATTTCATAGGATTTAATATACAAAACGAAATATAATAAATGATATGTGTTTAATCATCTACAGAATGGCATCTACAAATGTCATGTTGTAACTTAATTTTAATTCCACCTCTAACAGGTCCTAATATCCCAAATGAGAATATGGTACCCAGGAAACTATATTTCGGGACAGAAGACTAAACAGACAGCTGCTCTCAAACCGAATGTCCAAACGGGGCAAATAAGTACTGTACGGAAACCTTGGAACTTTATCTAAAACTTATGTAAAGGGGCCAACTCTAAATTCCAAGCATAGCTAACTCAGTTTAGATAGAAGCTTGCTGTCCGTAAGCTGTCGTACTATAGCTTTTTAATCGAACCAAGTTCAGTGATGTATAACAAGGGAAAACCAGTGTACAAGAGCAGTTCTAATCCTCACGTGTAGGATAAAACAGAATTATAACTTGCAAACTAACACCTCTCCCCAGGTTTAATTGCTTACACGCATATAGACATGTTCGTCAAGCTGTTGGGATACATGAACCGGCAAAACAGGCCACATCAAACAATCCAACATGGATGCTAACCCAGCTACAGGAACTGTGTTGTTCCAGCGCTAAAGATCGAACCAAGAGTGACACAAGGATTTGGAGAAACAACAGACCGGGGGTGGGCCAATGGCCAGCAGCAGCCCGTGCTCCACCAAAGGCAAATAGCCGGGCACGCATTTAACGCAAGGAACAGGGGAGCAGGAGCAGCCTCCACACGGCAGCGACCAAAGCGGCGCCAAGAACAGCAGCAATCTCGCAGCGATGGCAATCACCGCCACCAGCAGCAGCGACCTGGCGACTGCGGCCTCCAATGGATAAGATGAGAGGAAGACTTTTTTTAGGGTAAAAGCAAAGCTTTATAACTTAACTGGGTCTAGGCATATCGCCCAAGACACATTCGCCCACATGGGCAGGTACATCAGAGTCCCACTCAACAAAGTGGTTTGGTTCACACATACGCCCAACAGCAGTAAGCTCATGCGCTACGGTATTTGCACTACGCCTACAAACCGAGATAGTAAACTTGGAGAACCAGAGCTTAAGCTGATATTTCATGTCCTCAATGACTGCCGCATAGGCTGATGAGTCCACTTTACTCGGATCCAGCACCTCCTCCAATAGTTGTGAGTCAGTTTCAAACTTAGCTTGAACAATCCCGAGGTCAGAGGTAGTTGTGATGGCGTGGGCCATGGCCATAGCCTCCACCGCAAAAGCATCATTGATGTGCTCAAGCCTGCCTGCGCGGGCACAGACTAGCTCGCCAACCCTTGTTCTTACTGCGACACCCCTACCTGCTCCTTGTTGACCCGGCACAAAGGAGTCGTCTATATTAATCTTGTAAGACATCTACG
Organism: Aegilops bicornis; assembly: GCA_021605145.1. Taxonomy (NCBI): domain Eukaryota; kingdom Viridiplantae; phylum Streptophyta; class Magnoliopsida; order Poales; family Poaceae; genus Aegilops; species Aegilops bicornis. The sequence continues at coordinate 361,579,622 of CM038674.1, read as the reverse complement.
TCGGGGGTCTCCACTTGTCAGGCGGTGGCACGACAGTCGGCTTCGCGAAGATCTGCCTGTTCTCTGGTACATATCCTGGGCTCTCCTCGCTACTTCTGTAGCCTCTATAGGCATTTCTCCTTCCTGTAGCTTGTTCCTGTTGGACAATCACAGCCACCAGAAAGTTAGCACGAGCAGCCTCTTTTCCTCATCTAGCCCCCAGAGAAGATCGAGCATCGCATGCACAGACGTAATCCGCTCGAGATCTTGACTTACGCCCTCCAGAGCGAGCTCGCGCCAGACCTCCTTCGCTGCTTTGAAGTTAATGAACAGGTGTGCGCCGTCCTCATCTGCTCTCCCACAAAATAAGCACTTAGTATCTGCGATGGAAATGCCTCTTCGTGCCACATTCGTACGTAGAGCAAGGGACTCATGCTTGACTCTCCAAGCAAACATATGTATGTTGCGTGGGCACGACAGTTTCCAGATCATCTTCAATAAATCATCCTTGGTCATATTAAGGTTGCCAGTATCACTTGTACTGCTCCCTACTCCTCCATTAACTCTCGTCTTCTCCAACTGGGCATGTAGCTTATACACACTCTTGATAGAATGGATCCCCTTGGAATCATATTGCCAGGCGATGAAGTCTTGCACCCCCTCACGCAGACGGATCTGGAGGATGTACTTGACATCGTCGGCCCAAAAGTTGTCTCTCACTAGCTGCTCATCCTAGTTCCCAGTAATGGGGTCTATAAGGTCACTAACCAGCTCCAACAGGCTAGAGCCCCTCGGTGTAATGACTCCCCGAGACCAAGGTCAAGGGATCCAAGGATCCGCCCATATTTTCACTCCTGTACCATCCCCAATCCTCTAAATTTATCCTTCCTTGAAGAGTTGTAGCCCATGCAGCAAGTTGCGCCATGAATAAGAGATGCCATCTCTAGGTTGTGCATCAATGATGTGCCCAGAAGGATAATATCTTGCTTGCAACAACTTTGCACAGAGCGACTCAGGATTCTAAATGAGCGTCCAAACCTGCCTAGATAGCATTGCAACATTAAAACCGTGCATGTCCCAGAAAACTAAACCTCCCTGGGCCTTCGACATCATCAACTTTTGCCACCCAATCCAGTGGGTGGTATGCTCCTTGTCCTGTTGGCTCCACCAGTAGTTGCCGATGAGCGAACTGAGTTCCTTGTAGAAAGAGTTTTTTAGGTAAAAGTAGGACATCGCAAACGTAGGGATTGCTTAAGCGACCGCCGTGACCAGGGCTTCTTTGCCCGATTTAGCAATCAACTTTTCCCTCCACCAGTATACTCTCCCTGCCAGTGCCACTTTGACAAATGCAAAGGCTTTCTTCCTCGATTTCCCCACATGAATTGGCAGCCCGAGGTATTTCTCATTCCACGATTCACTATGAATTCGTAGTGCATCCTTAACTACCGCTTTCTCAGCAACATTTGTGTTCGGACTGAACATGATGGAAGATTTCTCAATATTGATGCACTGGCCGGAACAGTCCTCGTAAAGGTCAAGGATCTCACACAGGGTTTGAACTTCTTCCTGTCGGGCTTTAAGCAGCAACATTGAATCATCCACGAACAGCAGGTGCGAGACAACACGAGCGCGCGGGCAGATTTTAATGCCGTTGATTTTGCCGGCAGCTTCCGCATCATGCAGTAGGGCGGACAAACCTTCGGCGCAGATGAAGAACAAATAAGGCGACCATGGATCCCCCTGACGTAGACCACGAGAAGGGGTGAACTCGTCGGTAAGCCCCCCATTCATCTTAATCTGGTATCGCACCATGGTGATGCAGTGCATGACCAAATCGATCCATCTGGCACCAAAACCAAGTTTAGTGAGCATGGCCCGCAGGAAGTCCCATTCGACTCGATCATATGGTTTGCTCATATTCGACTCGGTCATGGCCCGTGAGAAGACTTGCAGAGGGGAATAGAAGAAAAACAGGGCTTGAGTACAGCGTACAGCGGTGCAAGGAGCGACCGAGGGCCACCCCGTGTCTGTCTGGGCCTTGAGCCCATATAGGATTTTCTTTCCTCTTGTTTTTAGAAGAGCATATAAATAGCTAAAGTCTGATATTGAGACATGCACACACATAGACCGACTAGTATCTGACCTACATACTTACTTGAAGGGCCAGGGTTCAAATGCCAACTCACACACATTTTTTTTAATTTCTATCATTTTGCCTCTTCCCTTTATTTTCCATAGTCTCTCTCTCTCTCTCTATCTCTTATGTACTTTTCCTACTCTTAACATCATGGTCGATAAATACAAACTCTACCTTATTCATCTATTTAAACATACTTCAGGAAGAAATTCATAGCAAACGAACGGGACATTACAGTTTTTCCCTTGAAGAGGAAAGGGTGATGCAGCAAAGTAAAGATAAGTATTTTCCTCAGTTAAGAACCAAGGTATCAATCAAGCAGGAGAAACATGCAAGTCCTCAATATACGCACCTACACAAACAATCAAACACTTGCACCCAACACGAAAAAGGGGTTGTCAATCCCTTTGCGGTCACTTGCAAAGGTGAGATCTGATAGAGATAGATATAAAAGATTACTAAAACATAAAAGTAAATAAATTGCAGCAAGTTATTTTTGGTATATAGATCTGAAAATATATAAAGGAAAGTACACCCGGGGCCATAGGTTTCACTAGAGGCTTCTCTCTTGAAGGCAAATAATACGGTGGGTGAACAAATTACTGTCGGGCAATTGATAGAAAAGCGCAAAGTTATGACGACACCCAAGGCAATGATTATGAATATAGGCATCACGTCCATGTCAAGTAGACCGACTCCTGCCTGTATCTACTACTATTACTCCACACATCGACCGCTATCCAGCATGCATCTAGAGTATTAAGTTCATAAAGAATGTAGTAGTGCCTTAATGTAGCGACCCGACCTCACACCGGTCAAGCCTCTGTGTTGCTGTGCCATCCCTGGATCAGTATGCTGGCACACACAGTACATCAATGTATATATCAAAGTGCAATCACATGTATAATTAACGTAAAACTGATATATACCTCATAAGTCACAATGAAACAAATAGTCGGGTGGAGTCCCATCAACGCCATCGGCAGGTTGAGTGTAGACCGTAACCTTGTACCGTACTCTTACTCGTCGGAAGAAAGTATACGCAACATGATACGTTGCAGCCATGTAGGTCAAGACATTGAATGTACCGCAAGATCACAACATGAGAAAACATATGATAAAACTATACTATATGCAATATGGCTTTGTGGCTCGTGGTTCGAGTTTTGTTTGCGTAAAAGCTGATTTATTTTCCCTACATCAAAGGAATAAATGAAGTCTGTACTATGGAGTTTTCTATCATGACATGGTTCCGCCAACCGATGTCTCATAGCCCAAATCATCATAAGTTGCCCACAATTAAGTTATCAATCCGGTGTTGAGAGTTCCAAGATAGATCCAAGTCCAGATGCTCAAATTGTCCGTAACCGGGGACACGACTAATCGATTAGGTTTTAACCCTCTGCAGAGGTTTGTACACTTTACCCGCAAGATTCGATCCCTCTTTTACGTTCTCGCACTTCGTGGTGTTTGAGAACAAGATGACCAAACATGGTCTTCCGAAGAGTTCCACGACCACCGTCCGGTGCTCATTCAATCCTACCGTAGTTCTACATTTGCGTCCTAGCCAGAGTCACAACTAAGGTCAACCAAGCGAGCCCATAGTGACTTGCGGTTGCAGGTAAGCTTCCGGGCATGAAGTATTCTTCCGTCTCTTTGAGTCTGGGTGAAGCTTTCCGCAAGATGTCATGGCGCTTCTCCATGCATCCCGCCAACCACTGGATTCTCCAGGTGCCCGCTAATCGCCCTTCACCCAATAGTGTGTATTGAATTCTTGTCTCGAGTCTTGAAGTCTTGAGGCCTTGAAAATGCAGTCCTTGCAGATGCCATCATGGAGTTGTCGTCATTGACGAGAGTCCTCCTTCTTCACACCACTCGAAGCACTCATACCAACCCGTCTACTATAGCGTAGCATTAAAATAAATAACGTCCGGGCTTGGTAACAGGGGTGATGGGTTCCTACCTCATGCATACTACTCAACTACAAGGATTCAATGTCACTACTGGAGGGATTGTTGCGAAGATGACACTAGATGCAATAAAACACATAGGTATGAAAAACATGGTCAAAGTGAACTTGCTCGGTATTACTTGATGAAGATAATAACGCTCTCGTAATAAAGACTTGGTAGAACTATTCGTCACTCCTTTGAAAATCTATATTAAGCAGACAATCATATAAGCAATCATCCTAGCAATCAATTCTATCAATCATAACAATACTCAATCAAAATAAAAGCAACAAAGAAAACCAAGTCGAAAACCAAAGGAAAAACTTGAAAGAAAAATTAAATGAAAAACTAGTAGTTACCAACTCACTCAAATCTTAACATAACATCACTAAATTACTATAACATTTTTTTACAGCAAAGAAAATATAAATCTAATAAAATAACAGAAAATAAATTACTAATATAATAACTAACAAAAAGAACTAATATAAAACTACTATAACCATCTAGTTAATACTAGAACAAATATAGCAACTAGCAAAACACTAAGACAACTATAACAGCAAATCATTTATTAAAACATTAATAAACTATACTAAATAAATATAACAACTAATGTGTTCACAAATAACAGAAACAAAAACAATATAACTTGAAGTGGAAAAAGAATTACTTTTAAAACTAATAAAACTATTTTTATACACTATCACTATGAACTAAACAAGCAATTACAAAAACAGTAGCTAACCACTAATAAATATCTACAAAAATTTATCTACTGTAGCTAAACATAAACATATAACAACAAGTGAAAAATCTACAAAAAGAATGAACTAAAAATAATTAAAAACAATAATTACATAACTAAAACAACTATATAAACAAAACAGTACTGTTTTTACTAAAAATCTAATTTAAAATACTCCAAAATTACCAAACTAAATACTACAGCTAAAAAATATCACAAGTGACCAGGAGCAAAAAGAATTAATTAAAAACCTACTTTTAAACTCAAGTTATGGCCAAAATACTAATCTGAACAAAATTTATCAAATTCAAATTTAAACTACTCAAATTTGAAATCCAGAGACACTAACAGAAACCTCAACAAATTTGTGACACATAGCAATTGGAATCACTCAAAAATACTAAAAACTCTAAAAGATATGAATTTTCTAAGATTGCTATTTTCTGAAAAAAATGAATTACGGGAGTTCGTGGATCTCACCGGAGTAGTCGTCGGAGTTGGGGAAGAAGATCGGATCTGATGTTGCGGTTGATCCTAGAGGAAAGGAGATCACGGGACGGTGGAGAGGAGATCATATAAACCTCAGGAGAGGTCGAGGGGCCTTGGCGGCACTTGGCGGCGGTGGTGCTGCTTCTTCTGCTTCTTTGCGGAGAGGAGAGGAGAGGAGAGGTGTTGGTTTGATGTGTTGGAGGGGTGCTTGGGTATTTATAGTGGGGAGGGGAGGGTTTTGCTTGGGGTAGGGGACAAGAAATAGAGTAGGATTAGGAATCCTTGGAATAAAAAACGGAATAACGAAACGGGATCAAATCCTACTAGGATTTGTAAAAGAATAGGAAACCGAGCGACTCCCTTGCTCCCTGGTGCGCGCGCGTGCTAGCGATGGCCTTGGCCTCGACGTCAGCTTGGCGGCTTGGGCCTTTGGCCCAAGGCGCCATGATTTTTAAACAAACAGAGAGGAAAACAAAATGATAAAATAAAATAAAATGAAAAAAATATTATATAGGCATATAATATATCAAAATTTCCAGAAAAAGATTTCCTACATGATGAACATTATTCTAATGTCAAATAAAATTCGCACAAATTCAAATAAGGCAAAGAGTGCTTCTGGTCCAAAAAAATCCAACAAAAATCATTTTAAAAATATCAAAATGAATTCAAATTTATTTCTCTCCATTTTTCTGAGGTAGGGAATCATGTTACCCTAATTTTCATATATTTTATTTTTGGAGAAAAATAATTTGAATAAAACTCAATTAACTCCAAATTGAAAAATAATTCAAAGAAACTTTGAATCTAATTCTTTGAAACTCCCAACTCATATTTCATATGTTTTGAAGAAGTCATTTTATCTTCTCTCGTGAAAATCATTGAGTTGCATAAAGTTTCAGAATTGGAAATATTTTCAAATGAAATTCAAATATTTTCAACACCCTTGTCATTTAAATAAATGGAAGAAGTCATGTCATCTTCTCTCCAGGGTTTTGTGATGAAAAGAATTTGAATTCACAAAAAGCATAAAAGCAAAAATGAAAGTTTGGGAAAGTCCTTTTATTCCCTCTCATTTAACTTTCAAAAAGTTTCGAATTCACTCACTTTCAGTCAATCAATCAAAACTATCTATTTGTTTATAACATGCCAAAATTTAGAATTTTGGGATGTTACAAACTACCACACTTAAAATGAATCTCGTCCTCGAGATTCGAAGAGGCTAGCAAGAAAATGTTAGGGGCTCGGGGTCTTCTAGCAAATATTTTGGTCGGAAAGGTCAGGGGTGCTACCACACTTAAAAACAAGGTTACAGTTCCAATAAACTCGGATACTTCCTCTGGAGTGCCGACAATATATGTCTCTTCACATATCTTACAATAGCTCCTTCATTAAGCTCTTCCGTCAAGCATAGCGTTTTCCTCAAAATCTTGGGTCGGTTCGTCAAAGTTGAAGTTCATCCGAGACTGGATCTTCTTAGCTGATAGGTCTGTGTCCATTCTAGACAACTATCGAAATACTCATGGTGGTCTACCATTAATAGTTTCTGTAGAAAAAGGGCCTTGGCTTCATTCTCACCGTATAATCTACGATTGGCAACAACTGCCATGTACATGGGTTTATCATCATACCATTCTAAGGCTTAAGCAAGGCTTCAATGAGCGTCGTCACTTTACTATGGGTAAGTCTCTCAGATTTACCATTCCAAATAGCAAGAGCGAATGATACGAGTAAGTCGGTATGGTGATCAATCCATTCCGCTACCAGATCATTACCCTGTATAAGGTTTAGCGAATCTCGTATTTCTAACACTCGGGCATTCTCACAAGCATTGCAGAATTTCTCCTGTATTGAACAGGGATCGGGTAAATCCTTTGGTTCTGCAAGCCAAACAAAACATCTATCATTACTTCACAACTCTCGGGTTTTTTGCGTAACCTCCTACGAAACGTCTGCTGATCAAATCGCAGTCTTCCCAAAATTTCTTCTTCCAGTGGGTACTTGACCCTTAAAATGCACAAATTCTTCCATAGACCATATTTTTCTCATATCCTCAAAAATGGTCAAAACTCTTTGTTCATGGAGTAACAACCCATAAAATTCAACATATGAAATCATCACACCTTAACTTTATTGATTCATGCATTCATTACAATCTCTGAGCACCCATTACATAACTCAACTCATGGAACTCATGAAAATGAAATTGCTTTCTATTACTCTTGTTTCCAATATCAAAATTCCAACTACTCAACTCCAGCTTTCATCTTGTCGGGACATTTAGTAGCATAATGTCCTGCTTCCTTGCAATGAAAACACATAACTTTCGATAAGTCTTTGGGCTTCTTGGAGATGGTTCCTGCTCCTTGAGTTCCTTGCTTCCTTTCGAGACAATGATTGGCATAATGCTCGACGTCCTTACATTCAAAACAGGTAATATGACTCTTGTCCCTCTTTGCAGAAATTGGGTTGTTACGAGGGTGTCTTTGTTTTCTCTTCCGGGGTTTCTTCGCTCGATCAAACCTTTTATTCCCCGTGGATCAAACTCTATTGCTTCCGTCGGAAGTATCCCAGATACTCTTTTCTTTCCTTGGTGCAATCTTGTGAAAAATGTCCTTCTCCTCCACATGAATAGCAGGCATTGGAGTAAAATCTGTTGAGGCCTTCTCCATCAGGGTCTTCAACACATTCCTTCATCATATGTTCTTTCATAACTTCTCGGAGGGCTTCTTTCATTCCTTCTTCCCGCTCCTGAATAGTTTGTTGCACCATGGGGTAAATGTGACCCTGAGTCGGGTAGTGGGTGGTTCCTTCACACAAGAAACAAGTCACCTGACTAGTTGGGCATTCCTCAGCTGGGTATTTCTCCTCACAATGAGGGCATCCATCCTTGTGTTCCCCGGTGTGTCCTATTTCTCCGCAAATCTTGCAGGCACAAGGTTTATTTCTTGGTGTATCATGTTGCTTAGGATAAGACGAGATCTTGTCGTGGTCTTCTTGAATTCTTTCCAAGTCTTTGCTCCATTCCATCCTCAGATAGCTTGATGCATCTGCCACCATGTTGCAGCACTTCCTTCAAAGTAATCAAGAGCGTAAGATACTTCATTCTTCCTTGAAACCAAATTGCTCCAAGTGATTCTCCATGTTCTGAATCCATAGCTCGCCTCCCATGAGTCTTGATCCAGAGAATATCACCCAACTTCATTCATCATCTATGGGGTCCAAAAGTTTTGGGATGAGATATGAGAGAGGTGGGGAGGATATACACACAATACAAACAATAGTTTTTGAAGAAACGGGTTTTACTTTGTGGCTATCGGAAAACATCAAACAAATGACAGCTCACAAATCGCCGCATCTAACGTAAGTGTATAACATGGATTTGGTCCTCTAACGTTCAAATAATTCTTCAGATTCTTCAAGTCTTCAGAGTCTTCAACTGTTGTAGCTTCAATTCTTCTAATGCATGGTGAAATCCTCTTTACTCTGAAGAGGCCATCAATTATCCGATATCTTGTCCTTCTTGGAGCGGCTTCAGTTGATTCTTCATGTGATCAAAAGGCAAAAGGGGTATATTCTAACTATTTGAGGTGAGAGTGTCTATTTGATAAAATCAGAAAATAAGAGAAGTAAGAGTCTTTTTGAAAATAAAATTTTAGAGATTTTCGGTCCTAGGGGCTTTCCGGTTTCTAGGGTCATGTCCTACAGTCAACATGTGCTCTGATACCATCTCTGTAGCGACCCGACCTCAGACGGTCAAGCCTACGTGTTCGTGCCATCCTCGGATCAGTATCTTGGCACACACAAGACATCAATGTATATATCAAAGTGCAATCACATGTATAATTAACGTAAAACTGATATATACCTCATAAGTCACAGCGGAAACAAATAGTCGGGTGTGGAGTCCCATCAACGCCATCGGCAGGTTGAGTGTAGACCGTAACCTTGTACCGTACTCTTACTCGCCGGAAGAAAGTATCTGCAACATGATACATTGCAGCCATGTAGGTCAGTACATTGAATGTACCGGCAAGATCACAACATGAGAAAACATATGATAAAACTATACTATATGCAATATGGCTTTGTGGCTGTGTGTCTGAGTTTTGTTTGCGTAAAAGCTGATTTATTTTCCCTACATCAAAGGAATAAATGAAGTCTGTACTATGGAGTTTTCTATCATGACATGGTTCCGCCAACCGATGTCTCATAGCCCAAATCATCATAAGTTGCCCACAATTAAGTTATCAATCCGGTGTTGAGAGTTCCAAGATAGATCCAAGTCCAGATGCTCAAATTGTCCGTAACCGGGGACACGACTAATCGATTAGGTTTTAACCCTCTGCAGAGGTTTGTACACTTTACCCGCAAGATTCGATCCCTCTTTTTACGTTCTCGCACTTCGTGGTGTTTGAGAACAAGATGACCGAAACATGGTCTTAGAAGAGTTCCACGACCACCGTCCGGTGCTCATTCAATCCTACCGTAGTTCTACATCTGCGTCCCCAGCCGAGTCACAACTAAGGTCAACCAAGCCAGAGCCCATAGTGACTTGCGGTTGCAGGTAAGCTTCCGGGCATGAAGTATTCTTCCGTCTCTTTGAGTCTGGGTGAAGCTTTCCGCAAGATGTCATGGCGCTTCTCCATGCATCCCGGCCAACCACTGGATTCTCCAGGGTGCCCGTCAATCGTCCTTCACCCAATAGTGTGTATTGAATTCTTGTCTCGAGTCTTGAAGTCTTGAGGCCTTGAAAATGCAGTCCTTGCAGATGCCATCATGGAGTTGTCGTCATTGACGTAGAGTCCTCCTTCTTCACACCACTCTCGAGCACTCATACCAACCCCGTCTACTATAGCGTAGCATTAAAATAAATAACGTCCGGGCTTGGTAACAGGTGATGGGTTCCTACCTCATGCATACTACTCAACTACAAGGATTCAATGTCACTACTGGAGGGATTGTTGCGAAGATGACACTAGATGCAATAAAACACATAGGTATGAAAAACATGGTCAAAGTGAACTTGCCTGGTATTACTTGATGAAGATAATAACGCTCTCAGAATAAAGACTTGGTAGAACTATTCGTCACTCCTTTGAAAATCTATATTAAACAGACAATCATATAAGCAATCATCCTAGCAATCAATTCTATCAATCATAACAATACTCAATCAAAATGAAAGCAACAAAGAAAACCAAGTCGAAAACCAAAGGAAAAACTTCGAAAGAAAAATTCAAGGAAAAACTAGTGGTGACCAACTCACACAAATCTTAACATAACATCACTAAATTACTCTAACATTTTTTTACAGCAAAGAAAATATAAATCTAATAAAATAACAGAAAATAAATTACTAATTTAATAACTAACAAAAAGAACTAATATAAAACTACTATAATCATCTAGTTAATACTAGAACAAATATAGCAACTAGCAAAACACTAAGACAACTATAACAGCAAATCATTTATTAAAACATTAATAAACTATACTAAATAAATATAACAACTAATGTGTTCACAAATAACAGAAACAAAAACAATATAACTTGAAGTGGAAAAAGAATTACTTTTAAAATAATAAATCTATTTTTATCCACTATCACTATGAACTAAACAAGCAATTACAAAAACAGTAGCTAACCACTAATAAATAACTACAAAAATTTATCTACTGTAGCTAAACATAAACATATAACAACAAGTGAAAAATCTACAAAAGGAATGAACTAAAAATAATTAAAAACAATAATTACGTAACTAAAATAACTATATAAACAAAACAGTACTGTTTTTACTAAAAATCTAATTTAAAATACTCCAAAATTACCAAACTAAATCCTACAGCTAAAAAATATCACAAGTGACCAGGAGCAAAAAGAATTAATTAAGAACCTACTTTTAAACTCAAGTTATGGCCAAAATACTAATCTGAACAAAATTTATCAAATTCAAATTTAAACTACTCAAATTTGAAATCCAGAGACACTAACAGAAACTTCAACAAATTTGTGACACATAGCAATTGGAATCACTCAAAAATACTAAAAACTCTAAAAGATATGAATTTTCTAAGATTGCTATTTTCTGAAAAAAAATGAATTACGGGAGTTCGTGGATCTCACCGGAGTAGTCGTCGGAGTTGGGGAAGAAGATCGGATCCGATGTTGCGGTTGCTCCTAGAGGAAAGGAGATCACGGACGGTGGAGAGGAGATCATATAAACCTCAGGAGAGGTCGAGGACGCGGGCGGCGGCACTTGGCGGCGGCGGTGGTGCCGCTTCTGTCTTTGCGGAGAGGCGAGGAGAGGAGAGGTGTTGGTTTGATGTGTTGGAGGGGGGGTGCTTGGGTATTTATAGTGGGGAGGGGAGGGTTTTGCTTGGGGTAGGGGACAAGAAATAGAGTAGGATTAGGAATCCTTGGAATAAAAAACGGAATAACGAAACGGGATCAAATCCTACTAGGATTTGTAAAAGAATAGGAAACCGAGCGACTCCCTTGCTCCACAGTGCTGCTGCGTGCTAGCGATGGCCTTGGCCTCGGCCGTCATTGGCTTACGGCTTGGGCCTTTGGCCCAAGGCGCTGCGATTTTTTTTAAACAAACAGAGAGGAAAACAAAATGATAAAATAAAATAAAATGAAAAAAATATTATATAGGCATATAATATATCAAAATTTCCAGAAAAAGATTTCCTACATGATGAACATTATTCTAATGTCAAATAGAATTCACACAAATTCAAATAAGGCAAAGAGTGCTTCTGGTCCAATAAAATCCAACAAAAATCATTTTAAAAATATCAAAATGAATTCAAATTTATTTCTCTCCATTTTTCTGAGGTAGGGAATCATGTTACCCTATTTTCCATATATTTTATTTTTTGGAGAAAAATAATTTGAATAAAACTCAATTAACTCCAAATTGAAAAATAATTCAAAGAAACTTTGAATTTAATTCTTTGAAACTCCCAAGTCATATTTCATATGTTTTGAAGAAGTCATTTTATCTTCTCTCGTGAAAATCATTGAGTTGCATAAAGTTTCAGAATTGGAAATATTTTCCAAATGAAATTCAAATATTTTCAACACCCCTTGTCATTTAAATAAATGGAAGAAGTCATGTCATCTTCTCTCCAGGGTTTTGTGATGAAAAGAATTTGAATTCACGAAAAGCATAAAAGAAAAAATGAAAGTTTGGGAAAGTCCTTTTATTCCCTCTCATTTAACTTTCAAAAAGTTTCGAATTCACTCACTTTCAGTCAATCAATCAAGCAACCAATCAAAACTATCTATTTGTTTATAAGATTCCAAAATTTAGAATTTTGGGATGTTACACTTAAGTAAGATGACATGATGTAGAGGGATAAACTCAAGCAATATGATGAAAACCCCATCTTTTTATCCTTGATGGCAACAATGCAATACATGTCTCGCTAACGCTACTTTGTCATTGGGTGAAATTAAGCAAGATTGAACACAAAACTAAGCACCTCTCCCATTGCAAGAAAAACCAATCTAATTGGCCAAACCAAACCTGTAATTGGAAGAGAAATACAAATATATCAAATCATGCATATAAGAATTCAGTGAAGATTCAAATAATATTCATAGATAAGCTGATCATAATTCCACAATTCATCGATCTCGACAAACACACCGCAAAAGAAGATTACATCAGATAGATCTCCAAGAACATCGACGAGAACATGGTATTGAGAATCAAAGAGAGAGAAGAAGCCATCTAGCTACTAGATATGGACCCGTAGGTCTGTGGTAAACTACTCACGCTTCATCAGAAGGGTAATAGTGTATGTAGATGCCCTCCATGATCGAATCCCCCTCCAGCAGGATGCCGGAAAAGGCCCCAAGATGGGATGTAACGGGAACAGAAGGTTATGGCGGCGGAAAAGTATTTTGGTGGACGCTTCTGGTGGATCGGGAATATTTGGAAATTTATAGGACAAAGAATAGGGTTAGAGGAGCTCCGAGGGACCCACAAGGCAGGGGGCGCGCCCCTTTGGGGAGCTCCCTGCACCCTTGACATCGCCTCGCGACTCTTCTGACTTGGTTCTCAAGTCCTACGTGTGTCTTCTGGTCCAAGAAAAGTCACCGTAAAGTTTTATTCCGTTTGGACTCATTTGATATTTCTTTTCTGCGAAACTCAAAAACAAGGAAAAAAAGAAACTAGCACTGGGTTCTAGGTTAATAAGTTAGTCCCAAAAATAATATAAAATAGCATAATAATGCATATAAAACATCCAAAATAGATAATATAATAGCATGAAACAATCAAAAATTATAGATGCGTTGGAGACGTATCAAGCATCCCCAAGCTTAATTCCTACTCGTCCTCGAGTAGCTAAATGATAAAAATAGAATTTTGATGTGGAATGCTACCTAACATATTTTATCCATGTGATTTTCTTTATTGTGGCACAAATGTTCACATCCTTAAGATTCAAAACAAAAGTTTAATATTGATATAAAAACAATAATATTTCAAGCATACTAATAAAGCAATCATGTCTTCTCAAAATAACATGGCCAAAGAAAGTTATCCCTACAAAATCATATAGTCTGACTATGCTCCATCTTCATCACACAAAATATTAAATCATGCACAACCCCGATGAAAATCCAAGCAATTGTTTCATACTTTTGATGTTCTCAAACTTTTTAAACTTTCACGCAATACATGAGCGTGAGCCATGGATATAGCTCTATACGTGGAATAGAATATGGTGGTTGTGGAGAAGACAAAAAGAAGGAGATAGTCTCTCATCAACTAGGCATATCAACGGGCTATGGAGATGCCCATCGAAAGATATCAATGTGAGTGAGTAGGGATTTCCATGAAGCGGATGCACTAGAGCTATAAGTTTATGAAAGCTCAAAAATAAACTAAGTGGGTGTGCATCCAACTCGCTTGCTCACGAAGACCTAGGGTAATTTGAGGAAGCCCATCATTGGAATACACAAGCCAAGTTATATAATAAAAATTCCCATAGTATATGTAAGTTACAACATAGGAGACTCTCTATCATGAAGATCATGGGCCTACTTTGCAGCACAAGTGCGGAAAAAGGATAGTAACATTGTCTCTTCTCTCTTTTCTCTCATTTTCTTTGGTGGGCTTCTTTGGCCTCTTTTATTTTTCGTGGGCTTCTTTGGCCTTGTTTATTTTTTTAAAGTCCGGAGACTCATCCCAACTTGTGAGGGAATCATAGCTTCCATCATCCTTTCCTCACATGGGACAATGCTCTAATAATGATGATCATCACACTTTTATTTACTTACAACTCAAGAATTACAACTCGATACTTAGAACAAAATATGACTCTATATGAATGCCTCCGGTGGTGTACCGGGATGTGCAATGACCTAGCGTAGCAAATGACATCAAAAAACGGACAAGCCATGTAAACATCATGCTAGCTATCTTACGATCATGCAAAGCAATATGACAATGATGGTGCGTGTCAAAATAAAATGGAATGGTGGAAGTTGCATGGCAATATATCTCGGAATGGCTATGGAAATGTCATAATAGGTAGGTATGGTGGCTGTTTTGAGGAAGGTATATGGTGGGTGTAAGGCACCAGCAAAAGTTGCGCGGTACTAGAGAGGCTAGAAATGGTGGAGGGGTGAGAGTGCGTATAATCCATGGACTCAACATCAGTCATAAAGAACTCACATACTTATTGCAAAAATCTATTAGTCATTCAAATAAAGTACTACGTGCATGCTCCTAGGGGAATAGATTGGTAGGAAAAGACCATCGCTCGTCCTCGACCGCCACTCATAAGGAAGACGATAAATAAATAAATCATGCTCCGACTTCATCACATAATGGTTCACCATACGTACATGCTACGGGAATCAAAAAATTTAACACAAGTATTTCTACAATCCAAAATTACTCACTAGCATGACTCTAATATCACCATCTTTATATCTCAAAACAATCATAAGGAATCAAACTTCACATAGCATTCAACACACTTTATATGAGAGCTTTTATTATATCCCTCTTGGATGCCCATCAAATTAGGAATAAATTCATAGCCAAAGACAATTACCATGCTGTTTAGAGAGACTCTCAAAATAATATAAGTGAAGCATGAGAGTTCAATAATTTCTATAAAATAAAGTCACCGCTGTGCTCTCAAAAGATATAAGTGAAGCACGTAGAGTATTCTAATAAATTCAAGATTCATGTGTGTCCCTCTCAAAAGGTGTGTACAGCAAGGATGGTTTTGGCAACCTAAAAAGCAAAGACTCATATCACACAAGACGCTCCAAGCAAAACACATATCATGTGGTGAATAAAAATATAGCCTCAAGTAAACTTACCGATAGACGAAGAGGAAAGAGGGGATGCCATCCGGGGCATCCCCAAGCTTAGATACTTGGTTGTCCTTGAATATTACCTTGGGGTGCCTTGGGCATCCCCAAGCTTAGGCTCTTGCCACTCCTCATTCCGTAGTCCATCAATTCTTTCCCCAAAACTTGAAAACTTCACAACACAAAACTCAATGAAAACTCATGAGATCCGTTAGTATAAGAAAATAAATCACCACTTTTTGGTACTGTTGTGAACTTATTTTTTTATATTGGTGTAATATCTACTATATTCCAACTTCTCCATGGTTCATACCCCCCCCCCCCCCCGATACTACCCATAGATTCATCAAAATAAGCAAACAACACATAGAATACATATTCTCTCAAAAAACAGAACAGTCTGTAGCAATCTAAAAACTTCGAATACTTCTGGAACTCTAAAAAATTTGAAAAATTAGGAAAACCAGGGAAATTTATATATCAATTTTGTGTAAAAAATTCAGAATTTTAATACTGTTACTGGGCGCAAAAGTTTATGTTTTTCAGCAAGATCAAATCAACCATCACCTTAAGCCATCCCAAAGGTCTTACTTGGCTCAAACAATAATTAAAACATAAAACACATCTAACTAGAAGCTAGATGAAAAATGTATTTAAAAAACAGAACCAAAAAAGTAAGATCAAAAATAAAATTGGGTTGCCTCCCAACAAGCTTCCTAGTTAGGCATTGAGATTTCAATGATGCTCACACGAAATATAATAATTGAAACACAAAGAGAGCATCATAAAACATGTGACAAACAAATTTAAGTCTAACATGCTTCCTATGCATAGGAACTTTATAAGCAAACAAATTAGCAAGACAATCAAGATCTAGCATATGCGAGGCAGAAGAAAGAAACAATAGTAATCTGAACATAACGAGAGGTAATTTAGTAACATGAAAATTTCTACAACCATATTTTCCTCTCTCATAATAATTACATGTAGGATCATAATCAAATTCAACAATATAACACTACTGCAGGATACTGCTAACGCGACACTACGATCAGAGACCCTTCGACGAAACTGTGTGCGATGCCATAATCGCAAACGGTGGTGTAAAAAACGGTCAAAAAGGTGAAAAATGTTTGCGATGGAGGATGCATCAAACACGGTTCAGATTTTAGTTGTGTGTGTGATTCAGGGCATAAGGTTCAGTTCAATTAACCGTTTTCGATGAGGAGGAACAAAAGAAACGGGTAGCCAGATGAAGGCGTGTGCGATGTACAGCATACGGTTCACTCAGATGAATTATTTGTGATTAGGCAACACAAAAGAAACGGGCAGCCAGATGAAGGTGTGTGCGATATACAACATATGTATTCACTCGGATGAACTGTTTGCGTTGACACATGAGAACAGAAACGGTTCAAATGAACAAGATGTGTGTGATATGTGGCAAACAGGTCCGTAATCAGAAATGTGCGTGAATACCGATAATAACACAAGCGGTTGCTGCTAATAAGACGTGTGTGTTGTGCGATGGGATTGCATACAGAACAACAACATATATACAATCCATGGCGAGCCTGTTCCCCTCGATGAGATCCTGTCCTGGCGCCCTCCTCTGTTCCTCGCCTTGCCTTGGGACCCGTCAAGATCCATGGCATAGAATCCTGACCACCAGCACCTGGACTGCTCCTCCCATGGTGGCCTGAGGAGGACGCTCCAACTACCCTGGTCCTGCTCCACCACCACGACTTGCACAGCTGGATCCCCGCACGGGCTGCCATCAGCCGACCACCTCTCTGCTCCACCGTAGGTGCTCACCGTTCCCCATGTGGGTGCTCCTTGTCGACCGTGGGCCTGTTATCACCTTTCCCTGCCACACCACCTCCATGGGCACCGCGTCAGCGACCACGAGTAGCAATTCTACCATGGGGGCAGTTAGCAAAGAGGAATGGAGCTGCATCTCCATGGCAGGTCATGAGGCGCGCGAGGCGAAGGAGACGGTCACAGCCGGAGGCGACTATTCGCCTTCTCCGACACGCCAGATCGGCGATCGCACGCCTGGCCCAGCCTCCTCCTCTACATCGTCCAACCTCCCTGCCAATGTTCTCCTCTTGTTCTTCCCGCGGGAGCAGTTAAGTTCAGCCATGGTGGAAGTTAGAAAAAGAGCTTGTGCAGTTGTGCGTGCATGCACGTCCCGCGCCACTAGCTGCTTCCTACCTTCGGTAGCTCCCGTACGGGTCCAGAAGCATGGGCGCTGTCCGGTGAGATCAATGTACAGCGACCGCCACACCACCCTGCTGCGGCTCCAATGAAAGTCTCATGTTCATTCTGGCTGCGAGCAAAGGTAGTAGTTAGCGAACAGTATCAGTTTGCTTTCAAAAACTGTAGAAGTTGACTTATTAATCTATAACGCAGTGACTCCTCACCACCCATCTTTTTGCAATTGAAATCATGAAATAAGTCAGGTTCACTCGAAAAACCCAAGCAGTTAGCTGCACATCTCCATGGATTTCAATAGTTGCAGTTAATTTCGGCCAGCATGGCAGGTAACCCCGATATTCATTGCAGTTATGGTGACCCCGGCAAAAATATGAATTACAAAATATGAAAAAAGTTTGGCCATTTAAAAAAAATCGTCCATAGTGGCAGTTAACATCGGCCGACATGGTAGTTAACGTCGGCATTCATGACAGTTAGTGTGACCCTGACAAGAAAGAATGAAATATTTTTTCGTGTCTTCGCTCCCAGCAATTAACTTGGTGTTAACTGCCGCAACCCGAGGTAGTTAGCTATTTCAGGCCCGGCAGTTAGTTCGACCCAAGAAAAAATGTAAAATAAAAAATAGTGTCTTCAGTCTGGCAGTTAACTTGATGTTTACTGCCGCAATCCCCAGCAGTTAGCTATTTCAGTCCCGGCAGTTAGCCTGATCCGAACGAAAAATGAATGAAAGAAAGAAAAAAAGTATTTGCAGCTCCGGCAGTTAGCTTGCTCAACATAGTGCAGTTAGCTATTCTGCTCGAACAGTTACCGTCTACTGTAGCAGTTCGGGAAGTGATAGGTGGGGAAGTGAACGGTTACCCATGGCCGTTGCAGCAGTTACCAGATAGGTGGGCGGGAGGGGGCCTATTGGGTGGCGCACATGGGGGAGGTTGCTGGTGGCGGCACACCGACGGGGTGGGCCGGGGTGGCGCACCGGCAGCCATCGTCGCCAGGGACTCAACACCGGCTCTCCCGCCCGGAAACTCCATCACCTCCTCTGCTCCACCCATCTCTTCCTCTATCATCGGCCGGGGTGACCTGATTCATGGCAAGCACGGCCGGATCTACTCCAACGCAGCTATCCACCAGTACTCTCCTCCAATGCAGTTAGTGAACTAAAACTATAGCAGTTGACTTGTGCTTAGATTAGCAGTTGACTTATGATACTGTAGCCGTTAGTTTCTTTAGAAGTTACTATCATTTTTAGGTGGAGCAGTTAATCCATGATACTGTAGCAGTTAACTATTAAAAAGGTGAAAAAGCTTTTAGTTAAGTAAACAGGGAAGTTAGTTTTTTTTTTGACGTGTCACTTAAGTGCATGAAGTGCAACTGTTAAGTGTTTCAAAACTATAGCAGTATAACAAAGTTTTTTATACTGTTAGTCCAATTTTTATTGCATATGGCAGTTAAGTGGGTGAGTCGTGGAAGTTAACTTGAACACTTAACTGCCATGCGCACTCGAGTAGTTAGCGTGACCTTGGCAAAAAAACGGAAGAAAAAAGTTAATATCTTCACTCAAGCAGTTCACTAGTTCTTAACTGCCACAGTCTCGCCAGTTAGCTATTTCAGGCCCCGCGGTTAGAATGATCCAGGGAAAATAAAAAAAATTAGTACCTTCAGTCCTTTAGTTAACTTGTTGTTAACTGCCGCAATCCCCGACAGTTAGCTATTTCAATATCGGCAGTTAGCTTGATCCGGGAAAAACCAGGAATAAACAAAAAAAGTGTCTTAAGTCACGACAATTAGCTTGGTCGTCATACGTCAGTTAGCTATTCTAGTCAGGCGGTTAGCATGTATTGTAGCAGTTCGGGAAAAATGACATTAGTTTTTTGAAAACTACTCTTAAACTATGGCGAATCTGGAAACAAGTTATATATACCAAAGTTTGGGCTAATCCATAGCTTTTCAATGGTGTATCATATGCATCATTCCGACAAACGGTTTGAAAATTTCTTTCACAAAAACACCGAAAATGCGTTTGAAGAATTTCTAGTTTTTTAATTTTGTTTAAAAACTGTAAGGATTTTGGGAAAACGATCAACATACAGAAGTTCCGCCTGTTCAGTAGCTATCCAACGGTGTGTCATTTGCATCATTCCGATAAACGGTTAAAAAATTACGATAAAAAAATAGTGCGAAAAAACGGTGCCAGAAAAAGTCCGCTCGGCAGTTAACTAGTATATGACGCACAGTTAGCTTATTATTTTCGAGCAGTTAGGAACGGTTCTTGAATAGCTTATTTAGGAAGGGGTTGCAGAATAGCTAGGATGTATGTGTGAGTACACACACACACACACACACACACACACTTATAAGGACAAGCTTGCATAACCAAATTAAACATCCACTTACATAGGTGGCTACTACAACCATGGCATTTGCACACACCAAAGTAAACTATTACATGCATAATTACATAGGTGGCTACTACACGCATGACATTTCCACACACCAATAAAGTAAAATATATATTACATGCATGATTAACTAGCATAACGATCATCTGATCATCATCTACTTATTGTGACGCTTGCGCTGCTTGTGGCTCGATCCGGGCTCGTCGATTTGGCTAACGAGGTACTTCCTCATGTCAACGATCCGCCTGTGCATCTTGTAGCATGTGTACACGCTCTTGGCCACAAACCTGAGGTGAGGTTCATCCAGTTGCCGCATCCAGGCCCCGTGCCAGGATACGGCACTTGTTCTCTGGGCATCCTGCTTCATCTTTTCGTAGTAGGGGTCGATGATGGCCGAGGCGAGTTCAACCAGGGAATCCTTCTTCGTGCTACCCTAGACCCTGTAGTGGTCATGGATTTCGACAAGGTTCTTGCAGGCCAAGCCCATAACACTGAGTGCTTTTACATCGTTGGTGGTATCTACCGTGGCGAACTTGTAGTCAGTGCTGTTGACAAACCTGTTGAAACGGTCGCAAGGTTCTGTGGCCATGCAGTAGTGGTAGATGAGGACATGATGGCGCACGCACAACTGGGCGACGGCAACCTTCTGATCTTTGCCGGGACGACCGGCGGTGTACTGGAGGTCGATGCCGACCACCTTGTACTTGTCTCTAGCAAGCAACTCCTCAACGCTGTTGATGTAGTCGTTCACCATGGCCGGGTCGATGGTGTACACCACCGAGAGATCCGTCTCCCTCGCGCGAGTCTCCATTCTATGCTCGCCGATCTCCATTGGAGCGCCTCTGGACATCCCCTCTCTATGTGTCATCGTGGGTGTGCTTGTTGAGTTGTGGGGTCTGATCGAAAGGTTGAAGAGACTAAGGTTATAATGGCCGCGGGAATTAAAGGGGAAGCCGGACGACCAGGAAAATTACCAGGCCCTGATGGTAGTTCTACTTTGCAGCGTGTAACTCCATCGTGCCGCACGTAACTGCATCGCGTGGCAACACGCGCGGCGCAACCGCATGCATATGGGGCCCCCGACGTGATCGTGTGCACGCCCAAATCACGGGCGAGCGCGCGGAGGGACGTGAGCAGAGTGCTCATGATCGCCTCAACAACGAGCAACTATATATATATATATATATATATATATATATATATATATATATATATATATATATATATATATATATATATATATATATATATATATATATATAGTAGTTGAACGCGCAAGGAAAAGCTGTCCACAAGCCGAGCGCACCGACGGACGCGAGCAGAGCGCACCAACGTCATGACAGAGCGGCCATGGCGCTTAACGTCGAGCATAATATACTGTGGCGCTTAACAATGAAAGCGAGCTTGCCGAGGGACGCGAGCAGAGAACGATACAATGTTACATGGCAAATAAGACGAACTGTGAGAGCGATGTCGGGGACATCCGAGCTGTTTGTGATGGAATAAGCCGTGTGTGTTGCGGGAAAACGCTTGCTGGTGTATAACCTTAAATTTAACCAAAAAAGTGTTAATGCATGTTACGAAAATTGTATAGCTGGAAACTATGTTCAAATACGACTCCAACGATATAATATATGGCGACATGCATTCGTATTTTATTAGTTAAATCCTACTTAAAAACCAGGACGGGGGTATAGTAGGTAATTAAGCAAACGTTTTTTTATTAACTGTATGTGTACGTGTCCTCTCGTTCTCCTCTCGCACGTCTTGTCACCCTGCTGCCGTAGACGGCTTACAGCGCAAGCTTGCGCAGCGTGCGGGGGCCTTCTTTTGGCCAAATGGTGGCGCCAATGAATCGTCGGTGAGCCCGTTCCCACGCAACCTCGCAGGTTCCCGCCAAACTTCTTGCCCGACTCGGTAAAATCCCCCAAAAGCTCACAGGCCTGCTATAAAAACCCTCACGGCCGGCAAGTCCTGCGTCGCATTTTCCCCTCCCTCCCTGTAGCTTATCTCGTCTGCTTCTCCCACAATCACCAATGGCACCGGTCCGTGGCCACTCCGCCGTCATCAGAGGACAACTCCAGCTGGGAGGCTACACCGCGGCGGCGGCGGCGGAGTCCCTGGTGTAATGTACTGCATATGGCATCCCTGTTGGGTGTGCACGGAACACCCACCACACGCTCCGCCGCCGCTTCCCGTCGGCATCTGTTGTCGGCCGCCGTTGCCGCCACACCACCATCAAAAGCCAGGGCCATCTCCCGCTCTGCGGCCGCGGCCCGAAGGCGGGAGGTGGCCGCCACCCCACTGCCGGCCACCGTGGCCATCACCCGCTCCGACACCGCGGCCCGAAGGCGGGAGGTGGTGGTCGTGGCCGCCACCCCATCGTCGGCCGCCGTGGCTGCCAGCCCACCGTCGACGCCGGGATCATCACCCGCTCCGCCACTGCCGCCCGAAGAAGGGAGGTGGAGGTGGAGGCCCGCACGTGCGTCAGCAACCTTGCGCACTACATTGAGTTCCTGCGGGAGGAGGAGGAGCGCCTCGTCGAGAACGCAAAGAGCATTACTGCAGCCGTGGCCGCAACACACACCAACGCAGAGGCGAGGAATCAGGAGATCTACGAGCAGTCCGGTCGCTTCGAGAGGGATTGTCTGGAGCGGCAGTGGGCATTCGAGTTGGCGAGCGTCGCTGAACGTGCAGCAGCGGCAGACACCGTATTGCATTTGTCCAGCTCGTCGGTAGGCTCCTCCTCCTCCTTAGTGGCAAAGGAAGGAGCTATACAGTAAACTTAGACAAATGGACTTACTCTTGTGGTTACTTTCAGCTGGCAGGGCTACCTTGCTTCCATACCATCAGTGCCATATACAAGAGTGGAAGAAACATAGCTGAGTTCATTCACAAGCGCTATTCAGTTGAGCAATTTAAGAAGATATATGAGCACTACTTGGAGCCAGTAGAAGGACATGAGAGATGGCCTATCTCTAATAAACCTAGACCACAAGCACCTGGGTATGTGAGTATGCCATGTAGGCCTAGGAAGAATGACAGGAAGAGGGAAGAGGGAGAAGCACCAAAAGAAATGAAAATGTTAAAGCAGGCACTAAAATTACTTGCAGCCTGTGTGGCCACAAGGGCCACAACAAGATAGCCCGCAACAAGAATCCTGAAAAAGTGAAGAAGAAGAATGTCTTTCTGAAGAAAACATACAGGAAAATGAAGTCATCTGAGGTAAATACAAGTTCACTCTCTTTTTAAAATGCTTGTCCTTTTATTTCAATAGTTTGTGCAATGACATGCCTATGTACTGTCATATTTTGCAATAGCAAGCAAACACTGATGCTCATATCAGAGCAAGCCAACAGGCTAAGAGCATAGGAGAAGTTCAAGCACAAGAAGGAACAAGTGGAGGAAAGAGGAAGGCTACCAAAAAACAGAATGTGCAAGACAAGAAAAACAAAGAAATGATATGATAGACTAGTGCTTTAAGTTAGCATTTTAATGAACTGCTGGTTATTTCATTTTGCTAGTTATGTCACTTTGGTCATGTAGTAGTAGATATGTGTTGAACTAATGCATCTATGTAGAATTGAACCATGATGAAGGGGATCAGAAAAACTGAGCGCACTCGGCAGAGGAGAGGCTGCCGGGAGTAGCACAAAGCCCCTCTGTGGTAGTAGTAGTATTTAGGGGCTATTTTGTTCAGTTCATCTGACTATAGATGTGTGGTCGAACTGTACAACATACTTAAAATTAGCTAGTATATATAGTTGAACTAGCTATTTCAGTACATGGTTGGCAACAATTGGGGAGAAGTTTGGTCGGTTCAGCTGTCGAGTTGAACTGTTTGTATAAACTAAGAATGACTGCTTAATCTATGAATGAAATATATGCTTAATTACTGAATTTTAGTTGCAAAAATTACATAGTGCTAATGATTTCTAGCTGCATATTTTGACAAATCGCAGTGTTGCAAGGATTGACAAATGGCAACATTACTAGATTGACAAATGTAAATCTTTCCAGTTTGACAAATGGCAACATAGCCAATATGACAGATGCAAATCTGTAGCGACCCGACCCAAATGGATCAAGTCTCTGTGCTTAGTGTCATCCCTGGATCGGTATGCTGACACACACAGTACTCGAAGGATTTATAACAGAGGTAAATCACATGTATAAAGTAACGTAAATACTATCACCTCAATCCGGAGTATAGCGAAAGCAACAAGGTTGTGGATTCCCATCAACACCAACGGCAAAGTTGAGTATAGGAAATCGTAACCCTAACGTATCACTTACTCGTCAAATGCGAAAAGTACGCAACATGAAACGTTGCAGCCCGAAAACGGGTCAGCACATGGTATATGCTGGCAAAGTAACACATAGAGAATAATGAAGGAATAAGCCTATACTACATGCATATATGGCTGGTGGAAAGCTCTATGGTTACAGTTTTTCAAAAAGCCAATTTTTCCCTACATCAAAGGAATAAATTTTAATTTAACTATCATGGTGGTTGAAACATCATTGAGAAGGTATAACCCCAACTCAATCCCAATTAAAGTGATTAACAACCCATCAATATTAATTTAGAGTGATGAGATACATGTGAATACTCAAGTACTAGATACTCAGAATTGTCCATAACCGGGGACACGACTAACCATGATTAGATTGTACACTCTGCAGAGGTTTGCACTTTTCCCCACAAGACTCGGTCGCCTCCGTTGGTTTCTCGTGACTACATGGTGTTTGAGAAACGGATGACCGAGACACGCCTTTCGAAACATTAACTCTCTACTCCGGATAGATCATACCAAACCTATAAAACCCACTACCTGCTGACCTACCTCTTTGAGAGCTTCACGTAATTTACTCAACTATGCTAGAGCCCATGATAGCTTGTGGCTGCACACGGAAGTTTCTAGCATGAATAATCTCAGTTCCCTTTGAGCCTGGGTGGCGGTCCATAGGAAGATCACACGGGTACCCAGATTTCCAAAAATAAAGCAGACAACACTGGGTTCCCTGTGCCTCAATCCACCCAGGATGTGTATTTAAGTTGACACCTTAAAATAAACCATTAATTAACAATCTCACATCTGTCGTGAATATCTCTCAAACCCAAACCACGTCACGAGCATAGCATGGCAATATAAGCATAACGTAGAAGTAACTCCCAAGGGTTTGATAGTAACAGGCAATAGGTTCCTACCTCATCATCTACTTCCCAACCCACAAATTAATGATATCCTAATCATGCAATGTTTGAGGATTGAGCTAATGCATAAAACTGGGTAGGAAAAGGTATGATCAAGTGTTACTTGCCTGCAAAGTTGATGAAGATGATTCACACTCAAAACTCTTGATAGTTCTACTCGTCACACTCCGGTCAATCTACCGTAAGCAATCAACAGTAGCCACACATAAGCAATCACTCAAAACATCAGAAAGAACGAAGAAACAATTCGGAAAACATCAAAACCAATGAAATAATTCTTGCAACATAAAACAATTTCTAACAGTACCAAAATTATGTGAATTTGGCCTTATCAGAAAGTTTAGGTCAAGAGCTTCGATTTGCAAAAAGAATCAACTAAATCGGAGTTACGAAACTCAAGTTATGATCAAACGAAGTTCAAATACAAATCAGTTTGAATTCAAAATTTAAAACTTTCAAAAACATGTGCAAGTTGGATTACTGGATAGAGGAGATCATAACAAAGAAGTGGGCGTTGGTTTCATTGAATTTGGACCAACTAGTAAAAAGTTATGATCGTTTGAAAATTGGGGACTAATCTGTAAAAATACCACTACGGGTAGGTCCCTGGCAGTAAATCTAAAATAAAAAGAAAAATCCTAACGAACGAACGTTCACTGCTAAAACCTAACGAACGGATTCGTCATTGTGAAAACCTAACCGTAACGTTCACTAAATAAACTAGCTAAATAAAAAACAGGTTTTGAAACAAAACCGAAACCCTAAAATAAAACCGTCGGACCGGGTGGTTTATTACGACCGGGAAAACCGTGGTCGGGCGGCGGAGCGGATTCCGGCGAACTCGGGGCGGTGGCTCCGGCGGTCGCAGAGGACGGCGGAGACGTCGGGGAGGTGCGGCGCGAGACGGCGGACACGGTGGTGGTGCCAACGAGGGTCGACGGAGAGGCGGGCGGCGGCAGTGGAGTTCGGCGGCGGCGGCAAGATCCGGCGGGGCGGCGAGCGAGGGGGAAGAGGGGAGTCGGGGCGTCGGGGCCCGGTATTTAAGGGGGGCCGGGGAGGAGGTGGGGTGGGGAAGGGGGCACGGCTCCCATGGCGGCTGGCACAGATGTGACGGAGTCCGTCGCCACCAGTGGATAGCGACTGGGCCGCGGCTGACTCGTGTCAATGGGTTGGTGGCAGCCCAGTTGGCCCGGTCCAGGGAAGATGTTTTTTAAAATAAAACAGACAAACAAAAATAAAATAAAAAAAAACAAAATAAATAGAAATATTATATAGGCATATAATATATCAGAATTTTCAGAAAAAGATTTCCTACGAGATGAACATTATTCTAGCATTAAATAAAATACACACAAATTTAAATAAAGCAAAGAGTGCTTCTTGTCCTATAAAATCCAACAAAAATCATTTTAAAAATATCAAAATGAATTCAAATTTAATTCTCTCCATTTTTCTGAGGTAGGGAATCATGTTACCCTATTTTCCATATATTTTATTTTTGGAGAAAAATAATTTGAATAAAACTCAAACAACTCCAAATTGAAAATAAATTCAAAAGAACTTTGAATTTTAATTCTTTGAAACTCCCAACTCATATTTCTTATGTTTTGAAGAAGTCCTTTTATCCCCGCTCGTGAAAATCATTGAGTTGCATAAACTTTCAGAATTGGAAATGTTTTCCAAATGAAATTCAAATATTTTCAACACCCCTTGTCATTTAAATAAATGGAAGAAGTCATGTCATCTTCTCTCCGTGGTTTTGTGATGAAAAGATTTTGAATTCGAAGATCATAAAAGAAAATGAAAGTTTGGGAAAGTCCTTTTATTCCCTCTCATTTAACTTTCAAAAGTTTCAATTCACTCACTTTCAGTACCAATCAAACAATCAAATCAAATCTATCTATTTGTTTATAACATTCCAAAATTTAGAATTTTGGGATGTTACAAACTACCACCTTAAAATGAATCTCGTCCTCGAGATTCGGAGAGGCTAGAAAGAAATAGGTTAGGGTTTGGGGTCTTCTCGAGAAATCCATCGATCGTCTCTGTGGTCCTGGGTGCTACCACCCTTAGAAGCATGGTTATGGTTCCATCAAAACTCATATACTCCATCCTTATTCATCGACAAAGGTCGGTCTTCTCAGGTCGTAAGGATAATTCCTTCTCTGGCTCTTCCAGTGGTGGCATAACCTTTTCCTCAATTCTTTTGTCCTTTACTTCTTGGTAAGGTTGTTCCGAAAATGGGTCTTCATAGCATGACGGGTCTGGCACCAATAATAATCAGCTATCGATATCTCATGGTGGTCAACAATTTATGGTTTGTCCTGCAGGAAATGGGTTTGGGTTGAACCTCACCGTATGACCTACGGTTGGCAACAACTGCCGTGTACAAGGGAAAAATACCTATACCATTCTAAGGTTTTGAACAAGGTTTTGATCGTCGTCTCTCTACTATAGGTAAGTCACTCAGATTTTCCATCCCGTATAGCAAGGCGAATAATAAGAGTAAGTCGGTATGGTGATCAATCCATCCCGCACCCAAATCATTACCTTGTACATGGTTTAGCGAATCTCGCATTCTAACACTCGGTCATCCTCACAAGCATTGCAGAATTTCTTTTGTCGATTTAACCAAGTTCGGAAAATCCATTGATTACGCAAGCCAAACAAAACATCTATCGCTCCTTAACAACTCTCGTGTTTTGCGTAAACTCCTATAGGATCGTCTGTCGATAAAATCATAACTTCTTCCAGGGTTTTTCCTTCAGCAAGAATGTGCTTGCTTCTTGGTAGGTCCTGGGGCCTGTGGGTTATGGCCCACCTCATCACTTAAAATCCTTGAACACATCATCGCGGCAACTGATCGTTATCCCAACTTCCAACTTCCTGGCATACTTAAAATCCATCCAAATGTACTGTCTCTTTTCCTTATATTTGCACCAAACGGGGACATGATTACTCAGACTCATCTTGGAATTTTCCATTGATCCATGTTTCCAACATCATACCTCCTTTATCTCCAATAGTAAATCATCTCTTCATCCTCGTGGGATATCCCACCTACCGAGATAAAAACTTATACTTATGAAGTCCATACTCCACTTCGTGGAACATCATTATCCTTTCCAAGGTCAAGCGTCCTCACAGGGTACTACCACCCTTAAAATGCTCCAATCTTCCATAGACCATATTTCTCATATCCTCGAAAATGGTCAACATCTTTCCTCATAGAGTAACAACTCATAAAATCCAAATCAGTACCAACACTGCTAACTTTATTTATTCTCAAATTATTACAATCTCCTGTTTTTCCATTACATGCCTCAACTCAACACTTCAATATAACAGAATTGTTCTCACTACTACTGCTACTATATTCCTCTTGCAAACTCAACTATTTGTCACAAGCCTCCTTCTCTTTGGGACAATCCCTGGCAAAGTGTCCTGCTTCATCACAACGAAAACATTTTACTTCTGACAAATATCAAGGTTTCCTTGTGATTATATAGCCTCCTGGGGTCCTTATCTTCCCTCTCGGGCAATCATTGAAGTAGTGCCCTGAATTTTGCACCAAACATGTGATATGACTCAGGTCTTTCTTTGTAGAAATTGGGTTGTTCCTGGAATCCAATCTACATCTCTTCCTGGACATTTCCGTTCCAATCAGGGCTTCTATTTCCTGTGGGTCATACTCTACTTCCTCTATCGGGAATTCTACTAGATCTCCATTTAGACAATCTTGGGAGATGTGCCCTTGTTCTCCACATGAATAGCAGGACTTGGTGCAGGGTTTAATTGGTTCTTCTTTGGGTGTGTCCTCCACCTCTTCCTTCATCACAGGTTCTTTTAAAATTTCCATTAAGGCTCCTTTCATTTCTTCATTCTTCTGTTGGATGTTTCTTTGTACCATGGGGTAAATGTGACACTGAGGAGCGTAGTGGTTAGTCCCTTCACACAAGAAACAAGTGATCTGCCTAGTTGGGCATTCTTCAGCTGGATGACTTTCTTCACAATTAGGGCATTCATCCTTGTGTTCCTTATGGGTGTGTCATATTTCTCCACAGAGCTTGCATGCACAAGGTTTCTTCATATCCTTTCCCGAAGGCTTCAATTTCTGGGACACAAACCGAGACATTAGCAAAGTCAACTTAATTTCTCCCCAAGTGGTTACTCCTTGCCATCCATTGATGGTTTGGTACATCCTCCACCAGGTAGCAGCACCTCTTCCAAAACACTTAAGAGCATGCTAGGCCATATCCTTTCTGACTATAGGGTTGTTCTTCATGTGATCCTCCATGTTCTAAATCCATTGGTCCATCTCCAATTGACTCATCGGTCCAGAAAATATAAGCTCTTCTCCATTCATCTTCTAACAGGTCCATGGGTTTGGGGTGGGATAAGAGAGATCGAGAGGGATGCACACAATGCAAACAAAAGTTTTGAAAAACAGATTTTATTGTGGCTGTCAGAAAAACAACAAACAGATGACAGCTCACAAACGTCGCATCTAACGTAGGTATATAACTGGGGTTTGGTCTTCTAAAGGTCAATAAATCTTCAAGGTCATCAAACTCTTCAAGTCATGTTCATGTCTCCGATGGCTTCTCCCGATCGTGCTTGTCTTTCTCAAGTCCTTTTTGCCAGCTCATCTCTGTTGTCGCAAAGTCTCTCGTGACGTCTTTAAATATTTTTGGAGTGGCATTCCAAACTTCTGATTTCAACTTCCTTGACATGAACCATGATCCTACTATCCTTGATCCCGATTTAATCTCCTAGATCTCGAGGTTTTGTTCCTCCAGTTGGTTACTTCAGCTTCCGGTTCTGAGTTCTTCACCAATTGCCTTCTTGTCAAATATTTCTTCTTGTAGGTCCATCTTAACTTCCTGATGTAACACTCCAGATCCTGGTGATACACCAGCTAAGATTCAAAACTGCATCTTTTGCTGACAGATGCTCTATCAGCCTTCTACCATCTATCCTTCCTTGTATCTGCATACTTAACTCCGCATGGTGACAATGGCATAAGCGGGCGATAACATCATGGATAGCGTGTTTCTGCTCTTGTCATTTCCATGAGCTATCATTCCATAATTGATATCTCATGCATTAGGGTTCTCGACAAAACTTTGAGTTACTAACTCTCCATGCTCGGTCTTTCTCCGTCTGACTTGATCTCGGGTATTGATGACTTCCATAGTCTGTCAAGTTCCATAAGTGTAGCCTTCTTTGGTCATACCAAATCTGAAATTCTTCATATTCTCCTAGTCTTTGAAGTCTTTATTCGTCGTAGTTTCCATCATTACAATGCTCGGTAAAATCCTCTTCATTCCGAAGTGGTCTTAGTTGTCTGATATCTGGTCCTTCTTGGAGTGGTCTCATCAGTCGAATCTTCGAGGGGTCAAAAGGGGAAAGGGGTATGGTCTCACTAAAAGGGAGTATTTGAATCAGCTCCGAAGAGAAGAGAGGTAAAAGATCTTTTGAAAATGAAGTAGTAGAGAAAATCTTTCCTATGGGCTTGCCAGTTTCTAGGGTCACGCCCCATACCAACATGTGCTCGATACCATCTTGTAGCTTAATTCGACCGAATGGATCAAGTCTCTGTGCTTAGTGTCATCCCTGGATCGGTATGCTGACACACACAGTACTCGAAGGATTTATAACAGAGGTAAATCAGATGTATAAAGTAATATAAATACTATTACCTCAATCCGGAGTATAGCGGAAGCAACAAGGTTGTGGATTCCCATCAACACCAACGGCAAAGTTGAGTATAGGAAATCGTAACCCTAACGTATCACTTACTCGTAAATGCGAAAAGTCTCGCAACATGAAATGTTGCAGCCAAAACGGTCAAGACATGGTATATGTTGGCAAAGTAACACATAGAGAATAATGAAGGAATAAGCCTATACTACATGCATATATGGCTGGTGGAAAGCTCTATGGTTACAGTTTTGCAAAAAGCCAATTTTTCCTACATCAAAGGAATAAATTTTAATTTAACTATCATGGTGGTTGAAACATCATTGAGAAGGTATAACCCCAACTCAATCCCAATTAAAGTGATTAACAACCCATCAATACTAATTTAGAGTGATGAGATACATGTGAATACTCAAGTACAAGATACTCAGAATTGTCCATAACCGGGGACACGGCTAACCATGATTAGATTGTACACTCTGCAGAGGTTTGCATGACTTTTCCCCACAAGACTCGATCGCCTCCGTTGGTTTCTCGTGACTACATGGTGTTTGAGAAACGGATGACCGAGACACAGCCTTTCGTAAACATTAACTCTCTACTCCGGATAGATCATACCAAACCTATAAAACCCACTACCTACCGACCTACCTCTTGAGAGCTTCACGTAACTTACTCAACTATGCTAGAGCCCATAATAGCTTGTGGCTGCACACGGAAGTTTCTAGCATGAATAATCTCGATTCCCTTTGAGCCTGGGTGGCGGTCCATAGGAAGATCACACGGGTACCCCGGATTTCAAAAATAAAGCATAACAACCTTTGGGTTCCCCAGTGCCTCAATCCACCCAGATGTGTATTTAAGTTGCCACCTTAAAGTAAACCATTAATTAACAATCTCACATCTGTCGTGAATATCTCTCAAACCCAAACCACGTCTACGAGCATGGCATGGCAATATAAGCATAACATAGAAGTAACTCCCAAGGGTTTGATAGTTACAGGGCAATAGGTTCCTACCTCATCATCTACTTCCCAACCCACAAATTAATGATATCCTAATCATACAATGTTTGAGAATTGAGCTAATGCATAAAACTGGGTAGGAAAAGGTATGATCAAGTGTTACTTGCCTGCAAAGTTGATGAAGATGATTCGCACTCAAAACTCTTGATAGTTCTACTCGTCACACTCCGGTCAATCTATCGTAAGCAATCAACAGTAGCCACACATAAGTAATCACTCAAAACATCAGAAAGAACGAAGAAACAATTCGGAAAACATCAAAACCAATCAAATAACTCTTGCAACATAAAACAATTTCTAACAGTACCAAAATTATGTGAATTTGGCCTTATAGAAAGTTTAGGTCAAGAGCTTCGATTTGCAAAAAGAATCAACTAAATCGGAGTTAGGAAACTCAAGTTATGATCAAACGAAGTTAAAATACAAATCAGTTTGAATTCAAATTTTAAAACTTTCAAAAAACATGTGTAAGTTGGATTACTAGATAGAGGAGATCATAACGAAGAAGTGGGCGTTGGTTTCGTTGAATTTGGACCAACTAGTAAAAAGTTATGATCGTTTGAAAATTGGGGACTAATCTGTAAAAATACCACTACGGATAGGTCCCTGGCAGTAAATCTAAAATAAAAAGAAAAATCCTAACGAACGAACGTTCACTGCTAAAACCTAACGAACGGATTCGTTCGCTGTGAAAACCTAACCAGTGAACGTTCACTAAATAAACTAGCTAAAGAAAAAAAACGGGTTTTTAAACAAAACCGAAACCCTAAAATAAAAACCGTGGGACCAGGGTGGTTTATTACCGGACCGGGAAAAACCGGCGGGTCGGGCGGCGGAGCGGATTCCGGCGAACTCGGGGCGGTGGCTCCGGCGAACTCGGGGCGGTGGCTCGGTCGCAGAGGACGGCGGAGACGTCGGGAGGGCGCGAGACTACGGACGCGGTGGTGGTGTCGACGAGGGTCGACGGAGAGGCGGGCGGCGGCAAGTGGAGTTGGCGGCAAGGCCAAGATCCTGGGCGGCGAGCGAGGGGAAGAGGGGAGTTTGGGGGGGCCCGGGATTTAAGGCGGGAGGAGGTGGTGTCGAAGGGGGCACGGCCCCATGATACATGGCGGCGACGGCGTGACGGAGTCCGTCACTGGGACGGCGCGAGGTCGGGCCGCTGCCTGGCTGGGTCGGTCTGGCTTGGCCCTGGGTCTTGGCCCAGGAAGATGTTTTTTTTAAATAAAACAGACAAACAAAAATAAAATAAAAAAACAAAATAAATAGAAATATTATATAGGCATATAATATATCAAAATTTTCAGAAAAAGATTTCCTACGAGATAAACATTATTCTAGCATTAAATAAAATACACACAAATTTAAATAAAGCAAAGAGTGCTTTTGGTCCAATAAAATCCAACAAAAATCATTTTAAAAATATCAAAATGAATTCAAATTTATTTCTCTCCATTTTTCTGAGGTAGGGAATCATGTTACCCTATTTTCCATATATTTTATTTTTGGAGAAAAATAATTTGAATAAAACTCAACTAACTCCAAGTTGAAAATAAATTCAAAAGAACTTTGAATTTTAATTCTTTGAAACTCCCAACTCATATTTCATATGTTTTGAAGAAGTCCTTTTATCTCCGCTCGTGAAAATCATTGAGTTGCATAAAGTTTTAGAATTGGAAATGTTTTCCAAATGAAATTCAAATATTTTCAACACCCGTTGTCATTTAAATAAATGGAAGAAGTCATGTCATCTTCTCTCCAGGGTTTTGTGATGAAAAGAATTTGAATTCCCGAAGATCATAAAAGAAAAATGAAAGTTTGGGAAAGTCCTTTTATTCCCTCTCATTTAACTTTCAAAAGTTTCAAATTCACTCACTTTCAGTCAGTCAATCAAACAATCAAATCAAATCTATCTATTTCTTTGTAACATTCCAAAATTTAGAATTTTGGGATGTTACAAAATCTTACCAAATTGTTTGTACGCGGTTGCACACGGGTCATCCAAAACAACTATTTGCGTTGAAGGGATGCACAAATCCTGCGCTGCTCTCACTTTGCATACGGGTGTTCTATCTAAAACGTTTGTGATTAAGAGCTGCAGAAATCCTGCTCGGGACATTTTCTCTTGGCTTCCTGGGGAAGCTGTCGGTTTGCACACGGGTGTTCTAACTAAAACGTTTGTGATGAGTGTTTTATATTTAAAAAGCGAATTAAACTGGGGCTTGGGCGCCATTAATGGAGAGGATGCGAGCAAGGCGGGCGGCCATGGAAGTCAAAGGCCTCGCTTCCCAGTGAGCCTGCGCAGTGTGCAGCTCGCACGCTTCCTGGTGAGCCTGCACATTCGAGGACATCTTGCACGCCTCTCAGTCAGCCTGCGCACCGCACGCCTCCCGTTCAGTCAAGGTCAACCATCTGTCCGCACGGCACCTCCTAAAACCATTAAAACCAAGTCACGTGGCGTCACGTGAATGGTTAACAAAAGGCACACGGTTTGAATTATACAACCGTTTGATATATTAAAGTGGCAGCTATTTTTTCAAAATGCCTTTGTTGGTTGTCATTATTTGAGTGCGCCTTCTCTCAAAATGGACACGAAAAATACCACACCATGTCGGGTGCCATTCCATGATAGCATGCCAAGTTTCATGAATTTCAGACGAGTTTTGGATTTACTAGAATTTAAAAACTAGGCATCTCAATGTTTTGCAGGCAATCAACGGTGCCCTGGTGTTTGAAATTCATTCACATTTCTTGCATGGGACCTAAGCATGCACCCAAGGACACATATTTGATTTTTCAACCAATTTATATGCACTGGAGCATGTGCATGTGGTTCAAATTTGAATTATGCACATAAATGCATTGAAAACTCAATTAATGCATAAAAATATCCAAACAAACCCCAAAAAATCACAAAAGTCAAACAACACTCCCGTCGTTCTATGTTGACACGAGAAAAAAATTTGAAAGCAATAAGAGGCAATGGATATCGTTTCGTCCCCAAAGGTGGGACGTTCCCTACCGAAAACCATCATGCTTGTTGTCAGAAGCTCCAGTTTGTGAGAAGCCTATACCCAAACCTGCCCCAAATGGGAAAAAATTTGTACACGGCATGTTGATGCACTACATGATAGCATGCCAAGTTTCATGAATTTCAGACGAGTTTTGGATTTACTAGAATTTAAAAACCAGGCATCTCAATGTTTTGCCGGCAATCAACGGTGCCCTGGTGTTTGAAATTCATTCCCATTTCTTGCATGGGACATAAGCATGCACCCGATGACACAGATTTGATTTTCCAACCAATTTATATGCACTGGAGAATGTGCATGTAGTTCAAATTTGAATTATGCACATAAAATCCCTGGAAAACCCACTTAATGTATAAAAATGTCCAAACGAACCCCGAAAAATTCCAAAATTGAACACAAAACTCTTATTATTCTATGTTGACACTCGAAATTTTTTGAAAGCAATAAGAGGCAACGGATATCGTTTCATCCCCAAGGGTGGCACATTCCCTACCGAAACCATCATGCTTGTTGTGAGAAGCTCTGGTATTTTTCGTTCCCTACCGAAACCATCATGCTTGTTGTGAGAAGCTCTGGTTTGTGAGAAGCGTATACGTAATGGGGTCACAGCTACAAAGGATGGTTTATGAGAAGCTTATACCCAAACGGAGCATGTGCATGTAGTTCAAATTTGAATTATGCGCATAAAATGCCTGGAAGTTAATGTATAAAATGTACAAACGAACCCTGAATAATTCCAATTTTTTTGATGACACACCTATAGTTGCATGTTCACTGCAGATAAAAGTCCTAACAATTCAAACACCATCCTTTGTAGCTGTGACCCCATTACGTAATTCAAATGATCAAGACGATAAATCAAGTAGATCGCACACAGTTTATTATCACCAACCATGTGAGATGCAGCAGAAGATATCTTGGAGCACCGTCGGTGTATAGTACGCCCATGGCTTATGAGAGAAGGTGCGTCTGCTACAATCCACAGCCGGCGTGTCAAGCATACTAGCTCACTCCCCAAATATCATTTCACTGTTCATTCGTTGCCGGTGAAAGATGGGGACATGGGCCCACGTCGTGAGGGCAACTTCGGCAGCCCACTCCAGCGAGAGCGCGGCTGCAGCCGCCAGGCGCGTGCTAACAAGCTTCATGAGGGCGACCGTAGTCTGCGTCCGGGCGGCCAAGGCAGCCCAAACGGCCGCTGTTGCTTCTCAGGCGGCGGCAACAACATCTGCCTCGGGGATAGCAAGTGGCGAGAGCGGCACAATAGCTGTCCGTTCTGCAACGGCCGCCCACTACCATGTCGTGGCTGTCCACGCCCAGCTCGTGGCGGTCACCACACAAATCGAACGAAGCTTCTCCGACAAACGGTCGGCAACCCACGACCGAAGAGCTGGCAATCACCGAGAGAGTTCGAGTAGCCGTCCGTTCCTGCACGGCATACCTTGCCAAGACGGAGCCCGCCAGAGCCCAGATCGCGACCACCCGCGCCTAGCTCGTGGCGGCCTATTCTAAAGATATGGCGGACGCGGATGGTGAGATGTTTGCCGAGTATGGTGCAATTGATGCCATGGAGCCCCTTCCCCAGGAGACTGTCGGGCGCGAGCTAGACATGGAGGCGGTGGCGGAGATCGACGAGCACCAGCTGTAGTAGTACTTTTTGTTTTGTTTAATTAAGAGCGCCGGTCTTTAATTTGTTAGAGTAATGTTTAGGTCAGCTAGCTTTGTTTAATTGCTGAACTTGCTCGATTAAGAAGTTAGTCCCCTTTGTGTACCCAAATTATGCAATGACATGGATGACCACTGTAAGCAGGGAAATTTGAACCAAAATTTTCTACGTTCAAACTCAACACACACGAGTTAAGCTATCTGAATCGTTTGTGATGTTCACATATCGTACACAGTTCTGAATAAGGGACCGTGTCTGATGACACTTTGCGCGCCAGTTTTTTGGCTGAAGCGATTCCAAATTTTCGGCTTCCACGGAAATATCTACCTGCCCGCCCCTCCCCCTTACCAAAAGCCACATTTCCCCTATTTCCGCCTTCCTTTCCAAGTTGAAACCTTCACTCCTTGCTTGCAGCACCGTCGCCTCCTCGGTGGCGACCTTCCTTCACGCTCCTCGGCCTCGCCTATCAAGGCAGGTATTCCACACCCAACCCCCATCCTCCTCCTCCTTCCACATCCCACATGCCCCGACCATCGGTGTGAGCGCGACACCTTCCACCCAAATCACCGACTCCTCCACCAAATAAGCGCAGGCCTAAGCCATGGTGCACGCAGTATAGCTAGGACCTCAAGGAGCATTTGGCATCGGAGAAGCAAATCGCGGTCGCACGCGCGGATTAGGTCGCGATGGCTGCCATTTGTGCCGACCCCCAGATCTTGAAGGAGCACCTTGCCATTTGCTAGCTATGCCGGTTAAGCATGCTCGGTTTACCCGCTATGCGTGCTGCTCCTACCTTTCCTTCACAAATTCTAGTGAATTGTGATATCTAATTTTACCATGCAATTTGTTGCTCTAGTGTATATGTTCTATATGTCGTGCAGTGTGGTGCTCACTTATTAACTGTTTTATTAGTTAGTTGTTGTCTTCAGTTAACTATTTGGTTCAGTACTGCAAATGTGATGTTCAATTCTTCAGGCTACAATTTTGTATTGTCTTCCATGTGAGAAATAAATCAAATTTATCTTTACAAAATTGTGGGTGCATTCTGTTATTGTATACCATGTGAGAAATAAATTGAATTTGGCTGTAGTAAATACATGAGAAACAAATACACTTGCTACAATTGGCTGTAGTTAACTGTTTGGTTAATCGTCTGATCTTCTATTAGGAGTATGTTATATTGTGCAATGTGGTGCTGAGTTAATGTTTGGTTCATTTGTTGTGGTCTTTAGTTAAGCTGCTTGGTTCAATTTCGCAATGCGATGTCCAATTGTCGTGGGTAGAATTTTGTATTATTGTGCATGTGAGGAATAAATCGAATATGGCTGCACTTAATACATGAGAAACATATACAAGTGATATATTTCCTAGTTCTTAATCATGCTTAGTTTGGATAAATGGGTTTTCCGTGTGGCTTGAATTAATCTGATGAATCTGCAATGTGATTATTTTTCATCCACATATTTTACTGATAGCATGTGAACCCTTACTTAACCTGATGACTAACTACCTTATATGTGTTGCAGGGAAACAATGGGAAGCACCGAGGTTTACAATCGAGGTTAGCACATGCATGGTCCAAATAGCACATTATTGTGCAATTGCAGGAACCATTCTAATATTTAGGGTTTTAACAACTTGGTTTTGCACATGTAGGTCCTACTGTCAGAGGTTTTGACCCACTGTTTGACCCTTTTTGCATATGGGGAAATGAGTTGTCCATGAATATCAGTCAAGTCAAGAAACTCAGAAAGATTGTTAGCATAAAGAAATTAGCGACAAAAAACAACAAGATCTTTGTTCCGCACAATGAACAAGACATCGATTCACTACACGATGGTACTAACTATTATACCTTGCCTTTTTTATTCCTTTGCCCCATTTCCAATATAGAGAAGATATTCATGCACATCCTTGTTTTCAGGCCTTTCCAAAGCAGTTCACTGATGATTACCTCTCAAACCACCTGTATGGTCAGAAGGCGACGAAGGTATTCATACAACACCCATGGTTCAATATTGAAGTGTTCCTGAAGATGACGAAGGATGGACGGTTAATCATCCCCAAGCACTGGCCTAAAGTTACATAGACCTTCAACATCAATGAAGGCTCAATATTCACCTTCTGCTTCAGCGGTTTTCCAGATGAGATACATCTGTCTATGTACCGTCTATGATGCTAATTTCGAAAGGTTATAGATGTTGCATGTGAAACTTGGTCCTGGTGTAGTTGTGTAATGGGGTAGCTGAGTGCTGAAGCTATATGATGCTGTACTATGATGTATTTCAATTATGAAAATGAAATATATTGTGTGCTTAATATGAAATGTCAATTAGATTAATAAATGGATTATGAATAATCGGATAATTAGCCTGCTAATGGCGAATTAGCCTGCTAATTTGGTTTTGCTATTGCAAACGGTTCTTAAAAAATACCGTGGGCGATGACATCAGGCAACACATACAGTTTCTAGGAATAAACCGTGTTGGATCAATGAACAATCACACACGACTTTCTCTTGAAAACTGTTTGCGTTAGGCCACCTTGTGCAAACGTTTACCACATGAAAACTGTGTGTGATGGACAGCCTTTGCCACACCGTTTCTTCCATGGACCGCGTGTGATATATTCAATAACGCAAACGATTTAACGGGAACAATTGTGTGTGATGTACCTATGAACGGAAACGTTTTCCTTGGAGCGACTGTGTGGGATGTACATACGAACGAAAACGTTTAGCGGGGACTGACTGTGTGGGATGTACTTACGGCCGGAAATAGTTTCGTCGTATAATTGTCTTTTTTAGCTCTACTGTACGTATTTCCGTATTTGAGCGCTCGCCGGTCGCACACGACCTCATTTTGCCGAATGTGTGTGCCAGGAGGGCATATGCTCGACGGTTTCTGGGCTGTGTGGGAAGGACCCCCCTATCGCCCACACTCACTTGGCGACGGTTCCAAATGCCGTCACGGAAAGGGGTTAAAAACCATTTGTTTAGGAGCTCGCTGTACTAGTGTAACTATCACATAAAATTTTCTCTACATGATCCACATGCATGCAAAGTTGACACTCTTCCAAAATAGTGGGATTATCATCAAATAAAGTCATGACCTCTCCAAACCCACCTTTATCAAAAATTTCATAAGACTTATCAATCTCCAAAGTAGCGGGACCATTGTTTCCTAAAGTTGACACTCTTCCAATCCCACTTTCAATATTATAGCAAACATATTCATCATGAGGCTTAAATAAAATTTCAATATCATAAGAAGCATTATCACCCCAATCATGATCATTGCAATAAGTAGCGGAGATAGCAAAACTAGCATCCCCAAGCTTAGGGTTTTGCATATTATTAGCACAACTAACATTAGTAGAATTTATAATAACATCATTGCAATCATGCTTTTGATTGCAGGAACTATCAAGTACGGGTGCAATAGCAATAATCTCATGTTTAACATAAGGAACTATAGCAAATTCATCTCCATAAATATTGGCATCGTGGCCATAAGAATAGCAAGCATCATCTTAATCAAGGGATATTTCAATCAAATCATCGGAATCATAATTATCTATAGATTCATGCATAACATTATTTTCTTCCAAAGCAATGGTAATTCTCTCAATAAAATCCTTAGGAAAAAGTCTGAAAAAACCTTGAATTTGGTCTCCAAGTCTGAATCAAACCCTGAAGTCAGAATCCCTGAAATTATCATCCTATCTTTTTTATCCCGGTCTATCCATGCCCTTTAGGCATTTGTTTGCACTAAAGTTCAATATGTGGCACAAAGAGGGGGAAATAGCTGGACTGACAGTGGGTCTTATCGTTCTCATAAACCCGAGTATATGTCCGCTCCCTCCCCTGTTTCTGCCCCTCGAAGATTCTCCTTTTGTCCCTTCTCCTTCCCCTTTCTCGCAGCGGCCATGGCAATTGGTGATGGTTGATCTCAGGGATGGCAAGACGACCAGGTGCCAGAAAAATCTCCAGTAATCTTGTTCCTCCTTCTGTTCCTCTTCTCATCTTTGCATTTTTTTGCCGTTGATTGTCTCTGGTTAGGGCTTCTGGGCAGGAAAATGAGGTTATTGAGGGCATTTATTTTGTTGGAAAACATTGATTTACTTTTACATCTAGTTCGGAATAGCTGTACTAGCCATTGATTTCGTCCAAAAATGAGTGGCAATGCATGTTAGGGTTTGTGCTCTCGTCATGGATGCTTGCGACAAACTGAATGTGCAGTTTACTTTCAGTGGGCAATTTGTTCGAATTGGACCTACTTTAGACTATGTTCGTGGAGATGATGTAATGCCAGGGATTGAAAGGGATAAATTCTCTTTGCCGGAGACTAGAGGATTTCTTGGTGATCACATACCTTTCAATGGAAGTATGAAGCTTTACTTCCTGATCCCTGGTAAAAAACTAGTGGATGGCTTATTATTTCTGTGTGATGATGCTGGCTGCATGAAGATGTCCGAATACATAACTGATGGAGGAGTGGCTGAGGTCTATGTGGAGTACTTTGGGGAGCAAGATGATCAAAGTGCAAGTGACAGTGGTAGTGATTTTGAAAATGAGATGGGCAATGAGTTAGATGGAGGGAGTGATACGTAACCGGATGTAGTCATAATCAGAGAGGAAGATGTTCAGATAATTAGTGGAAATCCATCATCATTGACTGCAATAGGAAATGTGCTCGTACCAAATGATAGTGGTGTTATAACCCAGGTTATTTGCAGCCCTACAAAAGCACAATTTCAGAATGAAACAGAGGACTGAAAGTGCACAAGTTGAGATACAGAGTTTACAAATTTAGGCACAAAGTTCTCAGGTTCAGCTACATACCCCTGAGGTCATTAATCCAGGAACACAAAGTGATAATGCATCAGTTAAACATACATATGAACATGAGTGATGATAGTGGATCTGCAATTTCAGACATTGAGGAAGATTATAGTGCTTATGTGGCAGGAAGTGATGATAGTGGACTGGAAGAGGAATATGTTGAGCTAAGGGAACAAGCAAGGGCTTTCAAGAAGAGAATTAAATATTCAAAGAGACGGGCTAAGGAAAATCCCTTTGGTGCCGTTCCAATACATCTAGTGGCTAATGTGGAAGAAGTGGTAGGAGAAGACCACTTTGACTCAGATGATGAAGATTACTCATATGATGAGGAAATTGATCATGAAGGAGAATTTGTTAGGAGGAATACTAAGTTCCCAAGGTATAACCCTAAGGTAGATATTCCACTATTCTTCTTAGGAATGGTTTTCAAGAGAAAGGATCAGATGAGAAGGCACTAATAAAATATGAACTCCTGACACTTAGAAGTATAAACTTCATGAAGTCAGAAGA
This sequence comes from Aegilops bicornis, assembly GCA_021605145.1. Classification (NCBI taxonomy): domain Eukaryota; kingdom Viridiplantae; phylum Streptophyta; class Magnoliopsida; order Poales; family Poaceae; genus Aegilops; species Aegilops bicornis. Next base: position 361,537,362 of record CM038674.1, on the reverse strand, counting down.
AGGGAGGATTAGGGCTACATGTGGATGGCCTGGATGTCCCTGGATTATATATGGTGCTTATACTAGCAGGTGTTCTGGATTTCAGGTGATCACATATGAAGACCAACATGAGTGTGCACCTAACAGAGACAATCACCTTATCACTACGGAAGTTATTGCTAGGAGATATGAGCATATCTTAAGAGCCAACCCCACATGGAAAATTGATAGCATTAAAGCCACTGTTCTGAAAAATTTCTTGCCAATGTATCAACATCAAAGTGCAAGGCTGTTAAGAAGATAGTGTCAGAGAAGCTACTTGCTGGACTGAGAGATGAGTACACCAAGGTGTTTGATTACCAGCTTGAACTACTTAGGAGCAATCCTACGAGCACAATCCTTGTTGACTTGGACCCTGAGTACATGGATCAAAATATCTTCCAAAGCTTTCATGTGTGCTTCAGTGCTATGAAACGGGGTTTTAAATCATGCAAAAGAGTTATAGGGCTTGATGGTTGTTTTTTTCAAAGGAGCATGTCAAGATGAGTTGCTATGTGCTATTGGTAAAGATGCCAATAATCAAATGTATCTAGTAGCTTGGGCAGTAGTAGTGAAAGAAACAACCGAAACTTGGGATTGGTTTGTTGGCTTGTTGATAAAGGACTTGGATATCAGACACCCATCCTTGGATCCTTGTTGATCAAGGTGAAGGATGGGTGTGCATATCAGATCAGCAGAAGATATGCTGTTAATTATGAGCTTTTAAATGATCATGTTATCGAAGCGTGAAACATTTATGTTGGTTTTTTAGGTCTACTCATCTTGTCGAAGCGTGACCTACTCACATTTATGCTACATTACTTAGGTGTATTCGTCTCGTCGAAGTGTAGCCTACTCACATTTATGCTAGGTTGGTTAGGTGTACTCATCTCGTTGAAGTGTGACCTAGTCACATTTATGCTAGGTTGATTATGTGTACTCGTCTAATCGAAGCGTGACCTACTCAATTTAATGCTAGGCACACTCTCATAAGCTAGGTTGGTTTGTCCTATCTACCTACTAGTTTGTCTTAGCTACATACTCATTTGTCTTATGTACAAATGCGAATTTATTTTGCAACTTCTATGTAGGGCTTGATCAGTGCAATGCAAGACTACTTGCCAAAGGCACAACATAGAATGTGTGCTAGACACATCAATGCTAATTGGAAAAACAAGTTTAGAGAGCATGCTTTGCAAAAGAAATTCTGGGCAATTGCCAAGGCTGCAAACAGAGAAGACTTCATGTACAGGAAGGCCAAGTTAGCTCAAGATACACCTGAAGGTCCAAGGGACATAATGAGGACAGAGCGTAAGCATTGGGCAAGAGCATTTTTTCCTGTTGGATCCCTTTGTGACTCAGTGGATAACAACCTATGTGAGTCCTTCAATAATGCTATAGTTGAGGCCAGATTCTATCCTATCATCTCTATGCTAGAGAAGATTAGACACAAGATGACACTTAGAGTCCAAGAAAATAGAAGCAAAAGTGCAAAATGGACATCTAGTGATATATGCCCAAACATTTTCAAGAAGCTTAAGGTGGCCATCAAAATGACTCAGTTTTGTGATGTTCTCTGGAATGGACAGGAAGGGTTCGAGGTGGAACATGTCAGTGGCAAAGGAAGGAGCTATACAGCAAACTTAGACAAATGGACTTACTCTTGTGGTTACTTTCAGCTGGCAGGGCTACCTTGCTTCCATGCCATCAGTGCCATATACAAGAGTGGAAGAAACATAGCTGAGTTCATTCACAAGCGCTATTCAGTTGAGCAATTTAAGAAGATATATGAGCACTACTTGGAGCCAGTAGAAGGACAGGAGAGATGGCCTATCTCTGATAAACCTAGACCACAAGCACCTGGGTATGTGAGTATGCCATGTAGGCCTAGGAAGAATGACAGGAAGAGGGAAGAGGGAGAAGCACCAAAAGAAATGAAAATGTCAAAGCATGGCACTAAAATTACTTGCAGCCTGTGTGGCCACAAGGGCCACAACAAGATAGGCCGCAACAAGAATCCTGAAAAAGTGAAGAAGAAGAATGTCTTTCTGAAGAAAACATATAGGAAAATGAAGTCATCTGAGGTAAATACAAGTTCACTCTCTTTTTAAAATGCTTGTCCTTTTATTTCAATAGTTTGTGCAATGACATGCCTATGTACTCTCATATTTTGCAATAGCAAGCAAACACTGATGCTCAGATCAGAGCAAGCCAACAGGCTAAGAGCAGAGGAGAAGTTCAAGCACAAGCAGGAACAAGTGGAGGAAAGAGGAAGGCTACCAAAAAACAGAATGTGCAAGACAAGAAAAAACAAAGAAATGATATGATAGACTAGTGCTTTAAGTTAGCATTTTAATGAACTGCTGGTTATTTCATTTTGCTAGTTATGTCACTTTGGTCATGTAGTAGTAGATATGTGTTGAACTAATGCATATATGTAGAACTGAACCATTTGTGTCTTTCTAATGCAAAATATCCAGAATTAGTGATTTCGTCACTTTGGACAAATTTACGAGTTGTTTATGTGATATATGTTTTTGTATTTCTAGTGCAAAATTATCCAGAAGTAGTGATTTTGTCAGTCTGGACAAATTTACCTGTTATTTATGTGATATATGTGTATGCACTACTGTAGGATGCTGCTAACACGACACTACGATCAGAGATCCTTCGACGAAACTGTGTGCGATGCAATAATCGCAACCGGTGGTGTAAAAAACCTGTCAAAAAGGGTGCACAACGTTTGCGATGATGGATGCATCAAACATGGTTCTGATTTTGGTTGTGTGTGTGATTCAGGGCATATGGTTCAGTTAAAATAACTATTTGTGATGAGGAGGAACAAAAGAAACGGGCTGGCAGATGAAGGTGTGTGTGATATGCAGCATACGCTTCACTCAGATGAACTGCTTGTGATTACGCAACACAAAATAAATGGTCAGCCAGATCAAGGTGTGTGCGATATATGGCATGCGGTTCACTCGGATGAACTGTTTGCGTTGAGACAAGAGAATAGAAACGGTTCAATATAACAAGATGTGTGTGACACGCGGCAAACAGTGTCTCAGAATCGTAAATGTGTGCGAAGACCGATAATAACACGCATTTATTGCTTCTAATAAGACGTATATGATATGCTCTATCTATACAACATCTATTGGCCACTAGGGGACAAGCGGTCATCCGGATATGCCATAAGGATGCGAATAGGCATCCTATATCAGCAAGGACTAGTTGTTCCACCAGTAGCTCATGTAAGAGAACTCTCAAGTTAAGTTTGCTCAGGCTGGAGCAACCATCAGATGGGTGACTGGATGGGAAGTTGTGCTAATGTTAAATTAACTGATAGGATGGGTCATATCTGTCAAATTAAATGACTGATATGACCCATCCCACGAGTTAATTTAACACCGAGGTCCTTCTTTTTTATTTTTTAACACATGTTAAAGAAGGTCTACCGCATTACTTTTTGACAATGTGTGATACGTGGCATACAGTTGATCCATCCGACCTGTTTGTGATGGAATAAGCCGTGTGTGTTGTCGGCAAACGCTTGCTAGTATTCAACCGTTTACGATTGATGAATTCATCACCGACGGGTTCCCTAGTGTGGTCCGTGTTCATCTGATCATCATCTACTTCTTGTTCTAGCTTGATGTTCCTCCTATGCTAAGTTTCCATTAATTGATGGCATTTTATGAACACGCCACCATTTCCTGCCATTTGCTCACCTGTTTCCCGCCACCCAGCGATATTGCGCATAAACCTAGGCGGCACGCGACGCACAGAGGCGAGAAGCGCAGCCTATAGTGTTGGAGAATGTAGCATGAAATTTAAAAAAAATCCTATGATCACGCAAGATCTATCTATGAGATGCATAGCAACAAGAGGGGTAGAGTGTGTCCATGTACCCTCGTAGACCGAAAGCGGAAACGTTAGGTTAACGCGGTTGATGTAGTCGAACGTCTTGGCGATCCAACCGATCAAGTACCGAACATACGACACCTCCGAGTTCAGCACACGTTCAGCTCGATGACGTCCCTCAAACTCTTGATCCAGCAGAGGGTCGAGGGAGAGTTTCATCAGCACGACGGCATGGTGATGGTGATGGTGATGTGATCCGCGCAGGGCTTCGCCTAAGCACTACGTGAATATGACCGGAGGAGTAAACCGTGGAGAGAGACGTCGTACATGGCTTGAAACAATTGGTGTGTCTCCAAGGGGTGCCCTATCCACGTTTATAAAGGAGGGAGAGGGAGGAGGCCGGCCCTAGGGGGTGCGCTGTAAGGGGGGAGTCCTACTAGGACTCCTAGTCCTAGTACGATTCGGCCCCCCTTATTTTCCTTCTCATGGAGGTGGAAAGGGGGAAGGAGAGGGAGTAGGAGAAGGAAAGGAGGGCGGTGATGAAGCTATGTACCTAGGGTAGGGTCATGGGCCTGTCCAAACTACCCTCCCCAAGGACATCTCTAGAAGGAACTACCTTTCAATCGACTCAGAAGTGTTCCACTCGACGGACTCGAAGACACTCGACCATGAAGCCAACCACTCGACAGCGAGGAGATGATAAGTCACTCTGTACGCAAACGGTCGATCATTAAGTAGCTTTCATGGTCATTATAGCACTTTATTAGTGGCGTTACCAAGAACTTGACCTTAATGTACCTTTAACCTGCATAATCGAGGGCCGAGAGAGGTGCAGCGGACTCTATATAAGCCACCCCCTCCTCAGTGTAAAGGGTTCGCACCGCTGTAATCCATACACACATAATCCAGTCGACCGCCTCTGGGCTCCGAGACGTAGTGCTGTTACTTCCTCCGAGAAGGGCCTGAACTCCTAAACCTCGTGTGCATACAGCTGCTCCATAGCTAGGATCTTGCCTCTCCATTCCTACCCCCCTACACTACTGTCAGACTTAGAACCACGACAGTTGGCGCCCACCATGGGGCCAGTGTCTTAGCGACTTGTTGGAGAAGTTGCAGTTTTTCCGATCCCCTTCATCATGGTTTCAGGCGAAGGTTTGGCTGAGGGCCACGAGATCCGTCTCGGCGCGCTCGTGTTCGTCGCCGATGACTCCGCTTGGCTTCAGGAGGCACACTCGACATCGACGCGCTTCCCGTCTGCGGGGCAACGCACTTTCGTGCGTGCATCTGTGGCGTCCTTTTGTGATAGCCGTCGACCCAGTATCGGTCGGCTCCCGCGGCGTCCTCCCTCCCTGTCGACCATCGGCGCAAGCGTTCCGGTCGGTCGAGGCTTCAACGGTGGGTGAGGCATGAGGTGGCTCGCCAGACAGCCACCCCCCAAGTCAGGGCGATCGAGCCCGACGAATCTCTCTACGGCCTGTTCGACTGGCTCCGTAGAGACTGCATCCGAGTGCGACAGCAGTGATCCAGCGGCGGAAGTCCAGATGGTCGATGGACCGCACAACAGTCCTCCCGGCTTCCCCCGTGCCGACGGTGGTGACGGCAAGGGCGATCCGTCGCAAGCCCATGAGGATTACCTGCCCGAGCCACTCATGTCACTGCAGAGGGAGGAAATTCGCCGCTGAAACATGGATGCTCTTCATACTCCTATCATCGGAGAAACCCCCGAGGCCCGTGCCTTGGAAGACGCGCGCTTGGCCAACTTGGCTGAGTGCACTTGACTGGAGAATCTCCAGCGAGCACTCGACGAACGAGTGCGACAGCGGGTCCCTTCATCTAGTCGACGTCAGCTCTTTCAGCCACCGACTCAGGTATATCAAACTCCGATTCAAAATTTAGCAGCTGCGGCCTGTATAGCAGAGTCGATTCAGCCTTCCTAGTCCGAGGCTGGTAGAGGCTTGTTTGCAGATCAGAGACTTACTCCGGGCAGCAGGAAACCATAATTCAGCCGTCTCACAGTCGCGAACAGGATTCACAGTAAGTCCGTTGTTGCAGATACAGTTCAGTCGGCTCACAGCCCAAGATCGCCCCCGAGGCGTGAGGGACGTGAAGACCGGCGAGATCAGTATAGGAACCGTGAGCAGTATGATCACCGATTCGATCGCGATGATCGACGACGAGTGCCCACCCTCCCCAAGGAGTGGGTCATACACGTGCCTCGGCAGAGGATGACAGACGCCCTCACGGCTAGGCGAAGGATTCCAGTCGACCCGAGAACCGTGCTTTGACGCGAGATCCATTCTCGTTCGAGGTTTGGTCGACAAGAACAGAGCTCACCGAGGAGGTCATGACAGAGATGCCCTTCCAGCAAGAGAGTTCACGCCTCGGGACGAGTGCTTCAGCAGGCCATCAGTGGCCACAGTGATTCCTCCCAACTTCAGGTTGGCGACTGGAGTCAGTAAGTTCACCGATGAGTCCAAACCTGATACTTGGCTTGAGGACTACCGGGTGGCTGTTCAGATTGGCGGCAGCAATGACGAAGTGGCCATGAAACACCTGCATCTTATGTTGGAGGGCTCAGCTAGAGCATGGCTGAACCAGTTAGCACCCAACAGCATTTACACTTGGGAAGATCTTTCCTGAGTGTTTGTCAAAACATTTGAAGGAACCTGCAAGCGACCAACAGGGTTGACAGAATTGCAAACCTATGTGCAGAAGACAAATGAAACTTTGAGGGATTACATCCAGAGATGGATCACATTGCATCACACAGTGGAGAACGTGTCGGATCACCAGGCAGTTTGTGCCTTCAAGGAAGGCGTTAAATACGAAGAATTGAATCTGAAATTCGGTCGAAGGAGACATGACTACTGAGTCGAATGATGGAGATTGCCACCTGGCACGCCTAATGGCGAAGAGGAGGATCGGCTCCGGATTGGCAAGCACAAGTCAGTCGCCCATGAAACCGGAGGAAATTCTAGTCGGAAGCAGAAGAGGAAAGCCGAGCTAGCTGCTCCTGGAGATTCCTTGGCTGTGACTCAAGGAAAGTTTAAGGGGAAGCCCAAGGGGCCTTGGAACCCCAAAAAAGTGAAGGATCAAGACGGAAATGATGTATTGGACTTGCCCTGCCACATTCACACAAATAAAGATGAAGAGGGTAAGCTCGTTTACCCGAAGCATACCACTCGACAGTATCGGCTCTTGATCCAGCAGTTCGAGGGGAAGCCGCCCAAGGATAAGGAAAAGGAGTCGGACAAAGTTGAGGACAAGGAAGATAGTGATGGTGGGTACCCCCAGGTCAATTCCACCCTGATGATTTTTTGTAACACCCCAAAAATTTTAACCTTGCTTTGTTAATTAAAATCTTGCTAGGAAATTTAACTTTCCTTTTTCTTGGTTTCTCTTGATTTCAAAACCATTCTTTTCTTGGTTATCTTGGAGTTATCCCCTAAATTGAAAACCTTTCACTTATGATATTGGACTTGTTTGCCCTCTCAAGAAAAATCTTCTCTTTTATCAGGAGAATTAATTATATAATATTGTCCCTGATCTTTATTTTCTTGAAAAAGGTTTCCCATAGCTTCATGGTTCCATTTGTACTACAACCCTTTTATAAATTCATTCAAAAATCCCACCAAATTTTGGAGATGTCAGGTGATGTTTTTAAATCACTTTTGTATAAAAATATCTTCTGCCCATTAATTATTTTGAGCTCTACACCATATTTTCAAATCTGGTCCAGAGAGCATTTTTGCACTACAACCTATTCAGATATTTCTTTAATACTTCTACCAAAATTTTGGGATGTCAACAGGAGTATATTAATCAACTTTGTGCAAAAACCTAATGATGTTCTTTGGAAAATTTGAGTCAACCATCCTCTTTTCCATTTTGGTCCAAGCGGAGGTTTTGTACAGCAACCACCTTTTCAGTTGCTCTTTGATCCATGATTCCTTTTTCTTCTGATAGTCCTCCTTGCCAAACCCTCAAGTCCAGGAGAGTGGACCTATGGAATGATTCTAAGTGCTTGCAACATTGCCATTTGCTTTCTGTCCAGAACTAAGGTTTTGCAAAACTTGCACTAACAAGTTTCTTCTTTTGTCAAACTAACCCCACCACCCTCTTGTCCATCCAAAGAGACCCTGATCTGGAGAATTTGGCCACCCCAAGTATTGCCTAGATGCCTTTGGCATTTTGACAAACACCCTCAGTGCATAGCCAGATTTGGCATGGTTTCAGGTTTACTTTGTGAACTTGGCCACCTGACCTAACCACCATGCCCATTTACCTTCTGACTAACCCTACCCTAGCCACATCTCTTGCCAGCCTCACCATGACCTCTAGCATGCCTTGGCATTTTGTCGAAACACGCCCGTGCGTGCTCGGGCGCCAGCAGAGCATGCATATTGCACGTGCAGCGCCGAGATGACGCTGTCGCACTTTGGTTTGCCACCGCCCTGCGAGCCACGCCACTCACTAACCCTCCGCCAACGCGCTAAGCCGCCTGGCAGCCTACAAAGACCGCCGTCAGAGCCCTTGGCGGCACGCCGGCGTCTGCAGCTGCCTCGGCCAAGTCGGCGCCAAGCTACCGGCGCCGCCACCTGCCCCTTTGAGCAGTGCGAGCTCATCCGCAAGCGTGTCCTTAAGCTCCCGTCACCGCCACGTCGCCCAAGCTACAGGGAGGCAGTTCGCCGGCGATCTTATCCCCACCGCCGCGGAACCAACCTCGCCGCGCAATAAAAAGGAGGCCCCAAGCGCGTTTCGTTAGCGGCGTAGCCTCAGCATGCTCCCTAGCTCTCCCATGTCAGCCAATCGACCCGGGGAGGTCTTCTTCCCCGTCTCCGGCAACTCCTGCCGCCACCACTGCCCCAGCCACTCCGGCACCACCAGGGCCTCCCCCTCTCCACTCTCTACACCAGAAGCTCTCTCTTCCTCCCGTAAGCCCGTCCCCTCGCCGATTTTGATCGGGAGCCACCGTAGCCCCAAACCCACTTTGCTCCCGAATGCCTCCTTTGCCGAAGCTCACGGGCAACTCACTCCGGCCCCCGCCGACCTAACGACTACCGGGAGGACCGCCCGGTCTTGCGGATCCATCCCTACCCTCTGGAGCCCGCGGAGAGTCAGCTGCTCACGGCGTTGATCGCCGCTGCCTCGCCGCCGTTGAGGCAGAGGAAGAGGAGGGAGGATGGATCGGTCAGGCTCGACCGTGGGCCCCTGGACCCTCTGTCAGAGACCCAGCCCCGCCTCCACGTGTTTAATTGGAAGCGCAAACCCCGAGTACGTCTCCCTTCTCGAAGACGTATTCTGCCCGAAACGTTTTCTTTTCTGTTTTATTTTAAAAGCAAATTTTTGATCAAATCTTTGACTGGCTATAACTTTTTAAATATAACTCCAAATGAATTGATTCTTTTTCCTTCACCTCTCAAATTCGGTCTAGTTTATTTTACGATTTATTTGAAAAAAATTTAAACAATTTCTTTGTGCTGTTTTGAAATTGTGTGTTAATTCCAATATTTTCAAAATAGGATTTTGGAGAGAGGAGAAAACTTTCAAAAGTTTTGGAGAGTCCCCCACCTCTCCACACCTTGAAGGCAAGCATTACGAACCCGGCATAATACTTTTGGTGTGTTAGCAAACACGTTTATAACACCACCTCTTTTCGAAGAGCTCGTTATTTCATGTGATATGATCATTTGTATGAATGCATATTTGTGATTTTCCTTGCTGTTGGAAATGAATATACCTATGATGGTAATAATCCTCATGTGCCTTACATGCATACCGGAAAGGAATCCGGGAAGGCCTCTACCTTGGGTAGGCGTGAGCTTGTCGCCGGTCTTCGTTGGGACAGTTATGTCCGGTATGGCATAGTAAGGTATAATGAGCGGTGATCCTGTTGTTTGAAATATTTTTGTTATACTAATCATACATGGAATGCTTAAACCTCCTGAGTTGACCATAGATCGAGTCTTGTTCCATTAACCCCATACTTGTTTCGTACTACCACTTGTCCCTGCCATACGTGGGTAATGCAGTTCGACCAATTGTCAACCCCTTTCAAGCACACACCGTCTGTAGAGGCCATGGTGGAAGATATCGGTTGAAGTTTATAGGCATGCCACCTGGTCCGGGGGCATGGGTGTTTCTGGTTAAGACCGAGAGGGGAGGCCACCCCTTAGAGCGCGCGATACAAATTTGATCCTATGCTACGCGAGGTTGTAGCCTCCCCACTTAGAGTTTTGTTTAACAAGTGTCATGGGTGATTCCAGACACCGGTAAGTTGAGCTGGTGTGTGCAAGTCAGGTGTTTTCAATTAAAAGGCCGTAGGCGGAATTAGTCCCGATGGACTAAAGAAATCCGTTACTCATGGGTAAAGAGTACACCCTCTGCAGAGATTAAACCTATTCGTATAGCCGTGTCCTTGATTAAGGATTTCAGTCTGGGATGGGTCAGGTGTCGGTCTTAGTGTCGATCATCGGAGGGGTTATAAGTAAAACAGCCTGGATCGCAAATTGAGACTTGAAATGTTTATGAATATTATTTGTCATGGACTAACCCGTTATATTATCTGAATTATCGAGTATCCACAGGATGGTTCTACCTCCTGGATATTCACTATGATTATTTATAAGCCCTTTATGTGGTGTCGCTCAGACGCCCGACTGTGGCATTGCTTTCATTTTATTTATAAGCCCTTTATGTGGTGTCGCTCATACGCCCGACTGTGGCATTGCTTTCATTTTATTTATAAGCCCTTTATGTGGTGTCGCTCAGACTCGATCGTGGCATTGCTTTCATTTTATTTATAAGCCCTTTATGTGGTGTCGCTCAGACGCCCGACTGTGGCATTGCTTTCATTTTATTTATAAGCCCTTTATGTGGTGTCACTCAGACGCCCGACTGTGGCTTTGCTTTTATTTTATTTATAAGCCTTTATGGGGTGTCGCTCAGACGCCCGACTGTGGCATTGCATTCTGCTCCGTCATTACATATTTGTTGTTACTTATTAATAACCTACAAGCATGGATCAAGGATTTCATTTCTATGGCTGATGTTGTGATCATAGAACATTTTTAAAGCATGATTATCAGTTGTTATAAATTATACATGTGTTCTTAATGTTTGCGAGTACATTCAAAAGTAGTCACTGGCTTGTCCCTGGCTATTGTCTTGGCTAGATTTCTCGCGTGGAGTGGAACGTTGCGACGACAGCCCCGGGGACTAAGCAATGATGATAGCAGCCTGGTCAGCTGTTCCTGTGGGAAATGGAGGCCCGTAGACACTGATGTTTCCACAAACTGCTTCCGCCATCAAACACTAGAAAACATTTGTTGTACTCACAGACCAGAATGGTCTTGTACCACATATTTTGTATATTTCTTGGAATTTTTGTATCAAGTTGGTGCCTCATCAGCTAACAGTAATCCTGGGGCTGATGAGCACGACGGCCATTTTCTGGAATTTATTAACCGGAAAACCGGTCGCCACAGACTTGGTATCGAGCCGGTGACCATTGGCTAATCCTATCTTAGCCAGGTCAATAAACTTAGGCAACCAACCCACCAGACCATAACCGGACCCTGTCAAGCTTCTCGTGCAAGATAGCCACACAGTGACCCGACGCTTTTTGGCAGTCGGTGCCCAACCTATCAACCTAGCCCGTCTATCACACACCCGTGACCAGCACCCAAGGTGTCTTATTCACAAGCGTGCGAAGGAAGACTCCGTGTCATGATCGGATTTTCAATAAAAATATTTATTGAACAACCGGCCCATGAAATCCAATATGAGGATAAATCCTCCATATCGGTAGACAAAACTTTGATACAAGAAGCCAGTAGCAGTACAATATTACAAGGGTCGGACTAAAGATGCCCAACCAATTATTACAACACGCCAATAATTATACATGATGGCGGATATGGCACAAGGTGTAGGGTGGAAATACTACAGACTTGGAGTATGCGTGGTTGGTGGAATAACACAGTGGGGTGGTTAATAGGTCTCATGCCTTTGGCGGCTCATCGAGCGTCGAGGTGAGGCTCGATGAATTTATTTGGGTAGCGGAAGCGGATATTTTACAAGGACTAATCCAGGGGTCGCACTAGACTGACTGGGATTTCTCTAGGCGTCGGACATAGTTAATCTTAACAATGCTCAATTAAAGCAGTATAGAAAAATAATTAAAATGGGACTCGGCGGTAGTCCGCTCGAAAACCCAAGGAGGCAAACTTAAAACCGATCGGGTGTCTGAAGCGACGCCTCGAAAGGTGAATAAATAAGCAAAATATTGCCACAGTCGGGCGTCTGAGCGAGACCTCATAAATGGCTTATATTGAAATAAAAATGCATGCGTGCATGATCGGACGTCGAGCGACATCACGTAAAGGGCTTATAATAAAAATAAGTAACATCAATGCCGCGATCGGACGTCTGAGCGACATCACGAAAGGGCTTATAATAAAAATAAGTAACACAATGTCAGCGATGGATGTCTGAGCGACATCACAGAAAGGGCTTATAATAAAAATAAGTAACAACAATGCCGCAGTCGGACGTCTGAGCGACATCACAGAAAGGGCTTATAATAAAAATAAGTAACAGCAATGCCGCAGTCGAACGTCTGAGCGACATCACAGAAAGGGCTTTCATCACAAAGATATAGCACTCATAATAAATATTCAACACATGAATATAAACGGGTTAGTCCATCCACAAGAATAAATATTTAACCGGACTTAGTACTCATGTGATTCACCGGAGTATCTGTCACCAAAACTGACACTTGTCAGGATAACATAATACAGAACTTGGACATGGATAAGATGATTCGAGGATTTATGACTCTGCAGAGTTCCATAGTCCTGAAGGACTAGTTCCGTTTATGGTATTTCAGAAGAAACATAGCTAACCAGTACACACCCATCCTACCTCACGATGCCAGGAATCACCCTAGACATCGTCCAAGAAAAACTTTTGAGACGGGGAGATCACAATATCGAATAGCATGGGATCAAATTTATATTCACGCACTCTAAGGGGTGCCCCCCTCTCGGTCCCAACCGGAAACACCCATGCCCCCTGACAGGATGACTGACTTTAATCCAGGGCCATGGAACCATCATCACGGCCTCTCCATTTGGTGTGAGGAAAGCGGTTTGCTACTTACTAAGCCATATCCCTTGCGGAAAACATGTGGTAGTACGGGAAGGGAAATGGATGGGAACCGAATCGATCTGGGTTGACACTGAAGTCAAATAGTATGGCATAAGACTGGCATGCTACAACACTGCCATCTTACCCATCCTCATGCCAACACATGGCCGTGCACATTCACATCCAACACGTATGGATTATCGAACTCACTTGTCTCAACTTTGCATGAAAAATAACATTCATCGGTATGCTCACAAACATGCCATGAAACTACTTAATGCAAACCTGCCAGAACACTCATCATATCAAAAGTTCAAACATGCTTGCCTGGTTTAGAGTAGTCGGAGCCTAGCTCGGTGAAGTTTGCGGTCCCGTCACCTCCTTCGGTATCTACGGTATAAAGAAAACATACGCGCTAACGTAAATACCGTGAAGTGCACAAACATTACTCCAAATATTTTTCAAATAAATCTGATAAAAAACTAGACAAAATTTTAAAGAGGACAGAAAAAGAATCAATCAAAAATACATTTCTGATTAAAAGTTATAAGAGTTTTGGTCCAAGGACCCATCTATAATGAAACAGAAAGTTTCCAGGGGGTTCTGCGGAAAAGTCCAGATAACGTTTCATTTAAAAGAAACGGCTGAGAGACTGACAGGCGGGCTCCACCCGTCAGGTTTGAATTTTCAAACGAGGGAAAACAGAGCGCGACGCCGCCAAGAGGTGCGGTGGTCGCCGGCGGCGATCCACGGCGAGGTAAGGTGATCGGGGTGTACCTTCGTGATGAGGGCGCCCTTCCGCGTGCGTGGGTGGTGGCAGAGGTCGCCGGGCGAAAGCACCACATTGACGGCGGCCCTTGCTCCCGGGACGGTGGTTGGACGGGCGTGGATCTCGCCGGAGAGAGCTGCGGGGCCAAAATTGAGGTGGGGGTTATCCTACTAGAGGTGGTACGAGGCGACGGGCGAAAGTAGGGCGGCGGAGGAGTTCTCACCGGAGAGAACGATGATGGAGCCCGAGGCGGACGGAGGTGGCCGGAGTCGAGGAAGAAAGGCCCCTCGAGGCTCCTCCAGTGGCTAGGCGGGGTCTGGTGAGGTGGTGGAGTCATGCGTAGGCGAGAGCAAGCTCGGGGTGCTATATATAGCCGGCCCGAGTCGGTTGCCGTGAACGGATAAGTCCGGCGAGTTGATTACGACGGCGCTGTGGCTGGACGGTCGGCTTAGGAGCTTGAGCATCGCCTAGGAGGAGTATTGGAGCCGTTCCCGTGTCCAACTCAGCACGGGAGGGCTGGTTACGGTCTGCACTCGAAGGAACGGCCGCACGGCTCGTCGGCGGCAGAGAGCGCGCTCTGCGCGTGCCAAGCCATGGCGACGGTGCCGCATGCGTGCGCTGGCAAGGAGGTGGCCATGTGGAGCCACCAGGACGCTTGGGCGGCGCCGAACGGCGTTGCGCCGCAGTTTTGCCTCGTCAGTCCGTTACGATGGTGCGGCATTGTAAAAGCACGCCAGCAAGAAGCGGGCTGTGGCGCCACCGACGCCAGGAACGCGCCAAGCGCTCGTGTGAAGCTCCGGACAAGAGGGATAAGCTGCGAGCAACGTGCCAAGGGCACTGTGGACTCGAGACTGAAGTTACTGACGGAGATCGACACCGAACTTCTGAATTTTCTGAAAGTGAACAGTACTAGTGCATGCAAGGTGTTCGACAAAATGATCTAGGCATGTAGGGATTTTTCCTTGAGCTGGTTTTTGGTGGAGGGGCCTCTCCATTACATCTAGAGGCTGCCTGAATATTTGTGGAATTTTTGGAGTAATGTAGATATGAATTTCACCAAATTTGGCAAATCTGGTCCAAACTTGCAGGGACTATAATTTGAAATTTTGAATAGAAGAGGAGTGGATCTTGATAGTTCTAGGTTGTGGGTACCAAGGACTATCCAAGGGAGTTGGTTTGAGGTCAAAATTCAAATGCATTAAGGTACTTGCTTTGCAAATTACCTAGGCTCAAAATAATAGACATAAAAGATTTGGGAGAGAATTAATTGAAATAAAAATTCAGAAGAGGGTTGAACTAGTAGAGATAGAGTGTTTGGATTGCCCAAAGTGGAAGGAGATATATTTGGGAAGATTTTACCATGTGGTGTATGGCCAAATCATGAATGATTTCAAATATGGGAGAGGATGAAAAACTCCTAGAGTTTCTTTTTGAAAGAAAAAAAACTTCAAAGATTTTTCTTGAATCCTTGAGAAGAGAGCAATCAGAGGAAAAATTTAAAAACCAAACACCAGAGTTGAAGGAGATGCAAAAGTAAAATATTTGCGGAGGGAAAAATCTTTTGATAGAGAATTTTTTTGGAAGGGTTTTGGTGACCTCCTTCAAATCCAACAAAGTTTTGAAGAAAACCAAAGAAAATTTTTGGAGTGTCACAACACCTACCCCTTAGGAAAAATCTCGTCCCGAGATTCCAGCTTGATCCTCAAATAATTGTGGGTGCTCCGCTCAAGGAAATCCTCTCTTTCCCTAGTGGCTTCACTCTCGGTGTGGTTGCTCCACTTGAACTTTGAAGAACTTGATGGTTTTCCTGTCGGGTTCTCCTTTCCGACTCTTCCAAGATTTTTATCGGATGCTCCCGATCGTAAGGTCCGGTAGCACGTCAATGTTTTAATGGGGTACTTGTTTCTCCGGGTTGCTTACGCACTTCCTCAATTGGGAGGCGTGGAACACGTCGTGGATGTCGGATAATTCTTGGGTAAGTCCAGCTGGTAGGCCACCGTGCCTCTTCGTGCTACTATGCAGAAAGGTCCGATGAATCTTGGTGCTAGCTTCCCTTTAATCTTGAATCGGTGTAGGCCTCTCATGGGTGATACTCGTAGGTACACAAATTCACCGGGTTCAAAATGGACTCCACGATGCTTCTGATCGTAATAACGCTTTTGTTGACTTTGGGCTGTCTTGAGTCGGTCCTTAATTACCTTGACTTTATCTTCAACCTCTTTGAGCAGGTGCGGGCGAAGATATGGTATCTCCGGTTTCAGACCAATTTAGCGGGGTATGACATCTTCGTCGTCTGAGCTTCAAATGGTGCCATTTGGAGGCTGGGTGATAGTCATTGTTATATCACGAATTCTGCGTATGGTAAGCTCTCCTCCCAACTGGTCCCATAGGTGAGGACACATGCTCTCAGCATATCTTCTAGAATCTGGTTTACTCGCTTAGTCTGCCCATCTGTTTGGGGATGGTATGCGTCTTGAATGCCGCCTGAGTTCCCAGAGCTTGTTGTAAGTGATCCCAAAACCGGGAGGCGAATTGAGTGCCTCCGTCAAGATTATTTTCTTTGGGACTCCATGTAGGCAAACGATACGGAGAGGTAGAGCCTAGCAAGCTTCGAGTGGTGTGTGTTGTCTTCACGGGGATGAAGTGAGCTACTTTAGTCGATCTATCGCTGATTACCCATATGGCATCATGTCCGTGTCGCGACCGAGGTAGTCCAACAATAAAATCCATTCCAATCTCGTCCCATTTCCACTCGGGTATCTTATTTGGTTGCAATAGCCCGGCGGTTTACGGTGCTCGGCCTTGATGCGTTGACAAGAGTCACAACATGCAATAGACGTGGCTATGTCTCTTTTTATACCATGCCACCAAAATGTTTCACGAAGATCTTTGTACATTTTTGTTCCTCGGGATGGATTGAATATGGAGCGGTGTGGCCTTCAGCCACGATTTGCTGTTTAAGGTCATGGATATTAGGTAAGCAAAGCCTATTCCCGTATCACAATATTCCATGCTCATCAATAATGAATTCGAGGCCTTGCCCAACTTCATCTTCCTTTTATGCCTTCAATGCTTTGGGGTGTCCACGTTGAGCCTCTTTAACCTTCTCTATCGTGGTAGGCTGTACTTCTAAGTTTGACACATCGCCTTCGGTGACCACCATCGAGGTTGAGCTTATGCAATTCCTGCTGGAATTCAGGTCTTAAGTCCGGCATGCTTTGTCGTTGTCCGGACTGGGGTTCCGACTCAGAGCGTCTGCTACAACATTTGCCTTGCCCGGGTGGTAGTGGATCCCAACATCATAATCCTTTACTAATTCCAACCAGCGCCGCTGCCGTAAATTTAGTTCTGGTTGTGTGAAAATATACTTGAGGCTTTTGTGGTCCGTGTATATTTCACAACGATTACCAAGTAAAAGTGTCTCCATTCCTTGAGTGCATGAATAACTGCTGCTAATTCCAGGTCATGAGTAGGGTAATTTTCCTCATGCTTGCGAGGTTGTCTGGAAACATATGCGACAACCTTGCCCTCTTGCATCAATACGCACCCGAGGCCTTTCGAGATGCGTCACAAAATACCTCAAAAATTTTGTGTATATCTGGCACAATTAGAAATGGTGCTGTCGTCAGTTTCCTCTTCAGTTCTTGGAAACTTTTCTCGCAAGCTTCCGTCCATTCAAACTTCATGTCTTTCTTGAGTAGTTGTGTCATTGGCTTTGCTATGGTGGAGAATCCCTCAATGAATCTTCGGTAGTATCCTGCCATACCCAAGAAACTTCGTACATCAAATCACGCTGGTGGCGGCTTCCAACCAAGTATGGCCTTGACTTTTTCCGGGTCTCTGGCGATACCTTCTTGAGTCGATGCGTGGCCCGTAAAAACCTACTTGCTTTAGCCAAAATTCACACTTGCTGAATTTAGCATAACCGATGTTTCTGAGTTCTCCTAGTACAATCCGGAGATGTTCGGCGTGTTCTTACGGTGTTTTGGAGTATACCAGAATATCATCGATAAATACCACAACAAACTTATCCATAAACTTCATGAATACTTTGTTCATGAGGTGAACAAAATATCTTGAGGGACGTTTGTTAGTCCAAATGGCATCACGGTGAACTCGCATGCGATCCGTGTCCGGAGGTGAAATCGGTCTTGGGAATATCCTCGGTTCGTACTTTCAGTTGATGATATCGATCTCAAGTCAATCTTTGAGAACACCTTGGCCTTAGCGAGTTGATCGAATAAATCATTTATTCGTGGCATCGGATATTTGTTCTTGATTGTGACCATGTTTAGTGCTCGATAGTCTATGCACAATCTCGGTGTTCCATCCTTCTTTTTGGCTTAATAAAATTGGTGAACCCCAAGGTGAGGAACTGGCTCGTATGTACCCTTTTTTCCAACAGTTCCTTTATTTGCTTCTTTAGTTCCACCAATTCGGATGGTGCCATTCTGTATGGTTTCTTGTATATGGGAGCGGTTCCGGGTGCTAGCTCAATGCTGAATTCAATCTCTCTATCTGGTGGCATGCCTGGTAGTTCTTCGGGGAATACATCTGGAAATTCACACACTACTGGCACTTTGCTCAATTCAGAAATATCTACCTTGTTCAATCTCGGTTGCCGGCATATTTTTCTTTCCTTGGCTGAAACCTTTATGGTCTTCCCGTGGTGATGGGTGAGAATTACGGTCCTGTTGAAGCAGTCAATAAAACCTTTGTTGGTGGTTAACCAATCCATCCCTAAGATGACATCCAGCCCTTTATTTTTCCAATACGATAAGATTTGCGTGGAACTTCAACCCTTCAAACTCGATAACCACATCCTGGCAATAATGCGGGTAACTTGCTTGATTCAGGGGACTTGGCGATCATAGATTTTCCCAAGGGAATCATCGAAAAATTATTTTGCAAAGCAAAACTTTTCGAAACGAACGAGCAGTGAGAAGCTCGAATCAAACAAAACCATGGCAGGTATTGTGTTGACAGGAAACGCACCGAGTACGATATCCGGGGCATTTTGTGCTTCCTCTTTGGTCACGTGGTTCAGATGACCCTTCCGTGGTTGTTATTTGGGATGAAATTGTTGCGCTTTGGTGTCAATTATTGCCTCCGTTGTTGTTCGGCTTTGGGGCCGAGTTCCTTGGCTTGGGGCACTGCTTGGCATAGTGCCCTTCTTCTCCACAAGCGTAACAGGTAACGCCTGGGCGGTATGTGAACTCCTTGTCCCTTGCATGGAAATTCTTGCTAGGGCGTGAGACGTTTGTCGTGGGTTTGGGTGTCCAGTTTTTGAACGTCACATCTTCTTTGCGGTGGTTGCGGGTGTGTTTAGACTGGTCCCTCTTCCGTTTGCGGAAATCTTCTAAGTTGCGTCTCTCATTTTCCAAGGTAATGGCCTTATCTACAGCGTCTTAAAATCTGGAAATGTGTGTACGATCAACTGACATTTAAGCGCGGGTGCCAGTCCGTCTAGGAACTTCTCCATCTTTTTGTTTTCTGACATTCGTTCCTCGTTGGCGTAGCGAGACAACAGGTAAACCGATCGTTATATTCGGACACCGTCATTGTTCTTTGCTTGAGGTCATCAAATTCTCTTTTTGATCTTCATCAGACTCTTAGGAATATGTGCCCCACGAAAACCTTCTTTAAATTCCTCCCATGATATATTATTTTCGTTGGGGTGCATGTGTAGGAAATTTTCCCACCACGATGCGGCTGCTCCAGTGAGATAGTGCGGAGCATAAAGCACTTTCTCAAGGTCTGAACATTGGGCGATAATTAATTTTCTCTCCATGTCTCGAAGCCAGTCCTCGGCTTCCAGAGGTTTGTCAGTGTGAGAAAATGTTTGGGGACGCGTCTTCTGTAGCTCGGATAACTTGGATTGCTGCTGAGCATCGTCGCGGTGATTCCCCATATTGATGACTTGGTTCAAGATTTCGATGTTGCTGCTGATTTTGTTCAGTAAAGACATCACATCTCGGGAAAGTGCCGTTTCAACATCCTGTTGACTTATGCGTCCTGTGTGAAATTGTTGCTGGGGTGTGCCATAATTTTCCTCTGTCGGAGTTGGCATGGAAGCGCGTCCAAGGACGAAACATAATTTACTCTGGGGATATATTTTGAAACACTCATAAGAAAGTGGAAGAAGTCGCAAAAATTAAGTCCATAAACGCATAAGGATGGCAAATAAATTAAAAGCCCAAGATTTTTTTTTCAAGAAAACAAGTTGATTGCGCACGGAGAAGGACTGCTCATTACATAACTTACACGCAAGCAGTAATTATACAATACATCATTCAGGATATGCGTACATAAATCCTGACATGTTATTTAGTCTAGTGCACTCCTCCAGATCCTACATGATGCGCAAACAAACTACTTCTCACAGCCTATTTACATATAAACATATCGCATAAGTCGGTACATCGCATGGCGTGCTAAGCGCATTTAGTCGGAGATGGTAAGGATTTCCCTTGGCCTGCCAAGGGTGAGGCGTAGAGAGGCTGGGGACTCAACCTCCTCTTCGGAGATAGGCTCCAGACGAGAGGTGCTGCACGGAGTTGGTGGAGCAGGTGCCTGTGTGGGACAACTCGAATCTGGCGGAGCACGAGGGGTGGTGCAGAGCGAACCGGAGTAGGTGCAATGACATGGTTGAATTCCTCCATGGTAGGCGGGCGACGAGTAGCGGTGCAGCAGGGAGCGAACGATGCCGATGACGAGACGAAAGTCGATGGCGGTAAAGACGCAGGAGCTCCCTCTGTTATGCACATCCATGGACCGAGTCCATGTGGGCAGCTACAAAGTCGCCCACCAGGTTGTCGAAGGCTGCCTCCAAAGCCCGGAGATACTGGCGAGCATCTCAAAGCCGTCCCCGTTCTCCTCTGGGGCAAGAGAACGCATAGTGGCAGGTGTATGGCACGTGAGATGGCAGGTAGCGGTAGCGACGAGTCTTCATTGAAGGCAGGATATCCCTGAGATGGGCTATCGCCTCACAGGCTGCCATCTGCAGCGCGTGCTTCTCAGTGGGCATGGCTCTCCCCACGAACCGGTAACGCTCAACTCGTCCTCTCTTGAATTCCACCGCGGCTTGGTGCATGGTTAGACGGTCATTGACCTTGTGCTGAGAGAGAGAGAAGACTGGCGCACATCTGGCCCCATCGCGACTTGGACGATGAAGGAGAGAAGCTTGACAAACCCATCGGGCATGTTGGCGAACATCTGCGACTCGCAGTCGTTGCTGGCCATCTACAAAACTAGGCAAAAATCATGAGTAGTCAAATCATAAATTTATGCTGACTGTCAGAAATTGACTACATTTGTAAAAATAATAAATAGCTCTATTATGCTAATAACCGATTAGCGATCGCACCTAGTGGCTTCCTACAGTCAGCTGGCTCTGATACCAAGCTTGTCACGACCGGATTTTCAATAAAAATATTTATTGAACAACCGACCCATGAAATCCAATATGAGGATAAATCCTCCATATCGGTAGACAAAACTTTGATACAAGAAGCCAGTAGCATTACAATATTACAAGGGTCGGACTAAAGATGCCCAACCAATTATTACAACACGCCAATAATTATACATGATGGCGGATATGGCACAAGGTGTAGGGTGGAAATACTACTGATTTGGAGTATGCGTGGTTGGTGGAATAACACAGCGGGGTGGTTAATAAGTCTACTGCACTGGCGGCTCATCGAGCGTCGAGGTGAGGCTCGATGAATATATTTGGGTAGCGGAAGCGAATATTTTACAAGGACTAAACCAGGGTCATACGAGACCGACTGGGATTCCTCTAGGCGTCGGACTCATGATCGAACTCTTCATCCATGAGATCGCCTTCACAAGATCTGGCCAAATCAACAAGCGGTGAGTACTATGAAAGTACTACTTAAAGGCAGTTCGGACAAAAGATACAACAAATGGTTGCATGCATGAGACATAGTTTATATTAACAATGCTCAATTAAAGCAGTATAGAAAAATAATTAAAATGGGAGTCGGCGGTAGTCCGCTCGAAAACCCAAGGAGGCAAACTTAAAACCGATCAAGATTATGCGAGCGGCGCCTCGAAGGTGAATAAATAAGCAAAAATATTGCCCACGATCGCGTCCGAGCGACACCTCATAAAGGGCTTATATTGAAATAAAATGAATGCGTGCAGCAATGGACGTCTGAGCGACATCACGTAAAGGGCTTATAATAAAAATAAGTAACATCAATGCCGCAATCGAACGTTCGAGCGACATCACGTAAAGGGCTTATAATAAAAATAAGTAACAAAGAATGTCATGATCGGACGTCCCGAGCGACATCATAGAAAGGGCTTATAATAAAATAAGTAACAACAATGTCAGCAATGGACGTCTGAGCGACATCACGTAAAGGGCTTATAATAAAATAAGTAACGGCAATGCATGATCGGACGTCTGAGCGACATCACAGAAAGGGCTTTCATCACAAAGATATAGCACTCATAATAAATATTCAACACATGAATATAAACGGGTTAGTCCATCCACAAGAATAAAAATTTAACCGGACTTAGTACTCATGTGATTCACCGGAGTATCATCACCAAAACCGACACTTGTCAGGATAAGATAATACCTAACTTGGACATGGATAAGATGATTCGAGGATTTATGACTCTGCAGAGTTTGTACTAAAATTACCCACAGCCAACGGATTTCCGTAGTCCTGAAGGACTAGTTCCGTTTATGGTATTTCGGAAGAAACACAGTTAACCAGTACACACCCATCCTACCTCACGATGCCAGGAATCACCCTAGACATCGTCCAAGAAATTTTTTTGAGATGGGGAGATCACAATCTCGAATAGCATGGGATCAAATTTATATTCGCGCGCTCTAAGGGGTGCCCCCCTCTCGGTCCCAACCGGAAACACCCATGCCCCCTGACCGGATGACTGGCTTTAATCCATGGCCATGGAACCATCATCACGGCCTCTCCATTTGGTGTGTACCAAGAAAGCGGTTTGCTACTTACTAAGCCATATCCCTTGCGGAAAACATGTGGTAGTACGGGAAGGGAAATGGATGGGAACCGAACTGATACGGGTTGACACTGAAGTCAAATAGTATGGCATAAGACTGTCATGTTACAACACTGCCATCTTACCCATCCTCATGCCAACACATGGCCGTGCACATTCACAATCCAACACGTATGGATTATCGAACTCACTTGTCTCAACTTTGCATGAAAAATAACATTCATCGGTATGCTCACAAACATGCCATGAAACTACTTAATGCAAACCTGCCAGAACACTCATCATATCAAAAGCTCAAACATGCTTGCCTGGTTCAGAGTAGTCGGAGCCTAGCTCGGTGAAGTTTGCAGTCCCGTCACCTCCTTCGGTATCTACGGTATAAAGAAAACATACGCGCTAACGTAAATACCGTGACATGCACAAAAATTACTCCAAATATTTTTCAACTAAATCTGATAAAAAACTAGACAACATTTTAAAGAGGACGGAAAAAGAATCAATCAAAAATACATTTATGATTAAAAGTTATAAGAGTTTTGGTCCAAGGACCCATCTGTAATGAAACAGAAAGTTTCCAGGGGGTTCTACGGAAAAGTCTAGATAACGTTTCGTTTAAAAGAAACGGCTGAGAGATCGACAGCGGGCTCCACCCGTCAGGTTTGAATTTTCAAACGAGGGAAAACAGAGCGCGACGGCACCGAGAGAGGCGGTGGTCGCCGTGGCCGGCGATCCACGGCGAGGTAAGGTGATCGGGTGTACCTTCGTGATCAGTCGCCCTTCCGCCTGTGGGTGGTGGCAGAGGTCGCCGGGCGAGCACCACGTCCGACGGCGGCCCTTGCTCGGGCGGACGACGGTTCGGATGGCCATGGATCTCACGGAGAGAGCTGCGGGCCAAAATTGAGGTGGGGTTATCCTACTAGAGGTGGTGCGAGGCTACGGGCGAAAGTAGGGCGGCGGAGGCGTTCTCACCCGAGAGAACGATGCCGGAGCCCGGGGCGGACGGAGGTGGCCGGAGTCGAGGAAGAAAGGCCTCGAGGCCCCTCCAGTGGCTAGGCGGGTCCGGTGAGGTGGTGGAGTCGTGCGGAGGCGAGAGCAAGCTCGGGTGCTATATATAGCCGGCCCGGAGTCGGTTGCCGTGAACGTATAAGCACGGGCGAAGTTGATTACGGCGGTCTTTGTGGCTGGACGGTCGGCTTAGGAGCTTGAGCATCGCCTAGGAGGAGCATTGGAGCCGTTCCCGTGTCCAACTCAGCACGGGAGGGCTGGTTACGGTCTGCCCTCGACGGAACGGCCGCACGGCCCGTCGGCGGCAGAGAGCGCGCTCTGCGCGTGCCAAGCCACGGTGATGGTGCCGCATGCGTGCGCTGGCAAGGAGGTGGCCACGCGGAGCCACCAGGACGCTTGGGCGGCGCCGAACGGGGTTGCGTCGTAGTTTTGCCCCCTGTCGTTCGTTACGTTGGTGCAGCCGCCGCAAAGCACGCCGGCACAGGCGGGCCAGGACGCCACCGACGCCAGGAACACGCCAAGCGCTCGTGTGAAGCTCCGGACAAGAGGGATAGGCTGCGAGCAACATGCCAAGGGCACTGTGGACTCGTGACTGAAGTTACCGACGGAGATCGACACTGAACTTCTGAATTTTCTGAAAGTGAACAGTACTAGTGCATGCAAGGTGTTCGACAGAATGATCTAGGCATGTAGGGATTTTTCCTTGGGCTGGTTTTTGGTGGAGGGGCCTCTCCATTACATCTAGAGGCTGCCTGAATATTTTTGGAATTTTTGGAGTAATGTAGATATGAATTTCACCAAATTTGGCAAATCTGGTCCAAACTTGCAGGGACTATAATTTGAAATTTTTGAACAGAAGAGGAGTGGATCTTGATAGTTCTAGGTTGTGGGTACCAAGGACTATCCAAGGGAGTTGGTTTGAGGTCAAAATTCAAATGCATTAAGGTACATGCTTTGCAAATCACCTAGGCTCAAAATAATAGACATAAAAGATTTGGGAGAGAATTAATTGAAATAAAAATTCAGAAGAGGGTTGAACTAGTAGAGATAGAGTGTTTGGATTGCCCAAAGTGGAAGGAGATATATTTGGGAAGATTTTACCATGTGGTGTATGGCCAAATCATGAATGATTTCAAATATGGGAGAGAATGAAAAACTCCTAGAGTTTCTTTTGAAAGAAAAATAAACTTCAAAGATTTTTCTTGAATCCTTGAGAAGAGAGCAATTAGAGGAAAAATTTAAAAACTAAACACCAGAGTTGAAGGAGATGCAAAAGTAAAATATTTGCCAGAGGGAAAAATCTTTTGATAGAGATTTTTTTTGGAAGGGTTTTGGTGACCTCCTTCAAATCCAACAAAGTTTTGAAGAAAACCAAAGAAATTTTTTTGGAGTGTCACACTCCGTCCCCTTTTTCTATAAAAGGGCACGCTAGCCCCAACACAGCACAGCCGCTACCACAAACCGAGCCACAATGCCTGGTCCCCTCGTGCACAATGAGACCACAGCAACCAACCTTGGAGGCTTTGAGACCATACTGCATAAACCTCACCCGCCGTGCCTATGCTTTAGAAGAGCCACCTGAATATGTTGTGTACCAAGGACCCATGAGTGGTGAGAGCCGTCATTTCTGGGCCACGGTACTCATCTACGTTAGGGGTCTAGCACCCGAGCGCCTCTGAGTTCACCAGAAGAACAACTTCCTTTGAGCCACAAGCCATCCAACTAGCTGCTCGAGAGGCTATAGTTCATCTCAGGCACCTGTCACCCAGAGTTAACTGTCGCTCGTTCCACTACTACCCCAGGCGTGAAGGGTATGGTAGACCACCCCAAGTTGCGAACGGAGATCATGAGACGGATCCTGCTTTGCTGCACCTAGTGCGTTATGTAGGTGCACTGGAGGAACTGTTCGATCAAATCACCATTGATCTGATCGCAGCTCGTGGAGAGCTGGTTCACCGAGCCCCGGCGAGAGAAGAGATCGAGCACAACGCCGACAACCCAGTCGTGTTGTTCGGACAGCCGATCGAGACCCTGAGGTCAGCCCCAGCCATCAGCCAAGGTGCTTTGATGACCCCAGAAGTGCTTCGTCGCCTCTTGGGGGCACACTCCAACGGGGTTGTGACCAACAATCCCCGTGATGGTCATCATCACTACCCCGAGCCTGCAGCCCCTCAACCCTCTCCAGCTAAATCCGATGGTGAGAACCGAGGAGAAGCCTCGACATCCACAAGGCACGCCCGCTTGGATGTAAACGAAGTAGACTAAGTCACTCGATTAGTGTCGAGTCCTAGTGTATCCTCGCTTTGTAATCCTGTGACCACTTAAGTTAACGCAGCCTGTCAGCGTGCCTCTGTTTTATATAGTAGCCTTGCATGGATATATTAGCATGCAGTGTGATTTCTCTATCCTTGGCACAACTACCAATAACCGCCCCGACAAACCCCACAGTGATACGTCACTTTGGTGAGATATGTATCTGTGGCTTTGACCCCGACTCCCGGAGCCGAGCTGGCAAATTTACTACCCTTCACCACGGTAAAATGACCTAGCTCCAGTGCTATATAAGGACCCCCGCGTGACCTTGGCAAGCATCCCTCTCCTTGTGCATCCTCCTCACAGCCTTTTCTTGCCATGCCGAGCCCTAGTATTTATCTGAGAACTCCAGATGCAACCCCCGGTAGTTTTGTCAAGATATTGTGGGATTTTACCTGCAGTACCATGGGCGCTACCCAGCCGCCCCAATACGAGCTGTTCAAATCAAGGATCACCCCTTCCACCTTGAGGTATTGGGCAGCCGTGCACATCCCTCCTGTAAACCCAAACCAAGACCCAACAGAGGTCTCCTTTGTGGGGAAATCCATGTCGACCCCACATATGGCCGTAGAAGCTGCGGCATACGAAGCGCTTCGCTTTCGCCTTTGATTGCGGTACCCTATGCCAAATAACGAGGGTATTATTACTTTCGAGCCGTGCAGCACCCGGAGGAGTAACATCTTTTCCAGGTGGACGAATTGAGAGAGACCCAGTCCTGGCCAACCTCGTCCAGTACGTCATCGCTCAAGAGCGTTTAACCCAACGCGTGATGGGTTACCTTCAGAGTCTCGCGGATTTAAATACTCAGATCGCCATCGGCAGGTCATTGAGGCCCGACCAGGAGAGGCACATTCATCGTCTGGTCAATCAACTTTCCCCGATAGAAGAAGAGTGTATTCCAGTACCAGAGACATTTTCTCGGGACCCCGTCCAGTTACCGTTTTTAGTTTAGGCATCGCCGCCGTGTTTATTGCTGTGACTTTTATTTTTGTGTTGTAACCTATGCGTGGTTGTACGACAAGTAAATCAGTTAGTTACTGTTACTACGAGTAGTTCTGTTGCAGTTTGACTCTAATGTATTATTGTGTTCTCTCGCGAGAAACCATGGAGTGAGATTTCTTTTCCCTGTGTTGCTGCATCATTCATCTCCTCACGACATGGATTACTTTATTTCCCGCAGCACCGCGGCATGCAGACTCACAACCACAACTACTCGAGCACACACACGCACCCACACTACTTGCAAAAAAATTGCGACGGTGTTGCATCCAACTGAGCACCTCCCGACAACGGTCAGCAGTCGACACACCCCACCTACTCCTCGTGATCACCACCACCGCAGAGAGCCAACACCCGAGCAGCATCATCGCGATGATCATCGAGGATCATCGTGCACAGGAGCACGGAGAGCCCCAGCACCGCTGCCAGCCCTCCCCACAACAGGATCACGTACCAGTCCGGCACCACCGCCGCCATTAGAGCCTCGCCTCGAGCTTCGGCAAGCGGAAACAGAGGAGAAGGATGAGGAGGAGCAAGGCCAGGTGTGAGGAAAAGAGGAGAACACCTCGGCCGTTTTATAGCTCGAGCTCGGTGTACGGTGGGCGAGGTCCACCAGCGCCGCTCGTCGCCCGATCGCCGGTGTTCGGAGGCGAATCCTCGAGCAAAGGCCGACAGCAGAATCGCCCGCGACGTGAGTGCACGCTGCACCGGCAGCTAGCACGCCGTGCACTACCGCAGTACGGCCTAGATGCCCTACGCGCTAGGCTTCGCCGGTGGAGAAAGCGCGGGAAAGCACGCGGGAGAGAGGAAGAAGAAAGAGCCGGAGGAAGAAGAAGAGGCTGACAGTGGGCCCGGGTCCACCTGTCGACCAGAGAGAGCACTGTGCTCTCGGGTGCGACCAGCGTATTTTAAGATTTAGAATTTATTCTAAAACTATATCCGGCGTAGAAATCTCTCGTTTTTGCTCCTAACCGTGGATTTTTCCACGCCACGCCAGTGGTCCACACTGTAATTTTTGCACCACTTATTGCCCTCTCACTGTAGCCGCTTTTGTTTTGATGCAAATTTTGCTATAGAGATAACTCTTAGCAAATCTCGAGGGGCAGATTTTTCTTTAGGGGTAGTGTTGTAACACCCCAAAAAATTTAACCTTGCTTTGTTAATTAAAATCTTGCCAGAAATTTAACTTTCCTTTTTCTTGGTTTCTCTTGATTTCAAAACCATTCTTTTCTTGGTTATCTTGGAGTTATCCCCTAAATTGAAAACCTTTCACTTATGATATTGGACTTGTTTGCCCTCTCAAGAAAATCTTCTTTTTTATCAGGCGAATTAATTATATAATATTCTCCTCGATCTTTTATTTTCTTGAAAAAGGTTTCCCATAGCTTCATGGTTCCATTTGTACTACAACCCTTTTATAAATTCATTCAAAAATCCCACCAAAATTTGGAGATGTCAGGTGATGTTTTTAAATCACTTTTGTGCAAAAATATCTTATGCCCATTAATTATTTTGAGTTCTACACCATATTTTCAAATCTGGTCCAGAGAGCATTTTTGCACTACAACCTATTCAGATATTTCTTTAATACTTCTACCAAAATTTTGGGATGTCAACAGGAGTATATTAATCAACTTTGTGCAAAAACCTAATGATGTTCTTTGGAAAATTTGAGTAAACCATCCTCTTTTCCATTCTGGTCCAACTGGAGCTTTTGTACAGCAACCACCTTTTCAGTTGCTCTTTGATCCATGATTCCTTTTTCTTCTGATAGTCCTCCTTGCCAAACCCTCAAGTCCAGGAGAGTGGACCTATGGAACGATTCTAAGGGCTTGCAACATTGCCATTTGGTTTCTGTCCAGAACTGAGGTTTTGCAAAACTTGCACTAACAAGTTTCTTCTTTTATCAAACTAACGCCACCACCCTCTTGTCCATCCAAAGAGACCCTAATCTGGAGAATTTGGCCGCCCCAAGTATTGCCTAGATGCCTTTGGCATTTTGACAAACACCGTGAGTGCATAGCCAGATTTGGCATGGTTTCAAGTTTACTTTGTGAACTTGGCCACCTGACCTAACCACCATGTCCACTTACCTTCTGACTAACCCTACCCTAGCCTTGTCTCCTGCCAGCCTCACCCGCGACCTCTAGCATACCTTGGCATTTTGTCGAGCACGTCCCGTGCGTGCTCTGGGCGCGAGAAGAGCACGCATATTGCACGTGCCGCGCCCGAGCTGACGCGTCGCGCCCTTGGTTTGCCACCGCCCTGCGGAGCCACGCCACTCACTAACCCTCTCCTCAACGCGCTAAGCCACCACAGGTAGCCTACAGCACCGCCGTCAGAGCCCTTGGCGGCACGCCGGCGTCCGCAGCGCGTCTCGGCCAAGTCGGCGCCGCCCAAGCCGCCAGCGCTCGCCACCTGCCCCTTTGAGCAGTGCGAGCTCATCCGCAAGCGTGTCCTTAAGCTCCCGTCGCCGCCACGTCGCCCAAGCTACAGGGAGGCGGTTCGCCGGCGATCTTATCCCCACCGCCGCGGAACCAACCTCGTCGCGCTATAAAAAGGAGGCCCCGAGCGCGTTTCGTTAGCTGCGTAGCCTCAGCATGCTCCCCTAGCTCTCCCATGTCAGCCAATCGACCCGGGGAGGTCTTCTTCCCCGTCTCCGGCAACTCCTGCCGCCACCACTGCCCCAGCCACTCCGGCACCACCAGGGCCTTCCCCTTTCCACTCTCTACACCAGAAGCTCTCTCTTCCTCCCGTAAGCCCGTCCCCGCCTTTCGATTTTGATCGGGAGCCACCGTAACCCCATACCCACTTTGCTCTCGAATGCCTCCTCCGCATGAAGCTCACCCGGCAACTCACTCCGTCCCCGCCGACCCAACGACTACCGGAAGGACCGCCCCGGTCTTGCGGATCCATCTCAACCCTCTGGAGCCCGCGGAGAGCCGCCGTTCGCCGGCGTTGATCGCCGTTGCCTCGCCGCCGTTCGTGTAGAGGAAGAGGAGGGAGGGATGGACTGGTAAAACCTGACCAGTGGGCCCCCTGGACCCACTGTCAGAGACCCAGCCCCGTCTCCACGTGTTTAAGTGGAAGCGCAAAACCGTGAGTAAGTCTCCCCTTTTCGAAGACGTATTCTGCCCGAACCGTTTTCTTTTCAGTTTTATTTTAAAAGCAGATTTTTGATCAAATCTTTGACTGGCTATAACTTTTTAAATATAACTCCAAATGAATTGATTCTTTTTCCTAAACCTCTCAAATTCTGTCTAGTTTATTTTAAGATTTATTTGAAAAAATTTCAAACAATTTTGTTTCTGCTGTTTTGAAATTGTGTGTTAATTCCAATATTTTCAAAATAGGATTTTGGAGAGAGGAGAAAACTTTCAAAAGTTTTGGAGAGTACCCCACCTCTCCACACCTTGAAGGCAAGCATTCTGAACCCCGGCATAATACTTTTGGTGTGTTAGCCGACACGTTTATAACACCACCTCTTTTCGAAGAGCTCGTTATTTCATGTGATATGATCATTCGTATGAATGCATATTTGTGATTTTCCTTGCTATTGGAAATGAATATACCTGTGATGGTAATCATCCTCATGTGCCTTACATGCATACCGGAAAGGAATCCGTGAAGGCCTCTAACTTGGGTAGGCGTGAGCTTGTCGCCGGTCTTCGTTGGGACGGTTATGTCCGATATGGCATAGTAAGGTATAATGAGCGGTGATCCTGTTGTTTGAAATATTTTTGTTATACTAATCATACAGGGAATGCTTAAACCTCCTGAGTCGACCATAGATCGAGTCTTGTTCCAGTAACCCCATACTTGTTTCGTACTACCACGTGTCCCTGCCATACGTGGCACGGTTCGATCGATTGTCAACCCCTTTCAAGCACACACCGTACAGAGATGCCATGGTGGAAGATATCGGTTGAAGCCGATAGGCATGCCACCTGGTCCGGGGGCATGGGTTTTTTCCGGTTGAGACCGAGAGGCGAGGCCACCCCTTAGAGCGCGCGATACAAATTTGATCCCATGCTACGCGAGGTTGTAGCCTCCCCACTTAGAGTTTTGCTTAACAAGTGTCATGGGTGATTCCAGACACCGGTAAGTTGAGCTGGTGTGTGCAAGTCAGGTGTTTTCAATTAAAAGGCCGTAGGCGGAATTAGTCCCGATGGACTAAAGAAATCCGTTACTCATGGGTAAAGAGTACACCCTCTGCAGAGATTAAACCTATTCGTATAGCCGTGTCACGATTAAGGATTTCGATGCAGGATGGGTCGTGTCGGTCTTAGTGTCGGTCTTCGGAGGGGTTATTATTAAAACAGAACTAGATCGCAAATTGAGACTTGAAATGTTTATGAATATTATTTGTCATGGACTAACCCGTTATATTATATAAATTATCGAGTATCCCTGGGATGGTTCTACCTCCTGGATATTCACTGTGATTATTTATAAGCCCTTTATGTGGTGTCGCTCAGACGCCCGACTGTGGCATTGCTTTCATTTTATTTATAAGGCCTTTATGTGGTGTCGCTTAGACGCCCGACTGTGGCATTGCTTTCATTTTATTTATAAGCCCTTTATGTGGTGTCGCTCAGACGCCCGACTGTGGCATTGCTTTCATTTTATTTATAAGCCCTTTATGTGGTGTCGCTCAGACGCCCGACTGTGGCATTGCTTTCATTTTATTTATAAGCCCTTTATGGGGTGTCGCTCAGACGCCCGACTGCGGCATTGCATTCTGCTCCGTCATTACATATTTGTTGTTACTTATTAATAACCTACATGCATGCATCAAGGATTTCATTTCTATGGCTGACGTTGTGATCATAGAATATTTTTAAAGCATGATTATCGGTTGTTATAAATTATACCTATGTTCTTAATGTTTGCGAGTACATTCAAAAGTACTCACTGGCTTGTCCCTGGCTATTGTCTTGGCCCGATTTCTCGCGTGGAGTGGAACGTTGCGACGACAGCCCCGGGGACTAAGCAATGACGATAGCAGCCCCGCGAAGATAGGAGTTAACCTGGTCACTTGTTCTGTGGGAAATGGAGGCCCGTAGACACTGATGTTTCCACAAACCGCTTCCGCCATCAACCACTAGAAAACATTTGTTGTACTCACAGACCAGAATGGTCTTGTACCACATTTTTTGTATATTGCTTGGAATTTCTGTATCAAGTTGGTGCCTCATCAGCTAATAGTAATCCTGGGGCTGATGAGCATGACGACCATTTTCTGGAATTTATTAACCGGAAAACCGGTCGCCACATTTTTGCTGATGTTGAAAGTAAAAGTCGATTGAAAGTTATCAACCGAGAAGTGAATATGGTGCGCTCCAAATGACACCCTATTATTGAAATGGTCTCGCATCGCCATCACATTCGACCAGTCTAACCACCCGACGCACATAGCCACCCCTGGGAGGCAAGCTTTGGTAGTCGACCCAGTCGTCGAAGGCACTCGACTAACTAAAGTGTTGATGGATGGCGGCAGTGGCCTGAATATACTATTGCAGAGACGTTGAAAGGGATGGGCATTCCGATGGCCAGACTCAGTACCAGCAACTTGAGCTTCCATGGAGTCATTCCTGGAAAGAAGGCTGAGTCACTCGGCCAAATTTCTCTTGATGTGGTTTTCGGTGATTCCAAGAATTTTCGTAAAGAAAAGTTGATGTTTGAGGTCGTGGATTTCCAGAGTGCTTATCATGCTATTCTGGGAAGGCCAGCGTATGCACGTTTCATGGACCGACCATGTTATGTATACCTTAAGCTGAAGATGCTAGGCCCCAAAAGGTGTGATCACTGTCACCGGCAATCGGAAGAAAGCGGAAGAGTGTTTCTAGAAAGGCTCGAAGATCGCCGATGCTCAGATGGCAGTGGTAGAGTTGCAGGAATACCAGAAAACTACAGACCCGAGTGATTTGTTGTGAGCCAAGAAGCCCGCTACGGAATCAGCGTTTCAGTCGTCCGGTGAGACAAAGCCGATTCACATTCACCCGACCGACCCTGATGCTGCTCTGACTCATATCTCTACAACACTCAACTCCAAATAGGAAGAAGCGCTCATCCAGTTCCTCCGTGAGAACTGGGACATCTTCGCATGGAAGCCTTCTGACATGCCGTGTGTTCCCAGGGGGCTGGCTGAGCACCGCCTACGAGTCGACCCAAAAGTTAAACCTGTCAAAGAACATCTTCGACGGTCCGCCGTCCAGAAGAGAAAGGCCATTGGCGAGGAAGTGGCTCGACTCCTTGCAGCGGAGTTTATCCGAGAAATATACCACTCCGAGTGGCTCGCCACTGTTGTCATGGTCCCCAAGAAGGACAAGTCACTTCGCATGTGCATTGACTTCAAACATATCAATCGGGTCTGCCCGAAAGATCATTTTCCTCTCCCCCGCATCGACCACATAGTCGACTCGATTGCGGGATGTGAGCGCCTGTCTTTTTTAGACGCCTATTCCGGTTACCATCAGATCCGTCTGTATGGACCCAACGAGATCAAAACAGCTTTCATCACTCCATTCGGGTGCTTCTGCTATGTCACCATGCCATTCGGCCTCAAGAATGCCGGAGCCACGTTCATGAGTGTCGGATTTCGGGTTCCGGCAGACCCTTAAGGTTCGAACTCTGGGGTGCGCGCGGAGATCCAACCCTCCACCGTCTCGTACCTCGCCGAATCGTAGGGGCCGAAACTACTCGAAAGAACAGCACAAGAGACACGAGATTTATACTAGTTCGGGCCACCGTTGTGGTGTAATACCCTACTCTAGTTTGTAGTGTGGTGGATTGCCTCTTGGGCTGATGAAGAACAGTACAGGGAAGAACAGCCTCGCGAGGGTCTATTCTTGGTAGGTGTGATGGACTGCTAGGTGGTGTCCCGTCGCTCTAGCTTGAGGATCGGGCCTCTATCTCTCTCTCTGGATTCCAAATGCCGGATCTCCTCTACTATGGTGGCTAGCTCTACTTATATAGACGAAGGCCCTGGGCCTCTTCCCAAATATTGAGCGGGAAGGGCGCCAACAATTGGCCATTTTGAAGGGGAACAGCGGGTACACTTATCCTGACTAAAGTTGGTCCTCGCCTTTGTCAAAGGCTCTGGTGATGACGCCGCTTGGGCTCCACGATGACTCCCTTCCAGCCGTTGGGGCTGGTCTTGGTCTTGTTGCACCGAAACAGATGCCTTTGCTTGATGCTCTCGCCTGCGCTTGCTCCCTTTGCACCAAAGAGGAAAGGAGGACGCTGCACGGGCTGAAGCCCGACTGGCGCCCTTGGTCGTCACGGCTTGCGTCATGGGCACCTCGCGAGGTACCCTGCCTTGAACTCTCCGCCTCCTCATGAGCCAGCCTGACGAGGCCGTGCCTGAGGAAGCTCCTGGTCGTCCGCCCCGCGAGGCTTGGCCCCTCGCGAGGGT
Organism: Aegilops bicornis; assembly: GCA_021605145.1. Lineage (NCBI taxonomy): Eukaryota > Viridiplantae > Streptophyta > Magnoliopsida > Poales > Poaceae > Aegilops > Aegilops bicornis. The sequence goes on along the minus strand of CM038674.1, from coordinate 361,502,803 downwards.
CTTGAGTTTGCGTAGATGAAGATGGGCCGTCCTGGGCCTCCTTTGAGCCACGCCGCAGGCCGCAGGCAGGCAAGTCTGGGGACCCCCGTTCCCAGAACGCCGACAGTAGCCCCCGGGCCCATGGTGCGCCCAAACTTGGCCGAGCAGAGAGGCGAAAGGGCAAGTGTGAAGCATCGTGGGCCCTAACAGCCTGCGGCCTTGGGCGCCGCATGGCGGTTGATTGGACGCGAGCGCCTTTGCGACCGCGTGGGTTGATAACAGAGCGGCATCTTCCTTGCCTTCCTTACTTTCGCCAGTCGCTGCTCAGATCCCTTTTCTTGCGCCTCTCCTCTCTGCTTCCGAGATCTTCAGATCCACTCCGCTGTAGCGCCCTAGCCGATCCATGGCTCCTCGCCAAACCCCGGCCGGAGCCTGGTATTCTCCTGCCTTGGACCCGCCAAATGTGTCAGGGGCGAGCCTCGCCCTGATGCGCCAGTTGGCGGAGGCGCAGGGCGTCAATGGAACGGCGGTGTTCAAGGCCGGCTCCTCCGCCTCTGAGGGTCGGGGGAGTACCTTCTACCCGTTCTTCGCGAGCGCCATCATTGCTGGTCTGGTGCCTCCCTTCTCCGAGTTCTTCTTTTCCGTCCTCCGTCACTACAACATCCAAGCTCTGCACCTCCATCCCAACTCCGTCCTTCTTCTGGCAATCTTTGCTTACTATTGTGAGGCCCATGTTGGGGTGAAGCCCTCGGTGGCCTTGCTGCGCCACTACTTCTTCCTCCGAGCCTCCCGCCGTTCCGCCTCCGCGTGCGCGAGCTTCGTCGCATACGGCGGATCCATCGCCATTTCAAACCCTAGGAAGCGGATTGAGGGCTTCAGGAGCAAGTGGGTCTTGGTGGATGCTGGGCGGGTCCACCCTCGGCTGATCCTGCCCACGGAGCCCGCCGAGAGTTCCGACGACTGGTCCCGAGCGAAGCTTCGGGATCCCCGCGTGAAGCTGGTGCTGGAGAAGATGGATGCAGATCTGAAGCCGGCCAACGCGGCAGCGGCGAGGCTGACCGGTGCGTCGCTGCTGAGGGAGTTCCTGGAGCACCAACTAGCTCCGCTTCGCCAGTACTCGCTTCCGATGTGGAGGCCTTTCCCGAGCCCCGTGGCCCTGGCAGGCGAGGATCTGGTGATGGTCCTCCAGTCCTTGGTTGGGGGCGATGTGGCGAGACCTGAGGGCGCCCCCGCGCCCTTGTTCCTTCGCGAGGATTGGGAGCAGGTTGTGGGGTCCATGCCCGCCTTCAATGGGGACGGGCTCGTGCCCACGGAGGCTCCGGAGGACCTGGTGGACGTGTCCTCTTCCGACTCCGGTGAAGAGGTGGAGGAAGAAGAGCCAGGAGAGAGGGTTGATTCGGGGGCAGAGTCAAGGGCTCCCTCCCTGCGGCGCAGGCCCCGCGTTCTCCGCCTCCCCGAGAGTGACGACGACGAGGATGAGGATGAGCGGGGAGGCAGAAGCCTGCCCCCGATCCCGAAGAAGGACCGGACTGGGCTGGTCCCCCGCGGGTCCGCCCCGGCCCCGGGGCGATCCGCTGACGCGCCTCCTGCTCTTGGTCCCCTTGAGGCTGATCCCCGGGCCGGCTCTCGGGCTTCAAGTATGGCGGAGGCTGCTCGAGTCCTCCAATGACGACCTGTAAGTGCACGCTTCCCGTCTTGATTATTGCTCTATCGACGAGATCGATGTCCATGTTCTTTGGCTGTGCCGCCTTGGCGAAGAAGAAGTGAAGGGGCTCGAGGCTCCATCCGTGACGGTGCCGCTGCCGAAAAGGAAGATGATCTCGACGCCTGTGCCTCTCGCCCGGGTGCCCTCGCGAGGCTGGCCGAGCCTGGCTGGGTGAGCTTCGGCCCCCTTGGCCCAGGCGACCTCCGAGGTGCCCTTGCTTGGCGCTGCCTCCACTGTTGTCGTGGCGCCGCTGGTTCCGCCTCAGGGCGCAGTGGCTACACCGCCGCCATCTCCTCCTACTCCGCCAACTGCTGTCTCTCCGACAACTCCCGCTGTCTGGATCGTCTTGCCGCTGGCTGGACCGGGCTGCAGCAGAGATCTTCTAGGCGTCGACCTCGCTTGGTGGCCGGGCGCTTGAGCCGGCCTCTGGCTGGATTCAGCGCCGACGCCTGATTCGGCAGCGCTGGTCCAGGCCTCAATAGCTGCGATGAGGAGAAGCGGGTGGTATTCGTGAGGCGAAGGTAGCCCGCGATGCTGCTCCTGGGGAGGCAGCGACATCCAAGGTCGCTAGAGACGCCTGGAGGGCGCTGAAGGGCTGCAGAACCAGCTTCGCCGATGAGGCCCGCCTTCGCCAGGAGCAGGAGGAAAGCATGAAGGCTCGCGAGGCGGCCGCCAAGGACCGGGAGGCCAAGCTGAAGAAGCGTCGTGACCGGCTAGACGCGCTGGAGCAGGAACTGGAGGCGAGGAAGGTCGAGCTGGACGCCAAAGCGCGGTTCTTGCCAAGATCGCGTGGCCTTCATGGATATGGAGGTGAAGGCTCGCGCCTTCTTGAGGGAGCTTTATGATAGCGGCTGAGAGCCCATGGCCGGCGCAGAGGATGGCCCCGCCAAGTTGCTTCCCTTCCTGATTCGTGCTCTTGAAGATGTCTCCCTTGGTCTTGGCCCCACGGCTGAAGCCGAGGCACATGTCTTGTCTTCTGCGGCACTGGCGCGGATCCTCTCCCACATCTATCTTCGCGATCCCAGCGTCGACATGGATAGCCTGCTGGAGCCAGCAAGCGGCGAGCACGCAGCTGCTGCTGCCGAGGCTGTGAAGGGTCGCGCGGAGGCTCTGTTGGGGAAGTTCCGGGCCTTCAGCACCAAGCCGAAGCGAGGCGCTGCCGGCCCAGCTACTTCACGAGGCGAGCCCACTCCGCGCCGCTCCACTGCCGACAAGTGACTCCTGTCTTGCTTTTAATTCCTGCACATGTATCATGCCTCGGGGAGGCGTTTAAACTTGCGTTTGGTATTGCGATAACAGTGTGGACTGTAATATTTGCTTTTGAATTCCTTGAAATTTGTGCTTCCTACTTGCTTATGTTCTCACGCCGGCAGAGCCCGCCCCACAAGATACCTCACCATTGCTAGCCCCGACCGAAACCAGGGGCGGGACCAAGGAGTGAGGGGCTACGTGACAAGTTAGGCTCTGAGTCGCGATGCTTAGGAGTCCCCTTGACGCTCAAGCGGCATGCATGCCTTGGCTCCGCTTCGAGGAGTGGCGTCTGACGAACCAGGCCCGAGGGGCTGGGCTGGGTGGCGTCGTCTGGCGTGACTCCAGGCGCAGCCCCGTGCCCAGCCTCGCGGCGCCCCGAGGGGAGGCGTTGCGATGAGGCCGACACGAGCTCTGGGCTCCTCGAGGTTGGTGCGACCGGAGGCCACCCTCGCTTGTTTATCATCAGCATGAGCATAGCGCTTCGCATGCGTCACGGGCATAGCCGCTCCTCGGCAGTGTCGTCAACCAGTAGCGGAGCATGGTGCTTCCATGGAACGTGGGAGGGGCTCCCCTCGGGAGGAGCCCGGCGATACAGCCCCACCGACACGTGGATCGCAGTGAGGGCTGGACGAGGTGTATCTGGGCACCCGTGAGTCGTCAGCGGGACTCACGAGGCTCTACCTCAAAGGCGGGTTGCGCTGGCTCTGGCCTTATCTTCGAGTGTGTTCACGCAAATTTGGCGGATGTCGGTGCTCACGTCTTGGTCCCGGCTCTCGCTGGTCTCGGCCCGTCAGCCGGCAAGCTAGGTCGCGATGCCATGGACAAGACCAGAGGGTGAGGGCCGGAGAGCCGGTAGGAGCCCTGAGTCGCGATGCTCAGCGCCCTTTAACGCTGCAAGCTAGGTTAGATGACGCAACTCACGTCCGGGTCCCGGCTCGAGCTGGTCTCAACCATCGCCGGCAAGCCAGGTCGCGATGCCATGGACAAGACCGAGGGTGAGGGCCGGAGAGCGGTCGGAGCCCCTGAGTCGCGATGCTCGTGCACCCCTTTAATGCGCAAGCCGGGTCGACGCAGCAACTCGTCCTCGGGTCCCGGCTCTCGGGCTGGTCTCAGACGTCGCTGGCAAGCCAGGTCGCGATGCCATGGACAAGACCAGAGGGTGAGGGCCGGAGAGCCGGTAGGAGCCCTGAGTCGCGATGCTCAGGCACCCCCCCTTTAACGCGCAAGCTGGATTAGATGACCAAACACTACGTCCTCGGGTCCCGGCTCTCGGGCTGGTCTCAGCCGTCGCTGGCAAGCCAGGTCGCAATGCCATGGACAAGACCAGAGGGTGAGGGCCGGAGAGCTGGTAGGAGCCCTGAGTCGTGATGCTCAGGCACCCTCCCTTTAACGTGCAAGATTCCGCCACCTAGGAAAAGGCACCAAATAACAGCATGGTGGAACGAGAGCATAATCCTAAGGAAAACGCATGAAGGATACATTCCGCTGGGACTGGCCCGAGCGGCTTGGGGATGATGCAACCCGAGGGGCGCCCCCAACAGGATAAGATAAAGACATGAAATAAAAGGGATACATGCCGCAGGGACGGACCCACGCGGCCTGGGAATAATGCGGCCCTCAAGGCGCTCCCAGCCGGAAATAAAACTTAAAGATGTCACCTGGTGATGTTGGGGATGAAGGGTTGTTGATGTAGCAGACTCGGTGGGCTGCGGGAGCCGATCCTCACGAGCCCCCTGGCCCGGGGGCCTCGGGAGGCTCCGGAGGCGATGGCGGCTCCTCATGGGCCATCTCCATCTCCGCCAGGGCTGCGGCGTGCCTGACCTCTTGAGCCTCGGGATGGTCCTCATGAGGCTTTGGTATCTGGCGGCCGCGTTTGGCGAGCCATAAGGCATGCGTCACGTAGCCGTGGGGGCGGACCCTCTGGCGTCCCACTCGCGAGGGCCAAAGGCGCTCTTGAGATGCGGCTCGGTTGAGCCTGGTATGTCGATGCAGACGCTGCAGCCCACCATCCTCGCTGGATGGGGGCCACAGCTGAGTGGCGGCGGCTGCCCCTCATGACCCTTGACTCCTGTGAGCTCTGAATGGCCTTGGCTGATGAACTCTTGAGGGTCCTGTCCTCCTGGTCTTGCTCTCGCTATGCGGGAAAGCGTGCTTCGAAACACGCCTCCACGTGGTGCCCCAGCGCCTCCCTCGAGACCTTGGCAAGGTCGGCGGCCCTCCAGAGGAGAGCCCCCGAGCCCTGCCTGAGGAGGGCGCCGGGCATGCTTTCCTATGCAATGGAAGGAGGCTCCCCCTGGCCCGATGCGGGCCCTAAGGGGCCTGTCTCTTGAAGAGCCGGGCCGGTCGATGTCAGGAACTTCTTGGCAGCTCTGCTCTTGCTGCGCCGGCGCCTGGCGGAACGGGTTCCGCCTAGGGGCCGCGCGCCTTGGGGCCAGGGCGCCGTCTTGAGGAGGAGGCGGCTGAGGCGCCCCGGGAGCTTCATCGCCCGCGCGGGGCGGGGTGCGGTGCAGCGAGACGGACGGCGCGGGGTCGCCTCCTGCAGCGCGGACGAGCTCGGCGACTCGGTCGAGCCATTCTTCATAGACGTCGTCGATGGGGCGGTAGCGCAGGAGCTCGTTGGCCGCGATGAGCGCAGCTCGGGCCTCCATGGCCGCGCGGGGCGCGCATGATGAAGAACCAGCAGGGGTGAGCGAAGGCGTGGCGGTGCGGCCGCCCGCATCATGGACGGGTGCTGGGATGACGCTTGCTGCTCGTTCCCCGCCGGGCCGGTGGCGGCGTTGACGGAAGGTGACGGGTGTCGGGGCGGCTGATCTAGCCCACGAACACCTATGGGACCGGCGGACCGAGCACCTTTCAGTTCGGCGGGGGGCGGAGGTCGCACGAAGAGCAGATCGAGGCGAAGCACACGAGCGGTTTACCCAGCTTCGGAGCTCTCCGGAGAGATAACACTCCTACTGCTGCATGTCTGGGTGTATTGAGTTCTTGCTCAGGAGCGCTGAGTGCTACAATACACACAAGTTGTTAACGAGACCGAGCGTGAGGTCGAGCCCCGTCTCTACGTTGCGCATGGGCCTCCTTTTATATGCTAAAGGGGTCTCCGACAGGTGGCAACGTAGACAAGGGTAAAAATGGAAAAGGAGTGGTTGGTACAGCTACTTGTACAGTGTATCATACCTAACCACGGCGGCGGGGACAAAGGCATTAAATGCCCGTCTTCACGTCGCCCTAACGGTCTGAAAAGGGACCGCTGTGGGCGCCATCGCCACACGACGGCAATCTTGTCGGGCCGCATGCCATCACAGCTCACGTCAAGACGGCCTCTTGCCACGGCGCTGAAAGGTCCTGTGGCGACACGTTAGTGGATGTGCCGGAGCGCAGAGTACAAAGTGGTGGTGCATGCAAGCGCCTTGCCGCGGTTGTTGTCTTGTCGCGTCCGGAAGCTTGTCGCTCACCGGGCCTTGCCGGCAAGCTCCTCTTGCCGGGGGCTTGTCTCCTAGGTGCCTTGGGTGGCCTTCCCGGCAAGCTCCTCTTGCCGGGGACTTGTCTCCTAGGTGCCTTGGGTGGCCTTCCCGGCAAGCTCTTCTTCTTGCGGGCCTTGCCTCCTAGGCTTGAATACTTTGTTCTTGAATGGCTCCAAAGGAACCACGGAGGACCTTGGTGGTCACCGGTAAGCCTTGCAGCGGAGGGCTGCAACTGCCGTGCACAAGTTCGGGATACTAGGGTACCCTACTCTAGTACACCGACAGAGCCCCGGGCTGGGCCACACTGCAAGCCGTGGCTGTTGGGCCAGGCCCAAACAGAGGCATCGGCATCGCCGCGGCCTGGGTTACGCCATAACTCACCCCGGACCCACCACGCCCTCCACAGGCAGCGCAGCGTCGAATGCGGCGTCATGTGAGAGATCGTGGGTGGTTTCTTTATTCGGAAAAGACGGGCGTCCGCCTCCCTCTTTATAAGTAGGGGAAACAGGGCAGTTCGCCCATCTCGCCCGATTCTTTGTCCAATCTCGAAAAATCCCCGCTGCCTCCCCTTCTTCCCAAGGTCAAGAGAGAGCAGCGCTCCCCATCGCCACCAGCATCACCAACGCCGTCGATCTCCCTCACCACCTCCGTCATGGCTCGAAGCCGACAAGGGAAGGCCGTGAAGTCGGCCGAGGCGCTACGGCTTGCGGGCGCTGCGGAAGGAGCGGCAATCTTCCCCCAGCTCGCCGCTTGAGGGAGCTGAGGGAGTACTACTACCTCTTACGGTCGACGGAGGCGTGGCGCATCCGCGACGAAGGTACTCCCGGCCCGCTCGAATCGGCTCCAAACGGGTACCCTTTCTTGTATTTGTTCTACTGTGGGCTCTGCCCGCCTTTCTCTGAATTTTTCTGCGATATCATGAACACCTACGGGTTCCGCCTCCTTGACTTCACCGCCAATGCTGTTCTGACCATGGCAGTTTTCGCACATCTCTGCAAAAACTTTGTCGGAGTCCATCCAAACGTAGCCCTTTTCCGCCACTTCTTTATGCCCCGAGTTGAGAGAGGGGAGCCTCTTTCCGGTGGGATCGCCTGGATCTTGAGGACCGGCAAGAAGGAAGCTTAACTGGAGGGAGAGCTCCGCAGCAAATGGGATGAGTGGAGAGCCGACTGGTGCTGGATTGTCGAGGAGAACCCGCAGCCGTTTACCGCCAAACCCAGTGGTGCGCGGCAACGATTGGAGCAGTTCCGCCCCGGAAGACGCTTAGGTGAAGATTGCCGTCATCCGGATCCTACGCCGAGGCTTGCCGGATCGATCAGAAGCGCCGTTGGCGCAGATTTCCTTCGCCCGCCAGACGCTTCGCAGAGAGGAGGAGACCCGCTGGGAGTTCCGAGCGGCGGATATCATGAGGCTGCGCCGGGCCTCAACTTCAATTTCACTGTCACCGAGCTGGACGCGATGCTCTTGGAGCTGTTCAAGCACGATCCACGAGCATCCGGGCGTTCAGGTTACCGAAGAATGTCGTCTGCTGTGCAACAATTCCTCGCCGACCGCATCCGTGCAATGATGCGTTGCAGCGACTCGCATGGAATCGTTCCAACCTGGCAAGAGCCTACAGATGACGTCGTGCGAGTGTTCTTTGACAGCCTGGTAGAAGTGCCGGTCCGCCCCGATGAACAGAGGAGCCTCACCCGCGATACCACCGATGATGAGATGCAGCGCATCGCCACCAGGCTAGAAGAGGCGGTAGCAGCCGCTGCCGCGAGCGAGTTCGGATTCACCGTGGAGGAGGCAGAGGCAGTAGAGGCGGCAAGCCTTGTCGAGCGAGGGGAGTTTGCCGGCGAGGAAGAGCTTGTCGGGCCTGAAGCTAAGTCGAGCGAGCCCGCCGAGGGCGCCTCCTCCCCTCCTTCAGACAGATTGCCGTGAGCGGAGCCCCCAGCTCCACCAAGAAGGCGTCTCCACAGGGCCGGAGACGTAGCGGGGCGGCAGACGGGTCAACAGCCGCCGCCAAGACCGCGACGCTCCACCGTGGCAGGCAAGCACTGCTTGTTGCGGGAGCACCTCACGCCGCTGCTTGGCAATCGGAGCGGGGCCCTCGCAGACCACCGCCTGCTTCCCGCCAAGTGGCCAAGGAACCTACTCCTCCGCCTCGTCGTACTAGAGGCGAGCCAGAATTTGATCTCTCGCGCCAGCTCCGACGAGGAAGAAGAAGAGTAAGATTCTTTGCAGCATTTGTAGTTCTTGACTTGTTGCTTTGTCTTGTATCTGATTTGCTTCACTCTGAACCCATTCCGTTTGGGGCCTTTGGCCCAGAGCGTCGAAGAGAGCCAAGGCCCGGTGATTGTCATCGAGACCGAACCCATCATGACAAGGAGGCGCGTCGAGACCACCTTGCCGGACGCGGCAACTCTTCCTCAAAGCAGCCCCAGCGCAGCCCCAGCGTAAGTATATGGTTTTACTTCTGCTGTTAGGCATGCATGGGTGCCCTTTCTTTCTTGTTATCATTGGCTGATTTGTGTAGGAGCGGAGCAGCCTTACCAGAGTGCCACAAGCCGCTCCTGACATGCCTTCTGCTTCGACTACACCGCCAAGGGAGGATTCCCCGGCAAGGGAGACTTCTCCGGCAAGGGGTAGTTCTCCGGCAAGGGACAGCTCTCCGGCGAGGGACAGCACCAACGATCCCCTGTTGGCGGAGACCATGACTGCAGGCCCTAGCACAGGTAATCCTCTTGCTTGAAAACTTTCCTTGTGTTCTTCTTCTTCTGATTTTCTTTTTGAATATTTGCTTGACTTTTCTTCATTTTCCGGTCGTCAGATCCATCCGCCACAGAGCCAATGGAGATCGAGGCCGCCGGCGAGGAGGACGCGCACGGCAATACTGACGACGCCACTGCGACCGGAGAAGAAGCTGGCGCTGACGAGCCCGCCGGCGAAGAGGCCGCCAAAGCTGCCGCCGCTTGGCAGCGAGGGGTCCGGGCGATCGACCGACGGCCCCGAGGCAGCAGGGAGCGCTAAGCGCCACGCCGACGCCGATCCCTCTGCCGCTGCGGCAGTGTCGGGTTCAAGAGCCCCAGCCAGCGCCTATTTGAAGGCCGGGCGATGGCGTCTTCATCAAGCTCCCATGGGCGTCGAGCTCCAGGCGCCGGCGAAGGAGAAACTTTGATGAGGAGCTGCTGCGCCTCCTGGCTGGTAGCTGGTAGACGCACCAAATAGCGAGCGGCGAGTCCGAGGAGGAGCATTGCTGCCGGAAATTCTTGTCGCTCTACCGCGCCCGACAAGCCAAGCTGGAATCCCGGAAGCGCTTGTCGCGAAGGCGGAGCATATCGAGAAGCGCGGAGGAGCTCCGGGGCCTCAACCAGGAAGCTCTCCGGTCCTTGGCGGAAGGAGCGGAGCGGCCGCCGAGGAGCGCAAAGCCTTCCTCCTCGAGAAGGCCAAGCCGAGGAGCAACAATGACTTCTTTGCCGAGAAGCTATCTGCACAGGAAGGCGAGTTAGGCGCAGAGGAAGGTTAATCTTCACAGCCATGAGGAGGATCTAGCCGCGAGCAAACATTTGGCGGGGCTCTCAAGGAAGCAAAGGATGCTGCTGCAACTGCCGAGGCCGCCAAGAAGGAGCTGGAGACGAAGGTGATGCAGCTGGAGGCCAATCTCAAGGAGAGCGGCGAGGAGCTTGCTGCACTCAAGCATGAGCGCGAGAAGGACGCCTACACTCTTGGTGAGCTGCAGGGCCGTCTCGCCGAGAGGAGAATGTGGAGCACTGGACCGAGGGTCTCGTGGATGTTGCTGAGCCATCGACAGGGAGCTGGCGCAGCTGGGGATGGTGGATCTTGGATATTCCTCCGATGAGCACCTCCGACCCAGCGCCAAGCTCAGCTTGTTCTTCAAGGGCGTGGTGACGGCCCTCCAGCGACTCCGGGAAGAAATCCCCAAGAGGCTGGCCGAGGAGTCGCGCCAGATCTGCTGAGGAGCTCTTCAAAGGTCTTGATGAAGGTGGCCTTCGCAATCCAGGCCTCAACCTCACCAACGTCCTCAAGTCTTTGCCGCGGATGCTTGATGTGGACGCTCAAGACCCTTGTCGCACCCATCGTGGACAGGGTGAGCGGGATCAAGAGGGTTGAGGGCGATCGCGTAGATTAGGCCGCCTACTTTCTCTTTTTCTTGCCGCTCTTTGGTCATGTTATGTGAACAATCTATTAGAGCTGCGACAAGCTATCTTGTAATATAACTCTATTTCGGGTAGTGATTGCTATGTTATTTCCTTTACTTGATTCCTTCCTTTGTATGTTTTTGCCCTCGCTTTTAGGGAACTTGTCGTGTGAGCACCGGGCATGGGCTGAGTCTTGAGACGTCGCCAACTTCTTTGGCGGTGCTGCTACCGACAAGAAACCTTGTCGCAACTAGTCGCAGCTCACTTAAGTAGTTGAGCGGACTCGAAACAAAGTAAGGCGCAACTAGCTACGAGTTGGTTCCTCCGCGCATGTGTTTTCCATACAAAATGCAGTCGTTCGAGGAAGATAACTTAAAATTTTAAAACTGATTGCTCAAACTTTAGCAACTTAGCTTTTTGTCGTTTGCTTCCGGTAAGGCTAGACTTCCTTGAGCGACGCTTGGTCCACACCATTATCTTCTCCTTTCCCCGCAAACTTGTGGGCAAGGGAACCTTCCTTTCTTTGAGAAAGAGAAAGAAGAGAAAATAAAGATATGGAGCCTTATGGCTCGTTATTGCTTACCGGGGGTAGGTGCTGCACAAAGTGTCAGATAACGCATGCAAAAATAGAAGTAGAAAGCATGAAATTGACAAGATGTGCGGAGCACATTAGCTTCACTTATGCACGGGGTCTGCGCCCGGCTTTGTACAAAGGATTACATGCAACATCAGCAAGACTTGTACAAAAGGTGGTTGCCGGAACAGGTTCCGCAACCGCGCTTCTCACGGTAAAACTTACGAAGATGCTCAATGTTCCAGGAGTTGCTCACGGAATGCCATCTTCGGTCTCAAAGCGGACAGCGCTTGAGCCTAGTGACTCGTTTCACCCGGTAAGGGCCTTCCCACCGGCGTCAACTTGTTGGAATTCTTGGCGGACTGAGCAGCGCGAAGAACAAGGTCACCTTCCTCGAGACTTGGCATTAACTGCGGCTATGGTAGCGGCGCAAAGCTTCTTTGTCGAGCAGCTCGTCTGACAACCGAAGACGATCCTCCTCAAGGAGCAGCGTCATCTTGTTGCAAGCTGCTCTTGCTCAAGCTCATCATAAGCAAGCACTCAAGGTGATCCGTATCACGAGTTCCATGGGGAGAACTGCCTCTGCTCCATAGACTAGAGCGAAAGGTGTGCGGCGATGGCTCGATTTGGCGTCGTCTGATCGACCAAAGAACCACCGGCAGCTCCTCAATCCAGATTCTTTCCACACTTGTGCGGCCTCGCCGAAAGTTACGGTCTTGAGCCCGCATAACACTTCAGCATTCGCCCTCTCCGCTTGACCGTTACTTCTCGGATGAGCAACGAAGCGAAAGCAGAACCTTAGCGCCAAGATCTTGGACGTCTTTGCATGAAGGTGCGGCTCGTGAATTGCGTGCCGTTGTCGGTGATGATCCTGTTAGGGATTCCGACACGGCAAACAATCGACCTTTAAGAACTTGACCTTGTTGTCTTGTCACCTTCCTCACTGCTTCCACATCCGGCCACTTTGTGAACTTGTCGATTGCAGCGCACAAGTACACAAAGCCCCCGACAGCACGAGCACAGGGGCCGAGCATGTCGAGCCCCGGCACCGAAAATGGCGGGATAAAGGGATCGTCTGGAGAGCTTGAGCTGGCTGGTGTATCTGCTTGGAATGGGCCGCACGCTTCACACTTGGTTACTTGTGCAGTTGCATCTGGAGGGCTGTCGGCCAAAGAAACCTTGCCGGAACGCTTTGTCGGCAAGTGCTTTCTGGCCAATGTGGTGACCACATATGCCTCCATGTATCTCTCGCCAACAGCTTTTGTCCGTCTTCCCGGTGAATACACTTCAATTTCACACCGTTGATTCTTCTTACATGCGGTGTGTTGTCGACAAACTGGTACATACTTATTTGTCGGGCTACTCTTTCCGCTTCTTCTTGCTCTTCGGAAGTTCTCATGTCCGAAGAAGCGGACAATCTCTTTGTGCCCATCTTTGGAGCTTGCGGCTCGACAACAAGGACTAAAGGCACATCTGCTGCTGCGAGAACATCCGCTTCCACGGGCGAGAACCTGCGGCTCAGCTGGAGCTTGAGCGTTCCTCGGCAAGCTTGCGAGCAAAACTTGTCGGGAGCGTGCGCTTCAACGAAACAAACCCTAGGGGTTCTTGGGAGCGCATCGCTCCTCGGCAGCCTTGGTGTTGATCTTGAGGACCTTCTTGACGGCGACTTCGAAGCTCTGCCGGAAAATAGTCACCGAGATCAACTTCCTCTTCTTGCTCTGTCGGTTGATGGCGTTCTGAGATGGTTGAGTCAGCTTGAGCACAAAATCCCTGTTTCCACGGGTAACTTAAGTCTGGCGCACTTGACGAACATCGGCAATGTCGTTCGAGCTCTTGGAACATTTTCCATTTGTAGGCCGTCAAAGTGCTCTTCTAGCTTTCTCACTTCATCAACATAAGCTTCCATCAACGGACTACGATAACTCTTGTTCACTTGGCGGATGACAAGATGTGAGTCACCCACGACAATGAGCTTCTTGATCCCAAGGTCTCTGCGATCTCGAGACCGGCAAGCAAACCTTCATACTACTGCAGTATTGTTTGTTGCTTGCTCCTTGGGAAAGTGCATCTGGACTACGTACTTGAGGTGCTCTCCGATGGGTGCAACAAGTAGCACGCAAGACCGGGCGCCTTTGCGTGAGAAGGCACCATCAAAGTACATCAGCCACTCTTTGCTTGTTTCCTTGACGGGGATGCTCGTTTCTGGAATTTCTTCATCTGGTGTTGGCGTCCATTCTGCTATGAACTCCGCCAATGCTCTGCTTTGGATAGTTGAAGTGCTCTCAAACTTGAGGCCAAAGCTTGACAGTTCTAGTGCCCACTCGACAATCCTGCCTGTTGCCTCTGGATTTTGCAGTATCCTCTTTAGCGGAAAAGCAGTGATGACTGTGATCTCATGTGCCCGGAAGTAATGGCGCAGCTTTCTCGAGGCCATGAGGAGGCCGAAAAAGCAATTTCGCACACCGAGTACCTTGACCTAGCCCCTGCAGGAAGGGAACCGACAAAGTAAACCGGGCGCTGCACCATTCTTTTCTGCATCTTTTCATGCGTCTGCGTAGATCCATCCTTGTCGGGACCAGAGCTTGCCGGTGAAGCCCCACGCTTTCAAATCATTTGGATGCATCTCGCCATGGTTGCTAGCTCATCATCTGCCTCCCTCTCCGCTATTAACGCAGCACTAACCACTTGATTGGTTGCCGCTATATATAGCAGCAACTTCTCTTGTGGCTTAGGTGCGACAAGTGTTGGAGTGGAGGACAGGTATCTCTTCAAGTCCTGCAGCCTGACCTCCGCTTCCGGAGTCCATTTCATCGGACCTGCCTTTTTCAAAATTTTGAAAATGGCGAGAAGCGCTCAGCAGACCTAGAGATAAACCTGCTGAGAGCAGCTACGCAACCGGCAAGTCTTCATACATCCTTGACGCGCTTTGGTGCTTCAATCTGCTCAATGGCCTTGATCTTGTCGGGATTGGCTTCAATTCCCCGCTGAGACACGAAGAACCCGAGAAGCTTGCCGGAAGGGACTCCAAACACGCACTTCTAGTGGTTGAGCTTGAGGTTGATCTTGCGCAGATTTGCCAAGGTTTCATCTAAATCTTGAATCGTAGTCGCCTTGTACTTGCTTTTGACCACTATGTCATCCATGTAGGCTTCCACATTTACGTGCATTTGCGGCTCAAAAGCGTCATGGACTACTCTTGCGAATGTTGAACCAGCATTCTTTAATCCGAAAGGCATTAAATGACGAAACAGTATGTGCCACATGGGGTGATGAATGCGGTCTTCTCCTCATCCTCTTACGCCATGAAGATCGATGATATCCTCGAGTATGCATCCAGAAATGAAAGCAAATCACATCCGGCCGTGGAGTCAACAATCTGGTCGATGCGGCAAGGAAATGGGTCTTTGGGACAAGCTTTATTGACATCGGTAAAGTTGATACAAAGCCTCCATTTCTCGTTTGCCTTCGATACAACTTCTGAGGATTGGCCAACCACGAGGGATGGAGCACTCCTTTGACAAGGCCTGCTGCTTCCAATTTCTTGATTTCTTCTGCGATGAATTCTTGGCGCTCCACCGCCGCTTCGACTTTACGCTGACGGGCGGCGCATGAGGACAAAGCGGCAAGATGGTGCTCAATTACTTTCACAGGAACACGGGGATGTCGACGGTTGCCACGCAAACACGTCGGCGACGTCGCCACGGTGAAAGCAACGAGCGCCTTCTTCCTATTTAGGGTCGAGAGTGGCACTGATGGTGAAGGTACCACCAGTGCCGTCCTCCTTGGCGGACACCTTTTTGGTCTCTGGTGGCTGCCATCGTCTTCTTACACTTGCCGGTGGAGCTCGATGGTGCGTCCTCGACGGTAGCGTAGCACTCCGAAGAGGTGCGCTTGCCGGAGTGGGCATCAGAGCTCTTGCCGGACTTGGTCTTCTTCTTCGCCCCGGGAGCTTCAGCGGCAAGTGGCTTGCAATCTGCTGCAGCCGCTGCTTCCCGGTAGATCTTGTCGGCGCAGATAAGAGCATCCTTCTTGTCGCCAGGGACAGAGATGACACTTATCGGGCCTGGCATCTTCAGCATGTTGTATGCATAGTGAGAGGCTGCCATGAATTCAACGAGTGCTGGACGGCCAAGTATCCCATTGTAAGGCAATGGAAAGTCAGCAACGTCAAAAGTGACCCTCTCAGTCCAGAAGTTCAACTTCACGCCAAATGTCACCGGCAACGTGATCTTTCCTTGGCTTGCTCCTTCCCGGATTGATTCCTTGGAATGTGTCGGTCTCTTGAGCTCGCCATCGGGGATCTGGAGTTTACGGAGCACCGCGGAGGAGATCGAGTTCAAGCCGGCCCCGCCGTCAACTAGCATCTTAGTGACCTTGAGGTTGCGGATAGTTGGTGAAACCAACATCGGCAAGCACCGACCGCATGATTCTGTGATCAGGGTGGTCCTCAATATCAAAGATGATAGGCGTCTTGGACCATTTCGAGAGGCTTCGCGTGACTCGACGGATGGTTCTACCGCATTGACTTCCGCATCCACTGCTTGAGCTGGCGGTGTGAAGTATGCAGAGAAGCACCGCCGTCGGCGCTTACAGGACCTCTGTGGCTTCTCTCGAACTCCTGCTCATCGGTCTCGTCATCATCCATGTCTTCACCATCGTGCCGTCTTCATCCTTATCGCTGACGCGGGAGGTCTGTCTCCTTACCGCTGCTTGGCCTTGCACCGCATGGCGTCCTCCTCGGCAGGGGCGTTTCTTGCTAGCTCCTCCGGCACCTTCCTGGGCCTTCTCCTTGTCGGCGTCGTTCGTATTCAGCCTTACGCTGCTCGACAAGCTGCTCGACCTTTTGCAGCTACGGAGGTCATGGCCCTTGGTGCGGTGGATCTTGCAAGATCTTGTTTGTTGGGCAAATCACCTGCTTGTCGTGACCGCCATTGGCGATTGGTGCCAGCGGCAACCTCCTTGCCGGAGCTACCAGCTTTGGCTTTCTTGGCGCCACCTCCGTTGCCGGAATGCTCAACAAGTAGCACATCTTTGCCTTTCTTCTTCCTGTTGTTCCGCCGCCGGTTTTTCTTTGCCGGGGCGGTCTCTTCACTATCAGATCCTCCCGCTTGATATTCTCTCCGGGAGTATCCTCCCTTCCTCAAAGACGCGTGCACACTTGTCGGCCAGGGCATATAGCTCAGCAGCGTCTCTAATTTTGCACATCGCCATCTCCTCCCGCTGCTGCGGTTTACGCGTTACGATGGAACGCAGCTGATTACGCGGTAGGGTGGACATCTAGGATGTTGTGTCAGACGGTGAATCTCTGAATGTACTTATGCTAGGGGCTCTCCTTCCTTCCGGGCGGCGAGATGAAGGTCGCTTTCTTGGCCATGGGGCTTGTGGCGCTGTAAAAGCGCCGATAAACTGATGGCATAGATCTGCCCAAGAGGATATGGAGTTGTCCGGCAAGTGCATGAGCCAGATCCGACATTGGGCTTGAGCACCGGTGAAGTAGTTGGCCAGGATCTTGTCGTCTCGCCCCGGCAGCTTGCACCGATGGTGTAGATCTTGAGGAACTCCGACGGATGCGTCTTGCCGTGCATTTCTTCTGCGTACGCCCGCTTGAAATTCTTCTTGCCGGGCCTTTGGACTTGCCGCAGCTCACGAGTGAACGCAGGCAGCGTACGCGTCTGACAAAGTCGCTGAATTCCTGGCGCATGCATGTCGACAGAGGGCCCAGCGCGCTGGTCGGATTGACGCCGCGCTTCTCTTCGGCGCTCGATGCGAGTTCGAGCGTCTTTCGGTTCGGGGCGGCTGATCTGGCCCACGAACACCTATGGGACCGGCGGACCGAGCCCCTTTCGGTTCGGCGGGGGGCGGAGGTCGCAGAAGAGCAGATCAAGGCGAAGCACGAAGCAGTTTACCCAGCTTCGGAGCTCTCCGGAGAGATAACACTCCTACTGCTGCATGTCTGGGTGTATTGAGTTCTTGCTCAGGAGCGCTGAGTGCTACAGTACACACAAGCTGCTAACGAGACCGAGCGTGAGGTCGAGCCCCCTCTCTACGTTGCGCATGGGCCTCCTTTTATATGCTAAAGGGGTCTCCGACAGGTGGAAACATAGACAAGGGTAAAAATGGAAAAGGAGTGGTTGGTACAGCTACTTGTACAGTGTATCATACCTAACCCTGACGGCAGGGGACAAAGGCATTAAATGCCCGTCTACGTCGCCCTAACAGTGCAGAAAGGGACCGTCAGGGGCGCCACCGCTTGCCACGACGGCAATCTTGTCAGCGCCGCATGCCACCGCGCTCTGCTGGCCGCACGGCCTCTTGCCACGCGCGCCTGGAAAGGTCCGAGGGCGACACGTTAGTGGATGTCTTTGGAGCGCAGTCTGAGTGGTGGTCTGCCACGGCAAGCGCCTTGCCGCGGTTGTTGTCTTGTCGTGTCCGGAAGCTTGTCGCTCACCGGGTCTTCCCGGCAAGCTCCTCTTGCCGGGGGCTTGTCTCCTAGGTGCCTTGGGTGGCCTTCCCGATAAGCTCCTCTTGCCGGGGCCTTGTCTCCTAGGTGCCTTGGGTGGCCTTCCCGGCAAGCTCCTCTTGCCGGGGCCTTGCCTCCTAGGCTTGAATACTTTGTTCTTGAATGGCTCCAAAGGAACCACGGAGGACCTTGACGGTCACCCGGTAAGCCTTGCCGCAGAGGGCTGCAACTGGCCGTGCACAAGTTCGGGATACTAGGGTACCCCTACTCTAGTACACCGACAGGGGGGAACGACGAGGACACCCGCCGACGGGAGCCGTCTGGGTGACATGGGAGGCGAGGGCGGCTCAGCGCTCGGCGCGGGCCCGGCGAGCGTCATACATGGTTGCGGTGGTCGGGGAAGAACGAGGCGACGAAAGGCAGATTCCGGCGCACCCCTACCTGCCACGCCAAATGTCGGATTTCGGGTTCCGGCAGACCCTTAAGGTTCGAACTCTGGGGTGCGCGCGGAGATCCAACCCTCCACCGTCTCGTACCTCGCCGAATCGCAGGGGCCTAAACTACTCGAAAGAACAGCACAAGAGACACGAGATTTATACTAGTTCGGGCCACCATTCTGGTGTAATACCCTACTCTAGTTTGTGGTGTGGTGGATTGCCTCTTGGGCTGATGAAGAACAGTCTGAGGAAGAACAGACCTCATGAGGGTCTGTTCTTGGTGGGTGTGATGGACTGCTAGGTGGTGTCCCGTCGCTCTAGCTTGAGGATCGGCCTCTATCTCTCTCTCTGGATTCCAAATGCGGATCTCCTCTACTATGGTGGCTAGCTCTACTTATATAGACGAAGGCCCTGGGCCTCTTCCCAAATATTGAGCGGGAAGGGCGCCAACAATTGGCCATTTTGAAGGGGAACAGCGGATACACTTATCCTGACTAAAGTTGGTCCTCGCCTGTCAAAGGCTCTGGTGATGACGCCTGCTTGGGCTCCACAATGACTCCCTTCCAGCCGTTGGGGCTGGTCTTGGTCTTGTTGCATCGAAACGGATGCCTTTGCTTGATGCTCTCGCCTGCGCTTGCTCCCTTTGCACCAAAGAGGAAAGGAGGACGCCATGCTGGCTGGCGCCTCGGCCGCGCCCTTGGTCGTCACGGCTTGCGTCATGGGCACCTCGCGAGGTACCCTGCCTTGAACTCTCCACCTCCTCATTTGCCAGCCTGACGAGGCCGTGCCTGAGAAAGCTCCTGGTCGTCCGCCCCGCGAGGCTTGGCCCCTCGCGAGGGTCTTGAGTTTGCGTAGATGAAGATGGGCCATCCTGGGCCTCCTTTGAGCCACGCCGCAGGCCGCAGGCAGGCAAGTCTGGGGACCCCCGTTCCCAGAACGCCGACAATGAGGATGATTCAGAAGTGTTTGCTCACTCAAATCAGTCGGAATGTGGAAGCATACATGGATGATATTGTGGTCAAGTCACGGAAGGGTTTCGACCTGCTGACTGACCTTGCTGAGACATTTGCCAACCTCAGGAGGTATGATATCAAGCTTAATCCATCAAAGTGCACATTCGGAGTTCCTGGCGGAAAGTTACTCGGTTTTCTCGTTTCCGAACGAGGAATCGACGCCAAGCCAGAAAAAGTTGGTACTATACTCCAGATGAAACGTCCTGTGCGTGTGCATGATGTCCAGAAGCTTACTGGTTGCTTGGCCGTTTAAGTCGATTCATCTCTCGACTCGGTGAAAAGGCATTGCCTCTTTACCGACTGATGAAGAAGTCAGACAAGTTCGACTCCTGAAGCTGATGCAGCATTTGCGGAGTTAAAAACTCTGCTCTCCACCCAGCCGGTGCTTGCTGCCCCAATCAGCAAAGAGCCTTTGCTGCTTTACATTGCAGCCACAGGACAAATTGTCAGTACAGTACTTACGGTCGAGCAGGAAGAAGAAGGAAAAGCCTTTAAAGTTCAGTGCCCAGTATATTATGTTTCTGAAGTTTTGGCCCCATCAAAGCAAAGATACCCTCATTATCAGAAGCTTGTATATGGGATTTATATGACCACGAAGAAGGTTTCTCATTACTTCTCTGACCACTCCATTACAGTCGTCAGCGATGCTCCATTGTCAGAGATTCTGCACAACAGAGATGCAACTGGTCGAGTGGCAAAATGGGCGATTGAACTCCTTCCCCTAGATATCAAGTTTGAGGCAAAGAAAGCCATCAAGTCCCAAGCAATAGCAGATTTCATCGCCGAGTGAATCGAACAACAACTGCCGACTCAAGTTCACTCGGAGCACTGGACCATGTTCTTTGACAGTTCCAAGATGCTGAATGGTTCTGGTGCTGGGGTGGTGTTAGTTTCCCCCCGAGGAGATAAGCTCAGATATGTCCTCCAATTCACTTTGATTCCTCCAACAACGAAGCAGAGTACGAAGCGCTTTTGTATGGGTTGCGTATGGCCATTTGACTCGTCGTTCGTCACCTCATGGTCTATGGCGACTCAGATTTAGTGGTTAATCAAGTGATGAAGGAGTGGGACGTCAGAAGTCCGGCCATGACTGGTTACTGCAATGCAGTGAGAAAGCTGGAGAAGAAATTCAAGGGGTTAGAGCTTCATCATATACCCCGACTGAAAAATCAAGCAGCTGATGATTTAGCAAAAATAGGTTCCAAGAGGAAAGCCATTCCCAGCAATGTGTTTTGGGAACACATCCACTCACTATCAGTTCAAGAGGATCCTTTCACTAAAGAAGTTCGGCAACCAAAAAGTGCCACGGATCCGATGGAGGTTGAGATTCCAGCGGTGGTCGACCTGATCATGGAAGTCTTGGTCATCATTCCTGACTGGACGGTGCCGTACATCACGTACATCCTAAGGAAAGAACTCCCACAGAATGAAGAAGAGGCTCGACAGATCGTCCGTCGATCCAAGGCCTTTACTGTAAAGGGACAGTTGTACAGAGAAAGCGCGACTGGAGTCGGACAGAAGTGTATAACACCAGAAGAAGGTCAGATAATTCTTGATGATATCCACCCGGGGACCTGTGGTTATCACGCGTCCTCTCGAACCATTGTGGCAAAAGCATACCGAGCGGGATTTTACTGGCCAAGAGCAAATGAAATGGCGAAAGAGATAGTCGACAAGTGTGAAGGATGTCCGTTTTACTCCAATATGTCACACAAACCCACGTCAACTTTGAAGACCATTCCACTCGTCTGGCCTTTCGCTGTTTGGGGATTGGATATGATTGGACCACTGAGAACTGGCAGGAGCGGCTTCACTCATGTACTAGTGGCAGTCGACAAATTTACTAAATGGATCGAAGCTAAGCCTATCAAGAATCTCGTCGTGCAATCGCTATCAGTTTCATCAGAGAGTTGATATTCAGATATGGAGTCCCACATAGCATCATCACTGACAATGGGTCAAACTTCGATTCCGACAAATTCAAAGCCTTTTGCGACTCTCAAGGCACACGAGCCGACTATGCTTCAGTTGCTCACCCCCAGTCGAATGGACAAGCGGAAAGAGCAAACAGTCTAATTCTCAAAGGACTGAAACCCCGACTGATGCGCGATCTCAAGCACGCAGCAGGCGCATGGGTCGACGAACTTCCGTTAGTTCTTTGGGGATTGAGGACTATCCCTAATCGGTCAACTGGATGAACTCCATTCTTTCTGGTCCATGGAGCTGAAGCAGTTCTGCCGAGCGACTTACTTCACAATGCGCCCCGAGTCGAGCTCTACTCTGAAGATGAAGCAGAACAAGCCCGACAGGATGCAGTCGACCTCCTAGAAGAGGAAAGAGAGGAGGTCCTGATCCACTCGACTATCTATCAGCAAGACTTGCGTCGATTCCATGCCAGAAATGTGAAGAGTCAAGCCTTCCAAGAAGGAGACTTGGTCCTCCGAGTGGATCAACAGAAACCACACAAGCTCGCTCCCACTTGGGAAGGCCCCTTCATCGTCACCAAAGTTCTCCACAAAGGAGCGTACCATCTTTACAACGTCGATCGCCAGATTGATGAGCCCCGAGCTTGGAATGCGGAGCTGCTCCGCCCCTTTTATACTTAAGAACTCACTCGGATGAGATGTAAAAAGAAATACCTCTGTAGTTTATTTATCAAAGACAAGAGTGTTATAATTTTCCCAGTGATTGTTGTTGCTTTTGTTTCCGTGAGAAACACCCCCAGTGGGTGGCTTGGTTGCGAATCCATTTCGCCTAAGTTTGTAAAAAAAATCCTACCAAGTGGTGAGTCTGCCTCCCACTCGGGGGGCTTAGCTGCAGCCTAAGTGCTCGCCTAAGTTTAAAAAATCCTACCGAGTGGTGAGCCAGCCTCCCACTCGGAGGCTTAGCTGCAGCCCAAGTGCTCGCCTAAGTTTGAAAAAATCCTACCGAGTGGTGAGCCTGCCTCCCACTCAGAGGCTTAGCTGCAGCCTAAGTGCTCGCCTAAGTTTAAAAAAATCCTACCGAGTGGTGAGCCAGCCTCCCACTCGGAGGCTTAGCTGCAGCCCAAGTGATCGCCTAAGTTTGAAAAATCATACCGAGTGGTGAGCCTGCCTCCCACTCGGAGGCTTAGCTGCAGTCCAGTACTCGCCTAAGTTTTAAAAAAATCCTACCGAGTGGTGAGCCTGCCTCCCACTCAGAGGCTTAGCTGCAGTCCAGTACTCGCCTAAGTTTAAAAAAAAATCCTACCGAGTGGTGAGTCTGCCTCCCACTCGTAGGCTTAGCTACAGCCCAAGTGCTCGCCTAATTTTAAAAAATCCTACCGAGTGGTGAGCCAGCCTCCCGCTCGGAGGCTTAGCTGCAGCCCAAAGTGCTCGCCTAAGTTTAAAAAATCCTACCGAGTGAATAGCAATCCTCTCACTCGGGGGCTTAGCTGCAGTCCAGTACTCGCCTAAGTGTAAAAAATCCTACCGAGTGAAGAGCAATCCTCTCACTCGGGGGCTTAGCTGTAGTCCAAGTACTCGCCTAAGTTCGAAAAACCCTACTGAGTGAAGAGCGATCCTCTCACTCGGAGGCTTAGCTGCAGTCCAGTACTCGCCTAAGTTTAAAAAAAATCCCACCAAGTGAAGAGCAATCCTCTCGCTCGGGGGCTTAGCTGCAGTCCAAGTACTCGCCTAAGTTTAAAAAATCCTACCGAGTGAAGAGCAATCCTCTCACTCGGTGGCTTAGTTGTTGTCCAAGTACTCGCCTAAGTTCGAAACCATCCCGATCCGCAAGGACGACGAGGTGCAGGTCGACTGCTACCTTCTCCTTCGGAGCTACGCCACAAGTACAACATATGCCCCATTCCTATCCGCAAGGACGACGAGGTGCAGGTCGACTGCTACCTTCTCCTTCGGAGCTACGCCACAAGTACAACGTGCGCTCCATCCCAATCCGCAAGGACGACGAGGTGCAGGTCGACTGCTACCTTCTCCCTCAGAGCTACGCCACAAGTATAACGTACGTGCTATTCCGATCCGCAAGGATGACGAGATGCAAGTCGACTGGATCTTCCACCTCTGAGCTGCATCTCAAACACAAAGACTATTCCGGGTGAAGAGTAAAAACCACTCGAAGGCAAATGCAAGCATATTCAAAAGTAAAGCAAGTTCAGATGAATCTCGAAGGTTCCAAACCACAGATCAAAGTACTCGGGCTCTCAACCCGAAAGAGTTTAACGGTTACAAAATCCACTCGGCATTCCAAGGCAAATTTAAGGTGGGGCATGAAAGTTTGTTCACTCTGCGGGAGGAGGACTGGCAGGCTCGACGAACTCGTCCAGGTCGACACCATCGGCGATCCGAGTGGCAGCAGCAATGAAAGTCTCCATAAAGGATCGGAAATCATGCTTCTTGGTGTTGGCGACCTTGATAGCTGCCAACTTATCTTCTCGCGCCTCCTTACAGTGGACACGAACCAAAGATAGAGCCACATCAGCACGACACCTAGCAGAAGACTTCTTCCACTCCTGCACTCGACCAGGGATCTCGTTAAGTCGAGTCATCAGGGACTCGAGATTGTTCTGGAGTGTTGCCCTTGGCCAAAGTGCTGAGTCGATCGGCGATGTGGCAACTTTCAGTCGAGCCAGATAGTCAACAACACCGTCGATGCGGGATTCCAGTCGGAGCAGGTTCATAGCAGTTTCGTCCTTCACAGGAGAATTGATAGGGTCCAAATTCGGTTCGATCCGCCCAGTCTCCTCCTTGAAGTCTCGGTAAAGCTCTGCATGCACAGTCCAAGGATGAGTCAATATTCGTATGCCGAGTCGACAAAGATGAACCAGTCGGAACGAGATATATACCTTCAAGGTTGATGAATAACTTCTTGGCGAGGCTCCTCAGATAGCGTTCCAGATCGTCCCTCCGGTGAACAATGCTGTCCATCTTCTCATTTAGGATAACCTTGTCCTTCTTCAAGCAGGTTACCTCCTTGTTGGCCTCGTCCAGAGCGGATTTCATCTTCGCATTCTCCTCCTCCAGTGTGCCGAATGAAGCCAGCTTCTGTTCTGCCAGAGCAGTTTGATCGTCGGCCTTCTTTTGAGCAGCAGCCAGATCTTGATCCTTCTTTGCCAAAGCCTAGTTTAGTTTTTCTAAAAAAAACAGTGCTCAGTTCAGGAAGAGCAGAATGAAATCCAGATCTAAGGCGAACCAGTCGACAAAGCTTCCTTACCATTGGCGTCGTCTTTGGCCTTCTGCAGCTCTGACTTGGCCAACTCCAGATCAAGATTGAGTTGAATTTGCTGCTTCTCCAAGTCGGCAAAGCGAGCTCCAAGGTCACAAGATTTCTGCAGACAGAGAGGATGGGTTATTTTTCAGAGAAAAACGACAAAGACAGTAAACACTAAGACTACGGTCATTTGCTGCGATCCACCATAGTCTCGGGGACTACACCCAGTGGGTGCACTTAGCGTGCCCCCACTGGTTCAGTTAGCACTCGACGAGACCTTTTCGACGCGAGTGTGTGAAAAAAAAGAGACAGCAACAAACAAGTTCTTCAGACCATAGTCGACTGCCAGCAGTCGACCACGGTCTCAGGGACTACACCTAGTGGGTGCACTTAGCGTGCCCCCACTGGTTCAGTTTACACTCGACATGGCCAGACCAGACCGAGTGAAGGAATTAACATATCAAGACTACGATCGCTGCCGCGATCCACCGTAGTCTCGGGGACTACACCCAGTGGGTGCACTCAGCGTGCCCCCACCAGTCCAAAACTTCAATAACAAAATTTCAGCTCAAAGTATGGATTTGCTTAGTGACAAGTCGAAACACCCACTGGGTGCACAGATGCAGAGACAGATGCAGAGACAGATGCAAAGATCTTTGGAAAGAGGGCTTTCAGGTAGCATATCCTAACAGAGCAAGCCAAGAAAATCAGTCGACGTGTGGCTGACCTGAACATTGCTTTGGAGAGCCGAGCTGGCATCATAGGCAGCTTGACTGACATCCCGCACCATCTTCATCTTCTCCATCATGATACCTGCTTGGCATATGGCTTCCTTGGCAGCATTCACTTCGTCTTCTGGGACGTGGTGGGTAACAAAAACCGAATGTGGGTCGGCAGGAGCTTGAGCAGTCGATGAAGAAGGTCGAGCACTCGACAACGGTATGGTGAAAGTAACAGAAGCCCGATTGGCTTCACCAGCGTCCTGAACGACTGATTCAGCTATCGGCGTCGACTGTGGCACCTTGTCTGCAGGAGTTTTCCTATTTTTCCTTGTCAAAGGCCTCTCGGGCTCTTCTTCGTCATCGTCGGGGAGGTCAATAACGTTAGGAGCTGTTCAAAGATCAGTCGCCAAAATTTGCATCACCCAATGGTATATATTGTAGTTGAGTCGACCGAATAAAGGCGAGCAGCGTAAATCATACCGGATTGGAGGTGAATGCATCCTCCATTGCCTCATCTTCATCCCTATAGGCGAAGTCCCGAGTAGCAGCGGTGCCAGTTCCAAAGTTTATCTGGTCAAATCAAGGAAAAAATGAACAGTACAGAGCGTCGAGTGAATACAAAGGGAGGCACTCACGCAGAAGCAACGGGGATGTCAATCTTAATCTTCGGTAACGCCTTCCGAGGCCTTTGCACTGCAACTTTGGGCTGCTTTGACGCTTTTTCAGTCGGCACCGGAGAAGCCGTCCGAGGGCGTTTCGACGATCGCCTAACAGCGATCGCTTTGGTTACAGCGCTTGCTGGGTCGTGGGCTGAGCTTGGATCGCCTTCCGTGCGAGGAGGATCGACTTCCTCCTCCTCTTCCTCTCCACTGGAGCCGTCGTCATCCTCTTCCCCCTCACCATCAGATTGCCACTCTTCTTCAATTTCGCCTCCGCTCGCCTCCCCCTCCTCGGCCTGTTCTTGCGCCCCGTTGGGCATCGAGTACATCTCGGTAATGGTCTATAAGACAACAAACAAGACAAAAGTCAGTCGACTGATTGTAAGCGCATGTAATGAAGAAAACAAGGTCACGGTCAGAGATGCAGAGTTGGACCTGGTCTACTTCGTATGATTGGTCGAGTGGAGGAATCCTCCTGGCTCCTCGGGGGTTGTCTTTGTTCCCTGTGATACTTGACAACCACCCCTCCAACATAGCCTCGTCGACCTCCTCCGGGTGAATCCAAGTGGTGTCATCGAGACCCGAATACATCCACATCGGATGGTCACAAGCTTGGAGCGGTTGGATACGTCTCTAGAGGAAGACCTCTAGCAAATCCATACCAGTCACCCCGTCGCGGACAAGCTGAACCACTCGACCGACCAACACTTTGACTTGTGCCTTCTCTTCCGGTGTCACTTTCAGAGAAGAAGGTTTTTCTGCTCGGTTCAGGGAGAAAGGGGGAAGACCCGTCGCCTGTCTCCGGAGTCGCTGGTCTCTCGCAGTAGAACCAGGTCGATCGCCACCTGTTGAGTCAGAAGAGTCATAGCTGGAAAGAACTTTTGCTTCTCATCGGATCTCGAGACCTCAAGACATCTGAATCACTTGCGTCTTATCGTCACTCGACTTAGCTTTCTTAACCGACTGAGAACGACAAGTGAAAATGTGCTTGAAGAGGCCCCAATGAGGACGACAACCCAAGAAATTCTTGCATAAAGACATGAAGGCAGCAAGATACACGATGGAATTCGGGGTAAAGTGATGGAGTTGCGCTTCGAAAAAGTTCAAGAAACTCCGGAAAAAAGGATGAGGGGGCAGCGAGAATCCGCGATCGACGTGGGTGGCAACAAGGACGCTGAGGGAGTCCTGGACTAGGGGGTGTCCGGATAGCTGAACTATCATCGTGGCCGGACTCCAAGACTATGAAGATACAAGATTGAAGACTTCGTCCCGAGTCCGGATGGGGCTTTCCTTGGCGTGGAAGGCAAGCTTGGCGATACGGATATGTAGATCTCCTACCATTGTAACCGACTCTGTGTAACCCTAACCTATCCGGTGTCTATATAAACCGGAGGGTTTTAGTCCGTAGGGCGAACAACAATCATACCATAGGCTAGCTTCTAGGGTTTAGCCTCCTTGATCTCGTGGTAGATCTACTCTTGTACTACCCATATCATCAATATCAATCAAGCAGGAGTAGGTTATTACCTCCATCGAGAGGGCCCGAACCTGGGTAAAACCATCGTGTCCCTTTTCTCCCGTTACCATCCGCCTAGACGCACAGCGATTCGGGACCCCTACCGAGATCCGCACGGTTTTGACACCGACATTGGTGCTTTCATTGAGAGTTCCTCTGCCGTCGCCGTCGGGAAGGATGCCTCATCCGTCTTTAAAAGACGATACTATCGCCAAAGGAGCCTTGGCCATCGGTGAGACTCTTCGCTAAGTGGTTTTCTTACATTTGCCGGTTATCATATCGCTGCCGACGATGACCTCTCGAGTCATCGAAACCAATCTTCACATTAATTCGGAACTTGCTGAACAGTTGGATCCGATCGAGCTCTCCTCCGAACGCGAGCTCTTGGATCGCATCGCCGCATACAGGGAGTCGCCACAGACTACGACCAGATCGGGCCTAAAACCGATCTCGAGAGAGATCAACTCTCCCGGGCTACCCATCATGTTGCTGTGATGGAGGAGCAATCTGGCGACTCTTCTTCTATCTTAAGGACTAGCTACGTCCGGATTCCCCGATCCTCCATGCCGGATTCCCGCAGAGGGACGGATGTCGATCAAGCCCTGAACTTAAAGTCAGGCGGCGGGTTGGATTCATCGGATAGCATTCAAAAATCCAAACTTCCAAGTTCGGAAACTTCTCGGTCCCTGAGTCTTAAATTGGACGGGGTTCCAAATCTAGTTCCACCCGCCCACCCAAACATTAGCGATCTATCCCGAATTCGGCAAGAGCCAGCTGAAATAGTACATCATTATCGGGCGATTCCTCCACGGTTATGGACAGGATAAAGGACTGAGAGGAGGACGCAATCTCACTTTTACGCAATAATTGCACGAACAAGGAATCCTAAACGCCATAAGTCATCGCGAAATTACACGCTTTGCTGACTTGGTGACCATAGTACAAAAGTACTGTGCGATGGAGAGTGCTTGGAAAACCGAAAGTAAATTTTGGGATAATCCGGCCCCGAATACATCCCTAGTCCGAAATAAAAGGGTGCATCACTACCAAGCACCTGAGTTAAACACCAAAAACCAAAACCCCTAAAGGGTACGGAACCGTCTTGGAGGGTTGGCTAAGCGGACCACGCAAAATTCATAGCACGAGGGCGCCACTCCAACTCATAGCCTTGAGCATGTTGGATACTACGGCGGTGGCCAAAAGTGGCGAAGAGCTTCTAGCTTCGAATACCAGCCCAACAACACCAAGACGGTGTTAATAGTCTTCGAGACTTTCGCATCAAATAAGATGCGAAACGAACACTCCATAACCTTGCGAAGTCTACCAAGTAGCAACAATAAATCCATGGGTGACACGGCTATTACCTTTAATGCTAGTGACGAACCCAAATTCCGAACAGCCCGAGCACCGGCCGCCTTTGGTCCTCGGTCCAATAGTTGACTTTGCCGCCTTACTAAGGTACTCATGGATGGCGGCGGACTAAACCTCATCTACGAGGAAACCCTCCGAAAAATGGAAATAGACTGGAACCGCATTGAGCGAAGCAACACAAACTTTAGAGGAATAATCCCTAGCCAGGAAGCATCTGCACAGGGAAAAATCACACTTTGGGCGTAGTGTTATTTCACGGACAATTACAGGTCCGAAGAGGTCACATTTCAAGTGGCCCCATTCAGCAGCGGATATCATGCTTTATTAGGGCGAGAGGCATTCACAATTTTTCAAGCTATACCCCACTATGGGTACATGAAGCTTAAAATGCCCGGACCTAACGGAATCGTCACTCTCGCTAGTGATCCGAACATAGCACTCCGCGCCGAAAACAAGACAGCCGCACTATCCCTCGAGGCACTATCCGAAGCCCTAGCGGCCGAGGAACTCACTGCGATGCGCTCCACGGTGAACAGGGACGATTTGATACTTGATAAAAGATCCAAGCACCTCTTTTAAACCAGCGGATGAAATAGTCAAATTCCAAGTTCACCCAACGGACCCTGCAAAGACGGCCTCCATTGGGGCACAATTAAACCCCGATGTAGACGCCGCACTACGAGAATTTCTACGAGAAAACTGGGACATTTTTGCCTGGCACCCTTCAGACATGCCAGGAATCCCACGTCGGCTGGCCGAGCACAGCCTAAATAGTATCTGGTATAATAATGGCGCACCACATAGAAGTGCGCCATTAGTATCTGGTATACTAATGGCGCACCACATAGAAGTGCGCCATTAGTAACATTTTTTTTCAAAATTTTTTTTCAAATTTTTCTTAATCTCAGTTCACTATGGCTTAATCTCGGGTCAAATCGCACTCCGTGGTCAAACTTCCCGAAAGGTCACCCATCCTCACACTACTCCAGCCCAAGCACGCTTAACTTGAGTTCTATCCAACCTCAAAGAACAGCTCACTTCACAGGCACTTGTTGATATATCTAGCATATCAATCCTGTTATACCTTGTTGATGTCTAGGACTTTGTTCATGTTCATGACTATGATGAAATTTTGAAAATGGGCATAACTTTTGCATACGAACCCGGTCATATTACGTATCATTTTTTGAAAAAAAATTCAAAACCAATTTTTTTCTGTTACTAGTGGCGCACTTTGAATTTTTTTGAATTTTTTTGCCGCTAGATCTTGAAAGCCCCGTAACTTTTTTCTGTTAGGTTTTTGGGGATTTTGAAAATGTTACTTTTCGAGTAGATGATTTTTCATATAAAAAACTTTTTCATCCGAGTTCGTATGCAAAAGTTATGCCCATTTTACAAATTTCCAGAGAGATTTTGCAAATAAAGTCGAAATTCATATTTGTAAATTTTCCCAAAAACTAGAGCACATATCACATGGGAAACATATTTTCTTTTATTTTTTGACATTTCCATCATTTTCTTTTATTTTTTAAAACTGAAAAGGCGATCCACGGGGTGCATTCGGTGTTGGGGCAAGTTAGTAAGGGCGCACCACACCCACGATGCGCCATTACTAGTTTAACTAGTAATGGCGCACCACACCCATGGTGCGCCATTAGAATATAGTAATGGTGCACCACATCACAGGTGCGCCATTAGTGGCCATTCCATCTATAGCCCTTTTTGTAGTAGTGCATTGATCAAATTATCAACGCTACAGCAGGACACGACTCATTGTGCTTCCTCGACGCGTACTCCGGCTACCACCAAATCAAGATGGCGGAGCCAGACCAAGCTGCAACAGCATTCATCACTCCATACGGCCCATTCTGCTTCAACACAGTGCCCTTCGGGCTCAAGAATGCCGGCGCAACATATCAGCGCATGATTCAGACATGTCTGGCAAACCAGATCGGCAAAACAGTAGAAGAATATGTAGATGACGTGGTCATCAAATCCAAGCATGTCGAAACTATAGTAGACGACTTGAGGCTCACATTCGACAATCTTCGAAAATATGACATTAAGCTCAGTCCGGAAAAATGCGTCTTCGGCGTTCCAGCCAGAAAGCTCCTGGGCTTCATTGTGTCCGGTAGAGGAATTGAAGCAAACCAGCCAAGATCCGAGCTCTGTCACAATTGGATATTCCAAAGGACCTCAAACAAATACAAAAATTGATCGATGCGAGCGGCTCTAAGCCGCTTTATTTCGCTTGGGAGAAAAGGCGTTACCCTTTACCGCCTCCTACAAGCACCGAACACTTCGAGTGGATTTGATGCCGCCATGGCCGGACTTCGAAGAAATAAAAGCCATATTGGCAACAAATCCGGTCTGGCAGCGCCAACGGGCGTAACCAATGCTATTATATATCGCCGCAACACATCAAGTTGTCAGCGCGGTGCTCGTCGTCGAACAAGAAGCGGACGGACACCGGTTCCCTCTTCAAAAACCGGTTTATTATGTGTCCACTGTCCTAACACTATGCAAGTTCCGGTACCCACATTATCAAAAGATAGCATACGCGGTGTTCATGGCATCCCGAAAGCTGCGACACTACTTTCAAGAGTGTTCGATAACGGTAGCCTCTGAAGTACCTCTTAACGACATTATAAACAACCGCGACGCGACGGGCCAGATTGCTAAATGGGCCATAGAGCTCCTTCCATTCGACATAACCTATAAGCCACGACGAGCTATTAAGTCACAGGTTTTGGCCGACTTCGTGGCCGAATGGACCGAAGCCGAACTCCCTCAAGAGTACGGCGCATACTCCAATTGGATCATGCACTTTGACGGCTCCAACATGTTGGCCGGCCTCGGGGCTGGCATCGTCCTGACGTCCCCAACCGGGGACACAATCCAATATGTCCTTCAGATAATGTATACGGACTCCAACAATGCAGCCGAATACGAGGCCCTTGTGCACGGCCTCCGGATGGCAGTCTCCATGGGCATTAAACGCCTAGAGGTGCGCGGGGATTCGAACCTCGCGATATCTCAAATAAACGGAGACTTTGATGCCAAAGATCCGAAAATGGCAGCGCATCGCAATGCGGTCCTAAAATGTCAGCATGGTTCAAGGGCTCGAATTTCATCATATAGCCCGGATAACAACCAGGCGGCGGACATATTGGCACGCATCGGTGCAAAACGCGATGCCGTCCCGCCCAACATCTTCCTGGAACGGCTATTCAAGCCATCCGTACTATGGGAAGGGGAGTCCGGAAATAACAATCCGGACCCAGCCGCACTGCCTGACACCGAACACTCTGACACAATCGGAGGCTCTGCCACCGAGATAACAACCTCCGCTCACGAAATAATGGCGGTCATCGCCCCGTGGACAGAACCATTCCTAGCCTACCTAACTAGGCATGAACTCCTCGAAGACCAAAATGAGGCTCGCCGCATAGTACGGCGATTCAAAGCCTATAAAGTCCATGAGGGAGAGATCTATAAGAGAAGCACAACCGTAGTCCTCCAAAGGTGTGTCTCCGAAGAGGAAGGGCGAAACCTCCTGGCTGAAATTCATGCCGGACTGGGTGGGCAGCACGCCGCAGCCCGGGCCCTCGTAGGCAAGGCCTTCCGTACAGGATTTTATTGGCCGACGGCTCGAGCAGATGCGCAGGATTTAGTCCAACGATGCGTCGGTTGCCAGCTTTTTGCTAACCAAAGCCACATGCCACCCACCGCCCTCAAAACTATACCCATCACACGGACGTCATGAAGCTGGGGGCTTGACATGGTTGGACCCCTTAAGGGAGGAACCCACAAGCAAAAATACCTATTGGTCATGGTGGATAAATTCACCAAATGGATAGAGGCCAAGCCTGTTAAAACGGCCGAATCCGGACCGGTGATAGACTTCATATCAGGGGTAGTGCACCGTTACGGTGTCCCCCACAGTATCATCACTGATAACGACACAAACTTCACGGCCGATGAGGTCAAATTATGGTGCAAAACATGGGCATCAAGCTCGATTACGCCTCAGTCTATCACCCTCAAACCAACGGCCATGTCGAGCGAGCAAACGGTCTAATCATGAGCGGCATTAAACCCAGACTAGTGCGGTCCCTCAAGGAATCTAACACGCACTGGGTTGAGGAGCTCGACTCCGTACTCTGGGGGCTGCGGACCACGTCGAATCGTACTACCGGATTCACACCATTCTTTATGGTGTACGACGCAGAGGCAGTCTTGCCCTGCGACATAATTCAAGACTCACCTCGCGTGCGCATGTATGAAGAAAGAGAAGCCGAGCTCGATCGGCCGGACAGTTTGGACGCATTGGAGTAGGAGCGCGACATGGCAAAAGCTCATTCGGCATTTTATCAACAGCAGGCTCGAAGATATCAAAGCAGGGAACTACGGGCCAAAGCTTACAACATTGGCGAACTAGTTCTATGCCTGCCGGACAAGAAAAAGGACAAACTCAAGCCCAAATGGGAAGGTCCCTTCATCATCGACCAGGTCCTGACCGGCGGAGCCTACCGTCTGTAAACGCATCGGATAACCGACTCGAGCCAAACCCATGGAACGCAGCCTGCTCACGAAGATTCTACGCCTAAGCGCCGGACTCCAAGTTCGTCTCCTTCATCCGTCCACATTTTCTATTTTTGCTGTCTTTTATTTCTCTCCTTCCTCCTCCTTCTTCTTGAAGCCTTTAGAGGCTCGTTTGCGCTTTGTTCGCACATATTTGACGCACTGTCCGCGCTCATTATACCTGGGGGCTTCTTTAACAGAAGCTTATTTATACGGGCTTCATGCCCAACACATGCATCAAACGCATGTACCTTTTATTCACCATTATATGCATCGATATGACTTAAGTTTTGGCCAAGCTGGGTTGCCTGGCTCCTGTGCTTACCCCTACGTTCCCGATTGTTCGGCTAGGTGGTAAAGGGAGCACCTCTGCGATTGTTACTGCCGGGTCAGTCGGATGTGTACCTTAGACTGGGTGAAGCCGAAAGCTAGCGTTCTTAAGGGAATATTCGGTCGGTGAACCGAAAGATGATTTTTTTACTATTTATCCATTTGCCCCCAGATGATTTTCTGCTTTCTTAGCAGCTTTGACATGCACTTTAGGGCATGCCCCCCAGCGAAAGGAGCCCTTAACGGAACTATTCTCCCTAGAAGATGTTTCTTACTATCCATGTAATATAACATAACTAGTTGGGCACTTGTCTGATACAGCAATAATGACCCCTACGCCTTGTCTCCATGCATGCCCCGGTTCTTATATAACCGCGAGGGTATTCGGACACACTCCGGACTATCGGGTCCCGAGGTTGAAGCAAAAAGGTCCGCTATGACAAACGATCTACAATCCGGCTAGAAGACATTTTTCATGTCATTTTCAATTACATAGTCAACTCGACTCATTGTATTCCTCCTCAATGCCATCTAATAGGCTATCTAACTTACAATCTTGCTGGGAATACTTGGCGGCCAATTCTACTTGGCCGCATACACTGCTTACAGAGGATCTCCTTCCCATCGTGCCCCACAGTGTCCGACATCGGCCATGTGGTTTGGAGTCAACCGTGTACCGCGTCTTTACCATGGCCCGAGCCTCCTCGACGCCTTTGACGGCAGCCGATATCTTCCATAGTCGGAAGCGCCGTGCTCCTTGAAGCCGCTCGCCAGCTCCCCAATGCCTTCGGCAGGGAGATAGATGGCCACAAGGCCTGGCCGACGCTTTTCATCACCTGCCGAACTTGTTCGCGGTAGCTGACGCAGTTCGGGAAGAAGATCACCCGAAGAACTGGGCATCTCCTCCTCAGGACGACCTGTGAGCAAACCTGCATACATGTTTATGTTAGTCGTCTTCCTCGCCGAACTCTTTCACAGTTCGTTCAAGCACTTACTGAAAATGCCGCGACGAAGCCGTCGATTCTCCTTTACGGAGTCAAACAACTGGGCACGAACATCCTTTAGTTCCTCGCGCAGTTGGGTGTTGGCATCTTGGAGGTTACTTTTCTCCTGCTGCACCCTCGTAAGCACGCTCTCGCCGGCCTTTAGCTGGCGCAGGAGCTGTTGCTTGTCCGGATCTAGTCCGACGCCATCTGCAATATTATTGTCAGATTTACACACACGCCGTACTTCATAAACCATTTATCTTTTGAAGCATATATTACCAGAGGGGGTCTCTGTGGCTCCCCCTGTAGCGGCTAGTCTTGACCTCAAGTTGGGCCTTGCATTCTTCAAGCTCCTGGGACAGTCGGGTATTCTTTTTTGTAAGATCCTGCATAACAAATGATCCTTAAATCAGTTATTCTAACTATTTTAAGTCTCGGGGGCTACTTGCATATATAAACTGTCAAATTTCCTCACCTGTATGTCCTTTACATACTGCTCCGTGGCTCTGGCTAGACCATCTTGAGTGGCACGGAGGTGCGCATCTCCCGAATTGAAGGCATTTAAGGCCTCTTGGGAGAAACATGCGTCACAAAGAACTGTCCGGCGGCGCCTGTGATTCATGGCGCTCTCCACCTCGGAGTTGGTGGCGGACAATCTGTCGGCATCCTCTGTCGGAGGAGCATCCGACGCACGCCTCGTGCTCGCCTCCGCTTCTGGACCCGACTTTGGAGCCTGGCCGGCGGGGGTTCGATTGGCAACCCCTCCGGACTCAGTCCGGCGAGCGCTCTTTTTCCTGAAAAGAGCACTAGCGTTAGTATGCTTTCCAAGAATCAATCCTGGGAATATGGTGACGCACCATACCGTTGCGACGGAGTTTTCGATCCGGACCGCACTTCTTTTTAGCCTGCGGGGCCGTACTGCCCCTTGTTAGCTAGCCGCCGCGGGCTCGGCCTCCTGCCTCGAAGGCACCCCATGCGAAACACCATTGGTATACGGTGATAAAAAAAGCACGGATGAGTCATGGTATCCGGACTTCGGTCACGGTTACCTGGGAGGCCGGAAATAATCCGGGGTAGTCGGCCGTAATGGCAACCAAAGCATTGTCGATGCTAAGTTGGTGGAACACCCCGTCGATCAGCTCCACCTTTATATCTGGGTCCTCTTCGGAGGCCGGATCGAGGGACCGCTCCGGATCCTCGGGTTGTGGAGGCGGGCTGTGTATCTTCTCCATGGCCCGGCGCAGTTCCTGTGCAGAAGCCATGAAATGAGATGTTTAACCACGGGAACATGGATCGGACAGGCCACAAAGATATTTGCTTACCCAACTTCGAGGATTATTTGAAGAAAACCCGCTCAGTGGATTGACGCGGAGAAAGTCCTCCTCTTCCCCTTTGTACATGGCGGACAAGGTCTTCACCATTCGGTGACCGATCCCGCCCTTTGCGGCCATGGCGCAGGCATCGTCCTCCCTGTTGAAATCCCACATGGGGTGGCCCCTATATTGGAGCGGCTGCACTCCCCTCATAACGCAGATTGCCATGACTCCAATCATGGTCAATTCGGCGTGAGCCAGTAATCTTATTCGTCTCATCAAGTAATGGACATCCCGGTCATTTTCCCTCTAGGGGCTCCGCGGGCGCCATCTTAGGCGCTTCTTCAGAGGAGCGTTGCTAAACTCCGGAAGGCCGATCCGAACAGGATCCGGCAGCGGGACGTCCTCCATGTAAAACCATTCCGAAGGCCGGTCTTGACGCCTTTCTTCGGGTTCCGGATAGATACCGGTCCCGGCGATGCGCCATAGTTCGCTCCGCTTACTTAATATATTGACCCCTCATGAGAACAGGGTACTAGGCAGAATAATCTCTTCCACAGCAAAATGAGCCTCGATGACCAAGAACAGTTCAGACAGGCCACGAAGCCCGCGATGTGCAAAATGGAGGCAGGCGTAAGGTGGTGCAACTGGAGGCCGTAGAACTCCAAGAGCCCCCGGAGAAACGAATGGATTGGAAATCCGAGTCCTCTTACTAGATAAGAGACAAAGCATACCCTCTCTACTTTAGAGGGATCGGGGACACTCTCCGCTTGCTTTTCGCCCTTGTAGGTGGCGAGTCCGGCTCGAACCGGAACCATGAAGGCCGGGGGAAGAAATCCCTTGGTTTGGAGTATAACTAGCTCGCTATGCGGGACTGAGCATCTCTCCCAATTTCCGGGCTGAGGGCTGGGAGCGCGAGAAGAGGAGCCGCGTCGACTGTCCATGATGGAATGGGTCTTTGTCAGAGGCACTCCGATGAAAGCTCGCGGAGCGGGGACGGTGTGACTCAGATCTAGATCCTCGTCCCTTTTATAGGCGGCTCATTTGCGCAGCTAGAGGGGTAAGTGTAAAAATACCCTGGCTTTTCGCATTCATTCAAACACATGGAAGATGGCCATTATTGGGCGTAGAAGCCAAGGAGCGCAGCATTTATCAGAAGACGGACACTATTCGACAAGTATATGGAATTTGGAGAAGAACCCGCCTTGCAATGCCGAAGACAATCTACGCGCCGGACTCATCGCCATTTGAATCCTGGTTCGGGGGCTACTGAGGGAGTCCTGGACTAGGGGGTGTCTGGATAGCCGAACTATCATCGCGGCCGGACTCCGAGACTATGAAGATACAAGATTGAAGACTTCGTCCCGTGTCCGGATGGGACTTTCCTTGGCGTGGAAGGTAAGCTTGGCGATACGGATATGTAGATCTCCTACCATTGTAACCGACTGTGTAACCCTAACCTATCCGGTGTCTATATAA
Organism: Aegilops bicornis; assembly: GCA_021605145.1. Lineage (NCBI taxonomy): Eukaryota > Viridiplantae > Streptophyta > Magnoliopsida > Poales > Poaceae > Aegilops > Aegilops bicornis. Next base: position 361,465,631 of record CM038674.1, on the reverse strand, counting down.
ACCGGAGGGTTTTAGTCCGAGGGATCTAACAATAATCATACCATAGGCTAGCTTCTAGGGTTTAGCCTCCTTGATCTCGTGGTAGATCTACTCTTGTACTACCCATATCATCATCAATATTAATCAAGCAGGAGTAGGGTATTACCTCCATCGAGAGGGCCCGAACCTGGGTAAAAACATCGTGTCCCTTGTCTCCTGTTACCATCCGCCTAGACGCACAGTTCGGGACCCCCTACCCGAGATCCGCCGGTTTTGACACCGACAGACGCACTCACCCTCGCGAGGCTGCGGCTCGATCTCGTTCCCCGGGAGGCGCGCAGATTTATGAGGAATGAATCCCCCCTCGGTCAGGTCATCGATGTCGTCCTGTCGAATCGCCGAGGGCATCCAATCTCCCTGGATCCAGCCCGGCAAGGCAGACCTCGAGGAAGATCCGCTCGACGGACTTCTTTCGCCTTTCGCTGCTTGGCGTCGCTGCAAGACGCTCTAGGGCCGCCGTCTTCTCCTTCACCATTGCCGCAGACGAAGCTCGAACAGACCGGCGGCACCGGGACGAGAGCAGAGGTGGCGGCGGAATGCGAGAAGAAAGAGGAAAAATGAAGACGCACTATTCAAAAGCCCTGGGTTAGCAGCTTATATGGAGTCGCCTCCGAGTGACTGATCTGTAGGCCCAGACGATCCAATCAAATCCCGCAATAGTCGCGCGCGCGATACGTGGCGAAAAATGTGGCGCGGAGATCGAGGCGTCCCTGCCTTATCCCATCCGAGTACTGCGGCCTCCTCCGCCTCACAAGACTTCCCGAAATTCGAATCCCGCGAAATCCACGGGCTGCAGAACAACTTGTCAGACGGAAGATCTCCTCCGCTCTGTCACTCGGAGCTCTTCAAGTAAAGAAACTCACTCGACGGGAACAAAGAATGGATCAAGGTGACTGAAAAAGAAGTTGGTATAGTCACCTAGGTTCATTGATCCAGAGCAAGCTATACTCGTAACACAAAAAACGGGTCGGAAGTATGTTCAACTCTTTCCCCACTCAAACCTCGATCCATTCGGGGGCTAATGATGAAGCTATGTACCTAGGGTAGGGTCATGGGACAATCCAAACTAGCCTCCCCAAGGATATCTCTAGAAGGAACTACCTTTCAATCGACTCAGAAGTATTCCACTCAACGGACTCGAAGACACTCGACCATGAAGCCAACCACTCGACAGCCAGGAGATGATAAGTCACTCAGACGCATAAGCGGTCGGGTCATTAATTAGCTTTCATGGTCATTATAGCACTTTATTAGTGGCGTTACCAGTAATGCCCGACCTTAATGTACCTTTAACCTGCATAATCGAGACGGAGGGGTCTGCAGACTCTATATAAGCCACCCCTCCTCAAAGGTAAAGGGTTCGCACTCGTAAACCATACACACATAATCCAGTCGACCGCCTCCGGGCTCCGAGACGTAGGGTTGTTACTTCCTCCGAGAAGGGCCTGAACTCGTAAACCTCGTGTGTATACAGCTGCTCCATAGCTAGGATATTGCCTCTCCATTCCTACCCCCCTACACTACTATCAGACTTAGAACCACGACAGGTGGCGCCCCCTTTCGTAGTACAATTCGGCCTCCTCCCTTGTGGGGGGCGCACCAGCCCCTTGTGGGCTGGTTAGCCTCCCTCCTATGGCCCATATGGCCCATATCTTTACCCGGGAGGTTCCGGTAACCCCTCCGGTACTCCGATATGTACATGATACAGTCCGGAACCCTTCCAATATCCGAATACTAGCTTCCAATATATCAATCTTTACCTCTCGACCATTTCGAGACTCCTCGTCATGTCAGTGATCTTATCTGGGACTCCAAACAATCTTCGGTCACCAAAACACATAACTCATAATACAAATCATCATCGAACGTTAAGCGTGCGGACCTACGGGTTTGATAACTATGTAGAAATGACCGAGACACATCTCCGGTCAATAACCAATAGTGGAACCTGGATGCTCATATTGGTTCCCACATATTCTACGAAGATCTTTATCGGTCAAACTGCAATGAAAACATACGTTATTCCCTTTGTCATCGGTATGTTACTTGCCCGAGATTTGATCGTCGGTATCATCATACCTAGTTCAATCTCGTTACCGGCAAGTCTCTTTACTCGTTCCGTAATGCATCATCCCGTAACTAACCCATTAGTCACATTGCTTGCAAGGCTCATAGTGATGTGCAATACCGAGAGGGCCCAGAGATACCTCTCTGATACTCGGAGTGACAAATCCTAATCTCGATCTATGCCAACCCAACAAACACCTTCGGAGACACCTGTAGAGCATCTTTATAATCACCCAGTTATGTTGTGACGTTTGATAGCACACAAGGTGTTCCTCCAGTATTCGGGAGTTGCATATTCTCATAGTGAAAGGAATATGTATAATTCATGAAGAAAGCAATAGAAATAAAACTTAACGATTATTATGCTAAGCTAACGGATGGGTCTTGTCCATCACATCATTCTCCTAATGATGTGATCCTGTTCATCAAATGACAACACATGTCTATGGTCAGGAAACTTAACTATCTTTGATTAACGAGCTAGTCTAGTAGAGGCTTACTAGGGGACACGGTTTTTGTCTATGTATCCACACATGTATCAAGTTTTCGGTTAATACACTTTTTACATGGATTATAAATATTTATCATGGTATAAGGAAATATAAAATAACAAATTTATTATTGCCTCTAGGGCATATTTCCTTTATGTAGCACATCTACCTTTTCCAAGCATGCCAACCCACCAAAGCGCCGCCTCTACCATCAACCTCGTCGATGAGGAAAACAAGCAGGCACCACCACCCGTCGAGATCGAGGTGCTCCCCGACAACGCGATAGACAACGCCGTGATGTGCATCATCGCCAGGGTTGAGCAGACCTTCGGCGCATGGCGCTTGAGCGCCGCGGATCAAGATAGGCATGTCAGCACCCACAGGCTGCAACTCGCTGCACAACATGATCGATGCCGCACCACAGAACAAGCTACGCGCGCCCGCGCCGATAGGTTGTGGCTTGCCGCACCATTGGAGCATCGTAGAGCGAGAGGCGCGCCGCGCCGCATAGCAAGAGCGAATCCATCGGCGCTTGCCTGCTGTCGACACGGCGTCGCAGGTGGGTACACGTCCTGTCAGTACCCCCATTTCTCGCCAGGAGTGGGTAGAGGTCCTCTGCACGTACTTGCACCAGAGGCCGCCCACGCCACCGGATGCCCGTCGCTCCGTTCGCATGTGTCGTGCCGTTCGCCCTGTCCGCGGCCCGGTTGGTGCCAACACGCTGGTTGGTAGGCTTGACCGCCTCCTTAGCCCAGGTATCCACCTGGGCGCAGTAGAGGAACATGGCCGTCGCATCGTCGAGTTGATGATCTCCGATGAAATAGCCAACTTGGAGCATGAGATCGCGCTCCAGATGTACCGCGAGCGTGTCCACCGCTTGGACGAACACCTTCCCGAGTTCAAGCAAAGCCAAGAGCTATTGTAGGCAAGGGCTGCTCGTCATGGTCTCATGGACGTGTTTTATTTTGTTGAATCGTTTCGACGTGGATAGCTATTTATTCACATCAATCATAGTATTTCTCTGTTTATTGCTCTGCTTCAATGTGTGTACTCTGTTTTCCGTTCTTATATGTTCCGTTTCAATGTGTGTATATACGCTTTCCATTCTGTATATGTGGATGATAACAACTAGATTCAAATTAGTATACAAAAACAGATAGAAAATGGAATTCCTAATATATTAATTGTTCATTAGTTCATCATAGAATATATATATATATATATATATATATATATATATATATATATATATATATATATATATATATCATCACATATACGTGATGATACTTAACTACTAGGTACAATGCATAAAATTGAAAACGAACAATACTAAAACTAATAATCCCTCCTGGGCCAGTATTCCGGCAGCCCCTCGCCAGCAGCTCCCTAGTGTGCGGTGTCTTAACAGTGCGGAGGCAGTACTCCGCCTCCTCTGCCTCGCAGCGCTTGACGTACCAATCTGCCTCTTGTTGGCGGACGAGCGTGGACGATCTTCCTATTTCGTTCGGCACCCACCGGAGCTCCTCGTCAGTGGCATGCTAGAGCTTATCGGCCCACCTCCACGCAGTGACGAGGCGCCCAGCACCTTTCACCTTCCTCGCGAAGTACCCATCTTCGTACACCTCCTCCGCACGACGACGCTCCCGCCCCCAAAGCTCCACCGCCTCCTTTTTCCAGGCGGTATCACGGGCTTCATAGGCCGCCTGGTACCTGGCTTCCTCCTTTGCAATGTCCTTCTTGAATGCCATTTGCCTGGCTTTCTCAGCCGGCGGCAGCAACTTCCACAGACAAATATTGCACTAGCCCCAAAACCAATCCAAATTGGGGGGTCCGGTGCAACCTCGTCCGGCGGCGCGTAGGGGTCCTCGTCGCCGCTATTTGAGTGAGCGTCCTCGGGGGGCAGCGACTCCTCGTCGGTGCATGGGCAGATCGGCGGTGCCATGGCAGAGATTTGAGAGAGACGGAGAGATGACGAGCGAGGGGAGGATGTAGATGAGAATGTAGGGGGGACGACGTGAGTAAGGTAGTATATATTGGTGGCCGAAATCTAGATCGACGGAACAGTACACACGCTGGTCGCCGGAATTTACGAGTACTGTAGTTTGAATTACACACGATCCCCGTAGCAAATTTCATGTGTGAACATAATAACTGACGGTTTCCAATACAGAACCGTGTCTGATTAATGATCCCCGCCACTGCCCTACCAAACCTTGAGCCGCGAGATAGAGTGCCAATCGCGTGGGGGCCGGTTGTCTTGCCAGATCTTTACATTTTCTTTTTTGAACAACAGATATTTACATCGTCTGATGATTTTTTAACTCGCACACAAGTACACAAAAATATGATTTTCCAAACCATTATGGTTACCCGTTGCATGTAGATGTAGTTCAAATTTGAATTACGGTCATTAAATGGCTAGAAAATCACTTAAATGTCTTTAAAAGGTCAAATGAACACTGCAATTTTCCAAATTTTCACATGACAGTTGTATTATTGCATGTTAAATGTAGAAAAAAATTTGAAGGCCGTAAGAGAAAGCTATCTCCCATTTGTCATCAAACATGCATTGTTCCCTCTCGGACCCCAACCTTCTAGTGAGTTGCTCCGGTTTGTGAGGGGGGGGTGGTGTCCAAACTTTCGTCAAACATGCCAATTTTTTTACCACATCATCTTGGTGGCATGACATTACATCATGCAAGGTTTCATGTTTTTCTGATCATTTTTTAATTTTTTTGGAATTAAAATGCCATGGCACTCCATGCATGTGCCCATGCCGTGAGAACAATATGTTTGAAAATTCCTTCTAATTTAGTGCACATGGAATTAACTCGCACACAAGTATACAAATATGATTTTTCGAACCGTTATGTTTAGCCGTTGCATCTAGATGTAGTTCAAATTTCAATTACGGTCATTAAATGGCTAGAAAATCACTTAAATTTCTTTAAAGGTCAAATGACCCCTGCAATTTTCCAAATTTTCACATGACAATTGTATTAGTGCATGTTAAACATAGAAAAAAATATGAAGGTCGTAAGAGGAAGCTATCTCCCGTTCGTCATCAAACATGCATTGTTCCTTCTCGGAACCACGAGCCTTCTAGTGAGTTGCTCCGGTTTGTGAGGGGGTGTGTCCAAATTTCATCAAACAGGCCAATTTTTTTTACCACATCATCTTGGTGGCATGACATTACATCAAGCAAGGTTTCATGTTTTTATGATCATTTTTTAATTTTTTGGAATTAAAATGTCATGGCACTCCATGCATGTGCCCATGCCGTGAGACCAATATGTTGAAAATTTCTTCTAATTTACTGCACATGGAATTAACTCGCACACAAGTACACAAATATTATTTTTAAACCCGTTATAGTTAGCCGTTGCATGTAGATGTAGTTCAAATATGAATACGGTCATTAAATAGCTATAAAATCACTTCAATGTCTTCAAAAGGTCAAATGACCCCTAAAATTTTCCAAATTTTCACAAGAGAGTTGTATTAGTGCATGTTAAACGTAGAAATTTTTTTGAAGGCTGCAAGAGGAAGTTATCTCCCGTTCGTCAGCAAACATGTATTATTCCCTCTAGGAACCACGAGCCTTCTAGTGAGATGCTCCGGTTTGTGAGGGTTTTGTGTCCAAACTTTCGTCAAACTGGCGAATTTTTTTACAACATCATCTTGGTGGCATGACAATACATCAAGCAAGGTTTCATGTTTTTCTGAACATTTTTTTATTTTTCTGGAATTAAAATACCATGGCACTCCATGCATACATATGCATGTGTCCATGTCATGAGACCAATATGTTTGAAAATTCCTTCTAATTTACCGCACATGGAATTAACTCGCACACAAGTACACAAATATTATTTTTCAAACCGTTCTGGTTAGCCGTTGCATGTAGATGTAGTTCAAATTTGAATTACGGTCATTAAATGGCTAGAAAATCACTTAAATTTCTTTAAAAGGTCAAATGACCCCTGCAATTTTCCAAATTTTCACATGACAGTTGTGGAAATATGCCCTAGAGGCAATAATAAATTAGTTATTATTATATTTCCTTGTTCACGATAATCGTTTATTATCCATGCTATAATTGTATTGATAGGAAACTCAGATACATGTGTGGGTACATAGACAACACCATGTCCCTAGTAAGCCTCTAGTTGACTAGCTCGTTGATCAATAGATGGTTACGGTTTCCTGACCATGGACATTGGATGTCATTGATAACGGGATCACATCATTAGGAGAATGATGTGATGGACAAGACCCAATCCTAAGCCTAGCACAAAGATCATAGTTCGTATGCTAAAGCTTTTCTAATGTCAAGTATCATTTCCTTAGACCATGAGATTGTGCAACTCCCAGATACCGTAGGGAATGCTTTGGTGTACCAAACGTCACAACGTAACTGGGTGACTATAAAGGTGCACTACGGTATCTCCGAAAGTGTACATTGGGTTGGCACGAATCGAGACTGGGTTTTGTCACTCCGTGTAAACGGAGAGGTATCTCTGGGCCCACTCGGAGGACATCATCATAATGTGCACAATGTGACCAAGGGGTTGATCACGGGATGATGTGTTACGGAACGAGTAAAGAGACTTGCTTAACGAGATTGAACAAGGTATCGGGATACCGACGATCGAATCTCGGGCAAGTACAATACCGCTAGACAAAGGGAATTGAATACGGGATTGATTGAATCCTCGACATCGTGGTTCATCCAATGAGATCATCGTGGAACATGTGGGAGCCAACATGGGTATCCAGATCCCACTGTTGGTTATTGACCGGAGAACGTCTCAGTCATGTCTACATGTCTCCCGAACCCGTAGGGTCTACACACTTAAGGTTCGATGGCGACGCTTAGGGTTATAAAGGAAGTTTGTATGTGGTTACCGAATGTTGTTCGAGTCCCGGATGAGATCCCGGACGTCACGAGGAGTTCGGAATGGTCCGGAGGTAAAATTTATATATGGGAAGTCCTGTTTTGGTCACCGGAAAAGTTTCGGTTTTTCCAGAACGCATCGGGACCACCGGGAGGGTCCTGGGGTCCACCAAGTGGGGCCACAAGCCGGAGGGCTGCATGGGCCAAGTGTGGAAGGGACCAGCCCTGTGGGCTGGTGCGCCCCCACAAGGGCCCAAGGCGCCTCCAAGAGGGAAGGGGCAAACCCTAGGCCGATGGGCCCTAAGGCCCACCCTAGGTGCGCCTCCCCTCTCCCCCTTGTGGCCGCCACCCAGATGGGATCTGGGGGCTGCCGCCACCCCTGGGGAGGGAACCCTAGGTGGGGGCGCAGCCCCTCCCCTTCCCCTATATATACTTGAGGTTTGGGCTGCCCAAGATACATGAGTTTCTCCCTCTATTGGCGCAGCCCTGCATCTCCTCCTCCTCCTCTCCCGTGGTGCTTGGCGAAGCCCTGCTGGATTGCCACGCTCCTCCATCACCACCACGCTGTTGTGCTACTGCTGGACGGAGTCTTCCTCAACCTCTCCCTCTCTCCTTGCTGGATCAAGGCGTGGGAGACGTCACCGGGCTGTACGTGTGTTGAACGCGGAGGTGCCGTCCGTTCGGCACTAGGATCTCCGGTGATTTGGATCGCGACGAGTACGACTCCTTCAACCCCGTTCTCTTGAACGCTTCCGCTGAGCGATCTACGAGGGATGTAGATTCACTCTCCTTCCCTCGTTGCTGGTTTCTCCATAGATTGATCTTGTTGATGCGTAGAAAATTTATAATTTCTGCTAAGTTCCCCAACAGTGGTATCAGAGCTAGGTCTATTGCGTAGATTCTTTGCACGAGTAGAACACAAAGTAGTTGTGGGCGTTGATGTTGTTCAATATGCTTACCGTTACTAGTCCAATCTTGTTTCGACGGTATTGTGGGATGAAGCGGCCCGGACCGACCTTACACATACTCTTACGTGAGACAGGTTCCACCGACTGACATGCACTTGGTGCATAAGGTGGCTAGCGGGTGCCAGTCTCTCCCACTTTAGTCGGAACGGATTTGATGAAAAGGGTCCTTATGAAGGGTAAATATCAATTGGCATATCACGTTGTGGTTTTGCGTAGGTAAGAAACGTTCTTGCTAGAAACCCATAGCAGCCACGTAAAAACATGCAAACAACAATTAGAGGACGTCTAACTTGTTTTTGCAGGGTATGCTATGTGATGTGATATGGCCAAGAAGAATGTGATGAATGATATGTGATGTATGAGATTGATCATGTTCTTGTAATAGGATTCACGACTTGCATGTCGATGAGTATGACAACGGCGGGAGCCATAGGAGTTGTCTTTATTTATTGTATGACCTGTGTGTCATTAAACAACGCCATGTAATTACTTTACTTTATTGCTAACCGGTAGCCATAGTAGTAGAAGTAATAGTTGGCGAGACAACTTCATGAAAACATGATGATGGAGATCATGGTGTCATGCCGGTGACGATGATGATCATGGAGCCCCGAAGATGGAGATCAATGGAGCTATATGATATTGGCCATATCATGTCACTACTATATATAATTGCATGTGATGTTTATTATGTTTATGCATCTTGTTTACTTAGAACGACGGTAGTAAATAAGATGACCCCTTACAACAATTTCAAGAAGTGTTCTCCCTAAGCGTGCACCGTTGCTAAAGTTTGTCGCTTCTAAGCACCACGTCATGATCGGGTGTGATGGATTCTTACGTTCACATACAATGGGTGTAAGACAGATTTACACACGCGAAACACTTAGGGTTAACTTGACGAGCCTAGCATGTACAGACATGGCCTCGGAACACAGAGACCGAAAGGTCGAGCATGAGTCGTATAGCAGATACGATCAACATGAAGATGTTCACCGATGATGACTAGTCCGTCTCACGTGATGATCGGACATGACCCTAGTTGACTCGGATCATGTAATCACTTAGATGACCGGAGAGGATGTCTATTCGAGTGGGAGTTCATAAGATGAACTTAATTATCTTGAACATAGTCAAAAGACCTTTTGCAAATTATGTCGTAAGCTCGCGCTTTAGTTCCACTGTTTAGATATGTTCCTAGAGAAAATATAGTTGAAAGTTGAAAGTAGCGATTATGCGGACAAAAGAAAGCTTATGTCCTTAATGCACCGCTCAGTGTGCTGAACCCCAAACGTCGTTTGTGGATGTTGCGAACATCGGACATACACGTTTTGATAACTACGTGATAGTTCAGTTAAACGGTTTAGAGTTGAGGCACGAAAGACGTTTTCGAAATGTCACGGAACATATGAGATGTTTCGAGGGCTGAAATTAGGATTTCAGGCTCGTGCTCACGCCAAGAGGTATGAGACCTCAAGCGATTTTCTTAGCCTACAAACTAAGGGAGAAAAGCTCAATCGTTGAGCTTGTGCTCAGATTGTCTGAGTACAACAATCACTTGAATCGAGTGGGAGTTGATCTTCCAGATGAGATAGTGATGTTTCTCCAAAGACATTGCCACCAAGCTACTAGAGCTTCGTGATGAACTATAACATATCGAGGATAGATATGATGATCCTTGAAGTGTTCGCGATGTTTGACACCGCGAAAGTAGAAGTCAAGTAGGAGCATCAATTGTTGATGGTTGGTAAAACCACTAGTTTCAAGAAGGGCAAGGGCAATAAGGGATACTTCATGAAACGGCAAAACAGTTGCTGCTCTAGTGAAGAAACCCAAGGTTGAACCCAAACCCGAGACTAAGTGCTTCTGTAATATGGGGAACAACCACTGGAGCAGAATTACCCTAGATACTTGGCAGATAAGAAGGCTGGCAAGGTCGATAGAAGTATATTGGATATACATTATGTTAATGTGTACTTTACTAGTACTCCTAGTAGCACCAGGGTAATAGATACCGGTTCGGTTGCTAAGTGTTAGTAACTCGAAACAAAAGCTACGGAATAAACGGAGACTGGCTAAAGGTGAGCTGACGATACGTGTTGGAAGTGTTTCCAAGGTTGATGTGATCAAGCATCGCACGCTCCCTCTACCATCGAGATTGGAGTTAAACCTAAAATTATTATTTGGTGTTTGCATTGAGCATAGACATGTTTGGATTATGTCCAACGCAATACGGTTATTCATTTAAGGAGAATAATGGTTACTCTATTTATTTGAATAAATACCTTCAATGGTCTTGCACCTAAAAGAATGGTTTATTGAATCTCGATCGTAGTGATACACATTTCCATGCCAAAAGATATAAGATAGTAATGATAGTACCACTTACTTGTGGCACTGCCATGTAAGTCATATTGGTATAAAATGCATGAAGAAGTTCCATGTTGATGGATCTTTGGACTCACTCGTTTTTGAAAAGTTTGAGACATGCGAACCATGTCTATTGGTGTATACGCATGAAGAAACTCCATCAAGATGGACCGTTTGGACTCACTTGATTTTGAATCACTTGAGACATGCAAATCATACCACATGGGCAAGATGACTGAAAGCCTCGTTTCAAAGAAATGGAACAAGAAAGCAACTTGTAGGAAGTAACACATTTTGATGTGTGCAGTCCAATGAGTCTTTGAGGCATGCAGTGAATATCGTTATGTTCTTACTTCACAGATGATTCGAGTAGATGTTGAGTATATTTACTTGATGAAACACAAGTCTGAATTATTGAATGGTTCAAGTAATTTCAGAGTAAGGTTTAAGATCTTCGTGACAAGAGGATAGAATGTCTATGATATGATCATAGAGATGAATATCTGAGTTACGAGTTTTGGCACACAATTAAGACATTGTGCAAATTGTTTCACAATTTATACCGCCTGGAACACCATAGTGTGATGGTGTGTCCGAACATCATAGTTGCACCCTATTAGATATGGTGCGTACCATGATGTCTCTTACCGAATTACCACTATCGTTCATGGGTTAGGCATTAGAGACAACCGCACTCACTTTAATGGGGCACCACGTAATTCCGTTGAGACGACACTGTTTGGAGAAACCTAAGTTGTCGCTTTCTTGAAAGTTTGGGGCTGCGACGCTTATGTGAAAAAAGTTTCAGGTTGATAAGCTCGAACCCAAAGCGGATAAAATGCATCTTCATAGGACACCCAAAACAGTTGGGTATACCTCCTAATTCAGATCCGAAAGCAATAGGGATTGTTTCTTGAATCGGGTCCTTTCTCGAGGAAAAGTTTGTCTCGGAAAGTTGAGTGGGAGGATGGTGGAGACTTGATGAGGTTATTGAACCGTCACTTCAACAAGTGTATAGCAAGGGCACGGGAAGTTGTTCTGTGGCACCTACACCAATTGAAGTCGAAGCTTATGATAGTGATCATGAAGTTTTGGATCAAGTCACTACCGCACCTCGTAGGGTGACAAGGATGCGTCGCCTGCAGAGTGGTATGGTGATCCTGTCTTGAAGGTCATGTTGCTAGACAACAATGAATCTACGAGCTATGGAGAAGCGATGGTGGGCCCAAATTCCGACAAATGGTTAGAAGCCATAAAATCCGAGATAGGATCCATGTATCATAAGAAATCATGGACTTTGGTGGACTTGCCCGATGATCGGCAAGCCATTGAAATAAATGGATCTTTAAGAAGAAGACGGACATGGACGGTAATGTCACCGTCTATGAAGCTCGACTTGTGGTGAAGAGTTTTTTCACAAGTTCAAGGAGTTGACTACGATGAGATTTTCTCATCCGTAGCGATGCTTAAGTCCGTCGGAATCATGTTAGCATTAGTTGCATTTATAAAATCTGGCAGATGGATGTCAAGACAAGTTTCCTTACCAGTTTACGTAAGGAAAGGTTGTATGTGATACAATCAGAAAAGTTTTTCGATCCTAAGGATGCTAAAAGGTATGCTAGCTCCAGCGATCCTTCTAAGGACTGGAGTAAGCATCTCGGAGTTGGAAAATGCACTTTGATAGGATGATCAAAGATTTTGGGTTTATACAAAGTTTATGAGAAACTTGTATTTCCAAAGAAGTGAGTGGGAGCACTATAGAATTTCGATGAGTATATGTTGTTGACATATTGTTGATCAGAAATGATGTAGAATTTCTGGAAAGCATACATGGTTATTTGAAAGGTGTTTTTCAATAGAAAACCTGGATTAGGCTACTTGAACATTGAGCATCAAGATCTATAAGGATAGATCAAAAACGCTTAATGGTACTTTCAAATGAGCACATACCTTGACATAATCTTGAAGGTGTTCAAGATGGATCACCAAAGAAGGAGTTCTTGCACGAGTTGTAAGGTATGAAGTTAAGAGTTAAAGCTCGACCACGGCAGAAAAGAGAGAAAGGACGAAGGTCGCCCCTATGCCTTAGACATAGGCTCTATAGCATGCTATGTTGTGTACCGCATCGAAGTGTGCCTTGCCATGAGTCAGTCAAGGGTACAAGAATGATCCAGAACGGATCATTGGACAATGATCAAAATTATCCTTAGAAGAATAAGGAAATATTTCTCGATTATGGAGGTGATAAAGAGTTCGGCGTAAAGGGTTACGTCGATGCAAGATTTAACACCTATCCGAATGACTCTGAGTAGCAAACTGGATACGTATAGTGGAGCAACCATTTGAAATAGCTTCAAGTGGAACGTGGAAGCAGCATTTACAATATGACATAGAGAATTGCGAAGTACATACGGATCTGAATACTGCAGAACCGTTGACTAAAACTTCTCTTACAAGCAAAACATGATCAAACCCTAGAACTCATTGAGACTTAATCACATGGTGATGTGAACTAGTTTAAGACACTAGTAGACTCTTTGGATGTTGGTCACATGGCGATGTGACCTATCAGTGTTGATCACATGGCGATGTGAACTAGATTATTGACTCTAGTGCAAGTGGGAGACTGTTGGAAATATGCCCTAGAGGCAATAATAAATTAGTTATTATTATATTTCCTTGTTCACGATAATCGTTTATTATCCATGCTATAATTGTATTGATAGGAAACTCAGATACATGTGTGGGTACATAGACAACACCATGTCCCTAGTAAGCCTCTAGTTGACTAGCTCGTTGATCAATAGATGGTTATGGTTTCACGACCATGGACATTGGATGTCATTGATAACGGGATCACATCATTAGGAGAATGATGTGATGGACAAGACCCAATCCTAAGCCTAGCACAAAGATCATAGTTCGTATGCTAAAGCTTTTCTAATGTCAAGTATCATTTCCTTAGACCATGAGATTGTGCAACTCCGGATACCGTAGGGAATGCTTTGGGTGTACCAAACATCACAACGTAATCGGGTGACTATAAAGGTGCACTAGAGGTATCTCCGAAAGTGTATGTTGGGTTGGCACGAATCGAGACTGGGATTTGTCACTCCGTGTAAACGGAGAGGTATCTCTGGGCCCACTCGATAGGACATCATCATAATGTGCACAATGTGACCAAGGGGTTGATCACGGGATGATGTGTTACGGAACGAGTAAAGAGACTTGCCGGTAACGAGATTGAACAAGGTATCGGGATACCGACGATCGAATCTCGGGCAAGTACAATACCGCTAGACAAAGGGAATTGAATACAGGATTGATTGAATCCTCGATATCGTGGTTCATACGATGAGATCATCGTGGAACATGTGGGAGCCAACATGGGTATCCAGATCCCGCTGTTAGTTATTGACCGGAGAACGTCTCGGTCATGTCTACATGTCTCCCGAACCCGTAGGGTCTACACACTTAAGGTTCGATGACGCTAGGGTTATAAAGGAAGTTTGTATGTGGTTACCGGATGTTGTTCGGAGTCCCGGATGAGATCCCGGACGTCACGAGGAGTTCCGCAATGGTCCGGAGGTAAAGATTTATATATGGGAAGTCCTGTTTTGGTCACCGGAAAAGTTTCGGGTTTTTAGAACGCATCGGGACCACCGGGAGGGTCCCGGGTCCACCAAGTGGGGCCACAAGCCGGAGGGCTGCATGGGCCAAGTGTGGAAGGGGACCAGCCCTGTGGGCTGGTGCGCCCCTAGGCCGATGGGCCCTAAGGCCCACCCTAGGTGCGCCTCCCCTCTCCCCTTGTGGCCGCCACCCAGATGGGATCCGGGGCTTCCGCCACTCGGGAGGGAACCCTAGGTGGGGGCGCAGCCCCTCCCCTTCCCCTATATATACTTGAGGTTTGGGCTGCCCAAGATACATGAGTTTCTCCCTCTATTGGCGCAGCCCTGCATCTCCTCCTCCTCCTCTCCCGTGGTGCTTGGCGAAGCCCTGCTGGATTGCCACGCTCCTCCATCACCACCACGTTGTGCTGCTGCTGGGCGAGTCTTCCTCAACCTCTCCTCTCTCCTTGCTGGATCAAGGCGTGGGAGACGTCACCGGGCTGTACGTGTGTTGAACGCGGAGGTGCCGTCCGTTCGGCACTAGGATCTCCGGTGATTTGGATCACGACGAGTACGAGTCCTTCAACCCCGTTCTCTTGAACGCTTCCGCTTAGCGATCTACAAGGGTATGTAGATGCACTCTCCTTCCCCTCGTTGCTGGTTTCTCCATAGATTGATCTTGGTGATGCGTAGAAAATTTTGAATTTCTGCTACGTTCCCCAACAATAGTTGTATTAGTGCATGTTAAACGTAGAAAACAATTTGAAGGTCGTAAGAGGAAGCTATCTCCCGTTCGTCATCAAACATGCATTGTTCCCTCTCGGAAGCACGAGCCTTCTAGTGAGTTGCTCCGGTTTGTGAGGGGGGGGGGGTGTCCAAACTTTCGTCAAACAGGCCAATTTTTTTACCACATCATCTTGGTGGCATGACATTACATTAAGCAAGGTTTCATGTTTTTTTATCATTTTTTAATTTTTTGGAATTAAAATGCCATGGCACTCCATGCATGTGCCCATGCCGTGAGACCATATGTTGAAAATTTCTTCTAATTTACTGCACATGGAATTAACTCGCACACAAGTACACAAAATATGATTTTTAAAACCGTTATGGTTAGTCGTTGCATGTAGATGTAGTTCAAATATGAACACGGTCATTAAATGGCTAGAAAATCACTTAAATGTCTTTAGAAGGTCAAATGACCCGTGAAATTTTCCAAATTTTCACAAGAGAGTTGTATTAGTGCATGTTAAACGTAGAATTTTTTAGAAGGCCGTAAGAGGAAGTTATCTATCGTTCGTCATCAAACATGTATTATTCTCTCTCGGAACCACGAGCCTTCTAGTGAGATGCTCCGGTTTGTGAGGGTTGTGTGTCCAAACTTTCGTCAAACAGGCCAAATTTTTTACAACATCATCTTGGTGGCATGACAATACACCAAGCAAGGTTTCATGTTTTTCTGACCATTTTTTTATTTTTTTGGAATTAAAATGCCATGGCACTCCATGCAAACATATGCATGTGTCCAGGTCATGATAATAATATGTTTGAAAATTCCTTCTAATTTACTGCACATCGAATTAACTCACACACAAGTACACAAATATTATTTTTCAAACCGTTCTGGTTTGCCGTTGCATGTAGATGTAGTTCAAATTTGAATTACGGTCATTAAATGGCTAGAAAATCACTTCAATTTCTTTAAAAGGTCAAATGACCCCTGCAATTTTCCAAATTTTCACATGACAGTTGTCTTAGTGCACGTTAAACGTAGAAAAACATTTCAAGGTCGTAAGAGGAAGCTATCTCCCGTTCGTCATCAAACATGCATTGTTCCCTCTCCGAACCACGAGCCTTCTAGTGAGTTGGGGGTGTGTCCAAACTTTCGTCAAACAGGCCAATTTTTTTACCACATCATCTTGGTGGTGTGACATTACATTAAGCAAGGTTTCATGTTTTTCTGATCATTCTTTAATTTTTCGGAATTAAAATGCCATGGTACTCCATGCATGTGCCCATGCCGTGAGACCAATATGTTGAAAATTTCTTCTAATTTACTTCACATGGAATTAACTCGCACACAAGTACACAAATATGATTTTTAAAACCATTATGGTTAGCTGTTGCATGTAGATGTAGTTCAAATATGAATACAGTCATTAAATGTCTAGAAAATCACTTAAATGTCTTTAGAAGGTCAATGACCCCTGAAATTTTCCAAATTTTCACAAGAGAGTTCTATTAGTCCATGTTAAACGTAGAATTTTTTGAAGGCCGTAAGAGGAAGTTATCTCCCGTTCGTCAACAAACATGTATTATTCCCTCTCGGAACCATGAGCCTTCTAGTGAGATGCTCCGGTTTGTGAGGGTTGTGTGTCCAAACTTTCGTCAAACAGGCCAATTTTTTTACAACATCATCTTGGTGGCATGACAATACACCAAGCAAGGTTTGATGTTTTTCTGACCATTTTTTATTTTTTTGGAATTAAAATGCCATGGCACTCCATGCATACATATGCATGTGTCCATGTCATGAGACCAATATGTTGTAAAATTCCTTCTAATTTACTGCACATCGAATTAACTCGCACACAAGTACACAAGTATTATTTTTCAAACCGTTCTAGTTAGCCGTTGCATGTAGATGTAGTTCAAATTTGAATTACGGTCATTAAATGGCTAGAAAATCACTTAAATTTATTTAAAAGGTCAAATGTCCCCTGCAATTTTCCAAATTTTCACATGACAGTTGTCTTAGTGCATGTTAAACGTAGAAAAAAAATTGAAGGTCGTAAGAGGAAGCTATCTCCCGTTCGTCATCAAACATGCATTGTTCCCTCTCGGAACCACGAGCCTTCTAGTGAGTTGCTCCGGTCTGTGAGGGGGTGTGTCCAAACTTTCGTCAAACAGGCGAATTTTTATACCACATCATCTTGGTGGCATGACAATTACATTCAGCAAGGTTTCATGTTTTTCTGATCATTCTTTAATTTTTTGGAATTAAAATGCCATGGCACTCCATGCATGTGCCCATGCCGTGAGACCAATATGTTGAAAATTTCTTCTAATTTACTGCAGATGGAATTAACTCGCACACAAGTACACAAATATGAATTTCAAAACCGTTATGGTTAGCCGTTGCATGTAGATGTAGTTCAAATATGAATTATGGTCATTAAATGGCTAGAAAATAACTTAAAAATGTCTTTAAAAGGTCAAATGACCCCTGAAATTTTCCAAATTTTCACAAGAGAGTTGTATTAGTGCATGTCAAACGTATAAATTGTTTTGAAGGCCGTAAGAGGAAGTTATCTCCCGTTCGTCATCGAACATGTATTATTCCCTCTCGGAACCATGGGCCTTCTAGGGAGATGCTCCGGTTTGTGAGGGCTGTGTGTCCAAACTTTCGTCAAACATGCCAAATTTTTTACAACATCATCTTGGTCGCATGACAATACATCAAGCAAGGTTTCATGTTTTTCTGACGATTTTTTATTTTTTTGGAATTAAAATGCCATGGCACTTCATGCATACATATGCATGTGTCCATGTCATGAGACCAATATGTTTGAAAATTCCTTCTAATTTACTACACATGGAATTAACTCGCACACAAGTACATAGATATTATTTTTCAAACCGTTCTGGTTAGCCGTTGCATGTAGATGTAGCTCAAATTTGAATTATGGTCATTAAATGGCTAGAAAATCACATAAATGTCTTTAAAATGTCAATAGACCCCTAAAATTTTCCAAAATTTCACATGACAGTTGTATTAGTGCATGTTAAATGTAGAAAATTGAAGGCTGTATGAGGAATCTATCTCCCGTTCGTCATCAAACATGCATTGTTCCCTCTCGGAACCACGAGCCTTCTAGTGAGTTGCTCCGGTTTGTGAGGGGGTGTGTCCAAATTTCACAAATGCACCAATTTTTTTACCACATCATCTTGGTGGCATGACATTACATTAAGCAAGGTTTCATGTTTTTCTGATCATTTTTTAATTCTTTGGAATTAAAATGCCATGACACTCCATGCATACATATGCATGTGTCCATGTCGTGAGACCAATATGTTTGAAAATTCCTTCTAATTTACTGCACATGGAATTAACTCGCACAAAAGTACACAAATATTATTTTTCAAACCGTTCTGGTGACCCGGCCGGTGGTTCAGATGATCGACAAGACCCAATGGCCCAGAAGGCAGTTTGTGGGAAGAACGGCTCATATTATGGTGGGCCAGCTTAAGAGCAAAGGCATAAGGAATATTCCCTTACAAAGGAAGCAAGACTAGGACTCCACTTGTAATAGAGTAATCCTAATCCTACTAGGACTAGTCATGTAACCCGGCCCTTCAACTAATATAAGGAGGGGCAAGGCACCCCAAGAGGGTCAAATTTCACAAGTTGAGACAGACAAATCGATAGGTCACGAGATATAGGTACCCAAAGAGCACACTTGTAATCGTGAGCATCATGATCATCAATATCAATGAAGCAGGATGTAGGCTTTTACCTCCACCGTGAGGGGCCGAACCTGGGTAAAACCTCGCGTCTCTCGTCCTACTTAACCCCTCTCAAGCTACCACATGGATGCGTTGGCCTCACGACTAAGTCCTCACACTAAGGACATCTGAGGTGACAATTCCATGATAGTTGGCGCCCACCGTGGGACCTGCGTACGGTGGTGTTGAGTTTTTGGAGGGTTATATCTCAGCTGGTATCGAGAAGCTCGTGATGTGTTGGATGAAAAAGAGCCGGCACAGAAGACGTCATCACCGACAAACAATCGAAGCAACAAGATTTTTGGTCAAAGAGAAAATTAGGGTTGCAGTGCGCGCCGTCGCGACTGAATGATCCATCGAATCTGGATCGATTTTCACCGTGTCGACATTTGAAGCCGAGACGGACAAATTTTTTCCCCTGCAATAACTCACACGCAGCCGCTGAGTCGCTACATGTCATATCCTCATTATTTGTTTTTGGAAGGAAACTACAAGTGAGACAGATCGCATCCAGAGCAACTGACGTATGCGGTGTTGCTTCAAATCCTGGGGTTTGGGGAGCAGACAATCTGACCAGCTACCACGTCCTCACTTGAATACCCAAAACACTTCCTAAGTCAAAGGATTAATTCAACTAGTAGTTCTGATGTGCTGGACCGAAGCCAAGGTGAAGACAAGCCATCACATCAAATCGCCAGGGTATTAGATGCAAGTGCCAGTACTCAGGTCCTCAAGGGAAAATTACTATTAAAAAAGGAATAAAAGGGGCATGACCTGGAATACTTAGAGACAGATACGGTTACGATTGCGGTTTCGTTTCGCCATACGTTGAGCCGCCGACGCCCCTAGCGCACGTCCTGAGCCATCGGTCCCTGCTGTCGCTCCCCTTGCCGCTACCTCTGCTAAGCCGCTGCGGCCACACCTCACTGGAGAACCGTGGCAGCCTCGCGCCACCTCCAGCGCCGCCCATGTGTTCCTTCTCGGCGAGCCACCTCTTTTGCTTTGCGGCCTCAAACGCCGTCGCCTCCACCAGGAGCTCACCGGTGGTTTCCTGAAGTGCCTCGCCTCCGCTGAGCCGCCACGGAATCCGTCTCTGACCCGCCGTCTTTGAGTCGCCGGTGCCTCGACACCCTCCTCCAGCTGCGTCCAAGTCGCTAGGCGCTTGATTAGAAGAAACCCCCTGGAGTCACGCACGGATTGATGGTATCCAATAAAAAAATCACAAGCTACGGCCCGAAGGAAGACCCGGATGTGGATTCAGAGTTGCTGCTCTGTGCAACAAGCCGCTTCAAACCGCTATGCGCTTCGCTGCTTTCACCTCGCTTGGCTCGCCGCCATCGCGGCCTTGCCTGGCCTCGAGGCGCCGTTGTTGAATCGCTCCGGCCTCACTCCAAGTTGCTTTGGCTGCCTCAAGTCGCCGGTGCACAATCCGTCGGTGCGTTATTTGTCGTCGCTGTGGCCACGGCCCACGGCCCACGGCCCTGCCTCCACAAGCCACTGTAGCGTTGTTCCACGACTGACGTTGTTCTGAGTCACCGCGTGTCTGTCGCGAGCCGCCTCTACTTCATCATCCCCGGTCTCGCCTCGAGCCATTTTCACTGATGTGGCGCGCCGCCTCCGCCGTGGTCTTGGGCGAGCGATCAACTCGCTGTTGAAATTACCGGAGGTGATCTACGGACGGAATGTATGACCCCGTCTATCATCCAGACGTATCAGGTGATAGCCATCCAAGTTTGTTTTATTAGCACATATTTTTTTTCAAAGAACAGTTTAACTTTGCCTTGGTCTACAATATTGTTTATGGAGGACAATTGTTCATTGCAAGAGTGATGGTCATGTCATGGATGTATAGCTCGCGCCACCATTATCATGCGCTAGCATCTGACCGCACCATGATGCTCGACGAATATATGTGCAAATCACCGTTTTTACGGCCCAATTTACATCAATATGATGTAGTTGATTCGCCCGTCCGCGCGGCTTACCGCGCCCGCGATTGCCTCACCCGTCGGCGCTTGCTTATAATGCCACGGCCGGCTCATCTGTTTGCTCCAGCGGCCGACTCGACCGTGATTGATTTCAGCTTCGCCGTGGTGATCATCAACTCTGCGGTGGATAATTTCTGGCCTGACATATCAGGTGAAATCCATGCGGTATATTTTTATATTACATATTGCTTTCTTTAAAAGAGCAATTTTTCTGGCTTGCAAGTTCTCCAATGCAGGACAAGTTGTCTACTGCAAAGGGGACTATTATATCACTGAGCTGTTGAATGATTCATACCGGTTTATACCACGGTCAAATATGGAGAATCTCAAGACAACTCCTCGAGTCGTCTTAAAACTCGGGGTTACAATGACATGACTCGACAGAATTGGCCGGTTTCAGAAAATTCAGGAACTCCAGGTAATTAAAGGGAAGAGAACCCGGTTCTGGAGGCTATTGCCATATTGATAAAAGTTCAAAGGCCGTCAGAAAATTTCCGGCTTAAAATGAGGGATTCTGGTTTAAAATCCGGCTCAAGGGAAATCTGTCTCCCACAAAGCTTTGAAGCTCTCAATATCCAGTTTAGAATTCCGGTTCAAACAGAATCCATCTCTCGCAAGTTTGAGTTCTCAGGAAAAATTAAAGGTTGCCAAAGAGATCTTGCTACTATGATGCGCGGTTCAAACATGCATGGGTATCCTGCCTTATTGGGCTTATCACATTATTGGTCACTTTGGGGCTTCCTGCTCATTGAGCATAGCTATGACTACCGTACTGATCCGGCTTGTATGCCTTGATTGCAAATAACTTGGTGGTTTTCTGCCCAAGTTGAATTGTTACCAAAGAGAACTTGCAATAATGTGCAGTTCAAACATAGGTAATCTGCCTTGATGGCTTGTTAAAAATTACTTGGGGCCTTCCTGCTCATTGAGCATAGCTATGACTACCCTATTGGTCCGGCTTATACGCCTGGGTTGAAAAATTACTTGGGGGCTTCTTGTTTCATGAAACATAGATTTGTTTGTCCCTTGTAATAGGCTTGGACGCCAGGTGTATTCACCAAAAATCCGAGTTATCCTGCCTTTGTATGCTTGACACTCCAACCAGGTAATCCTGGAATGACTTGTTGTACTCTTGACAGTCAATCTTATAAAGACTCAGAACTTGTCAAAGTTAAAACGGCGATTGGTCATGTGAGGTCCGACTTACAGGTTTGAATTCAAGATTAACTCAGTGGTTGTGCGGCCCGTTGAATAGCACTTGATATTGAGGCTTGGCAGCATATGAAGACCTTGATTTCTGATTTGTTTATGTTTTGAACACTTTTTGAGGTTCATCATTTGTACCATATTGATAAATGGTTTGAAATTGATTCAGGCCACGTCGCCTTGATCCTTATGATTCACATTTGAATCTATCTGAAGTTTTGATAACCCGTATTGGCTTTGGACGATAAGTCTCCACTATGATTTGATTATACGCTTGGAGCTCTGCACTCTAAGTCTTTGGGATGTTACCCTTGCTGCGTATGGCGTTGTAAGCCGGCGGAATGACTAAATTGTATATGGCGCTGCGCTCTAAATCTTTGGGATGTTACCATTACTGCATATGGCGCTGTAAGCCAGCAGTATGGACCGATTTCACAGGCCATGTAGCCTTGATTATATGACTCATCATTGAGCATCTTTGCGTTTGATAACCCGCCCTGATAGCAGACTTTAAGTCACCAGGATATTTTTCCTTGAGCAATCAAAATGATGATATTTCATGACTCCGGGTTGATACTGACCCCGGATTATAATTATCATGGCATCACCATGGTATTAATCTACATGTATGTCTTTCAATAATGATATGAATATTTTGGGTTTGGTAAACCGTCTTGGCTATGAACTTTAAGTCGCCAGTATACTTTGGATTGCGCAATCGGGATTATGCGCTTATGAATACTTGGGTTGTCACCCTCACTGGATGTGGCGATGTAAGCCGGCAATTTGAACCAATTTTCTAGGTATATTTTTAAATTGTTGGATGAATATGCGAGGTTTGATAACCCGCCCTAGCTTTGGATGTTAATTTGAGCCAGTATATTTTTAATTTGAGCCAGTATATTTTTAATTTGAGCCAATATATTTTGAATTGCGCCATTGGAATCATGCTCTTATAAATCATTGGATTGTTATCTTCACTGGGTATGGCAATGTAAGCCAGCTGTATAAATCAATCCTACAGGTATGTTTTCCTGGTTATATGAATATGCGAGGTTTGATAACCCGCCCTGGATTTTAACTTTAAGTTGCCAGTATGTTTAGGCTTGAATGGCCTTAATTCTAATCTTTTCCATAATTGCATAAGACTATACTATGTTTGGGTTGTTACCCGCCCTGGCTTTTGACGTTAAGTCGCTAGGGCATATGTTGTTTAAACTCTGTGCAGGATTTGCAGAGCTATGACTTACATAAATGATTAAGTTCAAGCCCATCATCAAAGATTGAAATTTGTGTTTTAAAAGGGTTATCAATTATTGATATTCACAAAGGCTATAGGCCGCTGGGTTACAAAAATCTCGGATTATAATGGATGCGCATTAAGTTGCCATCGTCCTAGAGCCACTGAGTATTTAAACTCTGGATTTACTCGTCAACAAACAAGATCTTGTGATTGTTTTCACGCCAGGTTATATTCTTCCAATCTTTAATAGCCAGATATGGCTGGAGTTTTTATTATGGTTGTTATAACCAGTATTGAATGATTGAGGTTTTCAAAGCCGCTTCAGCGCAATGGTTATTATTTCTTCATCAATAGATACGATTTATTCTACAATGGAAGGAATAGTCCCGAGTCGTTGCAGGCACATGACCCGGCACTTGGGGGCTACATTATTCAAATCAAGATTATATCAAATATGGAAGTCCCATGTCGCTGCAAGCATGCACCATGATACTTGGGGGCTAATGCAAAGTTATTTTTTGCTCACCTTATTGAAGACCCGACTCATCACATCGTAATGAGCCGGCCCTTGGGGGCTACCAATTGCTCCTGTCAAAAATTCAAAGTACACAAGCCTTAATCCATTATATTGAAGGGTCCATTGCTTAGTTGGCAGAGCACAAGGCTCTTAACCTTGTGGTCATGGGTTCAAGCCCTACGATGGAGGCTACATCGTCTAATGTTATTTTCAATGAAGTATATATAAAGTCCCAGCTCAGTATTGTCTTGCTGAGCCGACCCTTGGGGGCTATACGTTGTTGTTCAAGTCTACATGATCATATCTACAAAGTCCCTGCTCATTATTTCATAATGATCCGGCCGTTGGGGGCTACACTTGTTGAAGTTTTTATAAGCATAAGGTAATTACAAGTCCCATTTTGCTGCAAGCATGACAACCCGACACTTGGGGGCTACATATGTGGAATATTCACTTTTGACTAGTGACTGAGATGAACAACCTGGATTTCTTCAAGGTTGCGACATTTATATTGAAGCAAGTCTTAAGCTGTTACTACGCTCCCTTCTTAAGACTTGGGGGCTACAAGTGATATGCATATATGGGAGGTACGCTTTCAAGCTTGATGTTAGCAACAATTATTACCCGGTGCCATCAATATTGACAAATCGGCAATCTTGGCAATGATAAACCAGCAAGTTTTACATCTTCTAGCCGGCTGAAAATCAGATGAATATTTCAAGACTAATATTTTTGTTAAGCATTGGGAGCTGAATCAAATGAATTATTCTTCACAATATTTCTATGAGAAACCAATGTCAGGAAATTGACTATGAAGCTGGTCTATTGACCCGGGATTTTAGAAGAAGTGCTCAAATTTTATTGCATTAGCAAAGTTTGAACATATCTGCTAAAGGAGATTTGCTATGAGTTCATGGGAACGTATGAAGAAGGAAATGACAAGAACTTAAGGATGATCAGGTGCCGGTTCAGAAAAACTTTTAACCCGGAGTACAACCTGTCAAATTTGTTCTTGTGTTTATTTTGTAGGATCAGTTTAACATGGATGAATTCAAATTAAACTGGGGGCTAGTGTCGGGGATATACCCCGCGGTACGACCCGGTCGGAGATATGAACCGGCTAGGCCTTGGCGTTTCATCAGTAACTCACCTAAAGACTGGCGACTCACTGATGACCCGGCCGGGCCTTGGTGACTCATTGATGACCTGGCCGGTGGTTCAGATGATCAACAAGACCCAACGGCCCAGAAGGTGGTTCGTGGGAAGGACGGCTCATATTATGGTGGGCCAGCTTAAGAGGAAAGGCATTAGGAATATCCCCTTACAAAGGAAGCAAGACTAGGACTCCACTTGTAATAGAGTAATCCTAATCCTACTAGGACTAGTCATGTAACCCGCCCCTTCAACTTATATAAGGAGGGGCAGGGCACCCCAAGGGGGACAAATTTCACAAGTTGAGACAGACAAATCGATAGCTCTCGAGAGATAGGTAGTGAAAGAGCACCCTTGTAATCGTGAGCATCATGATCACTAATATCAATAAAGCAGGATGTAGGCTTTAACCTCCACCATGAGGGGCCGAACCTGGGCAAAAGCTCACGTCTCTCGTCCCACTCAACCCGTCTCAAGCTACCACATAGATTGATTGGCCTCACGACTAAGTCCTCACACTAAGGACATCTACCGTGACAATTCCACAACAAGGGGCGTGGAGCGCGGGGTGCGGTGGATGCGTGAGCAGAGGCGAGGCGAAGCAGGAGTGGCCGCACACAGCAGCAACACAACAGCAGCAGCGTCGCAAGCAAAGCAGCGCGGCAGCGAGTAGCAGCGGCAGTAACCGAGCAGCAACAGTAGCACAGCAGGAGTACAGGCGGGCGCAGCCAGCGGGCGCGCGAGCGCTCGATCGGGCGGCTCGAGGCGCGACCTAGGGCGAGGCAAGGCGTGCGCGGGTTCCAACGGGCGCGGGCTACATGCGGTCAGGGGGATGCGATCGTCAGCGCGCAGATCCGAAGCTCCGGCGATGGCGCGGTGAGCTGCTAGGCTATCTACAGGCACAAGATCGAGGCACGACCAGAGAGGAAAGGAGCGGACACTTACGTAGGAGCGCATGGTGACTCAGTGTTAGCTTAGGAGCGCATGGGTGGTGCGGATTTAGCGATGAGGGGCGGCGACAGTAGAGGAAGAAGATGGCTGATTTGCCGACACTCGAGCGGCTCCGGTAGCTTTGCTCCTCGTAGGCGAAGTAGGCGTCATAGAAGAAGTAGCAGGACACACTCCTAGGCGCTAAGGAGTTTGGTGGCCACATGATCGATGATGGCCATGGGGACGGTGTTGCGGGTGCGCTCGGGATCGAGGGAAACAACACAAGAGGGAAGAGTGCGGAAGAACTAGAGCTAGGGTTCCGTCGGGGGTGTCGAGGTGCGGACTTATCCACCCAGGGAGCCGCGGGATGGCCGACAGCGTGACATCCACGGCGTGGACGGCATGCAAGCATTACCAGTGCCATGGCCTCCCTGTTCTCTTCAAGTGGTAGGAGAAAAGCCCACTGATGGGCTGGGCCTTCTGTAATACTAGGCTTTTAGGTGAACAGTGTTAGGCTTTAACTTTTCTTCTCTTTTATTTTTTTATTTCTTTGTTTAGTTTTTCTACACTGCTTTGCATTAAGTAGAGCCACAAATGCATTTTGTAAAATAAGAAACTTGCCAGATCAAATACTAGGCATTATTTAGTATTGCCACAAAAAGGTTTGGTGAGCATTTGAATTCATTTGGATTTTACATAAATGAAAATGGATTAATGGGGTTGTTTTGGTCACTGTTTTAATTATTTTAGGGTATTCAAATTCTTCTAAAAATGTTGGTTTCTCCACCATTATTACTTAGTATTTATTTGTCACATTTAGCACATTTTAGTTTTTTATGTTTGAAAACTTTTATCGTTTAGCTTTTTTTAAAATTTGAATTCAAATGAGACTTGATTCACCGCGATGTTAACAATGGTAACCATGGTGATGTGGCATGATTAGCAGAGGGTTACTGTAGCTTAACTATCTGGGTGTCACAATTCTCCTGCACTACAAGAAATCTCGTCCTGAGATTTAAGGGGAAAGTAAGGGGGAAGGGATTTGGTTACGGAATTCTAATGAGTCTTCTTGGTCCTGGTTGCTCTTCTCAAAGAGGTCGATCCATTACATTGGTTTCTTCATTTCTCTACATCAGGTCATCATGATGAAGTCGTCATCTTTTCTTCGGAGTGTTCATCGTACATACGAAGGACAAGGGGTAACTCCGGAAGAACGGACCTTTGCAAGGTTGGCTATCTGGTTGATAACATCAGGGGAGGTTGTGGAAAGTAATTCTCGAATTGAAACTTAAGAAAATATCGAGAGCAAAATAAGAAGGTACCATGAGAAGTTTTGAACGGGTAGGCAATCGTTCGATGCCATATCAGAAGGTGAAAGATTTTTAGAGCATCGAAATAAGTATTGCGACTAAAACTAGAATAGATCATATCAAGGAAGGTGGCTCGTGAATTACCTACGAAGCCAAGTGTGAGGAATAATTTCGGTAATTGGGATGTACATGAGAGTTAGGTTTCGATCCTGTGGAATTGTGGATTATGGGCCCACCATGTGGGTTAAAAGTAGGAAGGACGCTAACATCTTGCACGGTTATGCTAGTAACACATTTCAGAGGATGGCCTATCAGTTATGTCAGCAACAACGTCAGTACCAAGGGCGAAGGACGAAGAGAACAATTTTCTTGTTCGTTGAACGAGGCGGACCAATAGGGAAAGTTCTCTTCCATCGGTGGTTACCGGAATGTAATAAACAATGGTAACAGGGTCTTACTGACAGAATTGTACTCCAAGGTGTTTACATAAGCAGAAGAATATTACTGCTTAGATCATATAGATCACAAGAAAGGCTAAACAAAAAAAATGGAAAGGAAAAGGTGATCATCAGATTAAACAGAACAATGAAAAGGAAAATGTGGTTAAACACATATTTCAGGGATATATCCTTCCCAAGGACAAGCAGAACATGATATCCATGGCAGGATATAATGTAGAAAACCCTTTAGGTAAGGGGAGAGAAATTTCATGACATTACCCATACAACGGTGTTTGGATAATTGAGCAAGAAACATTTAGCATTGGGCTTCAACTGTTCTTGTTGAAAATCGCAGTACCACAGACATGCTTCGAGATAGCATTGACATGGTCTTAAAGCAAAGGTAGTACTTTGGTTACACGTAGGATTTATCAGGAACAACCAGTAGAATAACTCGTACGATTTCCTTATGGAAGAATGGTTAACCTGGCTAAAAAGGAAACTATAACAATAGGTCCTCTGGCCAGGTGTGCTAGGCATGACATCACCTTACCGGGTCATATAAGGACCAATGTTAATACTCTTGAAAAATGTTCCAATCATCATATTTGACCGAGTTTTCAGATCTGATTAGGGTCAGGATACCTCAGATTCAGGATGAGAAGAAAAGGTGCGACAACTTGATGAGAAGACATTATAAGATTCTCGGGAAATGAACCATGGAAGCGAGTTCCGAAACAAGAGTCCATCAGTAAACCAAGGAGAGGATGAGGAGGTGGCTGATGGACTCAGCGACAATTCAACGAGATTTCCAAAAGAAGGATTTCCACAATTATGTTAACAAGGAGATAACATTTGTCAGATCAAATGATATAATGAGGTATGCTCAGGAAACCATACTCGCTTAAACATCGGTTGACAGGTGTGCCCGAAATATGCGCATAGGTAGCCGGATCATTTGTCAGAATGGTGATCTAATAACCGATTGGCTAAGAATGAACTGTCGATCATTAACTTTTAAGCAATAGGGTTGCTCGAAGTGCAGAATCCAAACAGCACCATTCACTTGTTGGTACCCCGGTTAGAATCAACACGGGGACCAAGAAAGAATGATGATGGGGAGAAGTATCACTATACCAAGAATTCTTAAGAGCTGGAGCAATCCTCACAACATTCTTTACATAGAAGACAGTAATACTACAATATAGAACATTAACTAAGCTAGATAGCAAGGAAATCAAGATACACCACAAAACATGAACAAGTTTGTGTTGGGGGAAGGCAAGAGTGTTGTCGAGGATAACACAATTCATCTAGGGGCAAGGACGGTATTTCCCGTCATGAATTCGATTGCTATCATAGAAGAGCTCAAAATGTTGACGATGATCACGACCCAGTTGTCGGGAATGATGAAGCGAAAGGTTATTGGAACCACGGGTATGTCACAAACTCGGAATTCAGCTTGTTGAAGGCAAAATGATATGACGAGGAAAGTCGATGTAAGCTTAGCTCATCGTCGAAAATTGTGCTCCTGAAAGAAGGACCAGGTAGCACAGTTAAAATTAGCACGGTAATGATGTAGCCAATCAGGTTAGGAAGGACATGATGGAGTATTAAACTTCTCAACAACAAAATACTGGAAGTACTGAATCACAATGTTGATTTGATTCACAAATTGGTGTTCTCGGTTGATGACACCCAGAACCCAGGAAATTTGGATTCGGTGAGAAATAACATTTGATGAA
The DNA here is from genome assembly GCA_021605145.1 of Aegilops bicornis. Taxonomy (NCBI): domain Eukaryota; kingdom Viridiplantae; phylum Streptophyta; class Magnoliopsida; order Poales; family Poaceae; genus Aegilops; species Aegilops bicornis. Next base: position 361,436,151 of record CM038674.1, on the reverse strand, counting down.
GAACCCATAAGAAATTACACAGTTCCATGATATTCTCAAGATATGAGGGTGTAATACTCGACGGTAGATAAAAGTAAAGGTTGTACTGGTGTATTGATCCACAGAAGACAAGTGCTTAAACTTGCTCAAGAAATGGGATCAGAGAAGAACATATGGTCGGAACCACGATTGCCAAGCATCAAGTCACCGATACCGAAGGATATTATATCAAGGAAATAGTTATTACAAGAAGCTTCCATGATAGGATCTACATCGTGTCCATGGGCATGAACACGAAGGTTCAAGGTCGACTCCCACTTCTTCAATGCATAACCTTCCATTCACCTCTCGTATTTCAAAAATGATATTAGTTGCTGAAAGTTTTACCTGGCGCAATACCAGATACGTATGACCCATGAAATCTTTTGGGTTCACAAAGATTAGGGAAGGCGTTGGTTCAATCCATCGGGGCATTTTAGGAGCATATACCACAAACTTTGGAGTAAATCATATAAGCTCAAAAGTAGATCATGGTTAACAAAACAGAGGATACAATTTACCAAAGGCATTATATACCCATGGAAAGGCTCACAAGGTCATTGAATATGAAGGACACTGTCAGCTAATAACCAACAAGGGCTCTTAGGGTCTACAACGGAGCTGATGCGAGTATCGATACTCTATCAAAGGAAGAAGGAATGAAAGGGCATCAGATTATATAAACAACTAACTAATCCAAAGCTCAAAGGCAAAGTAATTATCATTTCCAAATCAAGGGATCAGAAGCCAACGCTCTCATTAAGAATGGATAAGTTGAACAGACTTAGGGGTACAATCGACAACAATTTGATTGGTCGATAAACAGCTCATGTTTAAAATGATGTATGAGCCGGAAGGATGAATCCTAGGATCTGATTGAGGATTGCGAGCATTTGCAACATTTTGAATAAACGGACTCAAAATGATAATGTCAAGGGATGCCAATAAGATTATGAGACTTATGGGATTAACCATAATGCAAGCAAGCAAGAATTTCAAGAGCAATAGGCTGCTCGGGATTTTCGGCAGTTCAAATAGTATTTCAAAGACTATTTTGAATTACTTGAATCAACTAGGGATGAGCGGATACTCGATAAGTGCGAGAAATTATTCGTAGGGGTACTCATGTGGCAAAGAAATGCAAGGCAGTAGGCACAAACTATTCTCGGGGTATCTTGTAATAACAAGATTGACTGGGAATAAAAGTAAGAATGACAGGTGTAAGTGTTTATCCATAGGGATATTTCGGTGGTAGATAATTGCAAAAGCAACGGGCACAAGGTATTGACAGAATATTGGAGAGTATCTTCGAAATTTTCTGGTGCGGCCGGCGATCATCTAGACAGAAGGGGCTCTCTGGGAGAAAGTATTTTCGAGAACCTAAAGTTAGATGTTAGTATATTCATTGAACCAGAATAGGAGAGAGATCAGAGTCCCAGAGTATAGGTCGAGGAATAAAAAGATCCTAATACCACCCAGTGGCGACGTGGGCCTGTAAGCCACACAACCATGTTAGTAAAACAGTTTTCACTGACTAGACTCAACTTCGGCCAAGGAGTTTGGAAGGGGGATTCATACAGGCAGTCGACTCTGATACCAACTTGTGACGCCCCCGATTCAATCGTACACTAATCATACACGCAAACGTGTATGATCAAGATCAGGGACTCACGGGAATATATCACAACACAACTCTAAAAAGAAAATAAGTCATACAAGCATCATAATACAAGCCAGGGGCCTCGAGGGCTCGAATACAAGTGCTCGATCATAGATGAGTCAGCGGAAGCAACAATATCTGAGTACATACATAAGTTAAAAAGTTGCCATAAGATGGCTAGCACAAACTGGGATACGGATCGAAAGAGGCGCAGGCCTCCTGCCTGGATCCTCCTAAACTACTCCTGGTCGTCGGCGGTGGCCTGCGCGTAGAAGTAGGCACCCTCAATGCAGTAAGAGTCGTCGAAGGTGGCGTCTGGCTCCTGGGCTCCAGCATCTGGTTATATAAACCAGGTATAGAAAGGGTGAAAAGGGGGAGCAAAGCAACCGTGAGTACTCATCCAAAGTACTTGCAAGCAAGGATCTACACTACATATGCATTGGTATCAATGAAATGGGTAGTATTGGTGGACTGAATTGCAGAATGCCAGAATAAGAGGGGGGATAGCTAGTCCTATCGAAGACTATGCTTCTGGCAGCCTCCATCTTGAAGCATATAGAAGAGAGTAGATGGTAAGTTCACCAAGTAACATCGTATAGCATAATCCTACCCGGCGATCCTCTCCTCGTCGCCCTGTGAAAGAGTGCTCAATGGGTTGTATCTGGCACTTGGAAGGGTGTATTTTATTAAGTATCTGGTCCTAGTTGTCATAAGGTCGAGGTACAACTCCGGGTCGTCCTTTTACCGAGGGACATGACTATTCGAATAGATAAAATTCCGTGCAGGGGTGCACCACATAACCCAACATGCTCGATCCCTCTGGCCGGACACACTTTCCTGGGTCATGCCCGGCCTCGGAAGATCAACACGTCGCAGCCCCACCTAGACTCAACATAGAGGTCAGCACGCCGGTCTAAATCCTAAGCATGCAGGGGTCTGGGCCCATCGCCCATTGCACTCCTGCATGTTGCGTGGGCGGGCAGAAGCAGACCTAGGCCCCTTACTACAAGCGCATGCTTACGGTCCAATCCGGCGCGCGCCGCTCAACCGCTAACGTCAAAAAGAGCTTCGGCTAATACCATAAGGTCAAGTGCCCATAACTATTCCCGCGTAGGTGGTTAGTGCGTATAGGCCAGTGGCTAGAATCAGATCAAATACCAAGAGCTCGTTAGGCGTGTTATGTTGAAGTAACCGCGGACACCGACGAAGGGCCAGGCCCACCTCTCACCTAGGTGGTCTCAACCTTCCCTATTGCTCCACCACAAAGTAACAGTCGGGGGCCGTCGGGAACCTAGGCCCACCACTACCAGGATGGAACCACCCGTCCTTTTAGCCCCCACATCGGAATCACTTGTGGGTACTCTATGAGCCGACTTGACTTTAGTCACCACATGTATCATATAATATGTATGTAAGTATATATACCCGTGATGACCTCCCGAGTGATCACAGCCCGGTAGTATAGCATGGCAGACAAACAAGAATGTAGGGCCACTGATGGAGTACTAGCAACCTATACTAAGCATTAGGGTAGCAGGTAAAGGTATCAACAATTGTAGCAACAATGACAGGCTATAAAGCAGAATAGGATTAACCAAAAGCAACATGCTACACTACTCTAATGCAAGCAGTAGAGAGAAGGAATAGGCGATATCGGGTTGATCAAGGGGGACGGGGCTTGCCTAGTTGCTCTGGCAAGAAGGAGGGGTCATCGTCGATGTAGTCGATCACAGGGGTAACAACGGCGGTCTCGAGATCTATCGAAAAGAAGTAACAGAGGGGGAACACAAATAAATAATAGAGCAATCAAAGCAACACAAAGCATAACATGGCAATACGCAGTGCTAAGGGTGACCTAACGCACTAGTAGGCGATACCGATGAAGGGGGGAAACATCCGGGGAAGTATTCTCAGTGTTTAGCATTTTCGGACTTTCGGTGCAACAGACCCCGGGTATGTTGCCCAACTGTGCACATGCAAAAGTCAAGATTGAAGCACCAGCTCACGATAGGGATTGAAGAACCAACATGCAGCTTGGAGAGATCGAGACTGAGACAAAGGAACATGATATCGGCAAGAGAAGGGCCTCCCTCGCCGGGCAGGCGAGCCCGTCAAGGGGCTAGGCCACCACCAGAAGAAAGCAACCAAGACCCCCGACAGCGTCTGCCGGGGCTTGTGGGGCCTGAACCACCCCGCCAACCATGCAAGTACGACCCACGTCGTCAATTAGTGCGGTCTCAAGCCACAAGGTGATTAAGTGGCAGCATTTGCCACATGGCAGCCATCTCCTATAGAAGAAACCCATAGGTGACACCCGTCCAGTGACGTGTCAAGAGAATAGGTGCGGAGCTGGCGAGATAAGCCCGGCAGGCCTTGCCGGGAAGCTAGTGATGTGACACTGAGCGGTGCATTTAATGCACCCTGTCAGCCCGCAAAGTTCGGTATGAGAGCACTGTTTAGTATCATATCAGTGGGTAATGACCATTTTGCCACTGTGGTGACCCGTTAGTCTATAAAAGGAGGCCCATGGCAATCGTAGGAGGGGGTTAGAGGTTTGGAAACTTGACAAAGCCCAAGCCACCATACGCTTGTGGTCACCGTAGCCCTGAGGCAGGCCTTGCCGGGCAAGTGTACCATGCACCACCACGTTCATTTCCACCATCAATCCACCAAAGCAGGAGTAGGGTCTTACGCCTCGCGGCGGCCTGAACCTGGGTAAATTGCTTGTGTGCTCTCTGTCGTGCTGCTGCGCTTTGGTCTGCTCTTTGTGCAATACGACATCACCCGCCGAACCAGCAAGGGGCCACTCGGTCCCATAGGTGGCCGCAGATATCCTGCGATATCTTTGGCGTGCCAGGTAGGGGGCTTGCTTGTGCGAACCTAAAAGTGTGCGCAGCGCGTCATCTTCGCCGCCATCTTCGTCATTGATGACGCCATCGACCATAGCACCCAAGAAGAAGTCCGGCCCTTCGGCCCAGCCATCTACCTCAAAGGCTCCGCCGCTTGCGACTTCGGCTGCCGTGAGGGATGGGGGGACAAGTGAGGACGTGAGCGCTGCTGGGGGCGCGGCAGGAGCAAGTGGCGCCATCGCCACTCCCCCTGTGGCTGACACAGGTGCTGAAGGCGTCGGAGGAGAACATCTTCAGCAGCGTCTCGACGGTCAAGCTCCGCAAGGTATGGACGGGAGGGTGACACTGCTTACATCCCCTCCTCCCACTGACGGGCGCAGCCACAGCAACGGCGCTCGGTCCGGGATGAGCCACCGTCCTCTGGCCATCCCTGCCACGGGGACGGTCACAACATGTGTGTCTCCTCCCGAGCGCGCCGACCCAACCACTGCACCCGACGGAGCCGTGGACACTCAAGCACGATCATCGCGCCACCCCGCTGCCCAGGTGGCCGCCCCACCGCAGCTCGGGCGCGCCACCGTCGCTACCGCCGCGGGCACTGTCTGGAGCCAGGCGACGGTGTGGTCGGTATCATCAACTTACATGCCAAGCGCAGCCACAGAGGCTATGACGCGGGCCCCGCTGCTACTAAGGTTCCTGCCAGCAGCTGAACAAATGGATGAATGGTGTGCCACCATCCAGAGTCTGCTCGGTTTCGCTGCGGCTGGAGGCTCGCATCGCGCTAGCCCGCCACGACCTCCCCATGTGATGATGACTGCCCGTACTGCTGGTCGAACGGAGGGGCCTGTCCCCACCGTGCAGTCCCCACCATGGCAGCAGGCGTGGGCGCAGCAAGATCAAGATCACGAGGATGCCGTGATGGCCTCTTCCGACCCTCGAGCATGTTCGGGCCAACGGCGAACTCGGAGGATAGGCGGCGGGGAGACGCACGCGTCGTCATGGGACGGCCTCTCGACAACCCCCGCCAGACCGACGGGTGCGGCGGCCTCAACGTTGACGAGCCTGCGTTCGGTGTTGGCGGGTGCCTACGTTTCGAGGTCCGCTGCCCTGCCTTTACATGCGAGCTGCGGCAAGTCCGTTGGCCGTCTGTCCGCACGTACAAGCCAGAGATACCCGATAAGTACGACGGGAGGCTAAACCCGACAGAGTTCCTGAGCATCTACACCATCGCTGTTCAGGCTTCCGGGGGAAGAGACTAGAAGGTGTTCGCCAACTACTTCCCGTTGGCTCTCAAGTCCAACGTGAGATCTTGGCTCATGCACCTGCCAGGGAACTCCATTTCATCATGGGAAGACCTGTGCCACGAGTTCCTCGGTGCCTTCACCGGTGGCCACCAGGAGCCCGGCAGGCCCAGCGACCTGCAGCTTCTCCAGTAGAAAGGAGAAACTCTCTGTAAGTATTTACAAAGATTCAGTAAAGTCCATACGAATATTCCGAATATATATCATGCATCTGTTATAACAGCCTTGCAGTCCAATGTGCGCAACCATCGCATTTGTTCTAAGATGAATGTGCGGGTGCCCAAGACTGTGAAGGAGTTGTACACACTAGTGGATAAGTGTGCTCGGATGGAGGAAGAAAGGAAGTTGCCCGGGGAGGAGGATTGCATCAATGTTGATTCAGAGGAAGAAGATGAATCAACCAGTTAAAGAAAGGGCAAGAAGCGCAACAAGAAGCCAAGAGTAAGACAGTGATGACTGTGCAAGGTTCCGGCACGCCTAGTACTGGCAAGAAGGCCAAGGTTGAGGCCCCCGGCAAGGAAGTTGTCGCGTGCGCTGCCTGCCGGGAAGCCGCTACCGCGGAAAAAGCCGGGAAAGGTGATGGCCCGTACTGCAAGATCCACTAAACAAAGGGCCACGACCTCCATGAATGTTATCAAGTTGAGCAGCTTGTCAAGAGACAGAGAGCAGAGTATGATAAGCATGATAAGGAGAAAGGTCAGAATGCTGCTGGCGGAAAGGGCCGAGGCGGTGAAGCAAACCGTCCAGGCATAACCTTTCAGAACCAAGGAAAACCCGCCAGGGGCCCAGAGAAGGAAACCTGTGATGCTTTGAGTGATGGAGGGAATGAAGAGGATACCAGTGAGCAGGAATTTCAGAGGGCCACTCCGTATGTATTGATTGGGGTGCGTCCTTGCACTCCTCCCATCGTCAGCTCAAGCGATGGGCATGAGAGGTCAATGCTGTGGAGCCAGCGCCAGAGGCCCGGAAGCCACTTAAATGGTCCCGCGCGCCCATCGTCTTCGATGAGGAGGACCACCCTTTCTGCACCACCGCGGTATGGTGTTTGCTGTTGTTGGTCTGCACAACAATTTGCAACCTCAAGAATGTTAGTAGATGGCGGGGCCGGGTTGAATCTGATTTCCTCGACAGTTATTAACAAGATTTAGATAGGAAAGGAAGGGCTGGAGGTTACCGGCATGTTTCAAGGAGTCAATCCCGGCATGAGCCGTCCCAAGGGAAAGATTACATTGCCAGTGACGTTTGGGGGAGAGCTAAACTATATGACTGAGAAAATTGTGTTTGATGTGGTTGAGCTCCCCCTGTCGTATAATGGGATTCTGGGACGACCGGCCTTGGCCAAGTTCAACAACAAGAGATCCAAGGTTACAACACCCGAAGTGAAGAAGGTCCCGACAGGGTTGCCTGGTGTTGATGGTACTTTCACCATCAGCGCCACCCTTGACGACGAATAGGAAAGTGTGCTCATTGCCTTCCTGCGGGCGAATATCGATGTGTTTGCCTGGCAACCACCTAATATCCCCGGTGTTCTCGGGGAGGTATGGAGCACCACCTTGCTGTCTGCCCACATGCCCGACCCGTCAAGCAGAAAGTTAGGAAGCAAGCCTTGGAGCAGCAGCAATTCATTGCCGAGGAAATCAAGAAGTTAGAGGAAACTAGATTGATCAGAGGAGTACTGCACCCTACATGGTTGGCCAACCCAGTGGTAGTTCGGAAGGAGAATGGGAAAGGCTGCACATTGAATTCACAGATCTCAATAAGGCTTGCCCAAAGGACCCATTCCCCTTATCGCGCATTGATCAGATTGTGGATTCTACTACAGGGTGCGATCTGCTCTCCTTTTGGATGCTTACTCCGGATATCACCATATCTTCATGTCCAAAGAAGATGAGGAGAAAACATCATTCATCACTCCATGTGGTACATACTATTTTTTCTGCATGCCTTTCGGATTGAAGAGTGTCGGGTCTACTTTTGCAAGAGCAGTCCAGATTGGTTTTGAGCCACAACTACACAGAAACGTAGAAGCCTATATGGATGACATTGTGGTCAAGACCAAGGATAAGGCGACCCTTATCCAGGATTTGGAAGAGACATTCACTAATTTGCGCAAGATCAACCTGAAGCTTAAATCGGAAAAGTGCGTATTCGGTGTTCCCTACGGCAAGCTACTTGGATTCTTCATGTCCCACCGGGGATTGAATCCAACCCCGACAAGATCAAGGCCATTGAGCAAATCCAAGCGCCAAGGACAGTTGAGGATGTGAGGCGCTTGACGGGATGCGTTGCCGCGCTAGGCATATTCATTTCCAAGTCTGCCTAGCGTGGCCTGCCGTTCTTCAAAATTTTGAAGAAGGCAGGGCCTATGAAGTGGACCCTGGAAGCAGATACAGCCTTGCAAAGAGTTGAAGGCTTACCTATCAACTGTGCCTACCTTAGTTGCAGCCAAACCTCAAGAGTAGTTACTGCTTTACTTGGCAGCAACCAACCAAGTGGTCAGTGCAACATTGGTAGCACAACGAGAAGTGAATGAAGCAGAGAGTAGCCAGACCACGGCAGAGTCAGAAGAGGATTAGAAGAGTAGTAAGCACGACAATGAGTGCAACCCCAAGGACGCGACAAGGAAGAATGTGGTGCGACGCCCAGTGTACTTCGTCAGCTCCTTGTTGCAAGCGGCTAGATCAAGGTACTCTGGTGTGCAAAAGTTGATCTTTCGCCTCGTCATGGCCTCAAGGAAACTGCGCCACTACTTCCAATCCCATGAGATCACGGTTGTTACTCGTTTTCTGTTGCAGAGGATACTCTGGAACCGTGAGGCTACTGGCAGAATAGTGGAGTGGACTTTGGAGTTATCCAACTTTGGTTTGAAGTTTGAGAGCACTTCAACCATTCAAAGCAGGGCACTGGCAGATTTTATTGCAGAATGGACGCCAACCCCTAATGAGGAAGAGGGTGCCGGCAGGATATCCTACCGGGGAAAACTCATTTATTCTATTAAAGAGGCACTTTGCCTCTACATGGACATACATATGCATGAGTTCCCGACAAGATTCATCTTTTTCATTCATATGCAGTTACAAGTACAAGCATTACAGAATACAAAGATGGACTCGAGAGATTACATTATTTGAATTAAAATTTGGCGATTGCCTACAGATTTAGGATTGAAAAAAGATAAGTGCCTCGTGATCCCCTCCTTTTGTTTCCCCTCCTTCAGGCACTACGGAGGAAGGATGAAAAGACGAGAAAAGGGGCAACCAAGCAGGAGCCCACCCTGATCCCGTGAGGGCCCGTCAAGCACAGCCGGACAAGACCGGGAGTGGCGAGGCTGCGAAGGAGGAGTGCGGGAGACGGGGCGACGCCTTCTAGTCGCCAGCTCCAGAGCTGACAAGAAGCCCCAGCTTGAGTGCCGGTGGAGTCACCCACCAAAGCTCAGCCGGAAGACTGCTGGAGGTGAGGAGAAGGCGCAAAAAGAACATCCCTCCCCGACTACCACCCGAAGAGGCTGGTGATGACGGTGCCGAGGAGGGAGGGGAAGAGCGGAAAGATGAGGTGGCAGGTCGACAGTCGGAGACGAAGGCATTGATACGTCCATTTTGCATCATGCTTTTATATCAACATTGATTGCATTATGGGTTGTTATTACACGTTATGTCACAATATTTATGCCTATTCTCTCTTATTTTACAAGGTTTACATGAAGAGGGAGAATGCCGGCAGCTGGGATTCTAGGCTGGAAAAGGAGCAAATATTAGAGACCTATTCTGCACAGCTCCAAAAGTCCTAAAACTTCACGGAAGTCATTTTTGGAATTAATAAAAAATATTGAGCGAAGAAACTACCAGAGGGGGGCCACACCTTCGCCATGAGGGTGGGAGGCGCGCCCCCTGCCTCGTGGGCCCCCTGGCAGGCTTCCGGTGCCCATCTTCTGCTATATGAAGTCTTTCGTCCGAAGAAAAATAATAAGCAAGCTTTCGGGAAGAATCTCCGCCGCCACGAGGCGGAACCTTGGTGGAACCAATCTAGGGCTCCGGCGGAGTTGTTCTGCCGGGGAAACTTCCTCCGGAGGGGAAATCATCGCCATCATCAGCACCAACGATCCTCTCATCGGGAGGGGGTCAATCTCCGTCAACATCTTCACCAGCACCATCTCCTCTCAAACCCTAGTTCATCTCTTGTATCCAATCTTTGTCCGAAAGCCTCAGATTGATACTTGTGGGTTACTAGTAGTTATGATTTCTCCTTGCAGTTGATGCTAGTTGGTTTATTTGGTGGAAGATCATATGTTCAGATCCATTATGCATATTAATACCCCTCTGATTATGAACATGAATATGCTTTGTGATTAGTTATGTTTGTTCCTGAGGACATGGGAGAAGTCTTGCTATTAGTAGTCATGTGAATTTGGCATCTGTTCGATATTTTGATGAGATGTATGTTGTCTTTCCTCTAATGGTTTCATGTGAACATTGACTACATGACAATTCACCATTATTCGGGCCTAGAGGAAGGCATTGGGAAGTAATAAGTAGATGATGGGTTGCTAGAGTGACAGAAGCTTAAACCCTAGTTTATGAGTTGGTTCGTAGGGGGCTGATTTGGATCCATATGTTTCATGCTATGGTTAGGTTTACCTTAATACTTCTCTTGTAGTTGCGGATGCTTGCAATAGGGGTTAATCATAAGTGGGATGCTTGTCCAAGTAAGGACAACACCCAAGCACCGGTCCACCCACATACCAAATTATCAAAGTAATGAACGCGAATCATATGAGCATGATGAAAGCTAGCTTGACGATAATTCCCATGTGTCCTCGGGAGCGCTTTTCTCTATATAAGAGTTTGTCCAGGCTTGTCCTTTGCTACAAAAGGATTGGGCCATTTGTAGTTGGACCTGAGTTTTGACCTTTTAGCGACCCATTTAAGTGTTGGGCGAATTCCCGGCCCTGTGTGCCTTTCAGCCTATTAACGGACCATAAATGAGTTGGGACATTTGTAGTCGGGCCTGAGTTATGGCCTTTTAACGGCCCATGCCCTTCATGGTCCAATACCAGCTCGGTTTCTCTTTCGGCCTGGTAAAGGCCCACAACACAGTTGGGCCATTTACAATACGACCTGACTTTCGGCCTCTTAGCGGCCCATGCTCTTCATGGTCCAAAGACAAGCCCGCTGTCTCTTTTGGCCTGCTAAAGGCCCACAGTATAGTTGGGCCATATGTAGCCCGAACTTAGTAACGGCCTGTTAACGGCCCATGAAATCAATTGGGCCCACCTGTTGCCCGCTTTGATGTTAGCCTGTTAATGACCCGGGAGTTAAGAGGGCCGACCACTAACTTTCAGCCTGGTAACGGCCAATTAACTTAATGGGCCCACTAAAGTTCGTACATGTCTTTTAGGCGAAATTAGATAATTTGAGCCCATTACGACGAGCAATTATGCACAGGACCAAAACCGATCAAGCAAAGGTACGGCATACATGGAAAAACGTTGCACATCCAGCATATATTACAGGAAATTACATCCACTGGGCAATCAAAGATTGATGCCAGTGCAAATAAATGAACAGGACCTAACGATCTACAACGTCACAATTTGCAACCTCAGCACGGATGACGCCCATAAGCATGTGGGCAAGTTCTTGCTGCTTTGCTACACTGTCTCTGAAAACATTGATCAGTTGTTGTGTCGCACGACTCTGCACCTCTGATTCCTCCACCATTTCCATCATTCCTTCAGGCGTTAATTGGTTCACAAACATACATTTTTACCGTTGCATTTGAGATGAGGATCTTTGAACAGATTCAGATGGCGATTTTGGCAGGCTTGTATTATTGATAGTGGAGAGTGTCTCGACAACTGCATCATTACATAAATTAGGAGGGGAACCAAACAGATTAATCATGAGTTATTGGCATATTACCTGGCCTAGATTTATTGGAAAGAAACAATGGGGTTGCCTTTTGCTTTTGAGTTTGTCTTCTTATCTTCAGCTTTCGCACCAAATTAAGACACTAGCATTGCTATCATTGGCCAAGTCAGATAATAGGAAAGCAACATTGGCACAACAAACGTTTGGGCAACTAGCCAACACCAAATTAACACAATATGGCACAGCTATCATCAGCCAGGTAAGGTAATACGAAAGCAACATTGACACAATGAATGAATGGGCAACCAGAGCAACACTAAAATTCAGTAATGTGCATGATATGAGATAGTACACTCATGCAGCTCAAAGATGCAAAACTACTGTGTAGTTTTTTTACAAAAGTCAACATTGGCGCCTTTAACATTTTGCTACAACTAATTTTAGATCAGACAAAGGTTGGATTCACGCCGATTAACAAAATACATGCTGATGTAAAAATATAGTGATATACAACATGTACTTACATCATCATTGGAGCACAGAGAATTCCCGCAAGATATTTTCCTCAAATACAATCCCAATGAAGGAAGTCTTCTATCATTTAACCTTATTTTCTAAAAGAGAGATGGGTAAGAAACATGTAGAAAATATGATCAGAATGCTATAAAATTTCATCATGCGAGGATACGCACACGCTTCTTAGAATGGAGTTGGCATTCTTTTGCTGGACTTGAGCGGACTAGTTCTTTGGCCACCGGAATCTGCTTATTATCAGTGGGAGTTGGGTTTCTCTGTGCTGGAGCAGTATCTATGAAAAATGGAGTTGGTTTATTATCTCTCGGCGCTTTGGATCTTTTGCAAAGACCTGGTTTGTAACCCTTCAGATTCTAACATAGCCGTCTTCCCCTTGCATGCCTTATATAAAGAATGGTGATTCAATTATAAAACATGCTACAACAGAGATGGAATAGGTACTGAAGAATAGAAAGGCATGACATATTGATATGTATTCCCTCCATCCGGAAATAAATGGATGGGTCTAGGCGTATTTCAGTTCTAGATACATCCAGTTTTATCCATTTCTGCGACATGTAATCCGGACGGAGGGAGTATGATGTAAGAGCTAGGGATACGACAGACAACACCGTAAAAAACACTGAAACCCCACCGCAGAACCAAAGTAATCAAACCCAGCGATATGAGATAGTACACTCATGCAGCTCGTAATGCAAAACTACTGTGCAGTTTTCCTTACAAAAATCAACATTGTGGCCTTTAATCATACATTTTTCTACAACTAAATTTAGATCAGATAAAGGTTGGATTCACGCCGATTAACCATGCTGATGTAAAAATATAGTGATATACAATAGGTACTTACATCTGCATTGGAGTACAGAGAATTCCTGCAAGAATCTTTTCTCACGGACGATACCTGTGCAGAAATTCTTCTATCTATTAAGCTTATTTTCTAAAAGAGAGATGGGTAAGAAACATGTAGAAAATATGATCAGCATGCTATAAAATTTCATGATGCAAGGATACGCACACGCTTCTTAGAATGGAGTTGACATATTTTTGCCGGACTGGAGCGGACTAGTTCTTTGGCCCTTTGGAATCGCTTAGTATCGTGAGGAGTTGGGTTTCTCTGTGCTGGAGCAAGATCTATAAAAACCGGAGTTGGTTTATTATCTCCGGGCGTTTGGATCTTTGCAAAGACCTGGTTTGTAACCCTTGATTCTAACATAGTCGTCTTCCCCTTGCATGCCTTGTATAGAAGAATGGTGCTTCAATTATAAAACATGCTATAGCAGAGAGATGGAATAGGTACTGAAGAATAGAAAGGCATGACATATGGACATGTATTCCCTCCATCCGGAAAAAAAAAGGATGGGTCTAGGCGTATTTCAGTTCTAGATACATCCTTTTTTATCCATTTCAGCAACATGTAATCCAGACGGAGGGAGTATGGTTTAAGAGATAGGGATACGACAGGACAACACAGTAAAAAACACTAGTTGAATAAAACCGTATGCTAGCGGAATACGTACAGAAATAACTAAGGCAACATACACGTGTATGATTGGGAAACTAAGATGGCATTGCAACAGAACACTAGAACAACACTTCAATGTAAAAAACATGGTATGGTAGATGATGAAGTACATCTTGATGAATAACAATGCATAAGATATTCAAGCATGATGTCCAAATTAAGCAGATGGCATTGCGATAGAGTAGAATGACAGTACTTGAATTTGAAAACATCTTATCATGAATGGAATATGTACTAAAAAACATGAAGGCATGACATATTTACATGCATGATTAGCATGCTAAGCACATGGCATTGCAACAGAGTAGATACACTCCATGACATTATATGCATGTTGTACCCATATCACGGGCCAAGTTAGAGCAAGGACCTTGTGGGGTGAAGAGGAGTCAACATCTTTCTGCAAGTCTTTTGAAGAACTGCCTTTACATGTTCCATCATATTGGGTATCATTGACATCAAGTTTATTGGCCTTTACATTGCTCCGTGAGGTTCTTGTGGATATATCAGTGTGTGCAATTATATCTGACACGCATGGAAGACAACTAGTAGTTAGATTTATGTAATGAGTGCCTGTAGGAGACGACATAAATAGTAGGACTCGGGTTAACTAGCAGCAACAGGTCTCAAAAACTAAAGGGAGAACATAGATGAAAGCAACAGAATATGTATCGTTTGTACTCGAGATTAACTAGATGGCACACAAAAGGATTAAAGAACAACATAGGTAATACTAGAAGTGGTAGAATACTATAATCTCCAGCCTGTGGGATAGCATTGGCTGATGGATCATAACTATGGAACATCGTTACCTAAAGAACAAGTATCTTAGCTGAACTATGGAACAACGTTAACTCCTGAACAAGACCCGTAAGAGATCAGCATGAATATACAAAGTGAAATGTGATAATCTATTTTCCATGCTTAGATGAATAACAAAGCCATAAATGTTGCACACAAGTAAGATGAGGGTACAACCTATCCGCTGCCATCCATAGGAGTGAGCATCATGTGCTGACTTGTCGATGGCCCTGCAGTTGTTGTGGCTGTCCATGTCGGGCACGCACATTCGATGCAGGGAACTGTTGAGTGGGGACTATAGCTTCCTTCTGGTGTATGCTTCCCTTGTTGGAGCAGCTGCGGTGAGTCGGAAGACGGTGTGGCTGAAGATGCAGATAAGCATATTGTTGAGAACGACACATCTCTTTGATCTGAAGAAATACACTAAGAGATCAACAACAAGGTACGGGAGTGGTCACACGTCAGTTGACTGAGACTAAATTGGGGTCACACGATTTATATTATTTTGCTACTATCCGATCTACACCGGATGGCTTGATGGCCGTCTTGTGCCTCCCGGCTGACACTGTTAGGAATCTTCCCCGAAGAGCCAACGACCAACGGCAGAGCAGCTTGCCTCCGCCGTCCGTGGCCCTGGCCAAAACCCCGCTCCCCGCCCCACCGCACTGCCGTGGTTGCGCCCCCCCCCCCCCCCGGGCCAATCCACAAAGACTCCCCGTCATCCAGATTGGGCGGCGGCAGTACCTTCAACCCATGTAACTCTAAGATAGCCATCTAAGTGTTGCTTCTGTGGCGAACTTGCGGCCCCGCACTGTGGCACCCCTATCCGCATGGAGCAGGGGGCCTTCGCACATCAGCCCAGGATAACACCTGATGCACGACAGGTCCACAATACAACATTCCAGGTACAATAATATTCATCAAATACATGTATATAAGATTACATCACTGGTGAATACAATTATCTGGCATAGCCCTAAGGAATTTAAATGACATCGGAAGTCTATTTAAATGACGGCGAAAGTCTTAGTTTGACAGCATAACAACTCTGGCTGGGCTCCAGAACTCACAGGACTGGCAAGGTTACGGCCTAGCACGATGGATCAAGAAGACAATCCAGGCACAAGCTACAAGCTGGCATGACACGGCAGGTCAGTACATTGAATGTACTTGCAAGACAACCAAATACATAGCATCCAAACAAGCAGAAGACAAAGCGAGAACCGAGCGCATGCAACAGCCTATCTTATAACAATTAGTAAACATGGCACGATAAAAATCAACTAAGCCTGAACAAAATCATAGCATCTACTAACATGGCAATAACATGGACTATCAAAACATGCTTATAACATGGTAATAGCAAAACATAGCATATCATCTCAATCATGGCATAATTTAACATATAAATCAAAGCATGGCATGGCATCATGAAACTATGCTGAAAATAAACTATCGATTATATCCAATGCAGACATAGCATGTTAACTTTATGCAATCATCTTCTGTTCTGCCTTGGTTTTTAAATGCAACATATTACTCATGCAACGCAACCAAACTTGTGCAGCGAGTCGCGCAGACTCTCTTACCCACAGGTGGCCTCGCAACCGAACGGTGATATTTCCGGCAATCACAACCATGACCAACACTTGGTCTCCAACACTTACCGGGACCTCGTCTCATGATCATATCAAAACATCGTCATGACTTCTCGCAACTATCTCATAGCCAAGTCACCACATTCTTATTATGACATATTTATTTACCAAGTTAATTATTTCAGGTTTATCCTCCATTTTGACAAAGACCCGATAGTGTGACCTACTACGAACTTGTGCCCATGACCGAGGACGCGGCGATCGATAGATTGAATACACTCTGCAGACGTAGCGCACTGTACCCACACCATGGAACCCATGGCCTCGTCATCCCATTCGGGTGGACCAACGGCATTCCGACGAAACCGACCTACTGCCATGACACTCTCCCGGGCACTCCGACCCACTCCCAACTGGGTTAGTCCTGGGTGGCCCCGTGTCTACCAAAGACACAACGACCACCGTCGTGGCCAAAACGTCCCTCACGAGGACCGGTACCAAAAATTTTAACAACGGGCACACAAGGTTATTTCCTCCTACTTGATCAGGGTAAGCATGCCCATAACCTTCCCTAGTTGGAGGCACCGGCGAGAGGCACGACAATAGATCACATTAAGGCCTTCCCATAAAGGCAAATGTGGATACACTGAAAAAGTTCGATTTGGTGGCACTATGACACGATCCCATCGATGACGGAGGAGGTTTGTTATTATTAAGTCATCTTAAGTCCTTCTACGTCATCATGAACATGAATGCAACCATGAGCATGCAACATACACATGCATGAACAAAATATCAATCTTCTCAAGTGCACAACTATAGCATAAAGAACATGACAATACCAAGTACTAGCATATCAACGGTGCATTACAATCCTCATATCATTTTATAACGATGACATGCAAATAAATTAGAGTAGTGACATGGCATTATCAATAACAACATTCTAATTAGCATGGCAAATGATATCATGAAAACACAAGCATGCATGACAGGCATAATGGAATAACTGCAGACGAAAACGATATGAAACAACTGCAACTACACACACAAGGTACAAGCAAGGTCAACATGCAAGTCCGGGGCTCATGATAAGAGGTTGGCTTGCCTGGGGGTCGACAAATACTCCGGGAAGAAGTGTGAAACGATCGCGGAAAGATTTGCCGGAAACAGTTTTCTCTCGGAGGAGGCTGTTTACGGGCAAGGGCAAAATGGTCATTTTCACTGTCTGGAAATATAATGAAAATGATACCAACCGAAAGATCTCGACGAACAGAGAAAGTGAGCGATGGAATCATCTTATTTGGAGTTTCGGGTAAAAAGATACAGACGTTTAAAGCTCAGGGACTAGTCTATAAAAATACTTCTACAAATAAGTCCCTGGTAGTTTAAACAGAATGTGTCTTTTTCTGAAAATATGTTTTCCAGAGAGGGAAACGTATTCCCGGCCGGAGGAGAGGAAAAATACGCTTTCTGAGATTGAAAGCGCACTTTCCAGAAATGCGCTTTTGCACGGGGAAAACGACTTCACGGCGGGGGTGTCGCCACTTATCCACGCTAGCAGGACCGGTCAACACGGCAGAGGCGGGGCAGGGGGCAGGGTCGCTGCCAGGTGGGGTCAGGGAAAGGCGCGGGGCCTGCCTGGCCTGGCCTTCTTCTTCCTCCCGCGCGGGAGCGAGCGTGGCCGAGGGAGGCGTTCGCCCCGACGGCGCTCGACGGCGACTCCGGCCACGGTGGGGGTCGTGCGACCTACCTAAATGCGCAGGACGGAGAGGCGCATCCCAGGGTGGTGGTTGCTTCCACCGGTGAACTTCGCAGCGGCCGCAGCAGGGCTTGCGGCGGAGCAGGGCTTCGGTCGCTGGTGGCGTCGGGGCTACGGTTTTGGAGAGGAGATGCCGAGGCTACGGGGAGGCTCGCTGGAGCATGGGGCATGCATTGGTGGAGGTGGAACAGCGAGGGGAGCCCGGGGTCACCGGAATTGGGCGAGACCAGAGGCGGCAGCTATGGCGATGGGGAGGGGGCCAAAGAGGGGCTCTGTCGGATGTGGGGTTCCGACAAACCCTTAAGGTTCAAACACTGGGGTGCGCGCAAAGTATTTCCCTCCTACCGATCTACGCTCTTGCTCGCTAGGGTCTTGCGGACGAGCTCGACGAGCTCACAACACAGAGAGACACAGGGTTTATACTGGTTTGGGCCACCGATGTGGTGTAATACCCTACTCCAGTGTGGTGGTGGTGGATTGCCTCTCGGGCTGGCGATGAACAGTGCAAGGGAAGAACAACCTCCTGAGTTTGAGGTGTTCTTGTGCGTATGAACTTGTGGTGTGAGAGTTCGGTCTCTCCGTTTGTTCGGGGACCTGTCCCCTCCTACTGTGGTGGCTAGTCCTATTTATAGAGGCCCTGGTCCTCTTCCCAAATATCGAGCGGGAAGGGAGCCAACAACGGCGGGCAAATTTAAAGGGGGACAGCTAGTACAAGCTATCCTGACAAAAGCGGTCTTCGCCTGCGAAAAGCTCTGGGGTGACGCCATCTTGGGCTCCACGATGACCTCCGCCTTGCCTTCCTCCTGGTCTTGGTCTCGTTGCACCAATATGGCAACCTTTGCCTGATGCCTCGGTACTCTTCATCTGCGCTGGCCTCCTTAGCACCAAAGAGGAAATAAGGACGTTGCGTGCACCGGTGCCCGCCTGGCACCCCCCTGGCACCGTTCGTCATGGCTCACGTCACGAGAGCCTCGTGAGATTTGCCTCGCCTTGATATCTCCGCTCCTCGTGAGCCTGCCTGGCTAGGCCACTCCCGAGGAGGTCTTGCGTCGTCCCTCTCGCGAGGCTTTGACCCTCGCGAGGGTCTTGGGTGCCTTGTTGATGAAGATGGGCCGTACGGCCAGCTGCTTAGCCACGGTGTGGGCCGCAGGCAGGGACGTCTGGGGACCCCCATTCCCAGAACACCGATAGTAGCCCCCGGGCCCAAGGTGCGCTCGGGATTGGCTTCGCGGGGGAGCCAAGGGTCAAGTTCGGAGCACCGCGAGCCCCAAAAGGCTGCGGCCTTGATCGACGCGTGGCTGTTGATTGGACGTGGGCGTCTCCGCTTCCCCGTGCTGCCTCGGTAGTTGCACGACTTGACAAGTCCCTGCGACATGCAAGTAATACCATCATTACCTACGATCGTTGGAGACGCCGGTTGGCCTTCTCTTGCTATAAATGGGGAGGGGGCGGAGCCCCCGTTGCCCATCTCTTCTTCGCCTGCTCGCTTGTCTGCTCCATTGCTCGCAGTGCCATCAGTGGCGCCACGAAAGAAGTTCTCTGCTGCCGAGAAAGGAAAGGCTCCTCGCGAGGGCCCCGGCTCCCCGACGCCCAAGCGCGGCAGCGGCCATCCGTGCAAGCACGCTCCGACCCTCGCCATGGCCCACCGTCGAGGTGGCGCCGCGGTACGCGGTGGGGATTGTCCCTTCCACGGTGGTTCAACTGATGAGGGGAGGCACGCGCTGGTGGCGCGGCCTCCCCGCATCCGCTTCCATTCGGCTGAGGTGTCGCCGGAGTTCGTTGTCTGGTCGGAGAGCCCGGCCGGCAGCTGGCTCCAACTTCCGCGCTTCTTCGCCGGTGAACTGCCGGCCTCTGGTCCGGGCGGGCTCTGGCTGCAGGCGGACGGCTGCTGCAGCAGGGCCTCTTGGGTTGCGGTCGAGACTTCCACCTCGGGCAACATAGCCCTGGCCCGCGGCAGGAAGATGTTCGCCCGCGCGTGCGGCCTGGGCAGGCGGTGCACCCTCCACTTCAGGTACGATGGCGAATCGACCCTTTATGTGAGGGCGTTCAGGGAAGATGGTCGCCGCGCCGGGTGCTGTCCCAAGACGACCGACGGTGAGGAGGTGCTCGGCCTTGGTGATGGTCGCAATGAGGACGAGGGCGAGCCTGCCCTCGGCAGCGACCGTGCCTCCTCCAGCTACGTCGGCTCTTCCTCCGGTGACAGCTCCAACAGCGGTGGTTACGACCAGCCGTCGCGTTGCCACGCCCACTTCGAAGGAGGCAGCGGATCATCCTGTCGTCGCGCCCCCATGAAGCGCGAGGAGGGGTTTGGCTAGGCTCGAGGCGTCGCCAAGGGCCTGCCTCCGCGGATTGCTGCAACGCTGCATTGCTTAGCTTTTTCTTTCTTTCCTGCATCAGAAAACGAAACCAGTATGGGCCCAGAGGTGCGTGTATCAAACTGTGGTTCTTTGGTTAATGCATTGTGCAAGTCGTTCCCATGCCGTGTTGTTATTTTGCGCAAAGATAACTTAACCTGGTTTGTTTAGGAAGCCCTTACCTCACGTGGTGTCCGTGTTGCTCGGAAACTGCAAAAAATTCGTTAGGGGTTGTACCAAAAGAGTTGCCGTCCACCCAAGCCTTGACTAGGTGCCTTGTATCGCGGTACCCGAGGGTATGGATTTAGGAGAGGTGTGCCAGCTTCCAGGCTCGAACGAGGGTGGCTCGCGAGAAGGCAAAGAGAAGAGAAGTGCTCGCGAGGGCACCTGCCCAGCCCCCTCGCGAGGTATGCGAGAGAGAGAACAAGAGCAAACTAGAGCCGAAAAAAGTGGTAAAAGGCTGGGGAACCAAATTGACAATGAGTCACCAAGAGCAACTCTGATTAAGGAAAAGCGAGCCAACTTTGGAAAGCAAATGAAAAGCCGTGTCCGGCACCTAATCTAGTCTTCAAGTATTCTCACCAGCGCGGAGCTAAGTATTGTCCACTAGGCGTCGGAGGGAGCCCCAGGGCCTGAGGCCGGCGCTCCTGAGACTCCAGGGCGTGTACAGCCCCAACTCCTTATTACGTGAGAGTGTCACGGGCGGTGATTCTTCACAGGCACCGGGCCTTCTTCAGAGGCTCTGGGCCTTTCTTCTCAGGCTCTGGGCCTTGCTTCTCGTGCCCGGCCTTGCTTCATGGATAGAACTTCCGGAGGTGCCGGATGTTCTGCATTCTGGATGGGCGTCCCATCCTGCGCCTCCAGCGCGCCGCACCCGCCCGGAGACATGAACGACTTCTGAACGGGCCCTCCCACATGGGCGAAAGCTTGTGCAGCCCTTCCTCGAGAGGACCCGCCAGACGAGGTCGCCTACCTCGGCGCCCCGGAGCGGATGTTGCGGCAATGGTACCGCCGCAGAGCTTGTTGGTACCTTTGCCACCCTCACGCGGCTTACGACGGCGCTCCTCCCCAAAGACGAGATCCATCCTCACAGGTCGCCCTGCCGCGTTGCCGAACGCCAGGACCCGCGCGGAGTGATGCTTGACCTCGTGAGGAAGGACTACCTCAGCTCCATAGATGAGGAAGAATGGAGTCTCGCCCATCGGCTTGGTGGCAGTGGTATGAATGGACCACATCACGGACTGGAGTTTGTCGTGCCAGCTCCTGCCGCAGGCCTCCAGCTTCTTCTTGAAGGTCCTGGTCTTGAGACTCCTCAGGACCTCAGTGTTGGCGCGTTCGGCCTGACCATTGCTCCTGGGGTGGGCCACCGAAGTGTAACAGATCTGCGTTGGTAGGTTTTGAAGAGGTTACTAGTAAACTGCGAGCCGTTATCTGTGATGATGCGGTTGGGAACCCCGAAGCGGCTCACGAGGCCCTTGATGAACTTTACAGCAGAGCCAGCTGGAATGGTACGGACGGCTTCCACTTTTGCCCACTTGGTGAACTTGTCGATGGCGACATAGAGGTAGCGGTAGCTCCCTGGCGCTCGTGGGAATGGGTCCAAGATGTCCAGGCCCCAGACCGCGAACGGCCACGTGATCAGTATGGTTTGGAGGCCCTGTGCAGGCTGATGGATCTGCTTGGCGCGGAATTGGCAAGCTTAACAAGACTTCACCAGCTCGGCCGCGTCGTTGAGTGCTGTAGGCCAATAGAATCCGCTGCGGAAGACTTTGCCGACGAGGGTCCTTGACGAAAAGTGATGTCCACAGTCCCCGCTGTGTATGTCTATCAGCAGCTCCCTTCCTTGATCGCTGGAGATGCAGCGCAGCGTGACGTCATTCGGCTGTTTCCTGTACAACTCGCCGTCTTGAATGCAGTATGCCATGGCCTATCGCGCCACGCGCTCCGCATCTTCTTCCTTCTCCGGAAGCGTCCTGTGCATCAGGTACTCCTTGAATTCCTTGGTCCAGCACTTCTCCTGAGGCTCGAGCGCCAAGAGCAGCCGAGCTCCTGAGGTTGGGCCGCAAGCTGGGGCTCCTGTTGCTTGGGGCTGTGGGAGTTCCTCCCGAGGCTGAGTCGTGCTTGAAAGAGGTGGCGTTGCCGATGGCTTGAAGAGCCGCTCTTCAAAGACGCTGGGCTCTTGCGGCTGCCGCTTGGATGCTCTCTTGGCGATGTCGTCGGCTTCCTTATTGGTGCCCCGGGGCACATGCTGCAGCTCCAAGCCCGAGAACTGCTTTTCCATCTTGCGCACCTCCGCAAGGTAGGCCTCCATGTGCTCGTCCTTCGGTTCATACACTTTGTTGGAGAAGTTGACGAGGAGCTGCGAGTCGCCTTTGACGGCGAGGCGCTTCACCCCTAGAGCCGCCGCAGCCTTCAGGCCAACTATGAAGCCTTCGTATTCTGCAATATTGTTGGAGACTTTCTCGCCGTGTTGGAAGCAGAGCTGCACGGCGTAGTAGAGCTTGTCCTGAGTGGGCGAGATGAGCCTTTGCTCCAGCCCAGCGCTCACCTGGTGCGCTAAGGCGCCATCAAAATGCATGACCCACCTGCCCTGGGTGCCTCACTTCCTGGGGAGGTGGACCGGTCTTCTCCTTCCTCAAGAGCCGGGGCATCTGCCCATTCTGCCACAAAATCGGTGAGTGCGGCTCCCTTGATGACCCTGGTGGTGCTGAACTCCAGCTGGAATTCTTGCAGCTTGATGTTCCATTCCGTGACCCTTCCTGCCGAGTTTGGGTTCCCGAGTACCCTCTCCAAAGGGTAAGATGAGACGATCCTGATGGGGTGCCCTTGGAAGTAATGTCGCAGCTTGCGTGAGGCCACCAAGAGTGCGAGCATGAGCTTTTGCGGCATGAGGTAGCTTGCCCTCGCGTCCCGCAGTACGGTGCTGACGGAGTACACCGGGTGCTCGACGAGGGCTGGCACACTGTTAAGGCTCGGGTCCTGCGGAGATTGTGGCGTATCCTGAGGTGGAGGGTTTCCTGAGATCTGACCGTCCTCGGGAGCTTCTGTGATGTTGCCCTACTGAGCTTGGTCTTCTGCCGCTGACGGCTCTGCCGCGCCTTCCTGACCCTGCACTGCATCAGCTCCGGCTTGGCGCGGCGCACCCTTTTCTTTGCGCTCCTCCCAAACCGCCACCAGCGCCGCGCTGGCGGAGTACGGGGTGGCGGCAAGGTAAAGTACCAGAGGCTCGAGAGGCCGTGGTGCCACCATCACCGGGGGGCTGGTGAGGTATTTCTTGAGGTCTTGGAAGGCCCGGTCGGCCTCTGGGGTCCACTCGAAGGGGCCCTTCTTCTTCATGAGCTTAAAGAAGGGCAAGGCGCGCTTGCCAAGCTTGGAGATGAAACTCCCTAACGCGGTCACCCGTCCTGCCAGCTTTTGCATCTCCTTGAGGGTCTGTGGTGGGCTCATGTCTTCGATGGCCTTGATCTTTTCCGGTTTCGCCTCGATCCCTCTGTGGGATACATGGAACCCTAGTAGCTTACCGCAGGGGACGCCAAACACACACTTCTCCGGATTAAGCCTCAAGTTCACCCGACGCAAGCTCTCAAAGGTCTCCGCCAAGTCTTGAATCAACGTCTTTGCCTTGCAAGATTTGACCACTATGTCATCAACGTAGGCCTCTGTGTTCCTGCCGAGCTGCCGCCCCAAGGCGATGTGCATCAGCCACTGAAAGGTAGCGCCTGCGTTGCATAGGCCGAAGGGCATGCAGGTGTAGCAGTACACCCCACATGGTGTCAGGAAGGCCGTCTTCTCCACATCCTCCACCGCCATCTTGATTTGATGGTATCCAGAGAACGCATCCAGGAAACATAACAAGTCGCACTCGACGGTGGAGTTGACGATTTGATCGATGTGCGGAAGGGGGAACGGATCTTGCGGGCAAGCTTTGTTAAGGTTGGTGAAGTTGGCGCACATCCGTTCCTTCCCACCTTTCTTCGGCACCACGACAGGGTTCACCAGCCATTCGGGGCATCGAACCTCTCGGATGGTACCTACTTCCTCCAGCTTGCGCATCTCTTGGACGATGAAGGCCTGCTTCTTTGTGGACTGCCATCTTGCCCGCTGATTGGGCTCGCATGCGAATATCTCCTTGTTGGCACGCAAAAACCTAACCAAAGCTTCTTCTTGTCCTGGGTCAAGGCTGGTTCCTATGGTAAAGGTGGCTCCTGAAGACCCGTCCTCATCAACCGGCACCTGCTTGGTCTCCGCCTTGTCTTGGGTGAACAACTGTTTCTTCTTGGCGGGCGCGGTCTCCTTGGACTCGGGCATACTAATGCCGGCTGGCTGTGCTGCTGCCGCGGTCTTCAAGGCGAGCATGAGCAACGTCACTGCTTCCTTAGTGTCCCCCTTGACGGTGAGGACGCCCTTGCTCCCTGGCATCTTCATGAGGTTGTAGGCCGGGTGAGTCGCTGCCATGAACTGAGCAAGAGCCAGGTACCCGAGTATGGCATTGTACGGGAGACCGATGTGGGCGACGTCGAAGTCCACCAACTCAGTGCGGTAGTTGTTGCGCTTGCCAAGGTGACGGGGAGGCAGATCTGCCCCAGAGAGTAGGCAGCTCCACCGCCCACTCCCGAAAAAGGCTTGCTGAGGTTGAGCCTCTCGGGCGGCACGTGGAGGAGGCTGAAGGCTTCTACGAAGAGCAAGTTGAGGCCGGCACCGCCGTCGATGAGGGTCTTGGTGACGGCCACATTGTAGATGGTAGGCGAGCATTGGGAGCATGCCAGAGCCGGTGGTGGAGCCGGGGTGGTCTTCTGAACCGAAGGTGAGGTCGGCCTCCAGCGCAGCCCAACCCGGCGGGGTCCCCGGGCGCTTGGAGGCTGCCCCAATCTGACGGAAGAAAGGCTTGATGTGGCAATCTGAAGGCGGTGCTTGAGAGCCGCCCAGCAGCGCCGCGATCGTGTGGTGCGCCAGCACCCCGTAGTGCATGATGAAGCGGTCGCGGAGCTCCTCCCAGGATGCCACCGTGGACCCCGGGAGGTTGAGCAGCCAGACGCGTGGCTCGCCAGCGAGTGCCATGGGGAACCAGTTGGCCATGATCCGGCCATCGCCTCCAGCATTGAGGACGGCCTCCTCATACGCCTGCAGGAACGGCGTCGGGTCTGCCGCGCCGTCGTAACGTGGCAGCATGTGTGGCTTGAACTTGGTCGGCCAGTGCACTTGCCGCAGGGCGGGGGCCAGGGCTCGGTACCAAGACTCCCTACTGCTGGTGTCGGTCGCAGAGGCGGATGGCAGCGTGCCTGCCATGGGAGCGAACCACGGCGGCACAGGGCGCTGATTAGTGGAGAGGAGCTCCGGCGCACCCCTACCTGGCGCGCCAAATTTCGGATGTGGGGTTCCGGCAGACCCTTAAGGTTCGAACACTGGGGTGCGCGCGAAGTCTTTCCCTCCTACCTATCCATGCTCTTTCTCGCTAGGGTCTTGCGGACGAGCTCGACGAACTCACAACACAGAGAGACACAGGGTTTATACTGGTTCGGGCCACCGATGTGGTGTAATACCCTACTCCAGTGTGGTGGTGTTGGATTGCCTCTCGGGCTGGTGATGAACAGTACAAGGGAAGAACAGCCTCCTGAGGTTGAGGTGTTCTTGTGCGTATGAACTTGTGGTGTGAGAGTTCGGTCTCTTCGTTTGTTCAGGGATCCGTCCCCTCCTACTGTGGTGGCTAGTCCTATTTATAGAGGCCCTGGTCCTCTTCCCAAATATCGAGCGGGAAGGGACCAACAACGGTGGGCAAATTTAAAGGTGGACAGCTAGTACAAGCTATCCTGACAAAAGCGGTCTTCGCCAGCGAAAAGTTCTGGGGTGACGCCATCTTGGGCTCCACGATGACCTCCGCCTTGCCTTCCTCCTGGTCTTGGTCTCGTTGCACCAATATGGCAACCTTTGCCTGATGCCTCGGTACTCTTCGTCTGCGCTGGCCTCCTTAGCACCAAAGAGGAAATAAGGACGCTGCGCGCACCGGTGCCCGCCTGGCACCCGCCTGGCACCGTTCGTCATGGCTCACGTCACGAGAGCCTCGTGAGGTTTGCCCCGCCTTGATATCTCCGCTCGTCGTGACCCTGCCTGGCCAGGCCACTCCCGAGAAGGTCTTGCGTCTTACCCCTCGCGAGGCTTGGACCCTCGCGAGGGTCTTGGGTGCCGTGTTGATGAAGATGGGCCGTACGGCCTGCTGCTTAGCCATGCTGTGGGCCGCAGGCAGGCAAGTCTGGGCACCCCCGTTCCCAGAACGTCGACAGGCTCCGGGAAGAATGAGTGCTCGTGGAGGCATAGAAGAGGGCGGGGGAGCTGCTGACGAGCTCGGACAAGGCGCGGACAGGCTATTTATAGTCGGGGCAGGGGCACCCGAGTTGGGCACCGCCGAGCGTGTCCGGCCGCGGCTCTGCCATGCTCAGCAATCACGGGGAGGTGGGGGAAGACGACAAGGAGGGAGCGGACGAGCGCCAGAGGCTCACGGAATCGAGCAACGCTCGTGGACGAGGGAAGGGAGAGGACACCGGGGAGGGAGAAGACAACGGTCACAGTAACACACTATTCGGTCGTTGGCACGGCTCGCCAAAGAAGAAGACGAAGGGGGCCAGAGGTCCGGGGGAAGAAGACGTCGAGGGGGAGCTGTAGGACATTAATGGCGAGGCCAGAGCCGGTCGGAGCGGCGATGCCGACGCAAACAGTGGCTAGACTACCATTTTGGCCTGGTTACATCCGTGGTCACCACGGACAGGGCGCGCTCCAAGGTTTTTACTAATGCCAACTCATGTCTACCGTGTAGTACTTCGAAGAGAGAGTGTTACTACGATAAAGGATCAGGCAGAGCCAAAGGGAGCTGAGTAAACCAAGCTCCACAAGTTTGCTATTGCAAACATGGCCACGCTCTAGAGAGCAAACCAGAGAGGAAAAAAGGCAAAATTTGTTGTCTGGGGGGCTAAGGGTAGAAAGGACTACGGTCCTGGAAATTATGGGGTAATTTGGACAACTATTTACCATAGTTGTTGTACGACTACCAAATCTGACCTAGAAACTGAATCAAGAAGAAGCACTCACTAGGAGTGATGGATTAAGCTAAAACTTGGCAAAGCCTGATGATTTGAACATACCATGATGCTATAAAACTTTCATACCAAATGGACTTGCCAAAATTGTACTTGTTTCACAAACATCCCCTCTGTCCGGAAACTTGAGAAAATTCCTCAAGGCAAATGGCTAGATGAAATGAGCCACAATTTTGTGTAGGTAGGTTATATGGATATGAGAAGACCTGGGAATATTTTTAGCCATAATGGAGCAAGATAAAATGCACTTGCTTCACAAACTTAATCACCGTGCCAAATTGCAGCTCCATTGGAATTAGGAATAAAGCACTTCCTTTGCAAAATTTCAGAGAAGGCGGAAACTTGCATTGGATCATGTGCCAAATTTTTGAACAGAGGCACATGAGATTAGGATGGAACTAGTGATTATATAGCAAGGACAAGCTTCACAATTTATGTGGGAATTTTCTCTGCTATAAAAATAGTAGCTCCTTTGGAAACTGGCAGAAATACAATATTGGCTTAAAATAGGAAAAGACAGTTTTCTTATTTAACTATGGCCAATATCCTTGCCAGAGCTTGGCTTTGGGATAAGTATCAACTCGACCAATTCTTATGAATTTAGGAGATGGCTAGCTATGCCTGTGGATTTTATTCCTCAGAGAGGCAAGAAAAGAAATAAATCACAATTCAAAAATATTGCATGAGACTTAGCAATATTTTTGCATATCCAAGGTTCGGAAAGATAGGATGATCTCTGGGAACAATTGGGAGGACCAATAGATCAAGGAAAATGATGGCTCCTTTGTAAGCACAAAGGACATATCCAAATTCCAAAATTTTGGAATTAGGGTTTGAAAGGATTTGAGCTGATGAAAATGAGGTCTTGCCCACTGAAAAAGACATGAGCAAGGTTTTGAAAGGTTGAAAACGACAAGAATCATCAGAGTCATCCAACAAACTCAGGAGAAAGATTTTGGAAATGAGTGCCAGGAAGGAATAACAACACAAATATTGGTAACCCAATTTTGGGGCTGTTACAACTCTTCCCCGCTTAAAAAGAATCTCGTCCTTGAGATTCCTAGGGTTACAGCACAACTGAAAAGATAACCACTCCGGGGAAAAACCTCAGGGTTAATTTTTAACCCTTTGGTTAAATTCAAACGAGTTGGGGGCACTGATGATTGGTACACCCAGAGATAAGGTAAACCTGGTTATATCCACCGCTAGGTGAACTCGTGATCAAACCCCAATGATAGCTGCACCCAATGAACAGTGGTTTCACCTGTTGACACGTGGGTCCAGGGCGCACTGGCAACCTCCTTCTTCTACCTCGGGCTTGCTGCTTCTCCTGTGCTGCTGCTTCGTGTGCGACTTGGCGCAGCGCGCATCTAGCTCCTAGGGTGATGAGGACCCTATAGCCATAGTGCGCGGCGTGCACGGCACCGGTGCAGCGAGCACTCACGTCGCAGGCCAGCACCTTGTCGGCACTGCTCGCGGATTCGCCTCTTGGACGCCAGTGATCGAGCGACGAGCGGTTTTCCTGGACCTCCCTCACTACACACCGGGGTTGGGCTATAAAAGACGGCAGTGCGGCTCTCCTCCAACGCACAAACACAATGCCGCTCTACTACCTCTCCTGTTTGGGCGAGATCGAGCCGAGCTCCTTCGGCGAGGAGGTGTTCTTGGTGGTGCTGTGGTTGTTCCTCGCGGTGCTGCTGGGCACACTAATCGGCTCATCGATCCTCCTGCTGATACTCATCAGGAATGATCGAGCTCGGGACAACGCGCGACTCGGTGTGGTGGCTCGAGACGCGAGAGAAGATGGCACACTGCGTGGTCCTCCGCCACGCTTGATTCTCCGTTGCTTTGCGCCGACGGAGTAATCGCGTGCCGCGGTGGAGCGGTGGTGGCGATCTACCCGCGCCATGCAAGGCAGAGACGATGGTGGTGGTGGAGTCCCAGATGTAGGTGAGGTGGTTGTGCCAGCTCAGAATCACACTGGGGTACAAGGAAAATTTCGTGGATAGCTCCACGGAATGTAGGTGTCGAGGTAGAATCGAGGGTGAAATCTATATCGGAGTAGATGTACTGGATCGAGGAAATAAAGTTGGCAGTGTTCCTCCGGAAATGAAATCGGGAAAAAGAATTAGAGACGAGGAATTGCCAGGCGGAAATTCCTCTGCGAGGTTCTGGATTTGAAAATCCGGCACACGAGGCATGCACAGATAGAGAGGGATATGTGACTTTGCATTCCCCCGAGTATTGCCCTAAATGTACTCGTGGGTGAACCGGGTATGCGTGCAGCGTGCAGCAAAATCTAAACTAGCAAATAGACAGAGGCAATAAACATGCAATGAAAAACACAGCAGGCAAATCATTCTAAGGTGTTTTAATGCTAGGGGGTATATATAATCCTGGCATATATATACCTACACCAACGCGCATTTTATTATAGACTCGAGACGAGTCAATGTTGTTTTTAGTGTATGTGCTCTACTGATTAAAATCTTGTTAGCACACATTTCCAACCCTGTCAAACATTTCTTTTTGACCGAGAGACAAGTAAAAACAACACAAGAACAAAAGCACAAAAACATACATAGAACACAACATATGGATCACAACATTACCAACATACAACAAAGCACAAACGTGCTACGCGCTAAAAGGAACGACTCAACCTGGGATACATGGTTCTATCCTCATATTGGGGATGAACCGACAGACTGATCATCTCACTACTTGACTGAGGTCATGCAGAGGACTTGCCTTGCTGGGGCTCTCTGGGAGGATAAAGACTGAGCCAATCTCCATCTTCATCGTCCGACAGCACTATGGGTTGGGGTTCGGCTGCTGGGGGTGTGGCTGAAATTGATCCAAGCAAATGCTGCTGGTGGATCCGTAAAAGAGCCCTGTCGAGGGTGATGATGTTGGGTCTAGGTCACAACACAGGCTGAGAGGGTAGCACTGGTTCGGATGGCGTTGGGAAAATGACTTGAGATGCGAATTTACGAGCCTCATGGTAAGCTTCCTTGACGACTCGCACCGCATCGTTGTCCAAGGTTCTAAACTCGGCAAGTATCTTGGAAATCATCATCCCCTGGGCGGTGATATACTGCACCAGGCGAGCGATTGCGGGGTCATCTCCCTGGATAGCAGGAGAAGGCTGCATTCCCCCTTCTGTCACAATGGGGTAAAAGCAGAAATCCCGCCTCGTTGCCATATGCAGGTACCTGGTTCGGAGGTGAAGCATAGCCTCCGCAGCAGCGGCCTGAATGGCTAAATTAGTGGTAGGCATGGCTCTACCCTGAAAAACCAACGGCTGGCCATCTACTGCGGGACCAAGGCTGATGTGCACTCTTGCATCAAAGCGGTGAAGGTGAGGAACGGGTGCCGATTGGAACACCAGGTAATCGGGGCTAGCCTTACAGCTAAAGGCTTGGGTGAGCATCTCGGTAAGAAGGGGTGGAAAGTCAGTGTGGTTGACGGCACCGGTGCGGGTGTAAAACTTGGGAGCTTTGAAGGTGTTAGTCATGACTGGAGTGTTGCTAGCTAGGCTTCTTTGCAGGGACATGGCTGACTGAGGGTGAGCGATACGGCAAGCGGAAAGGGGGCTTTTATAGGCAGCTATGCGGCACATGCCCGCATGGTGTGGCACCTTTCCCTTAACGGTGAAGGGCAAGCGGTGCGGCCGACCAGAAAGGATATGGTTGCTATTCGTTCCACGGATAACCAGGCAGGGACAGCGGGGTGAGGACGTGTCGGTCCCGACTACGCCACCTGTTGATTAACAGTGGCCCTGCCGAATGCCAGGGATGGGTTAGATCCCTTAGGGCCATTACGGGTTAAGGGTAGTGGTGATCTAATACTAGGATAACCTATGCGAGCCTGGCTTCTCTGATACCATGTCCTGTGGCACCCCGATCCGCATGGAGCAGGGGGCCTTCGCACGTCAGCCCAGGCTAACACCTGACGCACGACAGGTCCACAATACAGCATTCCAGGTACAAGAATATTCATCAAATACATGTATATAAGGTTACATCATTGATGAATACAATTATCTGGCATAGCCCTAAGGAAATTTGAATGACAGCAGAAGTCTATTTAAATGACGGTGGAAGTCTTGGTTTGACAGCATAACAACTCTGGCTGGGCTCCACAACTCATAGGACTGGCAAGATTACGGCCTAGCATGACGGATCAAGCGAATAATCCAGGCACGAGCTACAAGCTGGCATGACACGCCAGGTCAGTACATTGAATGTACTTGCAAGACAACCAAAAACATAGCATCCAAACAAGCAGAAGACAAAGCGAGAACCGAGCGCATGCAACAGCCTATCTCATATCAATTACTAAACATGGCACGATAAAAATCAACTAAGCCTGAAAAAAATCATAGCATCTACTAACATGGCAATAACATGGACTATCAAAACATGCTTATAACATGGTAATAGCAAAACATAGCATATCATCTCAATCATGGCATAATTTAACATATAAATCAAAGCATGGTATGGCATCATGAAACTATGCTGAAAGTAAACTACCGATTATATCCAATGTAGACATAGCATGTTAACTTTATGCAATCATCTTTTGTTCTCCCTTGGTTTTTAAATGCAACATATTACTCATGCAATGCAACCAAACTTGTGCACCGAGTCCCGCAGACTCTCTTACCTACGGGTGGCCTCGCAACCGAACGGTGATCTTTCCGGCGATCACAACCATGACCAACACTTGCTCTCCGACACTTACCGAGACCTCGTCTCGTGATCATATCAAAACATCGTCATGACTTGTCACGACTATCTCATAGTACAAGTCACCATATTCTTATTATCACATATTTATTTACCAACTTAATTATTTCAGGTTTATCCTCCATTTCGACCAAGACCCGATAGTTTGACCTACTACGAACTTGTGCCCGTGACCGAGGACACGACTATCGATAGATTGAATACACTCTGCAGAGGTAGCGCACTGTACCCACACCACGGAACCCATGGCCTCGTCATCCCATTCGGGTGGACCAATAGCATTACGGCGAAACCGACCTACTGCCATGACACTCTCCCGGGCACTCCGACCCGCTCCCAACTGGGCTAGTCATGGGTGGCCCCGTGTCTACCAAAGACACAACGGCCACCATCGTGGCCAAAACGTCCCTCACGGCGATCGGTATCAAAAATTTTAACAACGGGCACACAAGGTTATGTCCGCCTACCTGATCAGGGTAAGCATGCCCATAACCTTCCCTAGTTGGAGGCACCGGCGAGAGGCACGACAATAGGTCGCATTAAGGCCTTCCCATAAAGGCAAATGTGGCTGCATTGAAAAAGTTCGATTTGGTGGCACTATGACACGATCCCATCGATGATGGAGGAGGTTTGTTATTATTAAGTCATCTTAATTCCTTCTCCATCATCATGAAAATGAATGCAACCATGAGCATGCAGCATACACATGCATGAACAAAATATCGAAATTCTCAAGTGCACAACTATAGCATAAAGAACATGACAATACCAAGTACTAGCATATCAATGGTGCATTACAATCCTCATATCATTTTATAACGATGACATTCAAATAAAGTAGAGTAGTAAAATGGCGTTATCAATAACAACATTCTAATTAGCATGGCAAACGATATCATGAAAACACAAGCATACATGACATGCATAATGGAATAGCTGCAGACAAAAACGATATGAAACAACTGCAACTACACACACACAAGGTGCAAGCAAAGTCAACATGCAAGTTCGGGGCTCATGATAAGAGGATGGCTTGCCTGGGGGTCGACAAATACTCCGGGAAGAAGTGTGAAACGATCGCGGAAAGATTTGCCAGAAACAGTTCTCTCTCGGAGGAGGCTGTTTATGGGCAAGGGCAAAAGGTCATTTTCACTATGTGAAAACATAATTAAAATGATACCAACGGAAAGATCCCAACGAACAGAGAAAGTGAGCGATGGAATCACCTTATTCGGAGTTACGGGTAAAAAGATACAGACGTTTAAAGCTCGAGGACTAGTCTGTAAAAATACTTCTACAAAAAGGTCACTGGTAGTTTAAATAGAACGTGTATTTTCTGAAAATACGTTTTCCAGAGAGGGAAACGTATTCCCGGCCGAAGGAGATGAAAAATACGCTTTCTGAGATTGAAAGCGCACTTTCCAGAAATGCGCTTTCCCGCGAGGAAAACGACTTCACGGCGGGGGCGCCGCCACTTATCCAAGCTAGCAGGACCAGTCAACAAGACAGAGACGGGACCGGGCGCCAGGGTCGCTGCCAGGTGTGGTTAGGGAAAGGCGCGGGGCCCGCCTGGCCTGGCCTTCTTCTTCCTCCCGCGCGGGAGCGGGCGTGGCCGAGGGAGGCCTTTGCCCCGACGGCGCTCGACGGCGACTCCGGCCATGGTCGGGGTCGTGCGACCTACCGAAATGCGCAGGACGGAGAGGTGCATCCCGGGTGGTGGTTGCTGCCGCCGGCGAGCTTCGCAGCGGCCACAACAGCGCTTGCGGCGGAGCAGGGCTTTGGTTGCTGGTGGCATGGGGGCTACGGTGGAGGAGAGGAGAGGCCGAGGCCAGGGGAAGGCTCGCCGGAGCATGGGGGATGCATTGGTCGAGGTGGAACAACGAGGGGAGCTCGGGGTCACAGGAATCGGGCGAGACCCGCGGCCTCGGCTTTGGCGATGGGGAGGGGGCCACAGAGGGGCTGCGGGAAGAATGAGTGCTCGGGGAGGCATAGAAGAGGGCGGGGGAGCTGCTGATGAGCTCGGACGAGGCGCGGACGGCCTATTTATAGCCGGTGCAGGGGCAGCTGAGCCGGGCACCGCCGAGCGCGTCCGGCCGCGGCTCTGCCATGCTGAGCAATCACGGGGAGGAGGGGGAAGACGAGGAGGAGGGAGCGGATGAGCGCCAGAGGCTTACGGAATCGAGCAATGCTCGCGGACGAGGGGAGGAAGAGGATACCGGGGAGGGAGAAGACAACGGTCACAGTAAGGCACTGTTCGGTCGTTGGCACGGCTCGCCGGAGAAGAAAACGAAGGGGGCCAGAGGTCCAGGGGGAAGAAGACGTAGAGGGGGAGCTGTAGGACATTAGTGGCGAGGCCAGAGCCGGTCGGTGCAGCGATGCTGACGCAAACAGTAGCTAGACCACCATTCAGGCCTGGTTACATCCGTGGTCACCATGGACAAGGCGCGCTCCGGGATTTTTACTGATGCCAACTAATGTCTACCGCGTAGTACTTCGAAGAGAGAGTGTTACTACGGTAAAGGATCGGGCAGAGCCAAAGGGAGCTGAGTAAACCAAGCTCCAATAGTTTGCTGTTGCAAACTTGGCACACTCTAGAGAGCAAACCAGAGAGGGAAAAGGCAAAATTTGTTGTCTGGGGGGCTTAGGGTAGAAAGGACTACGGTCCTGGAAATTATGGGGTAATTTGGACAACTATTTACCATAGTTGTTGTACAACTACCAAATCTGACCCAGAAACTGAATCAAAAAGAAGCACTCACTAGGAGTGATGGATTAAGCTAAAACTTGGCAAATCCTGATTATTTGGACATACCATGATGGTGTCAAACTTTCATACCAATTGGACTTGCCAAAATGGTACTTGTTTCACAAACATCCCCTCTGTCCAGAAACTTGAGAAAATTCCTCAAGGCAAATGGCTAGATGAAATGAGCCACAATTTTGTGTAGGTAGGTTATATGGATATGAGAAGACCTGGGAATATTTTCAGCCATAATGGAGCAAGATAAAATGCACTTGCTTCACAAACTGAAAAATTGGACAGAAACCAAGAATTGCTCCTGTGCTCACATAGTTCAATGAAATGGACTGAATTTGGGTTGAGGCTAAAGATTTGAGATACATGAGAGGATGGAAAAGTTTCATCACATTTGGAAACTCTATGAAGGTACTCCCTTCACAAAGTTGTATTCTGGTCAGAAACTTTGAAAAATTGCACAGGGAGCTAGGATGAATGGATTGAGCTCATATTTGGCATCCATGGGTTATTTATCAAGCTTAATCACCCTGCCAAATTGCAGATACATTGGAATTAGGAATAAAGCACTTCCTTTGCAAAATTTCAAAGAAGGAAAAAACTTGCATTGGATCATGTGCCAAATTTTTGAACTGAGGAACATGAGATTAGGATGGAACTAGTGATTATATAGCAAGGACAAGCTTCACAATTTATGTGGGAATTTTCTATGCTATAAAAATAGTAGCTCCTTTGAAAACTGGCAGAAATACAATATTGGCTTAAAATAGGAAAAGGCAGTTTTCCTTATTTAATTATGGCCAATATCTTTGCCAGAGCTTGGCTTTGGCATAAGTATCAACTCCACCAATTCTCATGAACTTAGGAGATGGCTAGCTATGCCTGTGGATTTTATTCCTCAGAGAGGCAAGAAAAGGAATAAATCACAATTCAAAAATATTGCATATCCAAGGTTCAGAAAGATAGGATGATCTCTGGGAACAATTGGGCGGACCAACAGATCAAGGAAAATGATGGCTCCTTTGTAAGAACAAAGGACATATCCAAATTCCAAAAATTTGGAATTAGGGTTTGAAAGGATTTGAGCGGATGAAAATGAGGTCTTGCCCACTGAAAAAGACATGAGCAAGGTTTTGAAAGGTTGAAAATGACAAGAATCATCAGAGTCATCCAACAAACTCACGAGAAAGATTTTGAAAATGAGTGCCAGGAAGGAATAACAACACAAAAATTGATAACCCAATTTTGGGGCTGTTACACGCACCCTTACGTTAGACACCAGCCAACCGGCAGCCTAGGAGCTCCGCCACCTCGAGGGGTTCTGCTTCCCATTGGGAATCGATTAGCCCAGAATAAAAATCCAGACAACTGACACCTAAATAAAGTGATTTGAGATGAGGGTGCGACCTATCTGGCGGCATGGTGAAGTAGGCAGGTCCAGCTGCCGAGTCGGTGAGGCCGACACGGTTGCGGTGGCCACCGGCGGCAGGGAAACAACGATGTCGCGACGGTCGACGGCTACGGGGAAGCAACGCCGGGACTCTGGACGGATCCTAAGTTGGAGCCGCTCCGGCGCCGTGAACAACGGCGGGGTGAATCGGCTTCCTATGGTTCACCCGACCGTCGTCGAGGCAGCTCCAGCAGCACGGAGTAAGAGGCACACGGCCCAGTGCACGACGGCAAATGGACAGCGTCTCCGGCATTAGGGAGGAGGGCGGCCGTGAAATTGGTGCGGTGGGGGCGCCATGGAGGTGGGGCTGAGGTTTCGTGGCTCGGGAGAAGGGAGCTTCTGGGAGAAGGTGATTTGGCGCCCACGAGGTATGAATGGGGGGGGGGGAATTGGGAGGGGAGTGGAACCATGTTTTACTGACGCATTTGTCTGAAATGTGTGGGGGAGTTACAGTTCTACCCCTGCCTTTAGGCTTCTCGGCTTGGGTCTATGTACTGAGGGTCGGGGATAGTAGTGTAACTTTGCTTCTCCCCAAATAGTGGGCGGGAGCGATTTCGGGCGAGGAGGGCGTGTTTTGAAATATAGTGGGCGCGAGCGATTTCGGGCGAGGAGAGCGTGTTCTGAAATAGTGGGCACGAGCTATTTCGAGCAAGGAGAGCGTGTTTTGCTGGCCATGGTTTATGTATTATTCGGCACATGTCATTTCGCCCGAGGAGAAGGTGTGCTTGGATGAAGTTACGAACCTGCCCTCGATGCACAACGGGCCAATTAATATGTATCCCACATAGGACGGTAATTCCGCGTCTCCCATTTATTTGCTTGGGCAAATTCCACCGAGAAGAGGATGTTTAACGGTTCGTTCAAATTTGGGAGAACGAGCATCCACATCTACCTTAGCAAGTCGATTCCAATCAAATTTTGAAATATTAGCTTGCCACTTCTTTTTTAGATGGAGAGATGATGCTTGGGAGTAATGTGTTTTTACATGCTCGTTGCTCGCGATTTACTGTATGATAAATAGTTGACCCACTCAAAAAGGGGAATCAAACCCAAATTGAAATATCTTGATTCAATGAAATAGCTCGTTCACCAGGTCAAAATAATGAACTAAATCCAAAATTGAGCACCTCAATCGAATAGCACATTTTACAATTTTATAGTACTCCATGAACATGTTGAAAGTCAGATTAATGAACCTGGTTGATATATGCATATATTCGTTCATGTGTGGATTGCAGACAACATGCTCTCCAATTTAAATATTTGAATGCAAGTTTATATCGAAACATGGTTTATATCAGTCTTTGATGCATAAAACGCGACCTCCCCCTCTCCCGGACTCCTGCTCTCTCTCTCTCTCACCGACTATCTTCAATTCTGACGCACGCATCCAACACACAAACCTGGTTGGTCCTCTCTCTTTCTCTCCATCTCTCTCTCTCTCTCTCTTTGTGTGTGTGCGTGGGGGGGGGGTTCTTTCTAGTTCGCATGCATATATACTCCATCTATAGGTCTCTCTCGCACACTATGTATGATTCTCTAGTCCAAGCTAGATATCTTGGGTGCACTCATCGTACGCACACAAATTCCTTGGCTCGTTGCCCGTAACTCTCTCACGCACCACTCTATCGTCTCGGAGCTCTTGCCCCTCTCTCTCAAACTCTCCATCTACCTGGGTCACACATACACATGCATATCTCACTCGCACTTGATAGGCCCATCTAAAACTCTATCTCTCTCCCTCGTTCTCTCTCCATCTCACACGCACACACACAATCTCATGCCTAGATAGCCAAGTATGATGGTCTCTCACTCAATTGTAGGCACACACAATCCCCCCTATATGTATATGACTAGCTAATCGTCGTCTCCATCAAAAACATGTGCATGGTCTATCTCGATTTCTCTCGGGGCATCTTTCTATCGCGCACGCACCTCCCTCGATCTCCCACCCATATAGTCCCCTCACGATCTCGAGGGGGTCTCCCTACCACAAACACACCCTCTCGCCCTCCCCATGCGTTCATGTTCTCCATGTGTCCCTCTCGACCTTTGTTCCTTGTTGGCCAGACCTCTATTGGACATGTGCTATAGGGGTGTCTCTCTCTGTTGCAAACAATCACACACTAGCTATGTTCGTGTATCACCTCGCCTCGCTTTTCTACCTCGGAGATGCATGCGTGATATGTTCGCCTAAGAAACGAAAAAACACACTCTCTCTCTAATTTATCGTTTTTTGTCACTTTCTCTTTCACACACATACTCTTTTTGCACATTTACTCGTTCTCCTTCACACGCACTTGATCCCTCTCGACTTCGGCACTCTCCTTGGTCCATAGCATATTGATTTATTGAAAAGTCAAACATCACAAAGTTTGACCATGTACGTGGAGAAAAACAATTACAACTGGAACGGCAAACATATACCATTAGCTTCACCATGAGATGTAGTTTCGTATGATGTATGTTTGGTATTGAAGATATAAATAACATTTGTGTAAACCTGATCAAAGTTTCCAAAGTTTGACTTCTAAAAAAATTACATGCACTGCATTATCGAGCGGATGAAATATCTCTTTCCCCCTCTCAGCTATCTGACGCACCACTCAGCCTTATCGGGGCTCCTCAATCTCTCTCAAACTTTACATCTCCCTAGTTCACACATACACATGTCTCGCTCGCGCTATACATATAGACCCATCCAACACTCTCCGCCCTTGTTCTCTCTCTATGTGACACCCCCCCTAATAAGTACCATAATCCCTTACTCCATCATAGGCGCAAGCACTCCCCCCCCTAAGTATGATTATCTCTCACTAGCCATCAGGAACACAATAATGTCTCCTTCCATCCATACGTCTATCTCGATATCTCTCAGGGTATCTTCTATCATGCACACACCTTGTCACTCGATCTCCCACCCATGTAGTCCCATCACGATCTCTAGGGGATCTCTCGATGACAAACATACACTCTCTCCTCCCCATGTCTGCATTTTCTCCGTACGTCTCTCTCGACTTCTCTCCCTTGTTTGTCAGACCCCTCTTGGGCACGTGCTAGGGGTCTTGCTCTCTTAGTTGCAAACAATCACACACTATCTCCTCACCTTGCTTCCGTTTTCGAAGATGCATGTGTGATATGTTTGCATAAGACACACACGTTTTTTCTCGACTTTTATCGAGTGTTGTCCATGTCTCTTTCACACACGCACACACACATTTTTCACTCACTCTTTCTGTTTCACTCTCTCTCTCTCTCTCTCTCTATCTAGTTAGGGACTCTCTCACGTCCATAAGCATATGGATGTTTTGAAAAGTCAAACCTCAGAAAAGTTTGACCAGGTATATGTGGAGAAAAACATTTACATCTTGAAAGATCATTAGATTCATCACAACATGTACTTACACTACAAGAAATATGTCAACTAGTGACCTTCTGTCAGTGACCCTAGAAGAATTGGTCATAGATCTGTGACCATTTCAGACCAATTGGTCAAAAGCTGTTCGGGGGCTCGAAACCCTAAACAATAACGACCATTTTGGTCAGAAAGGTCACAATTTCCTTAACAGAATGGTCATAAAGCAAATAGCACAGGTCCGCTGCCTTATTTCTAGCTGATCATGACCAATATAGATGGTCATAACCTTGTAAATTATGGTGGGTTGCTATGACTAGGCCCCACCTCATCAATTTTGCTTATGTATCATGTCCATGTGGCAGTTTTTGCCCTAGGTTGTGAAGCAATCTATATTTCTATCATTCCCAAAATTCCCCAAAAAATATCATAAATTCTTTGGGTCATATCTTTGTCAAATATGTAAAAAACCTTCCTTGCGTAGTTCAAAAATAACTCAAAAATATTCATTTTTCTATTCTGTTCAGAAAAACACTTTGTGAAGGAAGTACCACTTTGGCATGTCCAAATGGTATCCATTTTCTGATGCTTTCCTCTAACCAAATAACCATCCTCCACCAAATGCCAGCTCAATCCATTCATTATTTTGAGCCCCGCTTCAACATTCGTATTTATGTCCAGTGTGGTACTTTACAAAGCAAGTACCACCTAGGCTCCTCCTTTTTAGCTGCAAATTTGTGAAGACGGTCTTCTTAGTAATTGATCATCCTCAGCCAAAACTCACACCCATTAGCCATGTGCATTTCCCGTACCGCTAATCAAACACTTGGCTGCTTATTCATGTTTGAGCATCGATCGGTCTCCTCGTGAGAATGTTATGTTGTGATTTTCTTTCTAGCACCTACCTGGGGAGTGCCCAACCCACTAGACATGCCTAGGCAGCCCAGAACACATGGCAACACCACGGTCACACGGTGACCACGCGGCGGGCATGCGAGTTTACGCGCTCTAGAGTTGGGGCCCTCGGCCACCGTCCAAACATCGACGTATCGCCACCAAACCATGTATTTATGATTAAATAGGTACTTATGTAACTATAAATGATTTTTGGAAAAAATAAATGGCAAACTATGAGGCAACTGCAGTTCAAATTTGACCCGCTTCCAACTGAATCGGCGGGAATTTGTCTTTTTCATCAGAGGTGGATCAAAACTTTTTACACCCAACCATTTGTTCAATTGTGCATTAAATATGGCCTAGTATTTCATAAAATTGATTAGGTACAAATTTGCAACAATTATTTGGTAGGTCCTTCACAAAAAAACCTCATTTGGGGCACTCGGAAAATGGAAAATGGCTCTTGTGTGCAATGAAAGTGAAAACTCCCTTAGGCAACATTGTTTGGAATTCCAATATGCACCATTGTGCACAATATGAGATCATTTGAACAAACTATGCCATGAATGTGGCCATAAGATTGATCATTTGGCTTGTAAGCCATGAATCTTCACACATGATAGCTCATTTCTAAGAACACTTTTTTAAAATAATTTCCGTATTACAAGTTTATTATTTTTCCTGGAAACTTGGTCATATATAATGACACAGTGCGAAGGTTTTCCAATTTTTTGATTTTTTTTTCAATTTTTTACGCCTGTTTCAAAATGCGGTCAAAACGGCAGGAATGACCGTTCCTATCTGGTGGTTGAATATTGGAATTTTTTTGGTGTTTCTCTAATTAAATAGATACTTATGTACCAATAATTGATTTTTTGAAAAAATAAAGAGCAAACTATGAGCTAGCTGCAGTTCAAATTTCACCCGCTTCCAGCTGAATCGGTGGAAATTTGTCTTTTTCACCAGAGGTGGATCAAAACTTTTTACACCCAACCATTTGGTCAATTATGCATTAAATATGGCCTAGTGTTTTAGAAAAATTATTTGGTGCAAATTTGCAATAATTATTTGGTAGGTTCTTCACAAAAAAACCTCATTTGGGGCACTCGAAAAATGGAAAATGGCTCTTTTCTGCAATGAAAGTGAAAACTCCCTTAGGCAACATTGTTTGGAATTCCAATATGCACCTTTGTGCACAATATGAG
This sequence comes from Aegilops bicornis, assembly GCA_021605145.1. Classification (NCBI taxonomy): domain Eukaryota; kingdom Viridiplantae; phylum Streptophyta; class Magnoliopsida; order Poales; family Poaceae; genus Aegilops; species Aegilops bicornis. The sequence goes on along the minus strand of CM038674.1, from coordinate 361,394,381 downwards.
ATCATTTGAACAAACTATGCCATGAATGTGGCCATAAGATTGATCATTTGGCTTGAAAGCCATGAATCTTCATGCATGATAGCTCATTTCTGAGAACACTTCTTTAAAATAATTTCCGTATTACAAGTTTATTATTTTTCCTGGAAACTTGGTCATATATAATGACACAATGCGAAGGTTTTCCAATTTTTTGATTTTTTCGAATTTTTTATGCCCGTTTCAAAATGCGGTCAAAACGGCGGGAATGACCGTTCCTATCTAGTGGTTGAATCTTGTAATTTTTTTGGTGTTTCTCTGATTAAATAGATACTTATGTACCTATAAATGATTTTTTGAAAAAATAAAGAGCAAACTATGAGGTAGCTGTAGTTCAAATTTGACCTGCTTCCACCTGAATCGGCGGAAATTTGTCTTTTTCACCAGAGGTGGATCAAAACTTTTTACACCCAACCATTTGGTCAATTGTGCATTAAATATGGCCTAGTATTTTATAAAAATGATTTGGTGCAAATTTGCAACAATTATTTGGTAGGTCCTTCGCAAAAAACCTCATTTGGGGCACTCGGAAAATGGAAAATGGCTCTTGTGTGCAATAAAAGTGAAAACTCCCCGACGGTCAGCCCCCTCTCCTCTCCTCTCGTTTTCGATTTCTTCTTCCATTGCATTCCCTTCCATCCTCTTCCCTGACGCTGATGCGGTTTCCGTCCATGAGCAGGCAGCTGTCGAGGCGGTGAAGGCCAGCAGCAGAAGCATCCATCTCCGGCGCCACCAGGGGCAGGTAAAATTCTGGTTGATCTTCAGGACAGAAGGGGTAGGTCTTGAGATCCCTGTCATGAAGTACAAGATGTTTGTCAATGGAACTTGGCTGTGGTCAGTTGAGATTGCAGAGGAGATTGTGCCCGTGTACGCTTTTTTGTCGCTACCATTAGCTGTTTGTAGTTTTGTGTCTGTTTGTATCGAGAGCATAGACCGCGGCATGGCATTTTGTCCCAGTTTAGTCTGAACCTTTACCATGTGATTTGTGGCTGTTGAAGTGGACGGTGTTTCATGTTTTTTTTCTGGCAGTTGATGGTTCGATATTTTGTGCATGAATGGCAGTGGATGGTTCCATCTTTTTTGTTTCATTGTCTTTTGTATAGAGAATTGCAGGAGAGCTTTTTGGTTCCTTAAATTTGTTTCATAGGCAATCTGCCATGCTATTTTGTTGTTTAATGCTTGTAGGAGTAGATTAGCTCTTGCTCTGACTCTTTGCCCGATAATGCCGCTACTACTATTGCATGTACCAGTATGATTTAGCTCTTGCTCTGACTCTTTGCCCGATAATGCACTTGGACTAGGTTTTGTTCCTGCTGCCTGCTTAATCATTCATAGTAACAACACACAACTAGACATCACCACTACATGTCGGCGCAAGCAGTCTGTCTGAATTCGTTCTTTGAATTTCCAATTTGCACAAAGATGTTGTCAAGACAACTGTGATCCCCTTAGTGGCACAGAGACTATAGCCAATTAGTTAGGCCAAAAAAAACAGGGTGATCTCCTTCACTTTGGCGCCATATTTTATTTATTTATTTGCACATAGACATAGCTGCAACAACTTCGTGTGTTCTGAACAGTTTCTGTTCTTGATGATGTTCTACATGACATCTTTCATGACCACAGTACTAAGTAGCACTTCTCTCTTGCCACGTTGTTTTGTGTATCTCCTTTCCATTTCTCTCGGTTGTACTTGTAGCAGATTTCAGTGAGCCATTGAACAACGGCTGTACTAGCACGATCTTTCCACATTACTTTACTGGAATTTGTTGTCAAATCACTAGGAGTGTGGTGCATTCTTGTATTGTACAACCTGCTGAATTTCTGTCTCTTTCTCAAATAAAAAAGCATATAACAGCAGCAGTAGCACAAATTTAACTGAATTCAATTAAAATCACTAGGAGTGTGGTGCATTACTCTACTTGTACAACCAAAATTGATTCAAATCCTACGTATCTAGAACTGCATCTTCACATTCTTTAGTGCAGCCATGTAGTAGCACTGTAGTAACCTTCTAGATCAGTTCATTTAGTGATTTTTTCCGGGGAGTTCATCTTGTAATCTATTTAGATCATGAAGTTTCTAGGACAGTTGCCTGCCTGCTTGTATGATAGGCGTCACCTTTCGTGTATGAAAGAAACAAGCTGATCCGGTTCCTTAGGTGACCAAGGCATATTCCAGTCCAGCATCTATTAAACTTTGTATGCTGAATTTAAATTGGATGTCACTATATACTTAGGAGGCAGTGACATAACAGTATATGCCTGTGCAGATTTATACATTGTTAAAATGGAGGTTTGGGAAGAACTATTTTCTTTGTAGTAATAAGTCAGGAGTTGTTTGTTGCTTCAAAGAGGGTGTCATACATTATAATCATCAGCTCATGTAAATGCGGGATCAAACATAGCTTTGAATTTACAAGAGTGAAGATTTATGTGAGAAGTACAAACTATGTTCAATTTTAACTAGTACAAAAATTATGCCCCTGCTATAGTGATACATTCTGTACTACACTGTTGCTTCTGTTTGCTTGCTTGATTACCTCTCTAAGGCAGCTTCGTTTTGTTCTTCTTCTTCATGTGCTACTTGCAGCATCAATGGGATCTTCGACCACTACCAGCAGGCCACCGGGACCAGCCTGTGGACCGAGCAGTATGAGGTTGGCTGCTGCTTCTCTATCTTGCCTCCATCCATATTTTTCTTTAGTTGTATCACTTTCTCCTTTCTTTGATGTGGCTGATTTGCTTCGGTTTGATATCATCTAGATCTGACTAGTTTGTACTTAGTCACTAGTTTGTAGCCATCTTCGGTTTGTTATTTCTTCTAGTTCTGCTACTAGTTGCTGTGTATTCCCAGTGTTGTAGTAATGTCTGAAATATTAATGCTCAAATATGATGATCGGCTCACAAGCACCTACGCTTTTCATTTCTATGATCAATTTACTGAGTTGCACATGTCAAAGATATTGTATACTAAAAAATCCTAGCTAGTGAGAACATTTTAGTCACTCCATGAACGCATATCTTTGGTTAGTGTTAGTCATACTATTTATGTACATCTCATTTCTTGTCAATTCTTGCTTATAAGTTATTGGATCCCTCATTGGCTCTTGCTTTGATGTTACGTATACATTCTTATTCTTATATGTTCATTCTTGTTTTTGCACAGTGTGAAGTGCGAATCCAAGTTCAAGTTGTGAAGCATATCAACAAAGACTAGCATATTATGTGTTGTAAATGTAGGCGAGTAGGCTTATCCGGGCTGTAGTATCTTTGTAACATTTGTAATAGACTAGTGTCGTGTTGTTTTGGACGAATTTCATTTGCTATTTGGATTGTTTGAAATAATGATTGTGTATGTGATTTGAATACCTGTCAAATGGAAACCTGACAAGGGGGTCCAAGTTATAATGGTTGTTTGATAGATTTTGAAATTTTTGATGTGTGGGATCAATTTTGTGATAAGCATGACAAGTGGGACCAATCTGATTGGTGGGAACAGTGGCAAAAAAACGAAAATAAAAAATTAGTAGAAGGTTGCATCTTAGAAAGTGGCAGAATTAATGGCCCAAGCCCATGTAGCTAGTGAAAATTAACAAGAAAAAATACATTAAAAAGGCCGAATTGTTGGGCTAGGCCCATGTAGAAAACTGAATTGGACCGGGCTGAATCTTGTGCCACATCAGCGTGCCACGCTGGATGCCTACGTGGCCTGGGGAGGTTGCTAGTGACCAAAACGCCACAGTGGACATATTTTGGTCATAAACGTCTTCGACCATTCCGTAAGAAAGGTCGCTATAGTCGATTCACGACCGCTTGACTTTTGACCTTCTATTTTTGGTCACAAAAAGGTCGCAAATGAAAAACCATGACCTTTCAGTGACCAGTAGTGGTGGTCACAAGTTGACATATTTCTTGTAGTGTTACTTCATACTATCATTTATCTTTGGTATTGTAGATATAAGTAATTTCTTTATAAACTTGGTCAAAGTTTCAAAAGTTTGACTTTTAAAAAAATGTTGGAACTACATTATAGAACGGAGGGAGTAGCTCTTTCTCTCTCTCTGCTATCTCTCACAGGCCTCCCCCCTCACCTGAACACTCTATACCAACGGATTATACGATCACTGTGTCAGCGTAAAGCTCCATATATTTAGTTGACCAGTCAACCAGTCCACATGTTGCCTTGTCAGCTCGTGTTCTGTATCTTCGTGTGCTGGCCCATGTGGCAGTGGGTGAAAATAAGTAAACAAGAGGCCCATCTGACACGCGGTGAAGTAAACAAAGTTGAAACCACTCGGGGTAGCACCCCGCACGCTAGTAAACTGAGGGTGCATTGAGGACACACTTCTTCTGCATGGAGGACGCACTCGCACACAATTCACCACTGCGCGGTGGCATGCACAGAAGGATGCACTCGCACACACCCAGCACACAACACACACCAGCACACGTGTACACCGGCGTCACCGCCGGTTGAGATGGACGGCGAGGCAGCCAACAAGTGGAGGCGGCTCGAGCCAAAACCTCATCCGGCGAGCCTGGTCTTCATCAGCAGCCTCCCTGATGACATGCTGCTCGTCATCATCGGCCTCCTCCCCACCAAATCTGCCGTGCGGACCGCCCTGCTCTCTCGGTGGGAGCGCCCCCTCTGGCACCACGTCCCCCTCAACCTTACCGTCGATAGCTGCCTCTGCGACGGGGATTGCAAACTCATGGCCGCAGTCTCCAAGATCCTTTCATTGCACACTGGGTCAGCCAGACGCCTTGACATCCGAATGTTCAGTACCAACTGCAAGGTCCAACCCAAGTTCGACGAGTGGTTCTTATCCCCTGCCCTAGATCAGCTCGAGGAGCTCAGCTTTGAAGCTGGACGATTCGCTCTCTGCCGCCGTCCGCGCTCCGCCTCGCGCCAACGCTGCGTCGTGCCAACTTCAGCTCCTGCTATCTTCCCCGGATTAATGTCGCGCCCGCCCTTCTTCTCCCTCAACTCAAGCAGCTCGACCTCTTCGACGTTGTCATCTCGAAGAAGGCTATGGAGCACCTGCCCATTGTATCTTGCACTCGAGTACCTTCATCTTGAGCAGATCCACGGGTTCATTAGCCTCCACATCACCTCGACGAATCTCCGATGGATTTATGTGTCTTGCTGGCCCTGCAACAAGACATCAATTGGGAAGAGATCACTCCAGCTGTTCCACGTTATGATCATTGAGAATGCGCCTTTCCTTGAGAGATTTCTTGTATCGGATCTAGAAGGTCCAATGTAAATCGTGGTCATTGACGCTACCGAAATTGACAAAGTTGGTGCACTCGTTCGCCAAATTCTCCGAACTCTTTATTGGATCCGTAATCGTTCGTACAACACTCATCTTCTACTCCGCCTTCTTGAAATTCACATTTTTAAATTTCTTGATGTATTTACTTAATCGCCTTCCGTAAAATGATTCCCACAAGCTTGACCCAAATCTATGACAAAGTGAAGATCTTGGCAATAAAATCTATCGGCCCCAATCTGGATCAAGTTGTTGGATTCCTTACATGCTTTCTATGCACAAAGAAGCTACTCATCGAGGTGAAACTTCTTTCCTATTAGTAAAGGGTAATCACAACCTAGCTCAAATTTTTCGTAATTTTCCCAAATTACGATGACAAGTGTAGTGTTCAAAACTGCATCTATGCACTGCACCGAAAGAAATGTTTTTAGTATTTTTCTCACGTGATCACCTACATCGATTTTTTGTTGTACTACTATAGTAGCCTAGGCTAGTCATAGTGGAAAGTAACTTAGACTACTCCAGTAACTCTATGGTTACCCTAAGAGCAAGTACTACCTCCGTCCTATAGTATCAAAATTTGACCATAGATTTAACTGACAAAATGTTAATGCATGTCACTAAGAACTATACTGTTGGATTCGTGTTTGAACATAATTTCAAATGGTGTAATTTTTAGTGACATGCATTGGCATTTTCTTACATAAATATATGGTCAAAATTTTATACTAAATAAGAGGTAGTACAAAAGTGGGCTATAACAGCCCTCCACTATGTAGGCCAAAACACGTGCCAAATTCACTTGTGATGCATTTGGCATCGATGCCCGTCCAGTGCTCATCTGGTGCCCCAATCTGGATCACCTACTTTGCTCCGGTGCCAAATTAACTCACGCAATGAAAAAACACTAGCGTGGGAGAGAGAGAGAGAGGACTGAGGCAAGAAAAAAATACTTGTTTGGGAGAGTGAGAGGCTCGTGTAGTTAGTTTGATTGATTTGTTTATACATGTGGGTCTGTGTGCACAGCGGTGCCAACTCTCTCACATCGCGAGATTGGTGCCAAAATCTTTTTATTTGACATCGATGCGTATTATGTGGCATACTTTTGCGAAATATGGCATCGGCCACATAGTGGAAGGTAACAAATGCCCAAGCTCTTCACGTACTCCTAGGTAAATGAGAGGAAAGAGAAAGAGAGAGAGAGAGTGAAAAAATTTCACTAGCCAGCCAACCCTATCGTATGAGCGAATGATATTGGTACCTCTTGATGCACGGCAATCTTATACAGCCAGCTGCTCTAATATGTTCTCTTCTTTTGTAGATAAAAAAAGACCTGAAAGTGAAAAATGTGCTACACTATAACAATCTCATCGAATGCCTTGATCTCCATCTTACAGAAATTGATTTGATCGACTACCGAGGCAGCACATCTGAGATTAAATTGGCCAGGTTCTTTGTTCGGAGGCAAGTGTGCTCAAGGTAATGAGGTTTGGCGTTCTCTGGCGCAACAATGAATGGCGTGTTGATCACCGCAAGCGTCTAAGCCTAAATGACAAAGTCTCCGCAGAAGCTGAATTTGTTTTTGAAACATCAAGTGGCCAGAGATTCGGAAACTTATTTGCCCATTAGTGACTTGTCAGAGCGGTGGATTTTAGTTTGTACGATAATGCTGCATCCACCTAAAGTAACGAAAGTTCTTACATAAACTTCCTAGTAATTCCCTCTTCGTAGGCGCAACATTACTCCTAACATTTGTAATATCAGTTTGAAACTTGTAATATTGTCGTGTCCTATTCCTGCGTTTTCAAAATCCTCGCGAATCAAACAGGTCTGAGTTGGTCATGATGTTGTGCTCGCCATCTTTCACCAATAGCCATTGGATCTAGATCCTGACGATACAAACCAAACTTCTCGCTTTTGCAAAAAGATGCCCGCACTTGTTCCCTATTTACAAACAACTCTTTGTCTCTCACAATCAGCCTTATCTCCTCCCCACAATATCTAGAAGGCCATGGAAAAATCTGGCGCGATGGCCGCTGCCGGCGTCATCCACCCCCCAATCTTGGTGTTCCGTGCAATGCACGGGCATCTACGCACGGGAAATTATGTCGAACACGGCTAGTTGTAAGCAGGCTAGGTCTACATCCATGATGATAGTGACTACAGATGGTGAGGCTGACTATGGTATGCCGAACACGGCGCCTATACTCAGGTGTCATCTCCGGCGTAGGGTCTTGTCACTTCACTGTGAGGAGAAGCACGTAATAATTTGACCAACGGGTAGTACAGTGCTACTACATTGGTACTACTAGTACTACTAGTACTAGCACCACCGTCTGGATTTAGTAGTACTACCACGTCCATCTGGATTTAGTATTTGACTAGCAATATCTAGTAATGCATGTCACAAAAGATGTACTACTCCCTCTGTAAATAAATACATGGTGTATTGTTTTATTCCTATCGGCGAGATAACTTAATATCTTTTTGCTACATAATAGGATTACATGCAATGAACTAACCACTGCATGTGATGTTTGGTAGTTTCAAGTCATTGAAAGCATTTGCGGGCATGGAGGGGGACGCAGCTTCATTGACTTACTGCACCTGCCTTTAGGTGTATGACACGTGGGCCCAACGGGTGGCTGGCCAACCTGTCATACAGCCAAAGGCAGGTGCAGTAGAGGGGCGAGGAGTAGATGGCCAACATGCACGTGAATTCAACGCAGTCTGCACTTCTCATATAAAAGGCTCCCGCCAGTCCAATCTACGAAACCCTATGCACCTACGCACCCAAGGGCAAGAGTGATCACTCCAATCGCAAGCTCAGTTGACTAGATGCTAGACCCATGGAGGCGATGAGCGCGAGAATCAGCCGGCTGTGCTAGATAGTCCACGACGCCGGCCTGCGGCCCAACACCGAGGAACATCTCCAGGTAGTGCTTGAGGCCGCCAGGGCGAGGGGCCACTTGGACGACAGCTTCGTCCCCTTGTTCGACGAGGTCCTCGTCGGCTTCCTCGACAAGTTCACCGTCGTCAAGAAGCTCGCAGACGACCTTGACGTACGCCCAGCCCACGCGCCTGTGCTCGCGCGATGCCTGCCACCCTCAGCGGCCTCTATGGTGACAACCTCTTCGACACACTGGTGGCCCTGCGACTGCCCGTCGTCGCGCCGGAGAATGTCCACCTCGAGGTCGCGCTCATCGCGGAGCGCCTGGCGCAGCAAGACACCATCAACATAATCACCCACGTCTATGTGCAAATCGTCCACAAGGACTACTACATGCAAGAGGAGAACGCTAGGACGCTGGCCTTCTTGGACCGCAGGGCAACCTTGGACGACATTTTTCAGAAGCACGTTGAGCTTGCCGCCAACGCCGCTGCTCCTCACACGTCGGTTGGTGACCCGGTTCACTAGGGCGTGAGGATGTCGTTGATGGATCCGTATGTATCTCTATCTTTCAGCCAAATCCATGTAGTAGTATATGGTACTACTAGTAATTATCTTACCTTTCACATCAACTTCATAATTTTCCTACGTGCTCCATGCATGAACCGCGCCAGAACCACACTTCTCATTACTCTAGGGAAAATCATTATTTCTATCTATCGGTCGCGCCATGGAGCAGAACCAAATTTTACAAATTACAAGTTCAAAAGGAAAAGCCTGTCGTGTTCGCGTCGCACCCCCACACGGTTGGTTCCAAGACGCCGCTCAAGGGGGAATGTGTGCTGTGTTGCATTTTCACTTACAAGTGGGACCACAGTTGAGCAAACCGACTATCGGCAAACCCCCACCCCGCCCACCGCGCGATGCCTGAGAAAATAGGAGGGAGAAGAGATGGTTGTAGCACGGACTCCATGAAAATTGGTGTCGGATGGGACTCGTGTGGGTGGCGTGTGCCGTACTGCTAGACATGAATGCTAGTTATGGCCCATGCCACCCCACTACATCGAGGTGCTGGTTACGTAGAACAAAGTTCCTGGAGTCCGTGCTCAACCCTCCTCTACCTCTCTTCTCAGCCAGCCAGCAAATGCGCGGAGCCCATCGTCTGTTTGCTCATATGCGGTCCCACATGTCAGTGAAAACGCAAGAGGACCCACTGAACCTGCACATCTTTCACCTCGGCGTCGGTGATGAAAACAAATCCAATAAGGATCTTCGGTGGCGCTTTTGGAGTTACTCAAGAGTAGTAAGATTCTATTTACAGTTTAACCCAAGATGCACATCACGTGGCTTCAACTACCACTCTATTTTCTTGCATGACACGACCTGGATGCTGGATGTCCCACGTGTCGGCAAAAGGAGGAAGAACTCGGCCAAATCTTTGATTGTGCTCTCGGATTAGACTAGTTGTGCTAACTAAAAAAATTATTTTGTAGAATGGACGCAAGTTTTGGTATTGGGAAGAAGAGTACAACAATATCTTGATAGAGCGCAATTTAGTAGATGTTCTAGCACTTTTAGCTAGCATAGAGGCTAGAGATGAGACTAGTGCACTTGTTGATAGAATAGAGGCTAGACACGTCTACTTGTTTACACTCGAAGAAGAAAGAAGCACGCATGATCGAGCCTCCGCAGATCAAAAATGAATGCATTGAGAAGGCACTAATCCAACTTACAGGAGCAGTTATGGAAGTTGGATATCTTCTAAAATGTATTCTTGTGGTTCTTGTTTTCTTTGGTCTTGCTTTTCTTGTCAAAATTTTGGTGATGTATTTCCATGTACCAAAAAATCAATGATGAAAAAAAGATACTCCCTCCGTTCGGAATTACTTGTCTCAGAAATGGATGTATCTAGAACTAAAATACATCTAGATACATCCATCTGCGACAAGTAATTCCGAATGGAGGGAGTATGTGTTTGCAAAGAAAAATGTACACGGCCGGGATGCATCCGCGCGTTTGGTGCACAACCACCGCATCCGAGAAATGGCCCGGACACGACCCCATTGCGATACCCAAACGGACAGAATCCGGGAAAAACGGAGGTCCGTTTGGGGTCGTGCGTTGGAGTTGGCCTTACAAGTGGGACCGCAGTTGAGGAAACCGACTATCGGCAAACCCCCACCTCGCCCGCCGCGCGATGGCTGAGTTAGAGAAATGACGAGGTTGAAGAGATTGCTATAGCACGGACTCCAACAAATATGGTGTCAGATGGAAGTCGTGCTGGTGGCGTGGGCCATACTCCTGGACGTGAATGCTTGTTTTGGCCCATGCCACCCTACTACTCCTACTAGTTATAGTAGTAGTATCAAGGATTCGAGGTGCTGGCTACGTACAGCGAACACATCAACATATGGCCCACCTCACGCTTTGGCCAAATTTCCTGGAGTCTGTGCTAGGTTAAAAAGTGTTCTTTGTGAGGATGGGTGGGTGGTCTCAAGTTTAAAACTTGTTGTATTACGTACGTAGACGTAGAGATAGTGCAGCATGTGAAGCTAGTACAAATAGTGTACTATTGTTGATTGGCCTCATCCGATAACCTGTTGCAATGCACGTACAATTATGTATTCGGAAAATATATAGTTTTTCCTCGTCGCAGCACCCACTCAGAGAAGCGACTCGAAAGCCATTCATAAATTTAGTAAGTTTATCACAGGCATATCATTTTATTACATACAACAGGTCATCAACCCACAACGACAACGAGGATACATTATAAATACTAAAGTTTTCATCACACAACAAATAACAAGAAATGAAATGAACTTCAACTCAACCAATCGTCGGCATTGGAAACACTTGCTTTGAACCACAAGTGATTCTCTGGGAATGGTCAGCTACTGTCAATCTCGAGACCAACGCAGGACTGATCATCCAGGCTGAAGCGACCTACTATATCACGACCAGGGTAGGGAACCACCGCAATGTCCGACGTATAGATACAGTTGTTTCTCATAAATGGTAGTAACGTTGTGTCAATAGCAGTTGGATCGCCTTTCACCATCATTGGATAGTTTTGTCCAAGGAAGGGCGAGTTCGCCCCAAGACCGCCAATACTGCATTGTGGAGAAGGTGTTGGCGCTAGCACAGTAGTATCCATCCCGAATACCATGCAACGAGTGTTGGAATAGGTCCGAAGAGTGCGACCATGGGAGACAACACCTGCTTCCTTAGTAGTAACATCAGCAGTGGGTTGTATACAGACAAGAAGGGGTGATCCATCAAGAGTTGCTAGGCGCCACTGAGTATATGGGCCCTCCTCGTCCTCAAGCTCGTGATCATCACCATCGTCATCTCCCCCTTGGTTATAAATTTTTTCAAGTATAGGTGGTGGAATGTTCACAAGACCTTGGAAACACAAGAAGAAGGTTAATTAGTAGAGAAGGGAGATTTGCTAACTCGCATGCATGTGGATGAAACAATTATAATTACGGTGGAAGACAAACATACCGAAACTACGAGGATTCCATGCAAAAGCAGTGCCACGAGTGGTGGTAGCAAACGCAGTACACATCCGTGTATAGAAACTGATTTTTGAGCAATATCCATCCAGTCGAACCATGAAGGACGGCAACAAGCTTGTCGAAGATAGCAACAACTCCATAGTTCCTATAATTCCAAGAGCGGTTGGGAAATCGACAAATTGCTATCTTCCGTAGAAGACAATCACGATGATTTTATTTGAACGTGCGTGGAATACCGGTGTGCTCAACCTTTGGGCAGTCTGAGATTTTTGGAAGTGGAACCCGGTGACGAGTGTACACATTCACAAGCTCCCACTCGCAGTTGTACCAAATATAAACAACCCAAACTCCATTTGCGCCTGCCCAATCCTTGCCCTCAAGCGATGGCATCTTAACATCATGCGTATCATTATCAAGCGGCATCAACTTGCACAAGGCGAGGCTTCCCTCGTCCCCGCGCCAGTTAGCAGGGTCACGGCAAAGAAGATAGGGGAGATCAAACCGCTCCTGGATCCTTGGGTTCCTTGTAATGATGTTATTAGTTGAGTCGAGAATGTTCTTGAACGAACCTGCCATGCTAGCCGAGGTGATGACGTCGCACCGATCAATGAGTTCCCCCACCACGTCATCTTTCACATCGAGGCAAGAATAACGGGGTCGTTTCCGGCTTGTTCCCTCTATGGAGAAGACGATCGAACAATGGCAGAAGGAAGGGTGAAGGCAAATGGAGGAGGGAGGAAGAGCGTGCGACAACAGTTCCAAATCGAGAGTGAAAGGCGAATAGTCGGTGGACGGTTGCCAGTTTGCCACGGTACACGAAGAGGCACCCCGGCCTACACGTCCTTTCAGAAATTGTACAAAAGGACTCACCGTCGTCTCACTGACATGTTGGAACGGGACCACATGTCAACGAAACATGGTGTGTAATTTCTCATGCAAAATGCGATCTGGCCGCGTTGGCCCGAGGTGCCGCATTAGTTATCGACCTTTATTTTTTTAACATACAATCTGAGTGGATAGCTCCTGTGGTCATCACACGTGAGCGTATATATAGGTGGGCTAGGTGCGCAGGCGGCAACAATCTAAGTGCTAAAAGAGTTGATCTCGAAAAAAGAGTTGATCCAATGCTTGGTTTTGTTTGGATTTTCCAACTATGACCATTGGATAGAGTGAATCAATGGCTTACGTTCAAAGTTATTCTCATACAATAGAATGGTATAGGAACGTGGAGAGATTTAGTTGATTTTATATCGCTGAATAATATAAAATATTATGAGTGCAGACGCTCCACCCTGAGGTTTGTAGCTCCTTCTCGATCGTCGGGAATCTATGTTCTTCCACTCTTTCGTTTAAGACATGAGCTTTGTTCATCCTGTTGCTGACACGTGGGACATCTATATGCCTTCATTTTACAAAATCATACTATATGCCTCCATGACACGCGGAACATCTAGCATCAAGGTGGCGTGTGATGCAAAAAAATGGAGATACGCAGTGCGTAAGTGAGTCGTACACTTCGATGGCACCTAGTAATACGCAATATTTTTTCTCCTTGATGGCACATGAATAGTGCACGTACTCAATGACAGAGCACGGGATGGTAGCCATGGACATGGCCGCCCCTTTTTGAAGAGAGTACTAATAAATACGTAACTTTGATGTGTCCCGTCAGCTCGCAGAACGACGAGAAGCTTGCTTACTACGCCTTCTCCCTCGCCAACGCGTGCGTGGTGGCTCGCAGCACGAGGAGAAACTTTTGCTTACAAGAGGTGCACGTGAAGCAGTTCATTTGATGTCAGATTGCCAGAAGTAGTACAACACCATCATTATTGTTCAACTTCCGGAAGAGGAGAAGAGCCAAGCGCAAGGTCACCTACTAACCTAGTATAGTACTACTACAGCCAAAGCTGGTCCACCTTTTTAGAGCATGGTTAATTAATATAGGCGGCTCTTGCAGCGGCACATCATTTAGAGCAAGTACTCTCCTCGTAGGATCAAAGGAAGTGAAACAAAAGTTGGAGTGGATGCTAGATTGCCAATTAAAACATGATTACATAGGAAAATAATCCTATAGCATTCTATCCTATGGATCAAACGACCAATGTAGGAAAATTATGAGGGGGGTCTCTCCAACAGTGTTCCTCGGCTCGCACCTAGCATCACGGTGGTCGAACTTGGATTCATTCATCTGGTACACGTGGCATCTCAGATCTGGTACTCCAATTTTAGGTTGGCTCTATGTGATGTGGCAACTTCATATACTAACCGGATGCTGGCTATACTACTACGGTACTCACACTCTAAGAAGTGACTCGAAAACCATTCATAAATTGAGTCTATAACACGCATTTGCAAATGTACCATTCATTACATACAACAAGTCATCAACACACAATGACAACGATGATACATGTTGGATATAGATTATTTCCAACAAAACATTCCAGTAAATACTGAAGTTTTCATCACACAACAAATAACAAGCAATGAAATGAACTTCAACTCAACCAATCCTTGGCGTTGGAAACGCTTGCTTTGAACCATAGGTGCTCTGGGAAGGGCCAGCTATTGTCAATATCGAGAGCAACGCATGACTGATCATCCAGGCTGAAGCGGCATATATCAGGAGCAGGGTAGAGAACCACCACAATGTCCGAGGTATAGATACAGTTGCTTCTCATAAATGGTAGTAACGCTGTGTCAACAGCAGCTGGATCGCCTTTAACCATCATTGGATAGTTTGGTATAAGGAAGAGCGAGTTTGCTCCAAGACTACCAATATTGTACCAGGGAGAAGGTGTTGGCGCTAGCACACTAGTATCCATCCCGAATACCCTGCAACGGGTGTTGGAATAGGCCCGGAGAGGGCGACCATGGGAGACAACACGTGCTCCCTCAGTAGTAACAATCTCAGTGCACTGTATACAGACAAGAAGAGGTGATCCATCAGAATTAGTTGCTAGCCGCCACTGAGTATATAAGTCCTACTCATCCTCATGATCGTGATCATCACCATCGTCATCTCCCCCTTGGTTATAAAATTTTTCAAGTATAGGTGGTGGAATGTTCACAAGACCTTGGAAACACAAGAAGGTTAATTAAAGGGAAACTTGCTAACCCGCATGCATGTGGATGAAACAATTATAATTACGGTGGAAGACAAACGTACCAAAACAACGAGGATCCCATGCAAAAACAATTCCATGAATGGTGGAAGCAAACACAAGATCCTCATATTTAATTGCATCATAGTACTCATCATCCGTGTACAGAAACTGATTTTTGAGCAATATCCATGGACGAACCGTGGAATCAGTAACGATGGCAACAAGCTTGTTGAATATAGCAACAACTTCATAGTTCTCGTAATTCCAAGAGCGGTTGGGAACTCGACAAATTGCTATCTTCCATAGACGACAGCCACCATGATCGTATTTGAACGTACGTAGATCATCTGTGTGCTCAACCTCAGGGCACTCTGAGATTTTTGGAAGTGGAATCCATTGACGAGTGTACACATTCACAAGTTCCCACTTGCAATTGTACCCAATATAAACAACCCAATCTCCGTTTGTGCCAGCCCAGGCCTTACCCTTAAGCGATGGCATCTTGACATCACACGTATCATTATCAAGCGACATCAACTTGCACAAGGCGGGGCCTCCTCGTCCGCGCCCATGCGAACAGGCTTTTAGCAAAGAAGATAAGGGAGATCAAACCGCCCCTGGACCCTTGGGTTCCTTGTAATGTCGTTATTAGTTGAGTCGATAATGTTCTTGAACGAACCTGCCATGCTGGCCGAGGTGATGACGTTGCACCGATCAATGAGTTCCCCCACCACGTCATCTTTCAGATCGGGGCAAGAATAACACGGTCATTTCCGGCTTGTTCCCTCCATGGAGAAGACGATGGCAGAATGAAGGGTGAAGGCAAATGGAGGAGGGAGGAAGAGCGTGCGACAACAGTTCCAAATCGAGAGGGAAAGGCGAAGAGTCGGTGGACGGTTGCCGCTTTGCCACACAAGACACGAAGAGGCGCCCCGGCCTACACGTCCTTTCGGAAATTGTACAGAAGGACTCGTCGTCGTCTCACTGACATGTTGGAACGGGACCACATGTCAACGAAACATGGTGTGTAATTTATTGTGCAAAATGCGATCTGGCCGCGTTGGCCCGAAGTGCCGTATTATTTCTCGCCTTTATTTTTTTAATGGCGTGCCATTCAGTTTTGAAGCACGACTAACTGGTACTGTTTGCAGAGAAAATATAAACTACTCTACCTCTAGTACTAGTAGTATAAAAAAGATATATAGGCTGGAGCTTCAGAGCTTTCTTGCTAAGGGCTGCCCACTTGCTTCTCACACTATCACCCTCTCTCCAGATCTAAAAAAGATGGCCTCTCTCTCCCTCCTCACCGGTGGTCACAGATCCGGCGAGGAAGAAAAGGACGTGCAGTATTGATGCACTCGTCGTTGGCGAGCGTGGTCACGCACTGACGACAATGCTGTCCTCTCAGACCTAGCGCCCGCACGGGATGGCCTTCGTCCCCAAGCTCGCTGCCGTAGTGCATGCGGAGGATGACGACCACGAGCAAAGCACTTCTCGCCGACCCTTAGGTATGGTCGCTACATGTGGATCTTTTTCCACTCCACCATCTTCCCAATTTGCTATCCTCTGCTTTGCTGGTCACGCAGACGAAAACCTTAATTTGCACTATTAAAGGAAACCCTACTTCATGCAGACTAATCCATTTCTGGGTTGAATAAGGAAAGGGAAGGGAGACTGTACTGTCCAAGAGAGTAGGCATCGAACCCGCATCTAGGTTGAAAAGGGAAAAATTAGTAGCTAAGGAACAAGTCTCGTGTCTGTTGGTTGAAGAAGGGTAGAAAGGCATGACAACGCAATAGAGAATGACCAGGTCGATCGGTTTGTTGTCCTCACATAGGAAAAAGGTGGCTAAACATAACAAAAATGGGACGTAATCCACATATGCTGCCAGGATATTTGTTGCTCTGGGCAACCATACCTCCCTCACCACTCTATGCGTCTGCGTGGAGGTACATCGCATCTGCGCGCCCATCGTCCGAATGGGCCTCCCATGCTCTTATTGTCACTTTTTTGCTGTTAGTATAACGCCAACAGTCAAGTCAAGCAATGCTACTGCTAAAGTGATGCCACATTTAACTAATGCCGCACTCAGTCTAATGCCACCGATTAATTTAAGCAATGCCATGTAGTGTCACCGGATTAGTTTAGGGTTAGCTGTTGATTGTGGATGTATTAATGATTTTTTTAGCAGTAGTCTAAGGCATTCTAATGCTGTTGCAGAGCCAGTATACCAACGATGGAACTTGTTACTACCTTCAGATTTTTGCACTGTTAATGCTTATAGATTACATACCTCACTTTCATGAGATAAGTTAATTTTTTTGTACAGTGTCACCAAAATGCCAAGGCACTGATGTCATTTTATTTTGGTTAAACTGCACAAAAAATTATGAAGACAAGAGGAAAGGTCAAGAGTGGGCACCTCCTCCTCTGGTTGTTCTCTTGATTCGTTCGATCAAGTTTTTATGTTTGATCGATTACCAAGATTGGGATAGCAATTTTCAAGGCCCCCCTAAGTTCGAAATGATATTTACCTTGGATGTAAATGGTTTGCAATTTTTTATACTGTCATTATTTAATAATGCTAGTTACCTTCAGACTTTTGTATTTGGTTTAATGCTCATGCACAACTAGTATACCAATGCTGAAACGTGTTACCTTTACATTTTGTATTGTTAATTCTTATAGAAATCTACCAGTGCCCGAGTTTATTGAAATCTCTTCAGTAAAACCATTATACTGTACCTTGTAATAAAATAACTACTCTACTATTGCACTAGCCACTGGATTACTGTATATTTGTAGTATTCGAAATTTTGAATGGTGTTGCATTAGCATATGGACATAAATAATGTGTGGCAAGCTTTCCCAGATATGTACTCAAGAAAACTACTACCTCTTTTTCTAAATACTAGACGTTTCAGTACTTTAAACTGAACCGCGAAAACGTCTTATATTAAGGAACAGAGGGTGTAGAGTTCACTCAAATTATCCCGGTAAAGCTAGTCACACCTTTATTAAAATTAATGTTCATTATGTTATCGGAGGAGGTCTATAAGTTTGTCTCTAATGCCCGTCGACTACATACCTGACATCATGATGTAATGTTAAGTCATTTCCTTTGGTACAGTGTCATTGAATTGTCAAGGCGGTGATGGCATTTTATTTTAGTTGAACTGCACAAAATATGCTTAAAAGAAGAGGAAAGGTCAGGAATCGACCATTCTTTCAGAAAGAACTATATACACCTTTTCTCGACATCACCGTTGTTGCCTTTATTTATTCCTTCAAACAGGTGGTTAGAAACAGTCTTGCTACCTTTTCCCATTAAGAAATTGGAATGCTTATATTTGTGAATCTATGCTTCAACTAGTGCCGCTTTTATAGTAATCACACTTTCAATATCTATGCAAACAGGGATGCTTGATTTTAGTGGAACTGCACAAAAAGTCCAACTGGTTCAACATTAGGAGCATGTTTTCTTCCAAACCTTTATATCCAATTGGTGGCACTATGATCTGTTCATTAAGAAGGTACATGGTTTGCTAATATCTTGCTACTCTTTTTGTACTATCATTAGATAGTAATACTCGTGGTTTGCATGTGAATTTATTAAGGTGGTGGACCTACATTGGTGGTGCAGACAGGATTCGGTGATTGGATGCTCGATTTAGGTTGTATTGATTTCACCTCTTCCATCATTGCGAACATGGATATCCTTGGTCCGATGAAGAATAGGTGCTATATTTCTGCTTCGAACAAGCAAATCAATTCAGTATGAAATTGTCCAGTGGCAAAACATGATCAGTATCAAATTGTCCAGTGCAAAACATAACAGATACTAAGCAGAAGAGACATGTTTAAACCGAAAATACAAGGTGGGGTATATGTTTACTAGATGCTTGATATTTGTGCAGACAGAGATGTCTGCCCGTTGCTATTTGGCAAACACACAACGTGACCGCAATTTTGGTTGAACTGCACAAGAGAATAGTATAGCCACTGCATGCAGTGCCATTTGAAAATAGACACAGAAAGATTGGATAGTCACTTCATGGACTGCAGAAAAGTAGTACCGTACTATTTATTGGCAACACTAGGTGCTTCATTGCTTTGGTCTGATTATACAATGGGCATCATTTTGCCTAAGTTAAAGTTTCTATTCCGGAAATAGTCTAGACGTGTGATCGAGAGAAGTCCAAATCATATTGCTGTGGATGTTCCTCCATCATCTGTGGTTCATTCTCATGGTTCCAGCTATTGATGAAACCACTTACGTTTGCAAAAGGAATTGTAGACTTCACAAACAAATTTGTCTTTCCAGCATCTTGAATGTTGGCCAAGAGAAGCATCCATGTTAGTAGGAAGAACATATGTTTTTTCTAGATCTTTGCTATTGGAGCTATATATTTGTATATGATCTGTGAATCATTGAGATGCATTAACATGTTGATGTTATGTATGGGAATCGTACTAGTTGGTTTTAGTTGTGGCTGATCTTTGCTTTTGGAGCTACATATTTGTATATGATCTGTGAATCATTGAGATGCATTAACAGTTCCTTATATCTGTTCGCTCAGTGTTTACAAGTTACTGATCGATCACTAGCTAGCCTACTAATGCGCTCCTGGCAGTTTTAGTTGCGATGCAAGATCCGAAGTGGTAGTTTTTTGAATAAAAATGCCTACCTCTGAAGAAATTGACAAGCTGCTCTGAAGAAAATGCCATGGGAATCTGAAGAAACTGCCAACGAAAACGTTCGCAAATGCCTTGTCTCCCAGCTAAAGTTCATCAACTAATGCCCTTGGCTGCGACTCGTTGCATGCTGCTCCGCGTACTGGCTGCGAGCGATTTTGAGTGCCTCCATGCAGCCAGCCGTAATTAAGGCAGCTAACTGATGCGAAAAAGATGTGCTTTAATTGTTGTGGGCCTTTTAAATCCGTGGAATCATTATTGACAAGGAGGGAGATGATTCGAGTGCACTCGTTTGACCGTCATGCCGGCGTGCGACCCAGCACGGACGGGATGGGACAACACATTCATACTTTCAGTTTCTCTAGTTTTCCATGGCAAGCTGGCGCGCTAAGCCATGCCTGCTTAATTATGCATTGAATTCCGATGACCGTCGCGCTACCTTCCGTCTATAAGGACTATTTCCCGGCCTTCTATGGTAGCACCGTGACCCAATTCGCCCTATCCTCATAAGCCCCCACCAGCCCGACGTCGCTCGCCACTTATCCTCGCTCTCGCCACATCCGCCATGCCCTCGCCCATCCGCGATAGGCGAGGCCGGAGGCGGTCACCGCCGGAACTAGTGTTCGGTTTTTCACTGGAAGGCAGAAGGAGGGAGGAGGCATTCTATCGGTCTTTAGATGGCAATGCAGAGATCAGGGACTTGTTGGAGCGCGACCGCCTGGCAGAGGAGCAGGAGTTGTTGGAGCGCGACCGCTTGGCGGAGGAGCAGCGTATCACCGATTTGCGCCGTGAGCGGGACATGGAGCAGCAACAAGACCGACGCTCGAAGTCGCGAGCAGAGCGCCAAGAATCGGGCCGACTACGTGGAGGCCGGTGCCCGGCAAATAGCCCTGGAGGCTGTCGGGCACGCACGCGTTCGCGACGCCGATTTTTACTACCAGCTCGTCAAGTGGGTTTCCCGCTTAGAAGCCGAAGCTTCGGTGGACCACGCCGGCATGGAAAGGGCCAACGCGCGCGAGCAACACGCCCTATCACACCTCTGGCAAGTCCGAGGCGAGGTGGAGGACGCCGGTGCCGGCATTTAGTGTGTACCGCAGATGGTGGCCGGCATCGTCTAGTTAGCTAAGAGTAAGTTAGTACTTGTACGCAACTAGAGTATTTGTCCTCCATAGGTTTAGAGGCTGACTTGTAGGCCTACCAAGTTGACGCGTACACAATCAGGAGATGATTCTACGTGGAGAGGATAACAGCAGGGACCCGCCAAGGTCATGGTAGTACGCAAGCAAGTGCCTCCTTATTTCAAGCCAATAAAAAACGGCTCCTCCTAATGGATTTCTGACATCTGGGTCCCATTCCATTGTCAACGTAGTCAATAAACGAGAGAATTGCACAACGAGCGGCTGACACCAGGGACCCAGCAGCTTGCCCAGTTATTTTTTTGGGGTTAATTTGATAGATGCCACTCCAAATCTAGTGTTTCTAAGAAGTGCCACTGCAATTTCCAAACTTTGAAAAATGCCAATTCATGCCATTTCCAAAGTGGCATTTTTCAAGTCTCAGAGTATGCTTTTTCAAAGTTTGCAAATTGTAGTGGCGTTTTCCAAAGTTCGCAAAAATTGCAGTGGCATTTTTCAAAGTTTGGAAATTGCAGTGGCATTTTTATGAATCGCGATAATTGGAGTGGCATTTATCTAATTTGTTTTTTAGACGGAAGGTGGTGTCAACTGGGCTGTCTTGGGGGCACTCTGGCTGTCTAGACAGCCTTCTCTTTTATGTTTACCATGCATCAGCCCAAGATTTTTTTTTTTCTTTCTGAAAATGGCTAGCCCATTTTTTTGTGATTTGCCAAGTAAGTGGCTTTGTCAGTCCTGTTTGGCTGCAAATCTTTCAAGATGAGGAGAGCTTCATTCAGCTGGACGAGAAAATGGCCTATCAGTAATGAGAAATGGGTTGTACATTTTTAAAACACATCAAACCGGCAATTAGTTTCAAATTTATTTTTTCATTTCGAGATTTTAAATTGCATTAATTTTTATGCATGGACAATTTGTTGGATTTTATATTGATATACATTTATTTTTAAAATCAGTTTGAATGTGACTCGAAATTTCGGGATTAAAAACAGTTCGGACCACACCGAAATATGCAAAATGTCGTATAATTTTTTAACCATGGCCATAATATGGGCTGTTATGCTAACAAAAAGAATATGGGCTCCAAAAAAAACCTTAAGAATTAGCAAATGGGCTATAAATTATTAGAAATAATAGCAGATGGGCTGTATGCTGTTTTCCACATATTTGAGGCTTTCCTAAAAAAAAGGTTGACGCACAAGCAGTGCTGTTGGATGTCCATCCAACGGCCATTGTGCTTCTTCAATCTCTGCTCTTCCTGCTCGAGCCGCTCAAACAAGCGCCGACGGGACTGCCTACTCCCTCCTCCCCGCGGCCGGCTGTGCTGCCGCGCAGGCCTCACCGCCCCATCGTACTCCCATCGCTGGCCTAGCCATCCCTCTACTCACCCACACCAGCTGTTATTCTCCGGCTACGGCGGGCAGACGATAAACTCTCGTGCAGTCGTACTCCCCTCGGCGTGGGAAACAATCGTCGAGTCTTCCCCGCCTAGTGTCGTTCCCTTCCTAGGCCTCGCCGTCGTCCACCGCCTGGTGCTCTCGGCGCTGCTCGGTCAATATGGTCAACGACCGACATGCATCTGAAGTGGATCAGACGTGGAGAGGCCGATACCTGGGTCCACGGCCACACGCAAGGAAATGCCTCCTTATTACGCGCAAAATAATGATTCCTCCACCCGACATCCGGGACCCACCGAAAGGGCCTTCAGATTTCGTGAAAAACGTTATTGTCGCCGACAGCTCGGACCGACCAGCCTAACCGAGCCGCACGTCGCGCTACCGGTTTTGCCCGCTCAGAGCGCCAAGCCACGACTCCACTTCTCACAAGAACGCTTAAGCCGCTTCGGCAGCCTACGGCCGCCGTCAGAGCCTTGGCGGCACGCCGGCGTCCGCGGCGTGCCCCTGCCTCAGTTGGTGCCGCCCAAGCCACCAGCGCTTGCCAGCTGCCCCCTGAAGCATCTCCAGCTCATCCGCAGCCTCGTCCCCTAGCGCGCGTCGCCGCCACGTCGCCATAGCTACAGAAAGACGGTCGCCGACGACCTTATCCACGGCCGCCGCGGAACTGACTCCGATCGCCTATATAAGGAGCCCCGATCTCATCCCCGCACGCAGGCAGTCCCAAGCCATCTCCCTAGGACCCCCATTGGCAGCCAATCAACTCGGGGAGGTCTCCTTCCCCATCTCCGGCAACTCCTGCCGCTGCCACTGCCCCAGCCACTCCGGCACCACCAGGGCCTCTCCCTCTCCACTCTCTCCACCAGAAGCCCCCTCTTCCTCCCGTGAGCTCGCCCCCCTGCTCGATTTTGATCGGGAGACACCGTAGCCCCAAATCCACCTTGCTCCCGAATGCCTCCTCCGCCGCGAAGCTCGCCGCCGGCAACTCACTCCGTCCCCGCCGACCCAACGACCACCGGGAGGACCGCCCTAGTCTTGCGGATCCATCCCCACCCTCGGGGGCCCGCGAGGAGCCGCCAAACGCCGGCGACGATCGTCGGAGTCCCGCGCCTCTGTTCGACAAGAGGAAGAAGAGGGAAGAAGACTGGTCAAACCTGACTGAAGGCTGTGCAGGCCCAATCGTCAAGGACTCCAGCCCCGCCTCCACGTGTAGTAAGTGAAGGCGCATTCTCAAAGTACGTCTTCGACGTATGCTTATATTCGAAACGTTTTTTTCTTTTTCTGTTTATTTTGAAAAACAGATTTTGACCAAACTTTGACCGGCTGTATCTTATTAAATACAACTCCAAATGAAATGATTCTTTTTCCCACCTCTCTCAAATTTGATCTAGTTTATTTTAGGATTTATTTGATAATTTTTCAAAACAATTTTTTTTGCTGTTTTGAACTTGTGTGTTAATTCAAATTTATTTAAAATAGGACTTTGAAGAGAGAGAAGAAAACTTTCAAAAGTTTTGGAGTGCACCCTGCCTTACCGCACATTGAAGGCAAGCATTTTGAACCCCCGGCATAATATTTTTGTGTGTTCGTTGGCACGTCTATAACACCAACTCATTTCGGAGAACTTGTTATTTCATGTGACATGATCATCTGCATGAATGCATATTAGTGATTTCCATGCTGTTGGAAATGAACACACTTGTGATGATAATCATCCTCATGTGCCTTGCATGCATACCGGAAGGAATCCGGGAAAACCTCTGCCTTGGGTAGGAATGAGTTGTCGCCGGTCTCCGTCGGGACGGTTATGTCCGGTATGGCATAGTAAGGTATAATGAGCGGTGATTCTGTTGGTTGGAATATTTTTGTTATACACATGCAGGGAACATTATAAACCTCCTGAGTCGACCCTAGATCGAGTCTTGTTCCAAAGAACCCCCATACTTGTTTCAGATTACCGCTTAGTCTCTACAACAAGTAGAGTACGGTTCAGTAATTTGTCAACCCCTTTCTAGCACACACCGCATGTAGGGGCCGGATGAGGGTACCACGGCCATGGATTAAAGCCAGTCATCCGGTTAGGGGGCATGGGTATTTCGGTTGTAGCCGAGGGGGTAGCATCCCCAGTTTTGCGCGCGGTATAAATTTTGTGATCCCATGCTAATCGAGGTTGTAGCCTCCCCACTTAGAGTTTTGCTTAACGGGTGTCATGGGTGATTCCGCATAATCGATGAGTTAAGCCGGTGCGCAAGTCAGTGCGTTTTCATTTAAAAGATCAGAGACGGAATTAGTCCCGATGGACTAAGGGAATCCGTTACTCGTGGGTAAAGAGTACACCCTCTGCAGAGATTAAGACCTATTCGAAGAGCCGTGTCCATGGTTAAGGATTACAGTCTGGGATGGGTCAAGTGTCGGTCTTAGTGTCATTCTTCGGAGGTGAAACTGCTAAATCAGAAATGGTATTACGACGTGTGACATGTGATAATTATGATTATTATTTTTGTTGTGGGATAACCTGTGATATTATTGGTATTATCCAATATCCCTAGGACGGTTCTACCTCCTGGATATTCACTGTGATTCTTTTATAAGCCCCTTATGTGGTGTCGCTGAGACGCCCGACTGTGGCATTTCTTTTAAAGCCATTTATGTGGTGTCGCTAAGACGCCCGACTGCGGCATTTCTTTTAAAGCCCTTTATGTGGTGTCGCTAAGATGCCCGACTGCGGCATTTCTTTTAAAGCCCTTTATGTGGTGCCGCTAAGACGCCCGACTGCGGCATTTCTTTTAAAGCCCTTTATGTGGTGTCGCTAAGACGCCCGACTACGGCATTTCTTTTAAAGCCCTTTATGTGGTGTCGCTAAGACGCCTGATCATGCATTTCTTTTAAAGCCCTTTATGTGGTGTCGCTAAGACGCCTCGATCATGACATTTCTCTTAAAGCCCTTTATGTGGTGTCGCTAAGACGCTCGATCATGCATTTCTTTTAAAGCCCTTTATGTGGTGTCGCTAAGACGCCTCGATCATGCATTTCTTTTAAAGCCCTTTATGTGGTGTCGCTAAGACGCCCTACTGCGGCATTTCTTTCAAAGCCCTTTATGTGGTGTCACTAAGACGCCCGACTGTGGCATACTTGTTATTTATTTCATAATTTTTAATGCTACTATGTTATTGCATATTCATAAATAACATGCTTGCGTGCATCAGATTTTTCATTATCTTTTGTGACTGACGTCATGAGCATAAAATATTTTCAGGCACATCATTGTTATATTATTCCTGTGTTCATAATGTTTGCGAGTACATTCAAAGTACTCACAGGCTTGTCCCTGGCTATTGTCTTGGCCAGATTTCTTGCGTGGAGAGGAGCGACCGTGTTGACAGCCCCGGAACCTAAGCAACGGTGATAGCAGTCTCGCGAAGATAGGAGTTAGCCTGGTCAGCTGTTCCTATGGGAAATGGAGTCCCATAGACACTGACGATTCACAACCCGCTTCTGCCATCAACCACTAGAAACCATTTGTTGTACTCACAGACCAGAATGGTCTTGTACTACATATTTTGTGTTTTGCTTGGAATTTCTGTATCAAGTTAGTGCCTCATCAGCTAATAGTTATCCTGGGGCTGGTGAGCACAACGGCCACTTTCTGGAAGTTAATACCCGGAAAACCGGTCGCCACAAGTGGCAGGCTGACTTATGGGCCTACTAAATTGACGGGCACGGAGGGCTTTGCCAACTTAGTCAATATGCACGATTCTAGATCCAGTGACCGTACGATGTCCATCCAACGGCCGTAGTGCTTCTTCAACCTCTGGTCTTCTTGCTCCAAATTACCAAACCAGCGCTGGTCGTGCCTCGTGCTCATGCCTCCCGTGGCTGGCTGCGATGTGGCGGAGGCCTCACAGCCCCCTACTACTCCCACCGCTGGCCAGGCCATCCCTCTGCTCACCCACACCCCCTATTATTCTGCAGCGACGGCAACCTCACACCGCAACAAACTAGTGAACCCTCATACTCCTCTACGTGTGGGCATCCACTGCCGCGTCTTCCCCCGCTCCGCGTCGTCCCCTTCCTAGGCCTCGCCGTCATCCACCGCCCTGGTGCTCTCGGCGCGGCGTGGTCAACGTGGTCAAGGAACGACTTCCATCGGAAGAGTACTGTACATGGAGAGGCTGACAGCTGGGTCCACGGCCACAGCAAGGAAGTGCCTCCTTATTACGCGCAAAATAATTATTCCTCCACCTGACAGCGGGGACCCACAGGACGGGCCACCATATTTCCCGAAAAAACGTTTCCCCCTGATTGCTAGGACCCACCAGCTACATCTTCGCATGCAAGGAAGTGCGTCTGGGCAAAAAAAGGATTTGCCCCTTGACTGCTGGGACCCACCAGCTACATCTTCGCACGCAAGGAAGTGCCTAACAGTCGGGTCCCACCTGGTTGAAGCGTACGTAGCGTTGTCATGCTGGTCACGAACGTGTACGTACATACTGGTCGATGTAGAGGCGCGCACCTGTCGTAGTAGAGGTGTGCACGTAGCATGTACACGCGGCGCATGCCGCCGTGGTGCAAGAAAGTAAATACGGCCACGCACGCACATACAAAGCGGGTCTCGAACGCCTACTCGCACGCACGCATGGCTGTGGCCTGCGTACATGGCTGGGTCGGAACGGAGAAACTGCGTCGTCGTCGTGTTCATGGGGAGGCAACAGAATGCGCCGTGTTCATTGGGAGGCAACAAAATGCGTGGGAGCCAACTGGCTTGGACAAAATAGCCGATGGAAACGAGGCCTAGCGTACCGCAGAATGGAGGAACGACTTTGTGTTCGACCGGCCATGTTCAAAATGGGATCTTGTTCATCGGGAGGGGTCTGGCGTGCCGCAAAACGGAGGAAACGGACCTCCTACGGTCGAAACGGGGGTCCTGTTGATCGGGAGGGCTGTGGCGTACCGCAAAACAGAGGAAACGGACTTGTGTTGGAGCGCTACGGTCAAAACGGGGGTCCTGTTCATCGGGAGGGGTGTAGCGTACCGCAAAACGGGACTCCACGGGATACTGTTCATCTCCACCGTCGACCCACTCCAGCCTCCACGGGTTACTATTCATCCACCATCGACCTCCTCCAGCCTCCACGTGCGACTGTTCATCCACGGGCTCCTGTTCATCCAGCCTCCACCGCACGCTACTCCACGGGCCATCGCTCAACCAGCCCTCTCCACGGGCTACTTTTCAACCACCCTCCACGGGCTATCGCTCATCCAGCCTCCATCGGCCATCGCTCATCCAGCCCTCCACGGGATGGTCCTGTTCATCCAGCCCTCCACGGGGTCCTGTTCATCCAGCCATACCGGCTCGATCGATCGGGGTCCTGTTCATCCAGAGGCAACACCACGAGGTCCTGTTCATCCACCACCACCGAGAACTGTTCATCCAAACCACCCAACAACGCTCACTGTTCATCCAGAGGCAGCATCAATCGCCTTCAGTTAGCAGCAGTAGCGAAGAAATCGCTCGATTGGGTTCAGTTAACAGCCATCGATCGATCGCTCGGGTTCAAGAACGCCAGAGCCTCAGATCGCAATCGCCGGGTTCGATTAGAGCCCAACGCCTCGCCGGGTTCGATTAGAGCCCAACGCGCCGACGCTGCAGCGTGCGTGTCACGAGAAACGCGCATTACTTGGCCCCGACCACCCAACGTAACCGGGAACACCCCGATATTTTCCTCGCCCTCACTTCTACCACGGTTTTTTCCGTCATGGACGGCCCAAAGAATGGCATGCAGCTGATTCTCCAACCCGCCCAAGACGAAAAGCCCATTTTCTATCATGATTTTTTGTCATATAAGTAGGACCCCACCACATCTATGATGATACCGGGTTTTGTCACAATTATCGTCATAGAAGTGTCTTAAGTATGACAGAATTTTTTTCGTTCGGCCCAAAATGTCATGGATGTAACTTTTTTTTGTAGTGCCGATACCATGCAAAGTTACCCTCTTCATACCCACAACGTAGTTTTATTTCTCGTTTCTAGTTGGAAGCAAACGTTCGGTGTACGTAGAGTCATATCAGTGGCAGATAGGACTTGAGAGAATATTGATCTTACCTTTAGCTCCTTGTGGGTTCGACACTCCATACTTATCACTTCCACCTTTGGGAATTGCTACGATGATTCCCTGCACTTGGGGAGTATCAAGCTCTTTTCTGGCGCCATTGCCGGGGAGCAATAGCGTGGGGTTGATATTCTCGTGTGTGCTTGTTTGCTTTCTTCACTAAGTAGATTTTGTTTTTCCTTTTTGTTTCTGTTTAGTTGTGGGTGAAACATACATTTTTTTTAAAATAATGAAAATACAAAAAGAATTACTTGCCTCTCATGCCTAAATTTTTTTTCAACAAGAGAAGTGATTGTAAGGTTATGCATTGGAGAAGTGAGGGTCGACCTTGAACACTTGTGTTCATGATCATGGAAACAATGTAAAAAGTTCCATGGAAGTTTCTCTGAAAATAATTATCCCCTTGTATATATCCATTGTATTATAAAAATAATGTGCCCAGCTTTGGTTTTAGGATGATTAGATTCCTTGTTTACTTTGTGCAGTACAAAAACATAAACTTTGGCTGAAGAGCGTGAATTTACATTTTTTACTGGAAATTCAAATGGGTCTGAAACTTTCTGCATATTACTTCTGTACAATTTTTTTAAATTGTCATATTTTGTTTAGAATTTTTGGAGTTACAGAAGTATACTAAACTTCCAGATTACTACAGACTATCCTGTTTTTGACAGATTCTGTTTTCTATGTGTTGTTCGCTTATTTTGATGAATCTATGGGTAGTATCAGGGGGTATGAACCATGGTGAAGTTGGAATACAGTAGATATTGTTCTAATATGAAATTGGAATGAGTTTGCAACAATACCTAAAGGGAGTGATTTGCTTTATTATACTAATGGATCTCACAAAGTTTTTGTTAAAGTTTTGTGTGGATGAAGTGTTCGAAAATCGAGGAGCTATCAATATGAGAAGAATAAAGAGAGGCAATATTTCAAGCTTGGGGATGCCCAAGGCACCCCAAGTAAATATTTCAAGGATACTCAAGCATCTAAGCTTGGGGATGCCCCGGTTGGCATCCGATCTTTCTTCTTCAACAATTATTGGTATACCTCGGTTTTTGTTTGGTTCACATGATTTGTGTCCTTTGTGTTTTTGTTTTTCCTTTAAGAACCATGCTAGTATGAGATATCCCTTCATGGATTTATAGAATACTTCATGTGCTTCACTTATATCTTTAAGTATGATCTTATAGAATTGCTCTTTGTGCTTCACTTAAATCTTTTGAGTATGGTTTTATAGAATGCTTCGTGTCCTTCACTTATATGTTTCGAGCTTGGATATTGGTTAGACTATATTAATTGTAGAATGCTCCATGAACTTCACTTATATCTTTTGGAGTATGAATAATACTATCATCTACAGCGGGTTTTGGAAGAGTGTCAACTTTTGGAATTAGTGATCCCACTATTTCGGAGGGTGTTGGATCTTAGTGTGATATTTATGAAAGTGGATTTGGAAGAGTGTCGACTTTAGTTAGTAATGATTCCACTATTTCGGAAGAGGTTCCAATTGATTATGAGAACAAAGTTTCTATCTATGATGGTTATTGTGATGACATGTATGCTATAAAGAATAATGTCAACCATGAAACTTGTCATCATGATTTTAATTTTCAACTGGATTATGCCTCACATGACAGTTATTTTGTTGAGTTTGCTCCCACTATTCCGAATGAGAAGAATTTTGCTTATGTAGAGTGTAGTAAAATTTCTATGCTTGTAGATCATGAAAAGAATGCTTTATGTGATGGTTATATTGTTGAACTCATTCATGATGCTACTGAAAATTATTATGAGGGAGGAATACATGCTTGTAGGAGTTGCAATAATATCAAGTTTCCTCTCTATGTGCTTAAAGTTTTGAAGTTATACTTGTTTGGCCTTCCTATGCTAGGTGATTCTTGTTCCTATAAATTATGTGCTCACAAAATCCCTAGGAATAGGAAGTGGGTTAGATTTAAATGTGCTAGTCATATTCTTCATGATGCTCTCTTTATGTTTCAATTCTTATCTTTTATGTGAGCATCATTGAAATCATCATGCCTAGCTAGAAGGCATTAAAGAAAAGCGCTTGTTGGGAGACAACCCAATGTTTACCCTTACTGTTTTTGCGTGTTTACATGATTAAACTACTATATCAATCATGTTTTATAGCTTTTGTTTCAATAAAGTGCCAAGTAAGACCTTTGGGAAGACTTGGGTGAAATTTAGTGTGATCTTGCTCTAAAAAACAGAAACCTTGCGCTCACGAGATTAGCTGTCATTTTTTACAGAAGAGTGATTTTGAGTTTATTCTTTTTGCAGAAGATTAATAGACAAATTCCTCACGTCCAAAAATTTATTTCATAATTATTGGAGTAACATAAGTATGGTTTCTGTTCAGATCATTACAGACTATTCTGTTTCTTACAGATTCTGTTTTCATTGCATAGTTTGCTTGTTTTCTAGTTTCTATGGCTTATATTTCTCGATATAAATTGTAGAAATGATATGGTATAGTAGGAATTGTGTGAGAAAAATTATGAACCTTGTCTTTGACAGTACCAAAGTGAATGGTTTACTCTTTATCATGCTAACCTATCTCACGAAGTTCCGTTAAGTTTTGTGTGATTGAAGTTTTCAAGCTTTGGGTGAGATATCGATATGAGGAGAATAAGGAATGGTAAGACCCTAAGCTTGGGCATGCCGAAGGCGCCCCAAGGTAATACTAAAGGAAGATTCAAGCGCCTATGCTTGGAGATGCCCCAGAAGGCAACCCCTCTTTCGTCTTCGAAACTATCGGTATACCTTACTCGGAGCTATATTTTTATTCGTCACATGATATGTGTTTTGTTTGGAGCGTATTTTCAATTTTACTTGCTGTTTGAATAAAATCATTTGATCTTAAATCTTGAATGAAAAAGAATCCTCCCATGTCTAGTTAATTATTTGACTACTCAGTGTTCTTCACTTATATCTTTTGGAGTAGTTTGTCATTTACTCACGCGCTTCATGTATCCTATGAGTAAATGGTTGAATGAATTGAATATCATAAATCTGAATTTATATACATTTCATATGCTTATAACATGGGGAGTAATGACTTCACACATAATAAGTATAGGTAGTGAACTCATTGAAAGTTAGCAAACGCAAAATTGGTCACTTGAACAATTCATGAAAGAATATTGAAGGAAGAGAGATTTCACATATATACTATCTTGGACATCTTTTGTAATTGTGAGCACTCATTAAAGTATGACATGCTAAAAAGTTGATGTTGGACAAGGAAGACAACTTAATGGGTTATATTTTCCTATATCTGAAACGTTATATTGTCTTGGATCATCCAACATGTTGGGCTTGCCTTTCCCTCTCATGCTAGCCAAATTCTTTGCACCAAGTAGAGATACTACTTGTGCCTCCAAGCATTCCCTAACCCAATTTTTCCATGAGAGTCCACCATACCTACCTATGGATTGAGTAAGATCCTTCAAGTAAGTTGTCATCGGTGCATGCAATAAAAAATTGCTCCTTAAATATGTATGATCTATTAGTGCGAAGAAAATAAGCTTTATACGAACTTGTGATAGGGAAGTAAAAGCGACGGACTGCATATTAAAGGTCTTTATCACAAGCGGCAATATAAAGTGATGTTCTTTTGCATTAATATTTTGTGCATCCAACCATAAAAGCGCATGACAACCTCTGCTTCCCTCTACGAAGGGCCTATCTTTTAATTTTATCTTCTACCCTTATACAAGAGTCATGGTGATCATCACATTTCCTTTTTACACTTTTTCCTTTGGCAAGCACTTTGTGTTGGAGCGATCCGGATATATATATATCCACTTGGATGTAGGTTTTCATAATTATTATTGTTGACATTACCCTTGAGGTAAAAGGTTGGGAGGCGAAACTATAGGCCCCTATCTTTCTCTGTGTCCGATTAAAACTTTGAACCCATAAATATCACATGAGTGTTAGATATTGTGAAAGATTAAATGATAGTTGAGTATGTGGAGTTTGCTGAATCAAAGCTCTTACATAGACCCTTCACGAAAATAAGATGAATTGCAATTGTTTGATGACTAAGAGCACGGTTTGTTAGTTTTCAAGAAAGTTTATGATCTATACTTTAACATGTGAATAGCTTGTTACTTGATCATGAGAAGTTTCATGAGTTGAGCTACTATTATGATATATAATGATGCTAGAAAAAGTGATTGGAACAATCATTGATCAAACTTATGCACTTGCTAGCATTCACACTTCATAAATTATTTCTTTTATCATTTACCTACTCGAGGACGAGCAGGAATTCAGCTTGGGGATGCTGATACGTCTCCAACATATCTATAATTTATGAAGTATTCATGCCATGTTTACAATAGTTTTATATGATTTTGGTATGATTTGATTAGAACTAACCCGGATTGACGCAGTTTTCAGCAGAACTACCGCGGTGTTTTTTTTTGTGCAGAAATAAAAGTTCTCGGAATGCGATGAAAATCAACGGAGAATTTTTCTGGAAAAATATAAAAAATACTGGAACGAAGAGTTACCGGAGGGGAGCCCCGTGGGCCCCATGAGGGTGGAGGGCGCGCCCACCCCCCCCAGGACGAGCCCCTGTGCCTCGTGGATTTCCCGTGGGGCCCCCTTACTTGTTCTCGATGCCAATCTCTCCTAACCCAAACCTCCAAAAAATAACCAGATCAGAAGTTCTGCCGCCGCAAACCTTTGTAGCCTAGAAAAATCAGTCTAGGCCCTCTCTGGCACCCTGCTGGAGGGGGCCATCATCACCGGAGGCTATGGAGGAGGATCCCGGAGGGGCCATCATCGCCATGAAGGCCAAGATCCAAAGGGAGAACCTCTCCCCATCCAGGGGGGAGGCCATGGAGGAGGAAGCACAAGGGAGAGAACCTCTCCTGCTCTCTCTCGGTGGCGCCGGAGTGCCATCGGGAAATGGAATCATCGCCGCGGTGATCGTCTTCATCAACATCACCATCCTCATCTCTTTTACGTGGTCCACTCTCCCGCACCCCGCTGTAATCCCTACTTGAACATGGTGCTTTATGCAACATATTATGATCCAATGATGTGTTGCCATCCTATGCTGTTTTGTGTAGATATCCTTTGTCTTTGGGTTGATTGATGATCTAGATTGGTATGAGTTGTATGTTTTATTTTGGTGCTGTCATATTGTGCCCTCCGTGTTGCGCAAGCGTGAGGGATTCCTGCTGTACGGTGTTTCAATACGTTCATGATTCGCTTATAGTGGGTTGCTTGAGTGATAGAAGCATAAACCCGAGTAAGGGGGTTCTTGCATATGAGATAAAGGGGACTTGATATGTTAACGCTATGGTTGGGTTTTACCTTAATGATCTTTAATAGTTGCGGATGCTTGCTAGAGTTCCAATCATAAGTGCATATGATCCAAGAAGAGAAAGTATGTTAGTTTATACCTCTCCCTCATATGAAATTGCAATGATGACTACCGGTCTTATTAACAATTGCCTAGGATAATTCCGCACACCGACCCATCATTATTCGACACTCTCTATTTATAATATTTAGTAATATATTCTAACTTTATGATAACAACACCTACTTTTATATTTTAGCTCTACTATACCATGCAAAGCTATCCTCTTCATACCCACAACGTAGTCTTATTTCTAGTTTCTAGTTGGAAGCAAACATTCGGTGTACATAGAGTCGTATCAGTGGTAGATAGGACTTGAGAGAATATTGATCTTACCTTTAGCTCCTTGTGGGTTAGACACTCCATACTTATCGCGTCCACCTTTGGGAATTGCTACGATGATTCCCTGCACTTGTGGATTATCAGGCCTCCAGGAGAGGCAATGCTAGGATTACCAATGATCTCCAGCTCTGCCTCCTGGCAAAGCTTCAAAGAGACCCAGAAATTCAGCACGCCAAGGACCAGGCTCACTCCCCGAGCGTCAGTGCCAGCGTGGGACAACAATTGCCCCAAGAAGGAGCCCGGGGACTGGCCCAAGGCTCTTCTCTTCTACATCACCAGAAGAAGCAGAGAACCAGGAAAGAAGGAGGAGAGGGATGCAGAGGTGGATAGCTTCGCCCTCCTCCGCCCCTCCTTTTATAGGCCGGGCAGGAAAGGGCAGCTGCTCCGTCAACTGGCAACGATCGCCCTCCTCCACCAACTCAAGGCAGGCAGGCCCTCTTCAAGATGCTTGCCCACGCCACACGCCTCTGTTACCTACCCTGCGCTATGCATGCGGCATACGTGGCTAAGGATAAGAGCGCGCTGTGGGAAGAGCAATTTGGCGGTTTCTACCCCGTGCTTTAAAGTCATTCACGGGCCATCACTGTCGCGGCCCCACCACTATTGGCTTTGCACCATGCATAGAGAATTCGGAAACCGCCCCGGAATCAAGACTACCACAGAAGCAACGAAAAACTTCAAAGGGGCCATCTCCTTCAGCAGTCCTGCCTGTGCACTTATTAGGCCCTATCCCACCGACGCTCCGCAGCGAGATTGGGGCAGGCCCGGGGGCTTCTGTTGGTGCAACAGACCTCGGGTATGTTGCCCAACTGTGCACAGGCACAAGGTCAAGATTGAAGCACCAGCTCACAATAGGGATTGAAGAACCAAGAGACTTGAAGAACCAACATCCAGCTCAGAGAGATCGAGATCGAGCCAAAGGAACAGGATATCGGCAAGAGAAGGGCCTCCCTCGCCGGGCAGGCGAGCTCGGCAAGGGGCCAGGCCACCACCAGAAGCAAGCAATCAAGACCCCCCGGCAGCGCCTGCCAGGGCTTGCAGGGCCTGAACCACCCCACCAACCACGCAAGTACGACCAAGTCGTCAAGCAGTGCGGTGTCAAGACGCAAGGTGCTTAAGTGGCAGCATTTGCCACGTGGCAGCCATATCCTACAAAAGAAACCCATAGGTGACACCCGTCCAGCGATGTGTCAAGAGAACATGTGCGGAGCTAGCGAGATAAACCCGGCTGGCCTTGCCGGGAAGCTAGTGATGTGACACTGAGCGGTGCATTTAATGCACCCAGTCAGCCCGCAAAGTTAGGTATGAGAGCACTGTTTGCTATCATATCAGTGGGTAATGACCATTTTGCCACTGTGGTGACCCGTTAGTCTATAAAAGGAGGCCCATGGCAATCGTAGGAGGGGGTTAGAGGTTTGGAAACTTGACAAAGCCCAAGCCACCATACGCCAGGGTCACCGTAGCCTCGAGGCGTGCCTTGCCGCAAGTGTACCATGCACCACCATGTTCATTTCCACCATTAATCCACCAAAGCAGAAGTAGGGTCTTACGCCTCGTGACGGCCCGAACCTGGGTAAATTGCTTGTGTGCTCTCTGTCGTGCTGCCGAGCGCTGGTCTGCTCTTTGTGCAACGCGATGTCCCATACCGAACTAGCAAGGGGCCGCCCGGTCCCATAGGTGCCGCGGATATCCCACGACACGGACAGACGGACCAGAGGGGGAAGGTTGTAGGTCCTCTATGCTAGGGAAGCATGGCAAATGAATGGACAACGTATTTGGATTCATCTCGTCGTTCTGAGCAACTTCCATGTATAAAGTATTTTCATCCGAGTTACAGATTATTTTATATGATTTTCCAAAGTTTTAAATGATTTTAAAATTTTCTAGATTTACTTTTAATTCGGAAATAAATGGGAAAAATGCTAGGTGCACCCAGATCTGTGTACACAGAAGTGCACTAGAGAATGACATGTGGGTCCAGGGGGTCCCAGTTGACCAGTCAAACTTTGACGGGTCAAGAGGGGGTGGGACCCCACTATCATTGTCTAGTAGACTTAAGTTAACAGTTTGTTTTAGACTAATTAGGTCTTAGTTAATTAAGTTAACTAATTAAATTATGAATCAACTAATTAATTAATTTAATATTTATTATTTATATCCTTTGTTTTTTTAACCTCTTTTTTTGGGTGGGGCCCTGATGGCATTGGCCAACCGGCCTGCTAGCCGGGCACTATGCACGGCCTTGCAGAGAAGGGCCGGCGGCCACTGTCAGGCACAGGGGGGCAGGGGTTGGTCGGCAATGGGGTGGCTCCGGCGGACGGCAGCCCCGGTGTCATCGGGATGAGCGGGGTAGGCGCTGTAGGAAAGCAGCGGTGGTGTCGTGACCTGGAGCGAGCGGTGCGTAGCGATGTGGTCGGGAGCAGGCAGGAGCGCGCGGGCAGGGAGCAGCTGCGCGGCGGGGAGCAGGCCTGGGCGCGGTCCCGGCGGAGCAGCACGGTGGCATGGGCAAGGAGGGGCGTGGAGCGCGGGGCGCGGCAGCTATGTGAGCAGAGGCGAGGCGAAGCAGCAGTGGCCGCACACAGCAGCAACACAACAGCAAGCAAAGCAGCGCGGGCAATGTAGTAGCAATGAAGTAACCGAAAGCAACAATAACAAAGACAAAGAGTAATAAAGTGGCATTAGCCGGCGCACGAGCGCTTGAACGGGCGGCTCGAGGCGCGGACTAGGGCGAGGCAAGGTGTGCGCGGGGACCAACGTGCGTGGGGCTACAGGTAGTCAGGGGGATGCGATCGTGAGCGCGCGGACCCGAAGCTCCGGCCATGCCGCTGTGAGCTGCTAGACTATCTATAGGAACAAGATCGAGTCACGGCCAGAGAGGAAAGGAGCAGACACTTATGTAGGAGCGCACGATGACTCTGTGTTAGCTTAGGAGCGCAGGGGTTGTGCGGATTTAGCGGCGAGGGGCGGCGACAGTAGAGGAAGAAGATGGCTGATTTGCCCGCACACGGGCTGCTCCAGTCGCTCTGCTCCTTATAGACGAAGTAGGCATCATAGAAGAAGCATTTTGACACGCTCCTAGGCGCTGACGAGTTCGGTGGCCGAGGGATCGATGATGGCCATGGTGACAGTGTTGCGGGTGCATTCGGGATCGAGGGAAACGGTGCGAGAGGGAAGAGTGGGGAAGAACTAGAGCTAGGGTTCCGTCGGGGGTGTCGAGGTGCGGCCTTATCACCCAGGGAGCCACGAGATGGCCGACAGGGCGACATCCACGGCGTGGACGGCGTGCGAGCATTGCCAGCGCCAGGGCCTCCCTATTCTGTTCAAGTGGCACGAGAAAAGCCCACTAGTGGGTTGGGCCTTCTGTAGTACTAGGCTTTTAGGTGAACAGTGTTAGGCTTTAACTTTTCTTCTTTTTTTGTTTTTTTATTTCTCTGTTTAGTTTTCTACAGTACTTTGCATTAAGTAGAGCCACCAATGCATTTTGTAAAATAAGAAACTTGCCAAATCAAATACTGGGCATTATTTAGTATTGCCACAAAAAGGTTTGGTGAGCATTTGAATTCTTTTGGATTTTGCATAAATGAAAATGGATTCATGGGGCTGTTTTGGTCACGGTTTCAATTATTTTAGGGTATTCAAATACTTCTAAACATGTTGGTTTCTCCACCATTATTACTTAGGATTTATTTGTTACATTTAGCACATTTTTGTTTTTATGTTTGAAAATTTTTATCGTTTAACTTTATTTTAAATTTGAATTCAAACGGGACCTGATTCACTGCGAGATTGACAACAATAACCGTGGTGATGTGGCATCATTAGCAGAGGGTTACTGTAGATTAACTATCCGGGCGTCACAATTCTCCTCCACTACAAGAAATCTCGTCCCGAGATTTAAGGGGGAAGTAAGGGGGAAGGGATTTTGTTACGGAATTCTAACGAGTCTTCTCAGTCTTGGTTGCTCTTCTCGAAGAGGTCGATCCATTACATTAGTGTCTTCATTTCTCTGCTTCAGGTCATTATGATGGACTCATCATATTTTCTTCGGAGTTTTCATCATACATATGAAGGACAAGGGGTAACTCCGGAAAAACGGACCTCTGCAAGGTTGGTTATCCGGTTGATAACATCATCGAAGGTGGTGGAAAGTAATTCTCAAATTGAAACTTAAGAAAATATCGAGATCAAAATAAAAAGGTACCATGAGAAGCTTCGAACGGGTAGGGAATCGTTCGATGCCTAATCAGAAGCTGAAAGGGTTTCAGAGCATCGGAATAAGTATTGCGACTAAAGCTAGAATAAATCATCTCAAGGAAGGTGGCTCGTGAATTACCTACGAAGACAAGTGCGAGGAATAATTTCGGTAATTGGGATGTACATGAGAGTTAGGTTTCGATCCTGTGGAACTGTGGGTTATGGGCCCACCATGTGGGTTAAAAGTAGGAAGGACGCTGACATCTTGCACGGTCATGCTAGTAAGGCATTTCAGAGGATGGCTTGTCAGTTATGTCGGCAACAATGTCAGTACCAAGGGCGAGGGACGAAGAGAACCATTTTCCTGCTCATTGAATGAGGCGGACTAATAGGGAAAGTTCTCGTCCATCGGTGGCTACCGGAATGTCATCAACGCCTGACAGAATTTTACTCCAAGATGTTTACATAAGCAGAAGAATATTACTGCTGAGGTCATATAGATCACAAGAAAGGCTAAACAAAACAATGGAAAGGAAAAGGTGATAATCAGATTAAACATAACAATGAAAAGGAAATGGTGGTTAAACACATATTTCAGGGATATATCATTCCCAAGGACAAGCAGAGCATGATATCCATAGCAGGATATAACGTAGAAAAACCTTTAGGTAAGGGGAGAGAAATTTCATGACATTACCCATACAACGGTGTTTGGATACTTGAGCAAGAAACATTTATCATTGGGCTTCAAATATTCTTGTTGAAAATCGGAGTACCACACACATTCGAGATAGCATTGACATGGTCTTCAAGCAAAGGTCATACTTTGGTTACATGTAGGATTCATGTGGAAGAACTTGTAGAATAAGTCGTACGATTTCCTTATGGAAGAATGGTTAACTTGGCTAAAAGGAAACTATAACAACAGGTCCTCCGGCCAGGTGTGCTAGGCATGACATCACCTTACCGGGTCATACAAGAACCAATGTTAATACTCTTGAAAAGTGTTCCAATCATCATATTTGACCGAGTATTCAGATCTGATTGGGGTCAGGATACCTCAGACTCAGGATGCCTGAGAAGAAAAGGTGCGACAATTTGATGAGAAGACATTATAAGATTCTCGGGAAATGAACCATGGAAGCTAGTTCCGAAACAACAGTTCATCAGTAAACAAAGGAGAGGATGAGGAGGTGGCTGATGGACTCAGAGATATTTCAACGAGATTTCCAAAAGATGGATTTTCACAATTATGTGAACAAGGAGATAACATTTGTCAGATCAAATGATATAATTAGGTATGCTCAGGAAACCATACTCGCTTAAATATCGGTTGACAGGTGTGGCCGAAATATGGGCATAGGTAGCCTGATCAATTGTCAAAATGGTGATCCAATAACCGATAGGCTAAGAATGAACTGCCGATCATTAACTTCAAAGCAATAGGGTTGCTAGAAGTGCAGAATCCAAACAGCACCATTCAATTGTTGGTACCCCGGTTAGAATCAACACGTGGACCAAGAAAGAATGATGATGGGGAGAAGTATCACTATACCAAGAATTCTTAAGAAGTGGAGCAATCCTCACAACATTCTTGCTATAGAAGACAGTAATACTACAAGGTAGAACATAACCTAAGCTAGATAGCAAGGAAATCAAGATACAACACAAAACATGAACACGTTTTTGTTGTGGGAAGGCAAGAATGTTGTCGAGGATAACACAAACCATCAAGGGGCAAGGATGGTATTTCCCATCATGAATTCGACTGTTATCCTGGAAGAGCTCAAAATTTTGATGATGATCATGACACAATTGTTGAGAGATTTCATGAAGGTGTAATCGATCGGAGATGGCATCAAGTCAAATGAATGTTGAAATGAAAGGTTATTGGAACCACGGGTATGTCACAAACTCAGAATCCAGCTTGTTGTTCAAGGCAAAATGATATGATGAGGAAAGTCGACGTAAGCTTAGCTCATCGTCAAAAATTGTGCTCCGGGAAGAAGGACCAGGTAGCATAGTTAAAATTAGCAAGATAATGATGTAGCCAATTAGGCTAGGAATGACGTGATGGAGTATTAAACTTCTCAAAAACAAAGTACTGGAAGTATTGAATCATAGTGTTGATTTGATTCACAAATCGGTGTTCTCGGTTGACGACAACCCAGAACCCAGGAAAATTTGATTCCGTGAGAAATAACATTTGATGAAGAACCCATAAGAAATTATACAGTTCCATGATATTCTTGAGACACCAGGGTGTAATACTCGACGGTAGATCAAAGTAAAGGTTGGACTGGTGTATTGATCCACAGAAGACAAGTGCTTAAACTTGCCCGCAAAATGGGATCAGAGAAGAACATATGGTCGGAACCACGATTGCGAAGGATCAATTCACCGATACCAAAGGATATTATACCAAGGAAATAGTTATTATTACAAGAAGCTTCCATGATAGGATATACATCGTGTCCATGGGTATGAATACAAAGGTTCAAGGTCGACGCCCACTTCTTCAATGCATAACCTTCCATTCACCTCTCGTATTTCGAAAATGACATTAGTTGCTGAAATTTTTACCTGGCGCAATACCAGATATGTATGACCGGTGAAATCTTTTGGGTTCACACATATTAGAGAAGGCGTTGGTTCAACCCATCGGGGCATTTTTAGGAGCATATACCACAAACTTCGGAGTAAATTATACAAGCTCAAAAGTAGAGCATGGTTAACAAAACAGAGGATACAATTTACCAAAGGCATTATATACCCATGGAAAGGATCACAAGGTCATTGAATATGAAGGACGTTGTCGGATAATAATCCAACAAGGGGTCTTATGGTCTACAACGGAGCTAATGCGAGTATCGGTACTCTATTAAAGGAAGAAGGAATGAAAGGGCATCGGATTATAGAAACAACTGACTAATCCAAAGGTCAAAGGTAAAGGAATTATCATTTCCAAATCAAGGGATCAGAAGCCAACTCTCTCATTAAGAATGGATAAGTTGAATAGACTTAGGGGTACAATCGACAACAATTTGATTGGTCGACAACCAGCTCATGTTTAAAATAATGTCTGAGCCAGAAGGATGAATTCTAGGATCCTATTAAGGATTGCGAGCATTCACAACATTTTGAATCAACGGACTCAAAATGATAATGGCAAGGGATGCACTACAAAAAAAAGACACGTCGGTGACATTTTGGGCCGAACGAAATTTTTTTCTGTCATACATATGACACTTCTATGACGATAATTGTGACAAAACCCGGTATCGTCATAGATGTGGTGGGCTCCTACTTCTATGACAAAAAATCTTGACAGAAAATGGGTTTTTCGTCCTGGGCGGGCCGGAGACGCAGCTGCATGACATTCTTTGGGCCGTCCATGACGGAAAAAACCGTGGTAGAAGCGAGGGGGAGGAAAATTTCGGTGAGTTGCCGGTTACGGTGGGAGGTCGGGGGAGGAGCGATGCGCATTTCTCTCGTACGTACGCGTGTGTGTGCGAGCCGTTGGCTCTAACTGAAGCCGAGCGAGGCGTTGGGCTCTAACTGAATCCGAGCGATTACCTTTGCGAACTCTGGCGTTCTTGAACCCGAGGGATCGATCGATGGCTGTTAACTGAACCCGATGGAGCGATTCCTTCGCTACTGCTGCTAGTGAGCGTTGCGGGAGGGGGGGCGTTGGATGAACAGTGAGCGGTGGCGTTGCCTCTGGATGAATAGGAACCCGTGGTGTGGAGGGATGGATGAACAGTAGATGGTGGAGGGGTGGCCGTCGAGGGGTGGTTGAACAGGACCCCGTGGTGTGGAGGGCTGGATGAACAGTAGACGGTGGAGGGGTGCCCGTGGAGAGGGGTGGTTGAGCGATCGCCCGGTGGAGTAAGCGCACGGTGGAGGCTGGATGAACAGGAGCCCGTGGAGGCTGGAGGAGGTCGATGGTAGCCCGTGGAGGCTGGAGGAGGTCGGCGGTGGAGATGAACAGATCTCGTGGAGTCCCATTTTGCGGTACGCCACACCCTCTGATGAACAGGACCCCCGTTTCGACCGTAGGAGGTCCGTTTCGTCCGTTTTGCGATACGCCACACCCCTCCCGATCAACAGGACCCCCGTTTCGACCGTAGGAGGTCAGTTTCCTCCGTTTTGCGGTACGCCACACCCCTCCCGATCAACAGGACCCCCGTTTCGACTATAGGAGGTCCGTTTCCTCCGTTTTGCGGTATGCCAGGCCCCTCCCGATCAACAGGACCCTGTTTCGAATGTGGCCGGTCGAACACAAGGCTGTTTCCTCCGTAGTGCGGTACGCCAGGCCTCGTTTCCATCGCCTGTTCCGTCCAAGCCCTCCTGATGAACACGACCACGCATTCCGTTCCGACCCATCCGGTTGGCTCCCCATGAACACGATGACGACGCTGTTTCTCCGTTCCGACCTAGCCATGTACGTATGCGCAATAGGCGTTAGAGACCCTGCCCGTATGTACGTACGTGGCCGTATTTTCTTTCTTGCACCCTCGCCGCTGTACGTACGTGTACATGCTACGTGCGCGCCTCTACATCCACCAATATATATGTACGTACACGTTCGCAACCAGAATGACAACGCTACGTACGCTTCGACCAGGTGGGTCCCGACTGTCCGGCACTTCCTTGCGTGCGAAGATGTAGCTGGTGGGTCCCAGCAGTCAGGGGGGTGAATGGTTTTTTTTGCCCAGACGCACTTCCTTGCGTGCGAAGGTGTAGCTGGTGGGTCCCAGCAGTCAGGGGGAAATGTTTTTTTCGCGAAATATGGTGGCCCGTCCGGTGGGTCCCTGTCAGGTGGAGGAATAATTATTTTGCACGTAATAAGGAGGCACTTCCTTGCTACGGTCGTGGACCCGGTATCGGCCTCTCCACGTCTGATCCACGTCCGATGGAAGCCGTTCCTTGACCACGTTGACAATGCCGCGCCAAGAGCACTAGGGTGGTGGACGACGGCGAGGCCTAGGAAGGGGACGACGCGGAGCCGGGGAAGACGCAGCAGTGTTTGCCCAAGCGTAGAGGAGTACGAGGATTCACTGGTTCTCTGCGGTGTGAGGCTGCCGTCGCTGTAGAATAACAGGGGGTGTGGGTGAGTAGAGGGATGGCCTGGCCAGCGGTGGGAGTAGTAGGGGGCGGTGAAGCCTCCGCCGCATCGCAGCCGGCCACGGGAGGCAGGAGCACGAGGCACGACCGGCGCTGGTTTGGGCGGCTGGAGCAAGAAGACCAGAGGTTGAAGAAGCACTACGGCCGTTGGATGGACAACGTACAGTCACTGGAGCTAGAATCGTGCATATTGACTAAGTTGACAAAGCCCTCTATCCCCGTCAACTTAGTAGGCCCACAAGTCAGCCTGCCACTATACTGGGTCCCAGCTAACAGGGGGAGTATTCATTTTTGTGCGTAATAAGGAGGCACTTCCTTGCGTGCGAAGATA
Source organism: Aegilops bicornis (assembly GCA_021605145.1). NCBI lineage: Eukaryota > Viridiplantae > Streptophyta > Magnoliopsida > Poales > Poaceae > Aegilops > Aegilops bicornis. The sequence goes on along the minus strand of CM038674.1, from coordinate 361,350,819 downwards.
TAGCTGGTGGGTCGGAGCTGTCAGCGGCGGTAACGTTTTTTCGCGAAATATTGAGGCCCTTTCGGTGGGTCCATGATGTCAGGTGGACAAATCATTATTTTGCGCGTAATAAAGAGGCATTTCCTTGCGTGCGGCCGTGGACCAAGCTGTCGGCCTCTCCACGTACAGTCCACTTCAGATGCATGTCGGTCGTTGACCACGTTGACCAGGCCACGCCGAGAGCACTAGGGAGGTGGACGACGACGAGGCCTAGGAAGGGAACGACACGGAGGCAGGGAAGACTCAGATTGTTTCCACGCTGGAGGGGAGTACGACTGAACGAGGGTTTACTGGTTCGTCTACCATCGCCGAAGAATAACAGCAGGTGTGGGTGAGTAGAGGGATGGCTAGGCCAGCGATGGGAGTATGGTGGGGCGGTGAGGCCTGCGCGGTAGCACAGCCGACCGCGTGGAGGAGGGAGCAGGCAGTCTCGCCGGCGCTTGTTTGAGCTGGGCCGAGCAGAAGAGCAGAGATTGAAGAAGCATGACGGCGTTGGATGGCCATCCAACGATCCTTTGCTAAAGGCGTCAATCTTTTTTTAGGAAAGCCTCAAATCTGTGGAAAACAGCATACAACCCATCTGCCATTATTTCTAATAATTTACAGCCCATTTGCTAATTCTTAAGGTTTATTTGGAGCCCATATTCTTTTTGTTAGCATTACAGCCCATATTGTGGCCACGGTTAAAAAATTATATGAAATTTTGCATATTTCGGTGCGGTCCGAACTGTTTTTAATCCCGAAATTTCGACTCACATTCAAACTGATTTTAAAACTAAATGTATATCAATATAAAATCCAACAAATTCTCCACGCATAAAAATTAATGTAATTTAAAATCTCGAAATGAAAAAAATGATATTTGAAACTAATTGTCGCTTTGATGTGTTTTAAAAATGTACAACCCATTTCTCATTACTGATGGGCCATTTTCTCGGCCAGTCGAATGAAAGCTCTCCTCGTCTTGAAAGATTTGCAGCCCAACAGGCCTAACAAAGCGACTTACTTGGCAAATCACAAAAAACTGGGTTGTGGCCGTGGACCCAGCTTTCAGCCTCTCCACGTACAGTACTCTTTCGATGGAAGTCATTCCCTGACCACGTTGACCACGCCGCGTGGAGAGCACCACGGCGGTGGACGACGGCGAGGCCTAGGAAGGGGACAACGCGGAGCCGGGGAAGACGCGGCAGTGGAAGCCCGCACGGAGAGGAGTACAAGGGTTCACTGGTTCGGCTGCGGTGTGAGGCTGCCGTCGCCACAGGGCCTGGCCAGCGGTGGGAATAGTAGGGGGCGGTGAGTCCTCCGCGGTAGCACAGCCGGCCACGGGAGGCGGGAGCATGAGGCACGACCGGCGCTGGTTTGGGCGGCTGGAGCAAGAAGACCAGAGGTTGAAGAAGCACTACGGCCGTTGGATGGACATCGTACGGTCACTGGAGCTAGAATCGTTCATATTGACTAAGTTGACAAAGCCCTTCGTCCCGTCAACTTAGTAGGCCCACAAGTCAGCCTCCCACCAAGGTGGGTCCTAGCTATCAGGGGGAGTATTCATTTTTTGTGCGTAATAAGGAGGCACTTCCGGTGGGTCCGAGCCGACAATGGGGCGTTTTCACGAAATACGGTGGCCCGTCGGTGGGTCCCAAAGTCGAGGGCAAACATTTTTTCACAAAATACGGTGGCCCGTCCGGTGGGTCCCTGTCAGTTGGAGGAGTCATTACTTTCCGCGTAATAAGGAGGCACTTACTTGCTGCGGCCGTGGACCCAGCTGAGACTCTCCACGTACAGTATACTTCCGATGGAAGTCATTCCTTGACCATGTTGACCTCGCCGCATTCCGTTGCATGCATGCGTCCATGGGCGTGGTACGTCCCCACTGTCAGCCTCTCACGTACAGTCATCTTCCGATGACTCTCAGTTGTTGACCATGTTGACCACACCGTGCCGAGCGCACCCAGACTGGAACGACCCGGAGATGGGGAAGACGGGGCAGTGGAGTCGCAGATGGAGAGGAGTGGGAAACTTCACTGGTTCGGGTGCGTGGCAGCACAGCCGCGGTGCCGCCCACGGGAGACAGGAGCAAGAACAGAGGTTGAAGAAGGAGCACGGCTGTTGGATTAACATCCAACGGTCCAGCTGCTAGAATCATTTGTTGATTAAGTTGACAAAGCCGTGCGTACACGTCCACTTAGCAGGCCCACAAGTCAGTCACCAAATCTGACGGGTCCCAGCTGTCAACGGGATGAATTTTTTTTTGCAAAACAAGGAGGCACTTCCTTCCGTGTGAAGATACAGCCGGTGGGTCCTAGCTGTCAGGTGGAGGAAACATTTTTTCAGCTTAATAAGGAGGAACTTTCCTTGCGTGTGACCATGGACCTCGTGGGTCCTAGCCGTCAGGCTCTCCACGTACAGTCCTCTTCCGATGACTCTCGTTTGTTGACCACGCCGCACCGAACACAGCGAGGCGGTGGACGACGGCGAGGCCCCGGATGGGAACGACTCAGAGATGGGAAAACGCGGCAGTGGAGTCGCAGATTGAGAGGAGGAAAAGGGTTATAACTGGTTCGGTTGCAATTCATATCAAACTCAGGTTCACAGGACACGTTCATATTCATAGCCAACATTCACTATCAACAACTCAAAAGATTCATATATACAGAAGCTCAGCATATCTATGCATCCAAATGATTGATAGATCACACGACAATATTCATACATAATTCACAAAAAGATTCAGATATACACATGTTCAAGATGTTTATGCATCCAAATGATTGAGATCACAGCCAATATGATCCATGGACGAACTTTAATTACCTAGGGTACAGACTGGTAAATGGTGTTCAATCAGAGGTACTTCTTGCTAAAATTAGTTCTTGTACGAGTGAACTTTCGAGTACATAAGAGCAAGCATAGAGAATCTGAACTTTGCTTGTAGGTTTATCCTCAAATAGTAGCCTCGTGCCGAAGGAGGTTTGAGCAACTTGGCCACTACTTTCATCCAACTAGTTTACTGGCTCATCTTTGTCTTGTATCTCGCCAAAATTCTACATTGCGCATTTAGAAAGGAGGCGGTTGAGAAAATGAACCACCCAAATTTTTGTGCAGTTCAAGCTGAAATGGAGCATCCTTGGCGTGCAGATCGATTAAGTCCCAGATGAATATCTGCGTCAACCAACTTGTCTGGAATCTTTAGACTCCATGCCATACAGTTCACTACCATATGGGCCGATATCCAAAAGGCACAAGTTGGGACCAAAGACTGGACTGCGTTTTCTGGGCTATGCGCCAAGCAATATTTTTGGCGTTCACTCTCCTAATACTTGGAGTTTGACAATTGGTTGATGCCGGTTGATACTCGAATGAATATAGGCACTTCTTCTTGTCAACATCGATGCTTGTCTGAGTGAACTTTGGAGTACATAGCAGCAGCATAAGTACCTGTCCATCGATCATTTTGTGTAGTTCTACTGAAATCACCCGATGTAATGATTTGCACTGTGAGTTCAGGCTCCAAATTACTCCTTTATGAAATCGGCAAACAAAGCACAATACCAAATTACCAATACATATGACAGGCACAATAATCAGGATAAAGACCAGTACCAACCTGTGTGAGGTAGCATATCAATTACTATTTCCTTTGACTGGAAGCCGAGATAAGCCAAGCGACTGACAGCAAAGGAAGAAAGCAAGCAGATATTAGCGACTGACAGGAAAGGACGGAAGCTGTCGAGGCAATGAAGCACCCAAAGGAAGAAAGCAAGCGGATATTAGCGACTGACAGGAAAGGATGTAAGTGCCTCCACCAAAATCGAGCATCCCTGTTGGCACATATATTGAGAGAGTGAGATTACTGTAATAGTGGGACTAGTTGATGAAACATACACTAACAAATAGAAGCATCCTCATTATCTTAATGGGTAAAGTTAGCAACATAGTAGTCTTGCATAAAGAGAGGTATTAGTTTATTTAATCATTGCCAATTAGCTCAACTCAACACTCAAAGCATTGCTATTTATCATAGGTTGCAAAACTTAAAAGTGCAAAGATAAAGGAGTTTCTCATGACAGTAGCACGATACAAATAGAGATGACAAAGAAACTAATATGGATGAAGGCCTTAGGCCCGTACCAACCTCGAGAAAAAAGCTTATTCATGTAGTCCCATAAGAGATGATAAAGCACTCACTAGAATCACACAATAGTATATATTTTTGTGCACTTCAAATGTATGGTTGAAATCACTCTTGTTTACCAAGGTCTTTGAGATTATATCGAAAGATTATCAAGAACTTCCAGCAGAGTTAAAGCCTTTGGTGGGATACTGATTCATTGTATTGTCTTGTGTAGTTCCACTAAAATGTATGATTGGCACAACATGATCCCTGTTTGCACAAGTAGGAACAAGGTGAAACCTTCATTAGCTTAGTGAGAAAGGATAGGAAGACATTAGCATATTACTCAAACAGTAACATCAAATTCATGATGGACAATACGCAAAACATTGCCTCATTGAACCAATGGCAATAAATTGACATGCAAAACAATAGCACTATTATTTCATGACACTAATAGTATTCCCTCCCTACTCCACCACATGATTCACCTCCATAGACAAACATTCACACGTACATGATTCAGCATAGGGTCCTACTAAAGATTTGTTTAACTCCAACAGGAAAATTAGGCAGTAATAAATTAGTGGTACTTAAGTGCTCCTAATTAATTAAGTGAGACAGCAGAAGTGGAAGGGCTCCCTGGAGGATCGTCTCACATGTAAGGTAGTGGTTGTCTGAGCCCTTGAATAGCCTCGACTGAGGCCCCTGGCTTCAGCAAGATCACCTTGGCATTGTTTATTCTTCTTCTTCTTCCTCTTCATGCTATGTTTCTCTTTCTCCTCACTAGTTGGTGAAACCAAGTACATGATTGGCCTTCTAATTCAGAATTGGTTTTGTCAGTGAGGGAGTACAAGTGTACTAGTAAAAACAGCATTATTTTCTCATGGCTGTCGGAAAATAGAGATGAACACATGCATTAAATATCATTCTTACCTAAAGGAAGGTTATTGCGTAATATGGATGATGAGGATTGGAACACAGATCTCCCTTTGTGCAGTTCCACCAAAATGAACCAACTGTTCCATCTGACATTCCAGTTAAACAGCACAAGAGTCACTTCTTTTAAGAAGAGTTTTGTGCAGTGCACCAGAAGGTCACAATAGCAACCAGGTGAATTGGATATCCCTGTTTGCACAAAAAGGCACAGAGGAAACAGTCAGAGTCTCAAACAATTACAGGAAAAAACATTTGGCTAAACTTGTCAGAGTCTCAAACTATTACAGGCAAAAACAGTGGCATGGCTTCATTTTTACCAGGGACATTATATTAAGAACAGTTAAGGCTGCGTTCGGTTCACGGCTTTGGTGCAGGATTTTCGTAGGAACACAATTCCTATCGTATTGTTTCCCTTCCAACCATTTGGAACAAGGGAAAGGTGAATAGCATTTCATATGAAAGCTGGTCTGGTAGTATTGATTAGATCGGATTAGAAACATCCACGCGCTGCTCATTTTTTGGGCAGAAGCTAGAAAGCGGCCTTCGCGCCATGCGTTAGACAGGTTCTTTGTCTTTGTGTTTGCCGGAATAAAAAATCAACCTATGTGTGGTACGTGAGGTGAGGACAAGAGTAGTCACTGTGCAGCTAAATAAACAAATAGCATCTCATACTGTCAAGCATGCTACTCTAAAAAAACAAATATGTACATTTCGTAGTCCATCCGAACACATTCTCTTGAGAGTTTACTCCGGTTCGCTGTTCCATAGTTTTATACCTACATTCCTTTCCTATTCCTCTATTTTCATCAAGACCTATGTTTTCTGCCCCTTTATTCCGACCGGAGCCTAAATATTTTGTATAAGGGCATGGGACAGTGGGTGCACCAGCAGTACAACACCATGTACGTAAACAGGGGCATAAAGTGGTGATTCATAGTTTGTTTCCCCGAGAAACAAACATCCAAGAAACATATCTGGGTTGGTCCCATTTTTGTTCACTCTAGCCACCTACTCCTATGTGTGGATAGCAAATCTAGTCCTGGTCATACCAGTGTGTACAGCGTTACCCCTATATTTCCCTTTTCGACCAAGAGACTGGTTGGATGACCAGTCTGTACTACTTTCATCCCCTTTCCTTCCTGTTTGTACCAAGTCCGATGTACATACTAAATTCCCCCACCCCCACTTTATTTCAATGACAAGTATTTTCGGACGGAGGGAGTACAAGATTCGACTCCATGAAGTATCTTTACCTCTAACAATAGAAGAAAAAAATAGGTGACGCTGGACCATACGATCGAGAGGGGCTGAGAGGTAGAAAATGATGCACTTGCAGCAACGTAGCAAGCTGGGGAAGTAGAGCTAAGGCAGTTTCGAACGAAGATATACCTGAAGGTCGTCGGGATGTGGATAGGTGGGCGGCGGGAGGCCGGATCCGCCCACAAGCAACGACGAAGGGATCGGAGGACCTCCCGTGCCGGCGCTCAGCCAGAGATAACGATGCGGCCAGCAGTGGGTCTCCTCCCTCGCTGTCGACGACGGCCCAAATGCTGCCCCTCCTCCCCTTCACCGGCGGAGGGGGATATGTCCGGATCTGTAACCAGCGGTGAGGATAGAAAGCCAGTGTATTTTGAAGGGAGAAAGACAGGGTTACTACCCCTATCTTGTTTAGATCTGGAGAGTATGAGAGTGTGTGAATAGAGCAGCCCTAGCAAGCAAGCGCGGAGGCTCCGGCCTATATATAAGTAGTGGGGTAGTTTTCCTCTTTCACTTCATCAAAACAATCGTTTAAAATTGTGTACTATACTTACATGCCAGGTCGCGGTTTTTTTAGTTGTTGATTGTTTTTTGAGATAGCTACCCGCTTGTTCCAAGTGGTGTTACGGTGTGCCAGGTCGCACTTTGTATCGTTCAAGTCTGGTAGTACTACAAGTCCCTCCATTAAATGAACAACCACCCCCTCGTAAAAATTGTGAACAAGCCCACAGCTAAAATTAGCGGAAACGTGGGTTGCCCCAACATGTATTATTATTTATATTTTCTACTCCCTCCGTTCCTAAATATAATTCTTTTTTATTAGCCACACCTAAGACAAGAATTCTTTTATTAGCAGTGAACCCCACATGTCATAGAGACAAAAATTGTGGCAAGATTCCCTTAGGCAAGCCAAAGTGTGTCTAACAATTTGAGCAACTCAGGTTAGGCAAGTGTGGGAAAAATAATGTGGCAACATAAGACAAACAAAGTCACAATCCAAACAGCCCCGTGATTTTTTGTGACATGCATGAAAATTTGGTTAGTTAAATATATAGTCAAATTTTGGCAAGGTGCATCAAATCAACACATGCAAGTATCAAAAGGAAAGTCACGTTATGCATGCATGCGTTGTACTCCCTCCATTTCCAAATATAAGTCTTTTTAGAGATTGCAACAAGTAACTACTCCCTCCGTTCCTAAATGTAAGTCTTTTTAGGGATTCCACTACAAACTACATACGGATGTATATAGACATATTTTAGAGTGTAGATTCACTCATTTTGTTTCGTATGTACTCCAGTTCATAGTGAAATCTCTAAAAAGACTTATATTTTGGAACGGAGGGAGTACATCTGGCTTGAATATGTCTACTCCTACATACGAAGTAGCCCATTTGAAATGTGTAAAAAGAGTTTTATCGAATGCAGTGCTTTGATGTGTCGCGTTAACTCATACAAGCCCGAGAAATTTGATTACTACGACGCCCTCTCCCTCGCAGACTGAGCTCCGGTGCCTTAACTGCACATGCCTTTGGCTGCATGACAGGTGGGCCAACCACCTGTTGGGCCCACATGTCATGGACGCAATGGCAGGAGCAGTAAGTAGAAGCTTTCGCTACACGCTATCCCTCCCGCACGAGGTGGACGGACATGCAGCAGTGGATTCGATATTTTAGAAGTAGGGGTAACATCATTGTTCGTCTTCTCGAAGAGGTGAAGAGCCAAGTGCAAACCGAACGTGGCTGTTGCGAACGCTCGCGTGGTGCGGTTCCTTGGAGTACTAGCCAGGCTCTTGCATGAGACAAAATTGCTATTGTTTAACAATTAAACTCCATTATCCATTGGTTGATACTCATTACGCATAGGTCCACGCGCTTAGCACCGCTTTCCTCCTGGGGTCACCAATGTTTATATGCTAATTAATAGCATTCCATGCAATGAACTAGCCATTGCAAGTCATTAAAAGCATGCACACCTCTCATCTCTTATTGGTTGATACGTATGTCAAGAAGCAAGAAACAAGGTAGAAGTTAATGCACCACGCCTAAGTGTTTTGGGACTATTTGGTTTTCGTAAGATGACTTACACACCTAGAAATTTCAACAAGTAGTATAGACCTGTAAACCGGAAAGGAGTATTTGCCTTTCTAGAGATTTCAACAAGTGACTAGACCGGCTCAAAAAAAAACAAGTGACTAGTCTACACCGTGTGGAGTACCCCCTCCCCTCCGGTTTATAGGGCTCAAATCTCATGAACCAAGGCATTTTGTGATTGGAGGAATGTATCTCGTACTTTACAAAACTACCCTAATTAAACTCATGCATTAATTACGTAGTTCTCTCGTTTTCCTCTCCGCCTTGGTCGCGGTGCACAATATTGAGGCTAGCCATAGTGGGAGTAACTTAGGTAGTAACTTAACACAACCCAAGACAATTTTGCTTATGTGGCAAGTATTTAATGAGGAAAGAGGTGCTTGTGGTAACATAATATGTTACTATAACATAGCGCTTTCCGAGGCAAAATGAGTCTATGAGATAATAAATGAAGCAATCTATGATACTACTACTATGTTACTTTGCACTATGGAGGTACTCCCTCCTTTGCGGTTTATAGGCTTATCTTAAAATTTTCGTTTTTCCATTTTATAAGGCTCAATTTGGTTGTTCCCAATCACATGTTCAGATTCCAAGGTGCATTAAATCATTGCATGCAAGTATTAAGAGAAAATTGACCAATGCATGTAATTTATGCATGCATGCATTGCAATTAATGCATTGGTAAACATACTTTTTTGAGGAAAACAAGAGCATTAATTGGGTGCTTTTGCAAACTACAAAAAGTATTCCACCACTCACCATCTACCTTGGTTGATGAGATTTTTGAAATGAGCCTTATAAACCGGAAAGGAGGGAGTAGTAACTTACACTAGTGTCATTTGCATGACACTAGTCTAAGTTACTCCCCACTATGACCAGCCTGAGAGAGTGCTTTGATACGTTTTAGTCTCATGACTAAAATTAGTGGGAGTAAAACTTGTTAGCCTCATCCATGCTTGGATCCAAATACTAAAGAGACTAAAATCAAGTTAATGACATTTCAAAGCATCCGGGCCCGCGTGCCATCCACCAAATGACAGCGAGGTGCTACAGTCGAGACTCACCTGTCACCCCGGTGTGGCCGTCATGACCCGTCATATCACAAAACCCACACCTTTACCAGCAGCGGTAAGGTGGCCTCCAAGTTGGACTGGACGAAGCAACCATCATTTCACTGGAACGCTCGTTCAAGCCCTTTCTTCCCTTTCTTGAAGAAAACCTCACTCCAGGCTACTCACTTCTGCCAGTTTTCTTTTCTACCGACGAAGGAAAGGTGGGCGAATCAGTTATGCTGCTATATTTTCATTCCAATAATCTTCTTATTGCGAAGCACCGACCGATTCTCACATCCTATTCTTTTCCCGTTTTCATTGCGATTGTGGTTTCCTTTCGATTGCTTTTTGTTTGTCAGTTCATTGATGGATCCTGGAGCACTAGGCAAAGAGTTGCCGGCGGACAACCCACTGGAGACAACGATCTCCAGGCAGCGAGCACCGACCAACGAGTTTACCATGTTGGCGGGCCAACCCATGGAGACGAAGAACTCCAAGAAACAAGCACTGGCCAAAGAGTTTAGGATGTTGGCGGACGAACTCCTCAAAGAAAGTTGGAAGAACAGCAAGGGCCCCACCGTGCCTACCCCAGGAGCTCTGATTGCCACCTATGTGAGGCTCAAGACCGAGTTTGAGGAGATAGTCGCCGTTGAGAAGCAGTATTCCCCTGGCAAGGTGATGGCCCCCGTCGAGGACCAGGAGATGGCCCCCGGAGGGATGAGATCCGCCGGTGAGCTGCACAAGGTAAAAAATAATGGCTTATTACCATAGTTGTTGTTTTTGATTATTTGCAATGTGCTTGCTTTTTGATTATTTGCAATGTGCTTGCTAATATGTTAGTGTTGTGCAGGTGCGATGGTTGTCCTTGATGATTCCGATGTCGTGGCCCGTCTGTTGGCATCGCCCGGAGATTGATTCCGATATCATTGTCCATCCTGTGGACATCGCCCGAAGATCGATTCCGATGTCGCGGTCGATCCTGTGGACATCGCCCGTAAATCGATTCCCATGCATTGTCCGTCTTTGTGGTCATTGCCCGAGAGATCGATGACAAGAAATAGTTGGTTGCGCTTAATCCTTCGTGGTAGTTTGCATTGCCTGTGTTTAATTACCGTAACGATGCGTGTTATCAAACCATCTTAGGGCTAGTGCACTTTGTCTTGTGTGGGCGGATCTTGCTACTTTTGTTTGATAGTGAATCATGCGATGAATCATGCGAACCCTCTCCGAGTTATGGAAACAGATGTATCCTCACCAGCTTTTGATGTAATATATGGCATGCTTAGATGTAAGTTTGAACTGTTTATCATATCAGCGGGGCTTGATTGATGATTCTTGGTGTTAGTAGGCTAGCTACTGTGCGAGCTATAGTACTTGCAAAACACTCACCAAAGAGAAGCGTTGAAATTTGAGGGAGCTCGTGGTACGCTTATACTTATCCCTCGTCGATCGAACAATAGCCCTAGCTCCTAAAAGTGTAGGCTTAGCGATCCATCAGACAATAGTCAACATACATTCATGCCTCATTTGGTTCATAGGGTAGGAAAATCGTAGCAAAAGTACAGAGAACGTGCAACACAAAATCATAGCAGTGCAGAGACGTACTCCCTCCGTTCCAAAATAGATGACCTAGGTGGGCTAGTTTGGCCTAGTGGGTTTCAGTGATATGACGTGATCTGAAGGCCGTCCAGTCTTCGCGGGTGGTAGCAGTTTTGCGGGTACAGTACGTTTTCTTGAAGAAGCGGAATTCAACGAAGTCATGATGGTTCCTTCATCCGAACAACTTACGGTGGGAAAGGATGGGCCTGCGATACGATCGGGGTAGACCAGGATAATTTTGTGCATGGCAGGTGGACCAGGATGGTCGACGTCCCACATGTCAGCGAATGAAACTATTCTTTCCGATATAGAGGACGAGCAACGAGTATTCATTGTTTATTTTTGATGAAAGCTATTGTCTCCACTGTTACTCCTTGACTTTGTCAATGCCTCTCTCTCCTCCACATAAGCGGGGACTACTTGCTAAGCATGCAGTGGGTAGCTGGCGTCTTGAGGGGCCAGGCCGGTGAGAGCGGGCTCCGTAAGCGGTACGGACTCCAGCATGGCCCACCTCACATTATCACCATATATTTCTTGGACTCCGTGCGCGGTGGGTGGGCGATCTCTTCTCCCTCCCATGTTTCTCTCTTCTCGGTGGCCCGCTTGACGATTAGATTTCGCTATCGACGGTTTATTCAATTACGGTCCCACATGTCAGTGAAATTGCAAGACAACGCGTGTCCCCTTTGGTGAGCGGCGTGCGAGCCGGACTGTCGGGGTTGCGACGCGTACGAGTCGTAAGTGTGCCGCCTTTTCCGTTAGAACTTGCTAAGCGTAACATTTTCGCGCGATCGATCGATAGAAATCCAGAACAAGATGACGAGGGCGGTGCTTTCCCGCTCGTTAGGCGGGCTAGTTCGAGTGATATGACGTACAGATGCCGTCCCACTTGCTCCATTTTTATGTAAGCAAGAGTTTACACAGACGTCTGGAGGAGTGCGAAACACCATGGATCTGATTTTGATCGAGGGATAAGCATTCTCGCCAAATAATGGAGGATTGTTAGCGACTATAGCATGATAGTTAGGGCATCTCGGTATTTGGCCCACAAATTTACACCGCATCTCGTCCGAGGACACTGATGGATGCCATCCGATGCTGCCCGCAAACCTTTCGACAACTATATGAACTAACCGGACGAAATTCGTGCAAACAAAGCAAATTTCAAATTAACCGGATGAAATTCATTACATTTTGAAAATTTTCCTACAAACTGGATGAAATTCATTACATATTTCGTGGTGGAGCAAGGAACCTCGTGGTGGAGCGTGTGCACTCATAATATTTAATATTATTCAGCGATATAAAATTAACCAATCATCTCCACAGTGGACTGGAAGAGTACGAAACACGGCAGCCCAAAGTGTAGTTACATCATACTAGTACATGGCTAACCCACGCTTATCACCATATCTCTTGGCTTCCGTGCGACACCTATCTCTAGTAATCCAAAGAGCCTCAGACGCTTCTCCCTCCTTGTCTCTATCAAAGTGCGGTGGGTTTGGCGTTTCTGCCGTCTATTGAGGTCGGTTAACTATCACATGTTAGCGACATTCCAAGAGCATTCTAAAAAATTCCTTTCACGTTCCGCTTTCAAAAAGAAAAAATCCTTTCACGCATTTAATTTGCATGTATGCTTTGAGCAACTTGCATGTCCTATCTTGATCCTGCTTTGATACTCTAACTTAGCTAGAGGTTAGACTAACTCATGACTAACCCTGAACTAACTGTAGCCAAAGAGGTGTTTGGGTGACAGGGTTAGATTGACAATAAATGCACTTCATGGAGAGAGAAAAGTGATTTTCAGTGGTGCCAATGAGAACTATCTCCGCTAGCACCGTTGGGTGGGATAGTTTTTTTGGTGGGTTCGGTGCAACTTGCTCCAATTTAAACCCTCATGCTTGGATACTTTAGGGCTATTTGAGCCCCAACTAGCTCAAACTAACTCTAACCCATGGATCCAAACAGGGCCTATGGCCGATCTCGACGTGAGCGATCGCGTGCACCAGGAAGCGGCGCTCTCTCGACCGTCGCGCCACTTCAAAGCCGGCGCCAGTGAGAGGTCGCCTCCGCTCTGGCCGGGCATTAATGCGGCACTGACGCTCCAAGCGACGCTGACCATTTCACACGGGAAGCGCGCGCTGGCAAGGGAGTATAGGTTTTGAACCGTTTCAGGTGTAGTAGTAATGGTAGTTTGCAAAACTACTCAATTATTGCACTCAGTTTCCTAAGAAATTGTGGTAAAAAATGTTACTCCACAGCCCGCTTCCCTTCTCCTTCATGCTCGTCATTTACGCGGCCATGTTAACGTGGTTGTGTCAAAAAAATGTCACTTACGGCTCGTGATTTGCGTTATATAATTACAAGCAAGATTCTCGTGCATTGCAGGGAACATCAATATGCATTTTTTTTTACAAAACACCTGTTGTGATTAACCCATGCAGGAGTAATCCCATGTGTAAAAACTAATGATATCTCGAGAATTTTACTGGAAAACTGGTATCTCGAGAATGTCATCGAAAAAATGAAAGATGAGAGATAAGGCGAGGAGGAGTGGAGCGTGGTGGTGACTGGTGGTCGGAATGGGCGGAGGCATGGGGATGGGCAGGCGCCCGGCGGCCTGGCTGCCACCATGCATGCTAGATTGTTCCAGAGACTTATTCCTTTTTTAATTGCTGAGTAATGAGGTTGCGGGAGATAATGATGTGGAGAGAGGTGCAGATATCTATTGTAAAATTATCATAGTTTGCTTCCTATCCATTAGATATAGATCATACGGTCTGTATTACAAGATGGCAGGCACACCATCATCGCCAACTCGTTTTTTTATAAGGGTATACAGATGATAAGTTTGCTGACTACTAAAGTAAAGTGGAATCTGTCCATGTTATGCAAGTAAATAAAGGTGATTGTTTATCATACGGGTAAGGTTGGATGAAGGGTGGTAGGAACAAATGCTCCAGAGAGCTTGTGTGTGTGAGATGGAGTCTTAGTGTGTGTGGTGTGTGTGTGTGTGTGTGAGAGAGAGAGAGGAGAGAGAGATGTAGTGTTAGTTTGTGTGTGTGTGTGAGAGAGAGAGAGATGGAGTCTAAGTGTGTGTGTGTGGGGGGTGCGTGTGTGTGTGTGTGTTTGTGTGTGTGTGTGTGAGAGAGAGATGGAGTCTTAGTGTGTGGGGGGGGTGCGTGTGTGCGTGCGTGCGTGTGTGTCTCGGGGTCCTCGGTGGTGGATGTAATTTAAGTGTGCATGGATTCATCATAGAGAGGTGAGAGAGAGAAAATGCCCGTAGAAGGGAAGAGAAGGTGCGTGCGTGTGAGAGGAGTCGACATCGAGAGAACGTGTTTGTTCGAGAGACACCACGGAAGACTACTATATATCGATGGTGCATGTAGGCGGGAATTAAACAAAGGGATGTTCTTATTGGTTTCGGGGATATAGGGGAAGAGTGAGAGGCGCGCGGGGCGGGGGGGGGGGGGCGTAGCTAGAAGGAGATTGTTAAGTGTGAGTGTGTGTTTTGCCCATCCAGGTGGAAGTTATGTGCACAAAATAGGAGAACGATTCGGTGTGGCTTTAGGATTGAGGGTAATTAACTACGTATGGAGACGTAGAGACCTTGAACGTGCATGTGTGAGAGGTAGACATGTATACGTGGGATGTGTATGTGTGCGCGCGCATGATCGAGATAAAAGAAAGAAGACATAAGTCCTAAGATCAACGACATGGGAGAGACGGATCGGTATGACAATATGCATGCATGTGAGAATGCAGGCAAGAAGGCCCGACAATTGAGCATGTGTTTTTGTCTTTAAGAGATAGTGGCGTGGGCTGGAGCATGCATCTATGGCGAAGCAGAGGGGGTGAGGCGAACGATTGTGCAAAAGAGATCAACCTATAAATGCATATGTATGGATAGACATATATAGTGTGGGTGATAGGAAGCAAGACTCATGCGAGAAAGAAATGTTGACGGAGAAACTACAGATAGATCTGAGAGATGGAGATGCTAGCTAGAGAGACATCAGTTACTTTGGGTGTCGGAGATGACCGTCGGGTGGTTCAAAGGGTGAAGTTATATATGTGTGTCAGAGGGCACTTGACTGCATGCATGTAGAGAGAAACATATGTAGTGTGCGTGATAGGAATCAAGAGTGAGGGCGAGAAAGAAGGTTGGTGGAGAAACAGGATAAATAGAAAGATAAAGATGCTAGCTAGTGTGCGCTAGAGATAGGAGTCGAGTGGATCGGAAGGCTGGGTTATGTGTGTGGGTGTGAGAGAGATAGAGAGGGTGCATGTGAGTCACATACAAACAAATATTAGAGAGAAATGAGATCCAGAGAGAAGGAGTTTTGTGTCTGCGAGAGAGAAAGATATTTCACAACGAGAGTGATAGCTAGAGAGACATATGAGGAAACGCAAGATATCTCTAGGGAGAGAGGGTGTGTTTGAGCGACATACAAGAGAACAATGGAGAAATATGAGACCCTGGGAGACAGAGTTTGTGTTTGTGTGTGAGAAAGAGATATTGAAGAGGAATTGTCGTAGGTTCTCATATCTAAGGAGCGAAAGACATCTCTGTATGAGGGGTGTGCGAGTGGCACACATGGGAATAGTTGAGAGAAATGAGACCCGGGAGACAAAGTTTTGTGTTTGTGTGAGAGAAAGAGATTCCACATGGAGAATCATAGCTAGAGACACATAGCAGGGACCGAGATATACTTAGAGAGAGATAGAGTGATGAAGGTCGATGGAGAGAGTACCGTCATTGTGTTATGAAGATAAAAGATCATTGTTGACATACAGGTAGAACGAGAGATGCCTGAGAGACGATGAATGCATATAGGTCCAGAGAGATAGTCCTATATAAGCATGAGTGATGGCTATATGAGACAAATATCTGGATTAAAGGGGATTCAAATATTTAAACTGGAGATCACGACATCGATAATATCATAACGCAAATCTGTGTATCAAACATGCATATTCATTTGAATTTGGGCACACGTGTAATGTTATATAGTTTATCAATATTGGTGATCCATAGATTCTTCAATTACAAACAATGCATGGCTTATATGCAATTAGTGTCTAAATGGGATTACACTATATGTTGCGTGTGTGAAACACATTATACATGTTTGAGAAGTTAAAAAAACCCGCATGAAAACACACATTAATTGGAGACAGTTAGCGAGGAATGCATACATTGGATTTCAACATAAAGTGGTTTCAAATATTTGAAAATCCAAATTGATGGATACAACCTTATGAATCTGAGATCATGCCATTTGTAAACCATATTTATGTATAAATGGTGTTGTGCTTTTGAAAGTATATATGTAAAAAAATGATGTATATAGAATGTAATTCCAATTGAAAATGGATCCCGCCCGAAAAAAAATAGTAGAATACAAACGGGATTCGAATTGAGTTGGCACGGTAAACGTGCACTATGCAAAATTTGAACAAAGCGGGGAAAGTCGCAGTAACCGCCCGAAACCAAAATATGTGAGATGGAAATCACTACTGCCTATCCCTGCCGCGCAAAGCCTATGTCGGAGTTCTGGAACGGGGGTCCCCAGACTTGCCTGCCTGCGGCCTGCGGCGTGGCTCAAGGGGTGGCCCATCAAGTCCCATCTTCATCAGCACAAGCTCAAGACCCTCGCGAGGGGCCAAGCCTCGCGGGGCGGACGACAGGGAGCTTCCTCAGGCACGGCCTCGTCAGGCTGGCTCGCGAGGAGGCGGAGAGATCAAGGCGGGGTACCTCACGAGGTACCCATGACGCAAGCCATGACGACCAAGGGCACCAGGCGGGCGCCAGCCCGCGCAATGTCCTCCTTTCCTCTTTGGTGCAAAGGGAGCAAGCGCAGGCAAGAGTATCAAGCAAAGGCATCCGTTTCGATGCAACAAGACCAAGACTGTCGCAACGGCAGGAAGGAAGTCATTGTGGAGCCCAAGCCAAGGCCACCACCAGAGCCTTTGACAAAGGCGAGGACCAACTTTAGTCAGGATAAGTGTAGTAGATGTTCCCCTTCAAAATGGCCAATTGTTGGCGCCCTTCCCGCTCAATATTTGGGGAGAGGCCCAGGGCCTTTGCCTATAAATAGGACTAGCCACCCACAAGGTAGAGGCATCTTGGATGGAGAAATCTAGAGAGAGGATCCAACACTTGGGATCAGCAGAGAGAGAGAGCGACTGAGCTCCTCCTAGCAGTTCATCGCACCTGCCAAGAACAGACCCTCGCGAGGCTGTTCTTCTTTGTATTGTTCATCATCGTCAGCCCAAGAGGCAATCCACCACACCACAAACTAGAGTAGGGTATTACACCACAATGGTGGCCCGAACTAGTATAAACCCTGTGTCTCTTGTGTTGTTCCTTTCATAACTTAGATCTTAGCAAGGCGGCGAGGCGCAGGAAGGTAGAGGGTGAAATCTCCGCGCGCACCCCAGTGTTCGAACCTAGAGGGTCTGCTGGAACCCGAAATCCGACAGCCTATCTGCTGGATTTCTATAGGTTTCGATAGGGGAAGGTTTGTAATTTCACCCAAACGTGACGTAACCGCCTCTCACCAGGATTCATACACGGTGGACGCCAAAACATAGTGTCCCTCGGCCGAAACCGAGTCCCTCCCCGATTCATATTCATACACGGTGGGCGCCAAAAACAAACTCTCGTCGGCAAATATTCGGTGTATGCGAGATTACCGTCCTATCCCCAACCGACTAATGTTGCTGTGATGTAGTAGAAATTTGAAACAGGGGCTGAGTTTGTAAATTTCCTCGCATTTGAGACAAGCGTCCCCGACTACATGGTTCCCCCTTCCTCTCTACCTCCCTTTTCCCCATTCAGTACTCCGTGGGCGCCAAAACACCCTCTCCACCCCACCCCTCCGCCATGGCCGTCCGGCCACCCCATCCACCGCCGTCCTCCTCCACCATACCGAGCTGATACCCCGACGCCGCCGTCCATTACAAGAGATCGACCTCTCTCATCCACGCCTTCGGACCGAGATCCTTGCATCCCGTCCTCTCGCTTCATCCCCGCCGTCGTCCACCTTGCCGGCGCCGCTCCTACGACCGTCTCGTCCACCGTGCCCTGGCGCCACCGTCTACCCTCCTAGATCTGCTTCCACGCCGCCGACAGCCATCGCTACCGCAGCACGTCAAATTCTCACCAGACGCGTACATGGCGCCGCACCAGAGGAGGTACTCTTCCGTATCTGCTCAACTTATTTATCGCAGCAAGAAAATAGATCGCCACTTCTTTACTCTGATTTCTTGTCTTGGTTGCGAAGTTGCCTTTGTCCGGTTTGCACCTTCAGATCTGCCATGGCACGCTCAACACTATACTCCCAATGCTTATGTTTTCCCCTTTTATATTCCACACTAGTTAAATCACAGTGGACTAAATTCAAAATTGGGTCAGTCGATTTTTCAGAGCTCGCTGGAGTTCGTTGGTGCGATCCAAGGGGCTCGGGTGGTTGTGGGGCCTCGCCGAATGAAGAAAACTCGACGCGGGTGGGGGTGGGGTGGCGGAGGAACACAGGCGGTGGGGGCGGTGGTCGGCCGGCCCGTCTGCGATGTTCTGTATGGGAAGAATCACAGACGAGGAAGAAGAAGGGTTAGGAGACGAGGGATCTTCATCCAACCGCTGAAATGGTCGAGAGATACCGGGAGTTGCATTCTTAATGCGCTCTGGTTCATCATGTGTGGGCACTGCGCAACCAACATTTTATTATCCAAAATCTTCTTGCTCTTCTTTACCATGTTCGATAGTGTTGGCCTGTACGCGATCGATAGGCTTTCAATTACTAGCGGCAATACAACACCGTATTTTCAAGCCAGTTCCACTTTCCCGATTTATATATCGTGGTTATGGTTTACCACTGTTATGTACACTATGATCTGCCTAGTTGTTGTGTGCTCTTGTTATCATGGTTTGGCAATAAACTATCTATATAGTATATTATGAACCTATCATCTGCCAGCTATCCTTACTTCTGGAGCCTATTTTTGTGTACTTGTGCGGATTATATAAATGCACGCACGATATTACAGACACATGAGCTCTCTCATCGTAATCCGGTGATAGCACATAAGTGTTTATGTGGGCGCCCTATATTAGAATATCATCTGCATTACAAAGATGATCTCACAACTATTTATGTTTTCATGGTTCTCAGATATTATACGCAATTATAGTGAATATCAGAATCCGTGCATCAGAAGAATATTGTGGAACACTGCAATGACTTCAAAATTGGCACCAAGGCATTGAGTGCCATTTTGGAAGCAATGAAACTCGTACGCTCCCCATCTGTTGATTCTTGTTCAGAATATCATTCTAATGACTATTCTAACCTCGAGGAGTCAAAGGTAGATGGCATGTCCTGTTCACCCATCAAGGTGCCTGTTCTAATTTGGCAAGGTTTTATTGATTACGCATATCTTGCATATGTTGTCTTGCATTTCTTCTACTTTGTTGCACCACCATCTGGTTAGTTTACTCATCATATGACTCGAGATGCTATGCCCATCCATTATCAATACATATTCCATCTGTCGCCATACCATATTTTTCCACTCAAATGTTGTTCTTGTGCATCAGACATCAAAAAGGAAGAGGGTGATTGCCGAACCTGAAGGAGCACCAGCAAAGTCCTTGAAAAACGTGGTGGTGCCGGAGAAATCAAACAGTTCCCCACTTATATTGGCTGTACAACGAGTGACACAAAACATAGGACCGACTCCAACAGACTGTACCCATAGTTCACTGGCCACACCACTAGCCCCACCACACAGGACCTGCACTCCAGCAAAAGGTATACCGATTTCATTTGCCATAGCACCAGCCGTACCACAGAAAAATCCCACTCCAGCCAAAAAAGTACGCAAGTCCACCTGCCGAAGACCTATCCCAACTGCAGAGACGGCCAATTCCTGCAGATTGGAACCCAATTCCATTTATTCCCAGTTTAAAAGACAATGCTTTCAATGTTGTTAGGGACTACGTGCATATATTCCCATCATGGGAAGACTATAGTGAAGACAAACACCATTTTCACATCTTCCTGTCCAACTTACGTGTAAGTGCTATTATTCATGGTTATTATTTTCCTGTTTTACGCTGATCGAACACATCAATGATTTACATTACATTGTTGTAACTAGGTGAGGTCAATCTGGATAGTCATGACGAGCAAAGCTTGCTTGTGCTTTTCAAGGAAGCATTGCAAAGATGTCGGTGTTACCTGAGGAAATCACACTTTGATGGCAAGTCTATAAACAAATTTCTGGTGAAGTCTCCTGTGCTAAATTTAGAAGACATTGAATGGAAAAACCTTGTTATGCACTGGTCTCTTTCCTGTGATGAGGTAATCGCCTATGAAATCACATGACAATTTGAACTTCTACTTTTCCGCATGTGCCTTACGGATCATTTTGCAGAAATCAGCTCGAAGAAGAATTCGGTTTGAAAAGAACGACAGGATATCGCAAATGTGCTGCCCGCTACTTTGCTCTTATTAGTACCTGTTGTCCTGTATCACTGTACTTGCATACATACCTGGTTCATTATGTGACAGCAGTATGCATGATAGCTTGCTTATCAATTGTTCGCTCCAAATTATCTGATCTGTATGAATGGTTACATTAGTGTAGAATATATCCAATGCCAATGGATTTTTTTAGCTCTGCATTGTTCTTGTAAATGCTGTCCTTTATCAATGTACTTATATTGACAGGTAGTTGTTCATGTACCATCACTCTGCAGCTTATTTTCCTTTGCCCTCCATTTTCTACACATCAGATCTATATTTACTCTTACCATAAGGTTGGTGCTTGAAGAAGTTTAGCTGTGCCTTTGCTCTTGGCTGTGCCTTTTACTATGTCGCTGCACATACATTTATAGCTACTTGGTTATGTAGCATCACTCTTCATCTATCTTAAATATTCTCCATTTTTTCATATATTATCACATCTATATTTACTCTTAACAAAATCTAGAATAAAGGCAATGCTTATGAAGAACATTCTGTGCTAAACTTCTTGAATTGCCCCCCATCAGCATGGACAAGGACTTTATAGAGCCTGTCTTCAACAGTAATGTAAGTTTGTCCTTCTCAAGCCTTCAAACTTTGTTGTGTATATTTGGTTAGGCATGACTACAACAGCTGTTTATTTTTGGTGTTTGCATCAAATTGCATGTTTAAAGTTTATTATGTAGTTCATAAGCAAAAGTTTGTCCTTCTCAATTTAAGTTTTCAGTTGTACAACCAAGTTCCTTCTTCATACCATGTAAATTAAAACTATCTGAGCAAGTGATCTTCTTTTACCTTGCATGTATGTACATTCTTCATCGTAATCGATGGTGTGGTGAATCTACCCACTACAACACAATGTCATATTCTGCAATATCTTAACTATGAACAATGTCATATCATTCTACTATTATTTAAACCGCCGCTTTATTTGCCAATCTGAAATGGGTTAAATTGACAGCACACTAACCATTGATACTTATGAGTTCTTTATCTGTAATCCAAAGGTGTCGTGAAGCTGCCAACTCCTTCACAATGTCAATTCCTGCCATGTCTTGACCTGAACAATACCATATTGTGTTAATGCAATTTTAAACTGTGTCACTTTATTCACAAGAAGAAATGTGATGAATTGTCAAGACCGATACTTATATGTGCAAAACACATCATCTGTCGCTTGTTTATCTTTACGAGTGAGGAAGATATAAGTGTTGAACAAGCGTAGTCTCATCATCTTGCTTTATTGCTATGCTGCAGCTCCTCAAAGACGGCTAACCTTTCTTGAACTCTATTGAAGTCTTTGTCGCTTTTGTATATTATTTTGTCGGCGTGTTTATTTGCAATCGGTGGTGATCTTTGATGCCCAGTGTATGTAATCTGCTGTCTGCTTGTGCTTTATTATCATAGTGGTGAACTTCGATGCCCAGTGGATGTAATATGCCGTAATTTCTTTATTGTATAGTCTAGGTTTTTTCTTATTCACGATGCTGCAGTTATTTTACGGTATATATATCCCGTGTTCGCAGTAAACCGGCCAAACCGTTAAATTACGGTACATAATTGGGTCGTCATGCAATCACGATGTATGGTCCGCATCATGGGCCCCGTCAAACTGGCCCACTAGTAGATTCGGGCCTTTAATAGGCCGAGTAACCCCCGGCCCTCTTTTCGCAAGAAAACTCAATGGGCTTTAGGAGGGTGAGAAGTAGGCTGGGCACAAGCGTGCCGAATAGCTCACGGGCCGGCGGTAGCCCGAAATGGACCCCGACCCATGATTGTGCGAATCAATTCACGGGCTTTTAACAGGCCAAAGTTGTCTCGGTCCTTGTTTGGCCCAATCAGATATCGGTTGCGAGCAGGCCGGATGCAAACCGGGCCGTAGTTAGGCCAACTATATGACGGGCTTTTAACAGGCCGAAATTAATATAGGGCGAAATGTTAAATGGGCCCTTAACAGGCGAAACTAATATCGGGCGAATTACTAAATGGGCCTTTAGCAAGTGGGCCCAAAAGCATAGCGTCCGATCAACGGGCGAATCGATATGGGCCATAATTGAGACCAAAGCCTCTTAAAGGGCCGGACCTGATCTGGGCCGTGATTTGGCCCAGAAAGTGGGAGGCATTTAACGGCCCGGATGTTATATGGGCCATTACTAGGCCCGAAACGTGGCAGACCATTAATGGTCGGATCAATTATGGGCCTGCATTTGGCCCAAAACATGGCAGCCAGTTAATGGGCCGGCCTACTAGGGTCCTCAAAATCTTGTGGGCCTACAGCTAGGCCGGCCCATTAATGTCGGCGAAATCTCGTGGACCTTTAGCTGGGCCGACCCATTATGATCCACAATAATATTGTTGGCCTTTACCTGGGCCGGCCCATTATGGCACACAAAAATCTTGTGGGCCTTTACCTGAGCCGGCCTATTATGGCCCGCGAAATCTTGTGGGCCTTTAGCTGGGCCAGCCCATTATAGTCCACAAAATCTCGTGGGCCTTTAACTGGGCCGGCCCATTATGGGCCGCCAAATCTTGTGGGCCTTTAGTTGGGCCGGCCCATTTAAACTTGATTGGCCGTGCCACGTGTCGACGTATCATAGGCGCCTTCTGTCCAATGAGTGGATGACATCTATCCCAACGATGAGACGACACGTGTTTCCTCCAGCCAATGATGATTTTACACGTGGAAAATCCCCATTGGTCGGGGCTGTTAACGGGTTATCGGATCCAAAACCCGACCCGATAGCTTAACGGCGTTCGGTTACGGTGGATGCCACGTGTCGGTCACCCTTGACGAAAGCACTTCTGTGACGCGCGATTTATCGTCATGGAAGTGGACACTTCCGTGATGATAATTTTGGTAATGTCATGGAACACTTCTCTGACAGCACATGTATGACTATCTTGATTCTGTCATAAATTTGTCATGGATGTACATGCATGACAAAAAACGCGACCTACTGTGACAAACACGTATCATCACGAAAGTGTATTTTTTTTAGTGATGCCAATAAGATTACGACACTTATGGGACTAAACATAATGCAAGCAAGCAAGAATTTCAAGAGTAATAGGCTGCTCGGGATTTTTGGAAGTTCAAATAGTATTTCGAAGAGTTTTGTGAATTACTTGAATCAACTGGGAATGAGCGGATACTCGATAAGTGCAAGAAATTATTCATAGGGGTATTCATGTGGCAAAGAACTGCAAGGCAGTAGGCACATAGTATTCTCGAGGTATCTTGTAATAACAAGATTGACTGGGAATAAAAGTAAGAACGATAGGTGTAAGTATTTATCCATAGGGATATTTTGGCGGTAGGGAATTGCAAAAGAAACGGGCACTAGGTCTTGAGAGAATATCGAGGAGTATATTTGAAATTTTCTGGTGCAGCCGGCGATCATCTAGGCTCTCCGGGAGAAAATATTTTCGAGAACCTAAAGTTAGATGTTAGTATATTTATTAAACTCGAATAGCAGAGAGATCAGAGTCCCAGAGTATAGGTCGAGGAATAAAAAGATCCTAATACCACCCAATGGCGACATGGGCCCGTAAGCCACACAACCATGTTAGTAAAAAAGTTCTCACTGACTAGACTCAACTTCGTCCAAGGAGTTTGGAAGGGGGATTCCTACAAGTAGTCAGCTCTGATACCAACTTGTGATGCCCCCGATTCAGTCGTACACTAATCATACACGCAAACGTGTATGATCAAGATCAGGGACTCACGGGAAGATATCACAACACAACTCTAAAAATAAAATAAGCCATACAAGCATCATAATACAAGCCAGGGGCCTCGAGGGCTCGAATACAAGTGCTCGATCATAAATGAGTCAGCGAAAGCAACAATATCTTAGTACAAACATAAGTTAAACAAGTTGCCATAAGATGGCTAGCACAAACTGGGATACAGATCGAAAGAGGCGCAAGCCTCCTGCCTGGGGTCCTCCTAAACTACTCCTGGTCGTCGGCGGTGGCCTGCGCGTAGAAGTAGGCACCCTCTGTGCAGTAAGAGTCGTCGAAGGTGGCGTCTGGCTCGTGGGCTCCAGCATCTGATTACATCAACCAGGTATAGAAAGGGGGAAAAGGGGGAGCAAAGCAACCGTGATTACTCATCCAATGTACTCGCAAGCATGGATCTACACTACATATGCATTGGTATCAATGAAATGGGTAGTATCGGTGGAGTGAACTGCAGAATGCCAGAATAAGAGGGGGGATAGCTAGTCTTGTCGAAGACTACGCTTCTGGCAGCCTCCATCTTGAAGCATATAGAAGAGAGTGGATGGTAAGTTCACCAAGTAACATCGTATAGCATAATCCTACCCCGTGATCCTGTCCTTGTCGCCCTGTGAGAGGGCGCTCACCGGGTTGTATCTAGCACTTGGAAGGGTGTGTTTAATTAAGTATCTGGTTCTATTTGTCGTAAGGTCGAGGTACAACTCCGGGTCATCCTTTTACCTAGGTTGTCTCAACCTACCCTGTCGCTCCGCCACAACGTAACAGTCGGGGGCCGTCAAGAACCCAGGTCCACCACTACTGGGATGGAACCACCTGTCCTTTCAGCCCCACATCGAATCACTTGCGGGTACTCTACGAGCTGACCCGACTTTAGTCACCACATGTATCATATAATATGTATGTAAGTATATATACCCGTGATCACCTCCTGAGTAATCACGGCCTGGTAGTATAGCATGCCAGAAGGACAATAATGTAGGGCCATTGATGGAATACTAGCAACCTATACTAAGCATTAGGATAGCAGGTAAAGGTATCAACAATTGTAGCAATAATGACAAGCTATGCAGAAGAATAGGATTAACCGAAAGTAGTAACATGCTATACTACTCTAATGCAAGCAGTAGAGAGAAGGAATAGGCGATATCGGGTTGATCAAGGGGGGGGGGGGCTTGCCTGGTTGCTCTGGCAAGAAGGATGGGTCGTCGTCGATGTAGACGATCACGGGGGTAATAGCGGCATTCTCGAGGTCTATCGGAAAAAAGTAACGGAGGGGGAACACAAAGAAATAATAGAGCAATCAAAGCAACACAAAGCATAACATGGCAATACGAGGTGCTAAGGGAGAGATAAGCAGTAGTAGGCGATACCGGTGAAGGGGGGAAACATTCGGGAAAGTATTCCCGGTGTTTAGCTTTTTCGGACAGACGGACCAGAGGTGGAAGGTTGCAGGTTCGCTATGCTAAGGAAGCGTGGCAAACGAACGGACTGCATATTCGGATTCGTCTCATCGTTCTGAGCAACTTTCATGTATAAAGTATTTTCATCCGAGTTACGGATTATTTTATATGATTTTCCAAAGTTTTATATGATTTTCAAAACTTCTGGATTTACTTGTAATTCGGAAATAAATGGGAAAAAATTTAGGTGCACCGAGATCTGTGTACACAGAAGTGCACCAGAGAATGACATGTGGGTCCAAGGGGTCTAGTTAACCAGTCAACAGGGGGTGGGACTCCACTGTCATTGTCTAGTAGACTTAAGTTAACAGTTTGTTTTAGACTAATTAGGTTTTAGTTAATTAAGTTAACTACTTAAATTGCGAATCAACTAATTAATTAATTTAATATTTATTATTTATATCCTCTATTTTTTAACCTCTTTTTTTGGGCGGGGCCCATGTAGCATTGGCCAACCAGCCTCCTGGCCGGGCACTACGCATGACCTCGTAGAGGAGGGCCGGCGGCCACGGTCAGGCACAGGGGGGGCAGGGGCTGGTCGGCAACGGGGCGGCTCCGGCAGAGGGTGGCTCCAACGGAGGGCGGCGGCCGTGTCGTCGGGACGAGCGGGGCGAGTGCTGCAGGAAAGAAGCGGTGGCGTCGCGACCTGGAGCGAGCGGTGCGTAGCGAGGCGGTCGGGAGCAGGCAGGAGGGCGCGGGCAGGGAGCAGCAGCGTGGCGGGGAGCGGGCCTAGGCGAGGTCCCGGCGGAGCGGCACATTGGCATGGGCGAGGAGGGGCGGAGCGGGCGCGCAAGGCTTCTGGAGCAAGAGCGAGGCGGCTGTAAACGCAGAGTAACGCAAAAAGACCAGCTGGCCGCAAGCAAAGCAAAGGTGGCAGCGAGTAGCAGCGGCAAAGAATCGAAAGAAGAGAGCGGCAGCAGCGGGCGGAGCCAGCGAGCGCTCGAGCGGGCGGCTTGAGGCGCGGCCTAGGGCGAGGCAAGGCGTGCGCGGGGACCAATGGGCGCGGGGCTACAGGAAGTCAGGGGGATGCGGTCGTGAGCGCGCGGACCCAAAGCTCCGGCCATGGCGTGGTGAGCTGCTAGGCTATCTACAGGCACAAGATCGAGGCACGGCCAGAGAGGAAAGGAGCGGACACTTACGTAGGAGCGCAAAGTGGCTCTGTGTTAGCTTAGGAGCGCAGGGGTGATGCGGATTTAGCGACGAGGGGCGGCGACAGTAAAGGAAGAAGATGGCAGATTTGCTCGCACTTGGGCGGCTCCAATCGCTCTGCTCCTCGTAGGAGAAGTAGGCGTCGTAGAAGAAGCAACAGGACACGCTCCAAGGCGCTGAGGAGTTCGATGGCCGCGGGATCGATGATGGCCATGGCGATGGTGTTGCGGGTGCGCTCGAGATCGAGGGAAACGGCGCGAGAGGGAAGAGTGGGGAAGAACTGGAGCTAGGGTTCCGTCAGGGGTGTCAAGGTGCAGCCTTATCCACTCAGGGAACCGCGGGATGGCCGACAGCACGACATCCACGGCGTGGACGGCGTGCGAGCATTGCCAGCGGCATGGCCTCCCTGTTCTGTTCAAGTGGTAGGAGAAAATCCCACTGGTGGGCTGGGCCTTCTATAGTACTAGGCTTTTAGGTGAACAGTTTTAGGCTTTAACTTTTCTTCTCTTTTATTTTTTAGTTTCTCTGTTTAGTTTTTCTACACTGCTTTGCATTAAGTAGAGCCACCAATGCATTTTGTAAAATAAGAAACTTGCCAAATCAAATACTAGGCATTATTTAGTATTGCCACAAAAGGTTTGGTGAGCATTTGAATTCATTTGGATTTTGCATAAATGAAAATGGATTAATGGGGCTATTTTGGTTACTGTTTTAATTATTTTAGGGTATTCAAATACTTCTGAAAATGTTGGTTTCTCCACCATTATTACTTAGAATTTATTTGTCACATTTAGCACATTTTAGTTTTTTTGTTTGAAAACTTTTATCGTTTAGCTTTATTTTAAATTTGAATTCAAACGGGACTTGATTCACCGCGAGATTACCAACGGTAACCGTGGTGGTTTGGCATCATTAGCAGAGGGTTATTGTAGCTTAACTATCCGGGCATTACAGGGTTGTACATAAGAACGGAAACGTATTCCTTGGATTGACAGTGTATGATATACATACGAACGGAAATGTTTTCCCTGGATTGGCTGTGTGGGATGTACATAAGAACGGAAACGTATTCCTTGGATTGACTGTTTGTGATATACATACAAACGGATATGTTTTTTGGGATTCACCGTGTGGGATGTGCATACAAACGGAAATGATTGGGTTTCGATGCCTCGCCCGATAGCACACGAGCTCATTTTGCCCCAGCCTATGTCCCAGGAGGGCCTATCCCCGACGATATCTGGGTCGTGTGGGAAGGACCCCCTATCGCCCACACTCACTTGGCGACGGTTCCAAATGCCGTCGCGGAAAGGGGTTAAAAACCGTTTGTATAGCACCGATGCGTACCAGTGATGTCTTTCCAATGGAAAATATCCAGAAGTAGTGATTTTGTCAGTCTAGACAAATTTATCTGGTGTTTATGTGATATGTGTTTATGTCTTTCCAATGTAAAATGTACGAGTTGCTATTTTGTCACCCTGGACAAATATCCAGAAGTAGCACTACCTGCTATTTTCTAAAGTTTCCGACCAACAAAATGTACCAGCAAATATAACATCATCCAACAATATGAAGTACCATTCCATCATCCAATTATTACATCATTCTGCTAATAGAAAATTTTGACATTACATTCATCTTCTAGCTATCAATGCATGGAAAATCTTGCAAATAAACCTGCCACTAACATGATCATGCCATAAAACACGATGCTGGACATTTGTTTTCTTTCTAAACTATCACATCTTGCCCTATTTGCTTGAATTTCTGCATACTTCTTCAGAACTAGTTGCCTTAGTGCATCCTCTGTTCCATTTATCTGCATCTGTGGCATTCATTGCTTCCTACCGTCACCACATACAACTTCAAACCTCCTGATTGCATCCTAAAGATCCATTAGTAGTTGTACAATAAATGGGGAGCAAGGACCATCTTGCCGCTGAAAAAATCCACAACCATCCCTCTGACTGAAACAATTCATACCACGGAAACAAGGACAAGGAAAAATTACAAGAGAAGAAGATTGGAAGCTTAATACAATTCCATGAATGCAGTAGTAGAATCTTCTTACAGTGGCGTTCCACTTCCGACTCGTACGCCATGGCGTCCTCGTAGTACAGCACGGGTGACCTTGACGGAGCCATGTGCCCGCGACCTCCGCCGGAGTACGACGCGCGGGAGGAGGAAGACACCGCCGATTGCTGCCCGAGCCCGCCTCCTGCTTGAATAACTGCCGCCACCGCCGTCATCGTTGTCGCCGCCCGTCTCCAGCCTACCAACGATCCCTAATTTGGTTCCCCTACTCAAGCCCCTAATTTGCCGCCGTCGCTGCAACTTAAGTGAGTACTGGAAGGGGCCCACAGTCAGTCTAGCATTGCATCCAATTAACCCCTAATCCCTGCCATGTTAGCAATCCTGAAGCCCAAACCAGCTTTTAACGCTAATCAGCCAGGATAGACCGGGATAAAAAAAGACAGGGTGACAATTTCAGGGATTCTGACTTCAGGGTTTGATTCACACTTGGAGAATGAATTCAAGGTTTTTTTCACACTTTTTCCAATTCCTTAACATAGGCATTATGAGCATAGTTTTTATAACAATATCTAAGTATGTCAAAATTTCAGATTTGTAGAGAGTAATATCATACTTTTCAATCAAAGAAGCAACTTCATAAGCACCCTTTAAAGCAACAAATTCTTCAATTTGTTCGATATCATAGTAACTATAAACACCCTTTTCATAAGAAGATAACATTTCATTATCATTAAACTCGCATAGGCAGGGAAGGTGTTTCTCAGGGTTCTTAGAGAAACAAGTAAAATCACAAAGTTCACAAAGATTACAAGCATAACATAGCAAGCAATTTATTTGATTCCATAAGAGTCTCCCTTTTTCGGACAAATGATGATGCACAAAATGAGCATGCTCATCTAAAGATTTTCCCTCAACTAAACTAGTTGGGGTTTCAGCACGAGCACATATGGATCAAAGATGATCCAAGTAGAAAACTTTAAGTGGATCCATATCAATAGATTTTTAGCAAGCAAAGATGCAAGCAAACAGAAGGCACATGGCAACACAAGCAAAGATAGCAAACAAGCAAAAAGGCATACGGAAAGAAGGGCGAATAAAAAGGCAATTCTTTTTGTATTTTTTGGAAAACATTTTAGAAGTGGGGGAGAGGGAAACGAGTGGCAAATGGCAAATAATGTAATGCAACAAATGAGAGTTTATGATGGGTACTTGGTAGGCTTTATGTAGATCTCCCCGGTAACGGCGCCAGAAATTGGCAAGTTGATGGGAGACTAATCTTGACTTGGTGTGAACCTCCCCGGCAACGGCGCCAGAAATTCTTCCCGCTACTTCTTGATTTTGCGTTGGTTTTTCCCTTGAAGAGGATAGGGTGATGCAGCAAAGTAGAAATAAGTATTTCCCTCAGTTAAGAACCAAGGTATCAATCTAGTGGGAGAAATGTGCAAGTCCCCAATATATGCGAATATACAAACAATCAAACACTTGCACCCAACGCGAAAAAGGGGTTGTCAATCCCTTCATGGTCACTTGCAAAGGTGAGATCTGATAGGGATAGATATAAAAGATTACTAAAATGTAAAAGTAAATAAATTGCATCAAGGTATTTTTGGTATATAGATCTGAAAATATATAAAGGAAAATAGACCCAGGGGCCATAGGTTTCACTAGAGGCTTCTCTCTTGAAGCAAATAATACGATGGGTGAACAAATTACTGTCAAGCAATTGTTAGAAAAGCGCAAGTTATGACGATACCCAAGGCAATGAATATGAATATAGGCATCACGTCTGTGTCAAGTAGACTGACTCCTGCCTGCATCTATTATTATTACTCCACACATCGACCGCTATCCAGCATGCATCTAGAGTATTAAGTTCATACAGAACGGAGTAACACGTTAAGTAAGATGACATGAGGTGGAGGGCTAAACTCAAGCAATACGATGAAAACCCCATCTTTTTATCCTTGATGGCAACAATTCAATATGTGCCTCTCTACCCCTACTTTGTCACTGGGTGAAATAACGCAAGATTGAACCCAAAACTAAGAACCTCTCCCATTGCAAGAAAAACCAATCTAGTTGGCCAAACCAAACCGATAATTCGAAGACAAATACAAAGATATCAAATCATGCATATAAGAGTTCAGAGAAGATTCAAATAATATTCATAGATAAGCTGATCATAATTCCATAATTCACCGATCTCGAAAAACACACAGCAAAAGAAGGTTACATCGGATAGATCTCCAAGAACATCGAGGAGAACATGGTATTGAGAATCAAAGATAGAGAAGTAGCCATCTAGCTACTAGCTATGGACCCGTAGGTTTGTGGTAAACTACTCACGCTTCATCGGGAGGGCAATAGGGTTGATGTAGATGCCCTCCGTGATCGAACCCCCCTCCGGTAGGATGCCGGAAAAGGCCCCAAGATGGGATCTCATGGGAATAGAAGGTTACGGCGGCGAAAAAGTATTTTGGTGGACGCTTCTGGCGGTTCAGGAATATTTGGGAATTTATAGGCCAAAGAATAGGGTTAGAGGAGCTCCGAGGGACCCACAAGGCAGGGGGCACCCCCCTGGGGCATGCCTTGCACCCTTGCCATCGCCTCGGGACTCTTCTCACTTGATTATCAAGTCCTACGTGTGTCTTCTGGTCCAAGTAGAATCATCGGAAGTTTTATTCCATTTGATATTCCTTTTCTGCGAAACTAAAAAACAAGGAAAAAACAAAAACTGGCACTGGGCTCTAGCTTAATAAGTTAGTCCCAAAAATAATATAAAATAGCATAATAATGCATATAAAACATCCAATACAGATAATATAATAGCATGCAACAATCAAAAATTATAGATACGTTGGAGACGTATCACAAATGTGTGCTGCCCTCCTTCTAGATGCGCCATGTCGGCATCTGGTTGATTTGACAGCCGGAGAAGCTCCCCTAGCCCTATAAAATCTATCCTCGGTGCCCTAGGGTCTCCCCTCGACGATTCCATAGCTCTCATTCCGTCGCCGCTGCCAGGTAAGGCCAACCCACACCATGTCGTCGCCCTCTCCGCCATGCTTTCTCCGAGCAATAGCTCAAGCTCAGGGTAGCTCCTCACTGCGTCTCTGATCCTTTTGCACATGTAGCAGGGACTGCTTATGTTCAAAACAAAGCCCTCCTCATGAAAATTCTGCATAAATTCTTCAACAGACATGATATTCCTTGGGTTAATCTCATATGGGGACCCTATTATTCTAATGGTCACATGCCAGGTGACCAACAGGTGGGATCATTCTGGTGGAGATTGAATTTACCTCTTCTTGATCAGTACAAGGCTATTGCAAGATGCAATGTTGGAACTGGCGAAAGTGCTCTGTTCTGGGAAGATCTCTGGCATGCCAATGTTATGAAAACCAAATTCCCACATTTATTCACTTCTGTGATTAATCCTCAGGAAAGTGTTCATCAAGTAATTAATACTGAATTCATTGAGGACATGTTCCACATCCCACTATCTACACAAGCTCATGAGGAATTTGTTCATATTGAAGCCATTTGTCAGGAAGTCAAACACTCAGAATTCATAGAAATGGATGACACTTGGAGCTCTATTTCGGGTAATGAATTCTATTAATCAACAAGAGCTTACAGTGCTTTGATTGGTTTTAGATAGGTACCTGAACATTTCAATTGGCTCTGGAAAAGTTCCTGCCAGCCAAAAAACAAAGTTTTTTTCTGGATGCTCCTACATGATAGGCTTAACACAAGAAATCTGCTCAGAAGAAAGACTTTTGTGTTGGAGGACTACAACTGTGCTACACTGAATTGTCAGCAGGAGGAAACACTCTATCACCTTTTTTGGGGATGTCCTTTTGCCCAACAATGTTGGAACTTCATTTGCCCAACAAGAACTCCAAACTTATCTGTCCTTGAAGCTTTTCAAGACCTCAAAGAGAAGTTACATGTACCTTTCTTCATGGATATCATTTTTATTGGTTCATGGGCTATCTGGATCTCACGCAACAACAAGATTTTTGATCACATCCAACCTTCCTTCCAGGGCTAGAAAGCTATTTACTTTGAAGAACTTAAGTGGCTAAAGCATAGAACCACAAAGAAGCATGAAGCATCTTTCTTGGCTTGGGTTGATAACACCCTGTAATCTTCTTTCTTGTTTAGTTTAGGTTAGCTTAGCTTTTTTCTTCCTTTCTTTCTTTTTTTTCTTTTCTCTTCTTTCTTTTTTCTTCCTTCCTTTCTTTCTTTCTTTCTTTCTTTCTTTCTTTCTTTCTTTCTTTTCTTTTCTCTTCTTTCTTTTTGAATAAAAGCACATTCCCAAAATTTACATCTTGCATTTTGATCTCCATGAATTCAAATTCATTTGAACACAAAACCTCAGAGAAGATAACAAGATTTCTTCCATTTACAGAAATCAAAAGGGATTTGAAAAAAAATGAATTCCATTGGAAATATTTCATATTTGGAAACTTTATGCAAGTCAATGAGTTTCATGAGAGAAGATAAAATTACTTCTTCAAATTATAAGGAAGAGAGTTGGAAGTTTGAAAAAGTCATTCTGAAAGTCTCTTTGAAATTTTCTGAAATCCACTTTCTATTTAAAGTTATTGAATTTCCAAATTTCAAATATCTCTGAAAATATTCAAAAATGAGAGGATCAATATGAGACTTCAGTTCAGTGTTAATTAGAATCATATTTGATGAAAGGAAAAATCAGAAAGGATTAGGAAAAGATTTGGAATTCAAATTCAAAGCCATTTAAGAGTTATTTCGAAATTATTTTTCCCCAGGAATAAAATATATGGAAAATTGGGTAAAATGATTCCCTTCAATAGAAAATTGGGAAAAATAAATTTGGAATCACTTTGGTATCTTAAAAATATATTATTATTATTTTAAATGCAATAGTAGCACTTTTGCATTACTTGAATTTATATGCACTTTACTTGAGCTTGAAAAATAGTTCATATTAATCTTTGTGTTTTCTCCAAATTTTCATATATTATACGCCTATGTAAAAGTTTTATTTAATTGATTTTGTTTTATTTTTTCTTTTTTGTTTTATTTGTTTAAGAAATAAAACACCCCCGAGGACCACCTCTCTCTCTTCCCTTCCCCAACCCTGCTCGGTGAAGATGGCCCAAGGCCTCTATCCCTCGCGAAACCCCTTCGCCCCGATCGCTCGCTCGCCCCTGTGCCACTGACCGCCAGGCCCCACCGACTGACGCCCCTTCTTCTTCCTCTCCTCTTTCTTTTCGAGAGCCCGCCCAAATGGCAGGGCATCGCTGGTCGAATCCGATCGGAATTCTCTCCTCGATTTGGATCTCCGCAAGTGAAGCTCTTTTCCGCCATTGTTTTCATCTCCGGTAAGATCCCTTGAGACCTCTCCCTTCGTTAATCATGCTCTCTTGCCGCCGCCGCACATGTTTGACAGGGTCTTGACCCTTCTCTTCGTCTGAAACGACGTCCCCGAGCTCACGCGCCCTCGTCGGAGTGCACCGGCCACCAGAAGCTCCGCCACTTTGCCCCGCCGCCGTCCATTGTCCCCGAGCCCCATCTGAACCACTTTGACCCCCTTGTCGAGCCGCACCTCCCACTAACCACCAGAGCGCCGTCGCCGATGATGCCCAACGCCAACGCCACCATCCTCCACCGTGGTAAGCCACCAACATTCTCCTCCGATCAATCTTATTTCGACGCCCACGATTAGATCTAGCTAACGGTTAGGTTTTTTAGTACAATGATTTTTACTTCCGATTTATATCAAACCGACCGACCAATTTTTGTTTTTAATAGCCGCGCCACCGAAGTCCCTAAGTTTCGGCCACCCATCCTCAACGAACACACACAACCAACCTGAAGCTTTCACGTAGCCCCTTGTCCGACGATTATTGTTTTTCCATTTTTCGTTTAGTTATTTTTTCAGAATAGTTCTGTTTTTAGAAACTGAATATCTTTTAGAGTTTTTAGTGTTTTTTATATTGATTCTTTTACCATCAGGTTAACAATTTTATGAAGTTTCTATAGATGCAAAGTTTGAACATGTTTGGGAACTTTAAATTTGAGTTTTATGAAATTTGTTCAAATCACTATTTTTCTTCTATCTTTTATTATAAAATATTTTAAAGATAACTATTTTTTCACTCTATCACTAGAATAGTTGTTTAGCCAATAGCACTACACTTTTTATTTTTGGTTTATTTTAAAATTTGATTATTGCAAAAATAATATTGTTTTGAATAGTTTTAAGTTAATTCTCTTTCTTTTAGTTTTAATTGATTTGAAATATTTTATTTTGCCACTTTTGACAAGTTTTGCTTTGTTTCTATTAGTCAATAGTAGCCACTTTTATTTGTTATTTAAAATATATTTTTTGTTTCTTTAGTTTTGTAGTAAAACTCGAATAGGTCATAAATAGAGTTTTATAATAGCTTTTTATTTGTTCCTTTTTGCATACAAAAGATTATGGAAAATTTCTTTTATGTTAACCTAGTTGTTTTATATTTTCTTTTCTGTTAAATTATTAGTTTAGAGTTTTATTTGCTTGTAAATTTTATTTAGGTCAAAAAACATTTTTATTGTTTGTAGTAAAGTCTTAGACTTTTATTTAGTATTTTTCTTTGTAGTTTTATTTGAAGTTTCTTTGGATTTTATTTGGGTTTTATTATCAATTTGTTTGTTGTTTTAATTATTGATTGATAATTTTGATTGCTCGAATGATTGCTAGCAGTGATTATTTATGTCATGTTTGCTTAATATAGATTTCATCGGAGAGTCGAATAGTATCAAGTTATTCGGAGAGCGTTATAATCTTCATCAACTTACCACGCAAGTTCACTTTGACCATATGTTCATACCTATGTTTTTATTGCATTTAGTGTCACCATTTGTAACATTTCCTCCAGTGGTTATATTGAATCTTCTAGTTGAGTAGAAGCATGAGGTAGGA
Source organism: Aegilops bicornis (assembly GCA_021605145.1). Classification (NCBI taxonomy): domain Eukaryota; kingdom Viridiplantae; phylum Streptophyta; class Magnoliopsida; order Poales; family Poaceae; genus Aegilops; species Aegilops bicornis. Next base: position 361,314,858 of record CM038674.1, on the reverse strand, counting down.
ACCTACACCCCTATTAGCCTGCTCCGGGAACGTTATTTACTTTAATGCTATGCTACAATAGACGGGGATTGGTATGAGTGTTCATGAGTGGTGTGAGAAGGAGGACTCTATGTCAATGACGATAACTTTATGATTGCAAATTTGAAGACTTGCATTCTTCAAGGCCTGCATATTCAAGACCTCAGAACTTTGAGACTCGAGACAAGAATTCAATACGCATTACTGGGTGGAAGTTGGTTGTGAGGCACCCTGGAGTACCCAGTGGATTTTACTAGAGAGCTGGAGTAGGCCAGTACTCACGAGGAAAGTTCCACCCAGACTCAAAGAGGCGGATGAATACTTCATGACCGGAAGCTTACCTGTGCAGCCACAAGTTATTATGGGATCTGGCGTGGTTGATCATCATAGTGACTCTCACCGGTTCAGTGCTAGTAGATGTAGACGAAAGGTAGGATTGGATGTGCACCTATAGTTGTTAAGGAAACTCCTTGAAAGACCATGTGTTGGGGATATAATTATTTGGTATGACCCGCCCAGGAGGGGCCGGGTTATACCTATGGCGGTTCATCAACGAAGCCCATGAATATGTTGAAGATGGCGGTTCATGAAGCACACCTACTAAGGGCCCGAAGGCAAAGGCGACTTAAGGCTCGTAAGTGTACACTGCCATACATGTATGACTTGTATTGTAGGGCAAGTATAATTAGTCACTGTGCCGGACACATTGTCTATGAGCCGGCCGGGACTCCGTGAGCCGCAGGGCGTCAATCTATGTATATAAAGGGACGACCCGGCGGCGGTTTAGGGCAAGAAACAAGAGATCGAAAACTAGGTCAAGCTTATTCGCTCCCTGGTAATCGAAACTTAAGCAATACCACCTCAAACTGGATTAGACCTTCACCGTCACCGCAAGGGGCCGAACCAGTATAAAATCCTCGTGTCCTTTGTCCTGTTTAACCCCTTTAAGCTAACCTAGCTACAACGGCTCCACGACTAAGTCCTTCTGCTAGACATCTTCTGTGACAACTCCACGACAATTGGCGACCACCGTGGGGCCAACGTACGGTGGTTTCGAGTTTTTATAGGGCAGCTTTGAAGGGATCAAGGGATACGCTGTTGGCCGGATGACGAAGAGTCATCACGGCAAGATCTACATCAACGATGCAGGCTGGGGCCCCGAGGCCCAATTGAGTATGGGTACCGGGTCCCCTTTGGCGGAATCCACGTCTTCATCGGCAAGATCGGCGAACCGGGCCCTCAGCCGGACATCTGCACCGACATCATCGAGACAGCTCAGCGTGCATGACCCGCGAAAGTTCAACCCACCGTAAAGCGCGCCTTTATTGGATTTATCCATGGAGCGGAGTTTGCGGAAGGATCTGGGTCTGGCGGTGAGGCAATCATCTATTCTGATGGTGAGTCATCCACAGGAGAGACTACTTCATTGTATCAACTGCAAGACGGCCGGCTTGGGGGCTATTCCGATGGCGACAGTATTCTGGACCCTTATGAGCCGCCGAACAGGGTTGCGATCTTCATGGCTGGTACACATTCGGTGCTTGGTTCAACAACTGCCGCGGCTATGACCTCCAGTTCAATGGCTGTGAGGGCGGCTGGTGCTAGTAACTCGTCACACCGCCGGCTCAATTTCTCACTGAATTGTTGGAGGCTCTGGCGATGCTGATGGAGGTAGAAGTAACCCCGGACAACCAGGAACAACATAAGGTAGAAGTGGCTAAGCTGTGAGGTGAGATAGCTCAAGCCAAGGAAGAGCTGGCGACTGAGAATGCCAAGATGGTTGTAGAACAGGTTGTTTTGGAGGCTCAGGCACAACGGATCCAATACGATTCCTTCTGGCTCACGTTGGATAAGAACGCTTCAAATGAAGTCATGAGGAGGAGACATCAGAGTCGTCTGCCTTCGGTTTACGAGGCAAGGAATCTCTTCAACACGCCTGGCGCAGGGACCAGTGACCCGCTGGTGGTAAATCAGATGGTTGAAGCGCCTGGGGGTGGACCTCCGGGTCAGCCACGAGTGACGGGCTCTCCACGTGTGAATAATACCCCGCATCAGCATGTTTTGACGCCGTCAGGTCATTATTCCAACCCCCTAGACAATATAATTGCTGCGGCGACACGATTGGCGGCTCTACTAGTTGAAGGCGAGTCTCCGACGACGGTTGAAACATGGAGAGCCAGAGAACTTCTTCAGACAGTGTTGGAGCAGCAAGCGGCTTATTCCTATAGTCGTGAGCGGATTCACTCAACCCCTCGTCCAAGCCGGAGTTACAGCCGACACATTGACTCACCAGCGGTTTCAAGTACTGAATAGCGCCGTAACCAACCCTGTGGGCATGACTCGGCGCATGGTGGAGCCAATGCCCAGACTTTGGTGGATCCGGGCAGAGCACGTAGGGAGGCCGAGCTAGCGGCTCAACTAGCGGCTCATCAACACGCCCCGGCTTACCCGATGAGTCTGGCGGAGGCAGGCGTGACATCTAGAACCTTGGGCATGCCATGTTTAGTGCCAGCTCTGCGTAACGAGCGTTTGCCAAAGGATTTCAAGGGTCCTCATAAGGTGCCTAACTATACAGCTGACTTACCCCCTGAAGCATGGGTTGAAAGTTATGAGATGGCTATGGAACTACTGCATGTTAGTGATGCTGCTTGTGCTAAGTATTTCACCATGATGTTGGATGGGAAGGCCCGTACTTCGTTGAAAGGGCTACTTGCCAACTCCATTGGATCATGGGCCGAGTTAAAAGCCCGGTTTATCGAGAATTTTAAAGATACGTGCAAGAAGCCTATGTAGATTGTGGATTTGGACTCCTGTGTCCAAGAAGAGGGCGAGTCAACAACCCATTGGGTGCGCCGGGTCTCAACTATCGTGCACTCATCGGATCACATCAATGCCGGCTCAGCAGTCTTAAGGTTAGAGAAGAATTGTCGTTTTATGCCCCTTAAGCAGAAGCTAGGGTGGCTCAAGCGACACTGCAGCGACATGGGGGAGCCGATGGCGGCTCTAGTTAAGTATGCTGAGTCTGATAGTACCAAGGACCCCGAGTTTGATGATGACTAGTCGGGAAAGGGAAAGAAGAGTAGCAACACCAAAGGGCAGCAACATAACCCGGTGAGTCAGGGTGGCAGTGGTAAGTATAAAGCTGATAATAGTTTGGATTTTATGGCTAATACCAACACGCAGAATAATGGTCAGCGTCGTAAGGGAAAGCCACCTCCTCGGTTTGGAGGGCCAGGTTTCAATCTTGAGCAGATGCTGAATAAACCCTGCCGAAGCATGGTACGCGGGAAAGACCGACCGCTCACCTCTAGAAGGATTGCTTCATTATGAAGGAGTATAAAAATTCTGATCTTTTCCAGAACAATCATGGGCCGGGCGGTGGCTTAGGTTTCGGCTCTCATGGTCCGGGTTACGGTGGAAGCAGATCTAATTCCGGTTTTCAGGGCCAAGGCGATCAAGGCACTCTAGGTGGTTTTAATCAACAGTCGGGTCAGGGGAATCAGCAGCAGCAGTTTGGTTATCAGAGCAACCTGAAGCAGTTGAATAGTGGGCAGTACCACGTCTTCACCACGAGTTTATGCAAGCAGGATCAGAAGCTCCATAAAAGTGTAGTAAATGCCGTTGAGCCGGCGATTCCCCGTTACTTGCGGTGGTCTGAGCAGCCCATTGTGTGGTGTCGTGAGGATCACCTGCCCCGGGGTGATAATCCAGGTCACTTGGCGCTGGTGGTGGCGCCTCAGGTCGGAGGGTACAAATTCACTAAGGTACTCATAGATGGAGGCAACAACATTAATATCCTTTACTATGATACTTTCCGTCGCCTGGGATTGACCTATAAAAATCTTAAGCCGTCGAACACTGTTTTTCACGGTGTAGTGCCTGGTAAGATGGCATATCCATTGGGCAAAATATCTTTGGAGGTTGCCTTTGGAGATGAGTATGACTCTAGATCTGAGAAGTTAACCTTTGAAGTGGTCAAAATTAAGAGCCCTTACCATGCACTGTTTGGGCGGCTAGCTTACGCTAAATTCATGGCAAGGCCTTATTATGTTTACTTACAACTTAAGATGTCGTTCACAAGGGCACCATCATAGTGCATGGGTGTCGCAAGGTAGCCTTGGAGTGTGAAGAAGGCGATGCTGCTTATGCTGAGTCTGTTTGTGCAACAGAGGAGCTGAAGTTTTACAAGGATAATTTTGACCCGGCAGACATGACATCTTTGAAGAAGCCAACCATAGAGCATGACCCCTTGTTGAAGTTTAAGTCGGCAGATGACACTAAGTTAGGTTGATTTTGTTCCTGGCGACTCATCCAAGCAGTTCAGCATCAGTGCCAATCTGGATCCGAAATAGGAAAGCGCGCTCATCGAGTTCATCCGTGAGAACCGGGACATCTTTGCATGGAAGCCTTCAAACATGCCGGGTGTACAGAGGGAACTCGCTGAGCACACTCTCAATATTGATCCCAAGTTTAAACCGGTCAAGCAATTCCTTCGCCGTTTCAATGAAGAGAGGCGCAAGGCTATTGGTGAGGAGGTAGCCCGGCTCTTGGCGGCTGCGTTCATTATTGAAGTTTTTCACCCTCAGTGGTTGGCTAACTCGGTGCTGGTTCTTAAGAAAAACAGCACTTGGCGCATGTGTGTGGATTACACGGACTTGAATAAGGCTTGTCCGGCTGATCCCTTTGCTCTCCCCCGTATTGATCAGATTATTGATGCTACAGCGGGTTGTGAGCGTTTGAGTTTTTTGGATGCTTATACTGGTTATTATCAGATTAAAATGGTAGTTAAGGACCAGCAGAAGACATCTTTCATCACTCCCTTTGGAGCCTTCTGTTATGTTTCTATCCCTTTTGGGCTTAAGAGTGCCCAGGCGACTTACCAGCGCTGTGTGCAAAATTGCCTTCATAATCAAATTGGGCGCAATGTTCACGCTTATGTGGATGATATTGTGGTGAAATCTAGGAAGAAGGAGACCCTGATAGATGATTTAAAGGAGACCTTTAACAATCTCAAGGTCTACAAAATGATGCTTAACCCGGCCAAGTGTGTTTTTGGTGTGCCAGCAGGCAAACTCTTGGGTTTTCTGGTTTCGGAACGGGGTATTGAATCTAATCTGAAGAAGATAAAGGCTATCACCTCTCTGGCTAAGCCGGCGTGTATCAATGATGTTCAGCGTTTGGCGGGTCGTATTGTGGCCTTAAGTCGATTCATAAGCCGTTTGGGTGAGAAGGCCATCCCTCTTTACTAGATGATGAAGAAGACATATCGCTTTGTTTGGAGTGATGCTGCTAATCAGGCGTTTGATGCCTTGAAGAAACAATTGGCTGAGCCACCGGTCGTTGCTGCTCCCATTGATAAGGAGCCCATGATTGTACGTGGATGCCAATAGCCGAGCTGTTAGTGTAGCCATTGTGGTGGAAAGGAAGGAATCAGGCAAGGAGCATCCAGTTCAACGGCCGGTTTATTACATCAGTGAGGTACTAATTGAGTCTAAGCAGAAATATCCACATTGGCAGAAGCTTGTATATGGTGTGTTCATGGCTAGCCGAAAGCTCAAACATTATTTTCTGGGTCATCCCATCACTGTGGTTAGTTCTGATCCTTTACGGGATATCATTCAAAAAAGAGAAGCCACATGTCGGGTCGCCAAGTGGGCCATTGAGCTTGGTCCTCATGGTTTTAAGTATGTGCCTCGCACATCCATTAAGTCTCAAGCATTGGTGGATTTTATCAATGATTCGACCGAGCTGCAGATGCCAGAGGAGAAGCCAGACAACACATATTGGACTATTCACTTTGATGGATCCAGGCATATGGAGGGCTCGGGGGCTGGAGTTGTCTTGACTTCCCCACAAGGCGATAAATTTTCTTATGTTCTCCAGTTGATGTTCCCTTGTACTAACAATGCTGTCGGCATTCTAGGAACGGGGGCCCCAGACTTGCCTGCCTGCGGCCCACGGTGTGGCTGTGCTAGCAGGCCTGTATGGCCCATCCTCATCAACAAGGCATTCAAGAACCTCGCGAGGGGCCAATCCTCGCGAGGTGGACGACGCAAGACCTCCTCAGGAGCGGCCTCGCCAGGCAGGCTCACGAGGGGCGGAGAGATCAAGGCAAGGCAAACCTCGTGAGGTCCTCGTGACGTGAGCCATGATGATCGAGACCAGGCGGGCGCCAGTGTGCGCAGCGTCCTCGTTTCCTCTTTGGTGCTAAAGGGGCAAGCGCAGGTGCGGAGTACCAAGGCACCAAGCAAAGGTTTCCATCTCGGTGCAACAAGACCAAGACCAGTAGGACGGCAAGATGGAGGTCACCATGGAGCCCAAGACGGCGTCACCACCAGAGCCTTTTGCAGGCGAAGACTACTTTTGTCAGGATAAGCTGTACTAGATGTCCCCTTTCGAATTGGCCGTTGTTGGCTCCCTTCCCGCTCAATATTTGGGGAGAGGACCAGGGCCTCTATAAATAGGGCTAGCCACCATAGTAGAGGCAAGCAAGCCTGAGCTGATTAAACCATCACCTACACAAGTTCACCAAGCACAAGAACACCTCAACCTCAGGAGGCTGTTCTTCCCCTTGTACTGTTCATCCTCATCCCAAGAGGCAATCCACCACCACCACATTGGAGTAGGGTATTACAGAACAATGGTGGCCCGAACCAGTATAAATCTTGTGTCATTTGTGTTGTGAGTTCGTCGAGTTTGTCCGCGAGATCTTAGCGACCTAGGGCGTGGATCGGTAGGGAGGAAATCTTCGCGCGCACCCCAGTGTTCGAACCTTTAGGGTTTTTGCCGGAACCCGTGATCCGACATTTGGCGCGCCAGGTAGGGGTGTGCCGGAGCATCTTCCCCGCCAATTGACACGCCGATGCTCCACGGCTCCGATGTCCGGCAACCCGAGGGCCGACTCCGACCGCTGGGCAGCCTGGCCAGCCCGGGCGGCGCCACCTTCCCATGAAGACCTCAACCCCGCGCTCCAGGCGGCACGACTGCCGCCTAATGCTGCGGGGCGCGGGCGGCGCGACCCGGCGCCGTCCAGCGTCACTCCATGATAAGCATGAGCCGGTGCAAGGGCTGCAAGCCACGCCGCAGCGACGGTGCCACACACCCGGCGGGAGCAGGAGAACATGCGAGCCGCGCTCACGGTGGCGCGGGAGTTGCTGCGGTGCCGACTGATGGAGAGCGGCCGGGACACACTACTGGAACGTGTCGCTGAGCTGCTGGATGCGGCGGCGTCAGGAGCGCCGCCTTTCTGCTATATGCTCCCTTCCCGGGCCACTACTGGATCTCACGGCGGGCCTCGCCGCAACCACGCGCCCTCGGGTGCGCCTGGGGCCTTGATCGACACTGGGACGGCCGGCGGAGCCGGGGGCCTCGTTGCCCCCATGCTGCCTCCGATGAGCATGGGCACGAGCGTTGCCCCTCATGGCCCCAGCGAGGCGTCGCGCTTTCATCCTCAGGACGCCGCGCTGGGCGGGGCGACGTGGAGTGTGGGGCACTACGGCGAGGTGTTTGGGGTAACAGCCCCGGAAGCCTATGTGCCCCGCATGATAGACCAGGAGTACACGCCGGAGTACGACCCTGGCTCGTTTCTCGGGCCAGGTTGGGAGGAGGAGGCCTTAGGAGCTGAAGCCTTCCAGGAACCGCTGGAGAGCCCCGCCAACTGCGCCATCGACAACAGATACAGGGTACCACTAATCCCTCAGGAGCAAGCTTACGCTAACTATGGGTCGTTGGAGAATCAGGTTACCATAGCGGCTGGCGGCCCTAGCTCGGCGACCTCCCTCCCGCCAGGGGGATCGGGCTAGGGCCGCAGGAGAGAAGTCGGGAGCCAGATCCCTCCCCGCGTCGCATGGAGCAAGGTCCCCCCCCCCCCCCGGAGGAAGGCCCTCTGCTGGGGAGGTGCTGGAAAGCCTGCCCCCGGCAGAGGACCCGTGGTAGCCAAGGGCGCCGCTGGCGTCCCCTTTCCCCTCTTTGTGTCGTCCTGGTTGCCAGTCGGCTCAAAGGTGGTCGAGCGTGGTGCAAGGCGGGCCCCTCGCCTGGCGATATGAAGCAAGGCCGGTAACTGTGAAGAAGGCCCAGTGCCTATGAAGATCGCCGCCTATGACACTCTCACGTAATAATGAGTGGGGCTGTACACACCCCGGAGTGTCCGGAGAGCCGCCCTCGTGCCTCGGGGCTCCCTCCCACGCCTCGTGGCAGCACTTAGCTCCGCGCTGGTGAGAAGACTTGAAGACAAGAAGACTAGACAAGGTGCCGGACGCGGCCATTTGCTTTGGATCACTTTTCTGTAACCTTGCCTTCTGGATTTGGATTTTAGTTGAAGTCGAGTTTTTATCGATGCGCGCGGGGGGTGCCTTTTCTCGTTCAAGTGATTTCTTGCCATCTGGTTCTTGCCTTATTCTGGAGATCGCGCTTGTTGTCCCCCCTCGCGGGCCCCTCACGGGCCCCTCGCGAAGGGGCTGGTGCATGACGCAAGGCCTTCGCCGGGCACCGGATCCTCGCGAGGCCCTCTCGGGCAGATCAGCAGACCTTTCGGGAGCTCCGCGGCAACTCTCGATCTTGCAATCCGATTTGGGGCCCGCCCCAGCTAAGGTAAGCCGCAATAGCAAAACTTGCCGCCATGCTCATGGATCCACGAAGGCGCACACTTGGCTTGGCATAAAAGAGTAAAAATTGCGATTTGTTTACATGAGGGGCTCCCCCTCTCAAAATGCTCTCACAATCTTTAGGGGCCACGCCCAAGTTTTTGCATACAGGGTAAAATAGTAAAAGGACAAGGGATCAGCCGGATATGTCACTCGCCGCGTCCTCCATGTCGTCTTCGGACGCACCGCTGGCATCGTTGTCACCGTCGTTGGCATCGCCGCCACCTTCGCCATCGTCAACCACGTCGGCATCACCATCGTCAACCATGTCACCTTCATCTGCAGCAACCACCACCGCGTCGTCCTCAGAAGCGAAGGCTCTGACCAGTGCGTCCATGTTGTCCTCCACCCACCGCGCCAGATCGCCATGAATGGCTTGCGGTATGGGGGCATTGGCGGCGTCGAAGTCAAAGTCGGGGAAGGAGTTCCGAAGATGGCTGAAGACACGGGAGAACACGCGCCCGAGCATGCCTCGGCTTCTCTCTTCCATGAGTTGGCGAGCTCTATCGGACCGAGCTTCCAAGCGCGTCACCACGTCACCAAAGAAGCACAGATGACTGGCGTAGTCATTCGAGTGTGGATACAGGGTATTCTCGTCGCAGACATGGCCCAACGCCGCGTTGGCCCTGATCCTGAGGTCCTGGAGCATGGGGGCATGCTCACGCTCCAGTGTCCGCCGTTGAAGCACCTCCTCCGTCCCCGCAAGCTTCAACCTCAAATCATACCTACCCTCAAGGTTCGTGCGAACCTCGGCCACCCGGCAATCAACCTCCTCCTGAGCCTTGGCCTCGCGTGCACCAATGGCATCTTCCGCTTGGGCAACTTGACGCTCCCTCGTCTCTAGCTGCTGAAGCTCGAGGCTGCGCTCCACGGCTTCCAGAGCTTGTGCCTCCTCGCGCCTCTGGTCTCTTCTTCCTTGGTGGGCGTCCCCCTCAGCGACGCAAGGGCGGCTTTGCGCGCCTCCACCTGCTGCTCCAGGGACGCACTCCAGGCCTGGAGCTCCCACGTGCGCTTGTCCGCAGCCTCCGACGCAGGTCGGCCTCGCGAGCCTCCACCAAAGCTCGGGAGCAAGCTTCACGGGAAACCTTGAGGGACGCCTCGGCTTTCGCGTTATCAAGATCACGCAGGTAGCGGCCAAGGTTGATGGCCACCTTCAGCTTACGACGTTCCTCCACCAGCCGAAGACCCTCAGCCTTGAGACGTGAGTCGACGTTCGTAAGTTCACCGCCGAGTCGGCTCATCGCGTTCATCACCTCCTGAAAGAGCTCGTGGCAAACGATGCTCTGCTCGCGCTCGAGCTCGAGCATGCAGCCTGCCTCGTCCTCCGCCTCGGGGGCTGCAGGCCCGACGTGAGGTGGCGCGCCCCCTCTCAGCAGGGGGCTGGGGGCTAGTGCCGCCCCAGGCGCCAGCCCGGCCTCATGAGTGGCCCCGACCAGTCGGGGCCCGCTGCTTGAAGAGGAACTGAGGACTGAAGCCAGCCAGCTACTGTCCATGACTAGAGGAGGGGTCCTGGGCACGCCCTCAAAGCTCCAAACCAGGCCATGGAGGAAGGACGATGGGGCCGCAGAGCCGAAGCGCCACGAGGGCGAGCGCACCTCCTCGGCCGACCCTTCCCAAGGCGCGACATGCAGGCTCGGGACGCTCAAGGCCAGTGCGGGAGTCGAGGAAGGCGGAGGTTGCTTCTCGGGGGACCCAACGGCCCTGGTGGAAGGGGTCCTGAAGAGCCAGCGTCAGGGAGGAAAGCAGCAATCAAGAAATCACAAGGTGCAGTACTTACTCGTCAACGGCGATGTACTTTCGTCGCTTCAACGGCCTGAAGATACCGCTGCCGCTCGGCCATCCTTTCCTCTTGCGGAGCTCCTCGAAGTCCAGGCAAAGCCGACCGAAGCGCTGGACGTGGCGGCCGGCACGGGGTGCAGCCAGAGAAGTGCTCGAGAGGACAACTTCAGGGGTGCCTGGCTGTGGAGAACAGTCGGGCGCCGTCTCACCGCGACCTCCCGAGGCCTCCAGAGCTTCGGCCTCTGGAGCCGCGTGCTGCAGTATCTCAGCGACCGACGTCCCAGAGAAAGAATCACGAGTTCCTGGGGATGACGCCCCAGGAGCCCCAGGTGGCATCCGTACATCAGCACTCATGCCGCCAGCCTCCGGCGGCGCTCGACCCCTGCATCCACATTTGGGACGAGCTCGGCACCAGCGACAAAGAAGGGAACCACGTTGACAGAATTCTCGCGGGACCCCACCAGGCCGTCCGGGCGCAGCCCCCACTCATCAAAGGAAGGCATGCTCGCTGCAAATTCAGCCTTGTTCGTGCATCGGTACAGCAGATAGCTCTTCCCAGGCATGTCATCCGGTGAAGGGACACCTGTCAGGACCTTGAGCACCGTTTGCCGCATCCCAAGAGGGAGCCCGGACTCCTGAAACTTCATATGGTCCTGACTGCTGAGCAAGGTCCACATCGGGCGAGAATGGAGCTGAAGCAGAGCGACTCAGCGCCTGACGGACTCCTTCACCACCATAGGCGCTGTCACGCCGCTGTCTTTCAGCCTCCTCAGCCTGAGCCAGACAAGGACAAGACGGGGGCTCGCGAGACTCTCGTAGCCCCAACCGGATTTGGGATCAACGGGTGCTGTCGGGGAGTGGGGCAGAGGGCTGAGCACACCGGCATCGACAAACAACCATCGTGTCCGAAACTCGCTCATGGATAGAGGAAGCTCAAAGTCGATCCCCGTGCCCGCCGTCACGGCCATGGCCTGGAAGCTCACGCATCCCGAGCTTTGCCAGGGATCAATCAGATGCAACAAGAAGAAATGACGGAGAAGGGCCACACAAGGAGCGATGCCCACCATGGCTTCACACACAAAGGCGAAGACGGTGAGGAGAGTCACGGATTGGAGGTCGAGATGCATCATGTGGATCTGGTAATGTTCAAGCACCGCGTTGAAGAAGGCGGAGAAAGGTGGGATCAGGCCGGCCCAAAGGGCATCGATGAAGATTGGGACCTTGGTGGCCGCCCGAGCAATGCGAGCGCGAGACACAGGCCATGCCACCGTCTTCCCCCACTCGTTGAAACTGGTGGCGAGCATGGCACGCACCTTGTCCATGGAATCCTCGTTGAGCACCAAGGATCACCCGACTGCAGGCTAGACGGCTGGAGGTGCACTTGGCGAAGACAGAGGCTTCTTCCCCTTGTTTGCTTGTTTCGGTGCCATGGCGATGAAGCGGGCAGAGTGCATGTCAGATTGGAGACGATGAGCAGAGTCTCGAGGAAGCAGAGGGATTGGGGAGGCAAGGCGTGGGCGATGGAAGAATAACTGTGTCGGTAGCGGGGGCCGCATAGCCAGGCAGACTCCAAGGCAGCATGGGGAAGCGGAGACGCCCACGTCCAATCAACCGCCACGCGTCAACCGAGGTCGTAGGCTTTTGGGGCTCGCGGCGCTCCGCACTTGACCTTTGGCTTCACCTCGAAGCCAAGCCCGAGCTCACCTTGGGCCCGGGGGCTACTGTTGGCGTTCTGGGAACGGGGGTCCCCAGACTTGCCTGCCTGCGTCCCACGGTGTGGCTATGCTAGCAGGCATGTACGGCCCATCTTCATCAACAAGGCATTCAAGACCCTCACGAGGGGCCAAGCCTCGCGAGGCAGACGACGCAAGACCTCCTCAGGAGCGGCCTCGCCAGGCAGGCTCACGAGGGCCGGAGAGATCAAGGCAAGGCAAACCTCGCAAGGTCCTCGTGACGTTAGCCATGACGATCGAGACCAGGCGGGCGCCAGCGTGTGCAGCGTACTCGTTTCCTCTTTGGTGCTAAAGGGGCGAAGACTACTTTTGTCAGCATAAGCTATACTAGCGGTCCCCTTTCGAATTGGTCATTGTTGGCTCCCTTCCCGCTCAATATTTGGGGAGAGGACCAGGGCCTCTATAAATAGGGCTAGCCACCACAGTAGAGGCAAGCAAGCCTGAGCTGATTAAACCATCACCCACACAAGTTTGCCAAGCACAAGAACACCTCAACCTCAGGAGGTTGTTCTTCCCCTTGTACTGTTCATCCTCAGCCCAAGAGGCAATCTACCACCACCACACTGGAGTAGGGTATTACACCACAATGGTGGTCCGAACCAGTATAAATCTTGTGTCTTTTGTGTTGTGAGTTCGTCGAGTTCGTCCGCGAGATCTTAGCGACCTAGGGCGTGGATCGGCAGGGAGGAAACCTTCGCGCATACCCTAGCGTTCAAACCTTTAGGGTTTTTGCCGGAACCCGTGATCCGACAAATGTAGCTGAGTATGAGGCCTTGCTCCATGGTCTTCGGATGGCTAAGGAGATGAAATTAAGCCGGGTGAGGTGTTTTGGCGATTCAGATCTGGTGGCTCAGCAAGTTTCTAGTACTTGGGATTCCAAGGATCCGCTCATGGCGGCTTATCGTCGAGAGGTTGATGCTATCGCTGGACACTTCAAAGATTATCAAGTTGAGCATGTTGATCGCAGAAAAAATGAAGCGGCTAATGCTTTGAGCCGGATAGGATCCTAGCGTAAGCCGGTGCCATCTAACACTTTCCTAGCTATTCTGCATAACCCTTCAGTCAAATTGCCTACAGAGGAAGATCTTGCTATTCCTGACCCCGAAGCATAGCTGGTGGCGGCTCTTCATACTATTCCTGATTGGACAGTTCCATATTTGGCTTATATGACCCGGGGCTAGTTACTTGAGGATGAAACTTTGGCCAGGCAGATAACACGGCGATCGAAGTCAATGTCTATTTTCAATGGAGAGTTGCATCATCGCAGTGTTACAGGGGCGTTTCAACGTTATGTTTCTCCAGAGGAAGGCTGCAAAATTTTATGGGAGATTCATGAAGGAGATTGCGATGATCATGCCGGCTCTATGTCTCTCGTAGCCAAGGCTTTTCGTGACGGATTTTATTGGCTGACGGCTCATGCTGATGCGGAAGATCTGCTCAGTAAATGTGATGGTTGTCAGAAATTTGCATGACGAGCTCATGTGCCAGCTCAAGAATTGAGGATGATTCCAATTGCTTGGCCGTTTGCAGTCTAGGGGCTTGACATGGTTGGGCCTTTCAAAAGGTCCAAAGATAAAAAGACCGACCTCCTGGTGGTGGTTGATAAGTTTACAAAGTGGGTTGAAGCAGAGCCGTTTTGGCTTTCCCCACAACATTATAACTAACAATGGCACTAATCTGTCCAAAGGTGCTATGATAGAATTTTGTCAATGAGAGCATATTCGACTTGATGTGTCCTCAGTGGCTCACCCCCAGTCCAATGGTCAAGCTGAGCGAGCTAATCAAGAATTTTTTAGAGGCATCAAGCCTCAGCTTACGGTTCCTTTGCAGAGGACGCCGAGTTGTTGGGTGGAGGAGTTACCTTCAGTGTTATGGAGTATCAATACTACCCCCAACAGATCTACGGGTTACACGCTTTTCTTCATGGTTTACGGAGCTGAGGTGGTTCTCCCTAGTGACATCCGTCACGACTCGCCCCGTGTGGCGGCTTATGTTGAAGCTGACAATGAAAAGGCACGCCAGGATGCACTTGACCTGTTAGACGAGGAGCGTGACCTTGCGGCGGCTTGTTCGGCGATTTACCAACAAGATCTGTGTTGTTATCACAGCCGCCGGGCTAAGACCAGAACTTTTCAAGAAGGTGACTTGGTGCTCCGGCTTATCCAGGATCAAACTGATATGCACAAGCTATCTCCACCTTGGGAAGGACCCTTTGTGGTTAGCAAGAATCTTAACAATGGGTCATACTACCTTGTCGATATTTGAGACCATAAGGACTCACGCACGTCGGAGGAGGAGACCCGCCGGCCGTGGAACATTGCTCATCTTCGGCCTGATAATTACACCTGAGCTACTGGCTCTTGTGATGTACATATTATGACAATTTATATATTATGATGAATATAATAAAGCCGGCATCCCTGATAATTCAGGGCCTCCGTCGTTTCATTTCTGAGAATAATGAGTTTTTATTGTCATGATCACTTGGGGGCTTCCTGCTCATTGAGCATAGCTATGACTACCCTTTTGGTCCGGCTTGTACGCCATGATTACAAAACACTTGGGGGCTTCCCGCTCATTGAGCATAGCTGTGACTACCCTTGTTGATCCGACTTATATGCCTGGAATAAAATGTTACTTGGTGTGGCCACCGGGTTTTCCGGGTATTAAATTCCAGAAAATGGCCGTCGTGCTCACCAGCCCCAGGATTACTGTTAGCTGATGAGACACCAACTTGATACATAAATTCCAAGCAAAATACAACATATGTGGTACAAGACCATTCTGGTCTGAGAGTACAACATAAGGTTTCTAGTGGTTAATGGCGGAAGCCGTTTGGGGATCATCAGCGTCTATGGGACTCCATTTCCCATGGGAACAGCTGACCAGGTTAACTCCTATCTTCGTGAAGCTGCTACCACTAATTGCTTAATTTCCAGGGCTGTCGTCGGAATGCTCCTCTCCAAGCAGGAAATCTGGCCAAGACAATAGCCAGGGACAAGCCAGTGAGTACTTTGAATGTACTCGCAAACATTATGAACACAGGTATAATATAACAACCGATAATCAAGCTTTGAAAATATTCTATGATCACCACGTCAGTCATAAAAATAAAATCCTTGATGCATGCAGGCAGGTTATTAATATGTAACAACGAATATGTAATGACGGTAGGAATAAAATGCACCATTCGGATGTCAGGCGGCGTTTGAATTGATGGTAAATAACAAGCATGCCTCAATGAGCGTCTAAGCGACACCACATAAAGGGCTCATAAAGTAAAATAAGTAACAAGCATGTTACGATCAGGCGTCTCGGCGACACCACATAAAGGGCTTATAAAGTAAATAAATAACAAGCAATGCCACAGTCGCGTGTCTGAGCGACACCACATAAAGGGCTTATAAATAAATAAATAACAAGCAATGCCACAGTCGGGCGTCTGAGCGACACCACATAAAGGGCTTATAAATAAATAAATAACAAGCAATGCCACAGTCGGGCGTCTGAGCGACACCACATAAAGGGCTGATAAAGGAAACTAAATATTCCCAATGAATATCCTGGCGGTAGAACCATCCCAGAGATACTCGATAAATAATCTAACGGGTTAGTCCATAACAGAAATAATAATCATGGGGTTAGTCCATAACAAAAATAATAATCATGGGGTTAGTCCATAACGGAAATAATAACCATGGTCCTCACAAGTCACTAGTCGGTATCCGAATTTATACTAACCGCTTCTCCTCAGAAGATCGACACAAGGACCAACCCTTGACCCATCCCAGACTATAATCCTTAACCATGGACACGGCTTTACGAATAGGTTTAATCCCTGCAGAGGGTGTACTCTTTACCCACGAGTAACTAATTCCTTTAGTCCATCGGAACTAATTCCGTCTACGGTCTTTTAATTGAAAACACACCTGACTTGCACACACCAGCTTAACTTACCGGTGTCTGGAATCACCCATGACACTTGTTAAGCAAAACTCTAAGTGAGGAGGCTACAACCTCGCGTAGCATGGGATCAAATTTATATCGCGCGTTCTAAGGGGTGGCCTCCCCTCTCGGTCTCAACCAGAAACACCCATGCCCCCGGACCAGGTGGCATGCCTACCGGCTTCAACCCATATCTTCCACCATGGCCTCTCTCTACGGTGTGTGCTTGAAAGGGGTTCACAATTGACTGAATCGTACCCTACTTGTTGTAGGGACAAGTGGTAGTACGAAACAAGTATGGGGATTACTGGAACAAGACTCGATCTACGGTCGACTCAGGAGGTTTATAAATTACCTACATGATATATATAACAAATATATTTCAACCAACAAAGTCACCACTCACTATACCTTACCATGCCATACCGGACATAACCGCCCCGACGGCGACCGGCGACAAGCTCACGCCTACCCAAGGCAGAGGCTTTCCCGGATTCCTTTCTGGCATGCATGCAAGGCACATGAGAATGGTTACCATCACAAGTATATTCATTTCCAACAACAAGGAGATCACTAATATGCATTCGTGCAAATGATCATATCACATGAAATAACGAGCTCTTCAAAATGAGGTGGTGTTATAAACATGTCGGCTAACACACCAAAAGTATTATGCCGGGGTTCAAAATGCTTGCCTTTAATGTGTGGAAAGGCAGGGTGCACTCCACAACTTTTAGAAGTTTCCTCATCTCCTCCAAAATCCTATTTAAAAAAATATTCAAACAACGCATACTTTAAAAACAGCACAAAAAAGATGTCTGATTTTTTTCAAATAAATCTTAAAATAAACTAGACCAAATTTGGGAGAGGTAGGAAAAAGAATCAATTCATTTGGAGTTGTCATTAAAAAGTTATAGGCAGTCAAAGCTGTGGTCAAAATCTGTTTTTTTTAAAATAAAACAGAATAAAAAGAAAACGATTCGAACTGACCACGTCGAAGGCGTATTCTAAAAATACGTTTCCACTTATGCCTGCGTGGATCGGTACTGGGTCACTGACAGTGGACCCGCTTCGCCCATCGGGTCAGTTTGACCGATCCACGCTGCCGCCTCCTCCGGCCAAACAGAGGCGGAGCTCGGCGAGGCTCGCCGTGAATGACGGCACCATTCGGAAAACGGAGGCCATCTACGGGCTCGTGGAATCAAGACGGTCACTCCGTGGTTGATATGGTCTATGGGGTGGACGGAGCTGCCGGGCGGCGAAGCCATGGGCGGACGGTGGTCGCAGCAAAGTGAAATTCTGCCCACAAGTAGTCTCGTCGAGATTGATTAGGGGATGGACTCATGGGAGGGAGGGAGTTCCTGGTGAAGAGAGTGGAGTGGGGGAGGCCCCGGTGGCGCCGGAATGGCCGAGGCAGTAGCGGCGGCTGCGGTCACGGGAGATGGGGACGGAGACCTCCCCGGTCGATTATGAAGCTAGGGAAGCGCCATTGGGGTGGCATGAGGTTGCTGCGTGCGAGGAGGGGCTCGGGGCTTCCTTAAATAGGCGAGTCAAGGCGGTTTAGCGGGCGTCATGGATAAGGTCGCCGGACCGCCTTTTCAGAATTTGGCGACGTGGCGGCGACGAGCGCTAGGGGACACGCTTGCGGATGAGCTCGCGCTGTTCCAGGGGGCAGGTGGCGAGCGCTGGCGGCTTGGGCGGCACCGACCTGGTCGAAACGCGCTGCAGAAGCCGGCGTGCCACCAAGAGCTCTGACGGCGGTGCTGTAGGGCACCAGGGGCGGCTTGGCGTGATGCGGGGAGAAGGTTAGTAAGTGGCGTGGCTCCGCGGGGTGTGCAGCGATCAGGGGTGCGACGCGTCGGCTCGGGGCGCGGCACGTGCAAAACGCTTGCTCTGCTTGCGCCCAGAGCACGCACGGAACGTGCTCGACGAAATGCTATGGCATGCTAGGGGACTCCAAACCACAAGAAAGATAGCAGGGTGGGGTTATCGTCTAAGGCAAAACCATTGGACATGCTGGTCTGGTCAGGGGGTCAAGTTCACAGTGTAAACAAAAACTCATGCCAAAACAGATCATGCCCATAAGGTGTTTGACAAAATGCCAAGGGCACTTAGGCATTTCTTGGAGTGGCAAAAACTTCCAGAGTGGGGTCTGTTTAGATGGAAAAGAGGGTGGTAAGGTTAGTTTGTCCAAAGCACAAACTTGCTAGTGCAAGTTTTGCAAAACTACAATTCTGGACAGAAAGCAAATGGCATTTTTGCAAGCACTTAGAATCATCCAATGGGTCCACTCTCCTGGACTTAAGGGTTTGGCAAGGAGGACTACCAAGAGGAAAAGGAATCATGGATCAAGGAGCAACTAAAAAGGTGGTTGCTGTACAAAACCTCAAGTTGAACCAGAATGGAAAAGAGGATGATTCACTCAAAATTTTCAAAGGACAAGGCTGGGTTTTTGCATAAAGTTGAATTGCATGCTACCACTGATCTCCCATAATTTTGGTGGAAACTCTAAAGAAATAAATAAATAGGTTGTAGTGTAAAAATGCTCTCTGGACCAGATTTTTAAATATGGTGTAGAGCTCAAAATATTTAATGGGCAGAAGATATTTTTGCACGAAAGTGGTTCAAAAACTCCATGTGACATCTCCAAATTTTGGTGGGATTTTTGAATGAATTTATAAAAGGGTTGTAGTACAAATGGGACCATAAAACTATGGGAAACCATTTTTTTCAAGAAAATAAAGATCAGGAAGAATATTATATAATTAATTCTTCTGATAAAAGAAAATATTTTCTTGAGAGGGTAAACAAGTCCAAAATCATAAGTGAAAGGTTCTCATCTTAGGGAACAACTCCAAGATAACCAAGAAAAGAATGGTTTTGAAATCAAGAAAAACTAAGAAAAAGGAAAGTTAAATTTCCTGGCAAGATTTTCATTAACAAAACAAGGTTAAATTTTTTGGGGTGTCACAACACTACCCCCCTTAAGAAAAATCTCGTCCTCGAGATTTGCTAAGGGTTGTTTTAATAGAGATATACGCATTAAAAAAATGCGGCTACAGTGAGAGGGTAATAAGTGGTGCAAAAATACAGTGTGGGGACACTGGCGCTGCGTGGAAAAATCTATGGTTAGGAGCAAAAACAAGAGATTTCTATGCTGGATATAGATTTAGAATAAATTCTAAATCTCAAAATACGCTGGTCGCACCCGAGAGCACAGTGCTCTCTCTGGCTGGCAGGTGGACCCGGGCCCACTTTCAGCCTCTTCTTCTTCCTCCCATCTTTCTTCTTCCTCACTCCCGCGTGCTTTCCCGTGCTTTCTCCACCGGCGACGCCTAGCGCTTAGGGCATCTAGGCCGTACTGCGGTAGTGCACGGCGTGCTAGCTGCTGGTGCAGCATGCACTCACTTCGCGGGCCAGTGTGCTGTCGGCACTGCTCGAGGATTCGCCTCCGAACACCGGCGATCGAGCGACGAGCGGCGCTGGTGGACCTCGTCCACCGTACACCGAGCTTGAGCTATAAAACGGCTGAGGTGTTCTTCTCTTTTCCTCACACCTAGCCTCGCTTCTCCTCCTCCTTCTCCTCTGTTTCCGTTTGCTGAAGCTCGAGGCGGGGCTCTAATGGCGGCGGTGGTGCCGGACTGGTACGTGATCCTGTTGTGCGGAGGGCTGGAAGCGGTGCTGGGGCTCTCCGTGCTCCTGTGCCCGATGATCCTCGATGATCGTCGCAATGCTGCTGCTCGGGTGTTGGCTCTCTGTGGTGGTGGTGATCACGAGGAGTAGGTGGGGTGTGTCGGGCGCTGACTGTTGTCGGGAGGTGCTCAGTTCGATGTAACACCGTTGCAAAAAAAATTGCAAGCAGTGTGTGTGTGATCGAGTAGTTGTGGTGGTGAGTCTGCTGCCTTGGTGCTGCAGGAAATAAAAATAACCCATGTCCTGAGGAGATGTATGATGTAGTAATTCAGAGAAAAGAAATCTCACTCCAGGTTTTTTTTTGCGAGAGAAAACAGTAATACACTAGAGTCAAATTGCAACAGAGCTACTCACATTAACAGAAACTAAAAGATTTGCTCGCCGCGCAAACTTGGGGTACCACGCATGAGTTACAACACACAAACAATTGTTGCAGCAATGAACACAGCAGTGACGTCTAAAATGAAAACGGTAACTGGACGGGTCCCGAGAAAACGTCTCTGGTACTGGGATACACTCTTTTTCTATCGGGGAAAGTGGATTGACCAGACGGTAAATGTGCCTCTCCTGGTCGGGCCTCAGTGATCTGCCGATGGCGATCTGAGGATTTAAATCCGCGAGACTCTGGAGATAACCCATCACGCGTTGTGTTAAACGCTCTTGAGCGATGACGTCTTTGGACCGAGGTTGGCGGGACTGGGTCTCTCTCAATTCGCCCACCGAAAAGATGTTACTCCTCCGGTGCTGCACGGCTCGGAAAGTAATAATACCCTCGCTCACCGGGCATAGGGTACCGCGAATCAAAGGCGAGCAAGCGTTTCGTATGCCGCAACTTCTACGGCCATATGTGGGGTCGGCATAGATTTCCCCACGAAGGAGACCTCCGTTGGGTCTTGGTTTGGGTTTACAGGGGGGATGTGCACTGCTGCCCAATATCTCGAGGTGGAAGGGGTGATCCTTGATTTGAACAGCTCGTACTGGGGTGGCTGGGTAGCGCCCATGGTACTGCAGGTAAAATCACACAATAGTTCGACAAAACTACCCGGGGTTGCATCTGGGGTTCTCAGATAAATACGAGGGCTCGGCATGGCAAGAAATGGTTGTGAGGAGGGTGCACAAGGCGAGGGATGCTTGGCAAGGTCACGCGGTGGCCTTTATATAGCACTGGAGTTGGGTCATTTTACCGTGGTGAAAGGTAATGAAATTTGCCTGCTCAGCTCCAAGGATCGGGGTCAAAGCTACAGATACATATCTCACCAAAGTGACGTATCGCTGTGGGAAATGTCAGGGTGGTTTTGGTAGCTGTGCCTGGGATAGAAAAATCATACTGCATGCTAATATATCCATGCAAGGCTACTATTTAAAATAGAGGCACGACGACAGGCTGCGTTAATTTAAGTGATAACAGGATTACAAAGCGAGGAAACACTGGGACTCAACACTACTCGAGTGACTTAGTCTACCTCGTTTACATCCAAGTGGGCTTGCCTTGTGGATGTCGAGGCTTCTCCACGGTTCTCACCGTCGGAATTAGCTGGAGAGGTTTGAGGGGCTGCAGGCTCGGGGTAGTGATGATGACCATCGCGGGGATTGTTGACCACAACCCTGTTGGAGTGTGCTCCCAAGAGGCGACGAAGCACTTCTGGGATCATCAAAGCACCTTGGCTGACGGCTGGGGCTGACCTCAGGGTCTCGATCGGGTGTCCGAACAGCACGATTGGGTTGTCGGTGTCGGGCTCGTTTCCTTCTCTCGCCGGGGCTCGGCGAACCAGCTCTCCACGAGCTGCGATCAGATCAATGGTGATTTGATCGAATAGTTCCTCTAGTGCACCTACATAGCGCACTAGGTGCAGCAATGCAGGATCCGTCTCGTGATCTCCATTGGCAACTTGGGGTGGTCTACCATACCCTTCACGTTTGGGGTAGTAGTGGAACGAGCGACAGTTAACTCTGGGCGACAAGTGCCGGAGATGAACTATAGCCTCTCGAGCAGCTAGTTGGATGGCTTGTGGCTCAAAGGAAGTTATTCTTCCGGTGAACCTCTAGGGGCGCTCGGGTGCTAGACCCCTACCGTAGATGTGTACAGTGGCCCAGAATTGACGGCTCTCACCACTCATGGGTCCTTGGTACACAACATACTCGGGTGGCTCTTCTAACGCATAGGCACGACGGGTGAGGTTTATGCAGTATGGTCACAAAACCTCCATGGTTGGTTGCTGTGGTCTCGCAGTGCATGACGGGCTAGGCATTGTGGCTCGGTTTGGGGTAGCGGTTGTGCGTGTTAGGGCTAGCGTGCCTTTATAGTAAAGGGGACGGAGTCTTCCTTCGCACGCCATGAATAAGACACCTTGGGTGCTGGTCACGGGTGCGTGATCGACAGGCTAGGTTGATAGGTTGGGCACCGACTGCCAAAAGGCGTCGGGTCACTGTGTGGCTATCTTGCACGAGAAGCTTGGCTGGGGTTCGGTTGTGGTCTGGTGGTTTGGTTTGCCAGAGTTTATTGACCTGACTAAGATAGGTTTAGCCATTGGTCAGCCTGGCTCTGATACCAAGTCTGTGGCGACCGGGTTTTCCGGGTATTAAATTCCAGAAAATGGCCGTCGTGCTCACCAGCCCTGTGGATTACTGTTTGCTGATGAGGCACCAACTTGATACAGAAATTCCAAGCAAAATACAACATATGTGGTACAAGACCATTCTGGTATGAGAGTACAACATAAGGTTTCTAGTGGTTAATGGCGGAAGCGGTTTGGGGATCATCAGCGTCTATGGGACTCCATTTCCCACGGAACAGTGACTGTGTTAACTCCTATCTTCGAAGCTGCTATCACCAATTGCTTAATTTCGGGGCTGTCGCCGCAACGCTCCTCTCCAAGCAGGAAATCTGGCCAAGACAATAGCTGTGGACAAGCCAGTGAGTACTTTGAATGTACTCGCAAACATTATGAACACAGTATAATATAACAACCGATAATCAAGCTTTGAAAATATTCTATGATCACCACGTCAGTCATAAAAATAAAATCCTTGATGCATGCAGGCAGGTTATTAATATGTAACAACGAATATGTAATGACAGGTAGGAATAAAATGCACCATTCGGATGTCTGAAGCGACATCTCGAATTGATGGTAAATAACAAGCATGCCTCAGTCGGGCGTCTAAGCGACACCACATAAAGGGCTCATAAAGTAAAATAAGTAACAAGCATGTTACTTCAGGCGTCAAATCGGCGACACCACATAAAGGGCTTATAAAGTAAATAAATAAGAAGCAATGCCACAGTCGGGCGTCTGAGCGACACCACATAAAGGGCTTATAAATAAACAAATAACAAGCAATGCCACAGTCGGGCGTCTGAGCGACACCACATAAAGGGCTTATAAATAAATAAATAACAAGCAATGCCACAGTCGGGCATCTGAGCGACACCACATAAAGGGCTTATAAAGGAAAATAAATATTCCCAATGAATATCCCGGAGGTAGAACCATCCCAGAGATACTCGATAAATAATGTAACGGGTTAGTCCATAACAGAAATAATAATAATGGGGTTAGTCCATAACAGAAACAATAATCATGGGGTTAGTCCATAACAGAAATAATAACCATGGTCCTCACAAGTCACTAGTCGGTATCCGAATTTATACTAACCGCTTCTCCTCCAAAGATCGACACAAGGACCAACCCTTGGCCCATCCCAGACTGTATCACCCATGGTATCCGAATTTAAGTGGGGATGCTACAACCTTGCGTAGCATGGGATCAAATTTATATCGCGTGCTCTAAGGGGTGGCCTCCCCTCTCGGTCTCAACTGGAAACACCCATGCACCCAGACCAGGTGGCATGCCTACCGCTTCAACCGATATCTTCCACCATGGCCTCTCTCACGGTGTGTGCTTGAAAGGGGTTGGCGATCGATCGAACTGCATCTACTTGTTGTAGGGACAAGTGGTAATCTGAAACAAGTATGGGGTTACGGGAACAAGACTCGATCTACTACGACTCAGGAGGTTTATAAATTCCCTACATGATATATATAACAAATATATTTCAACCAACAAAGTCACCACTCACTATACCTTGCCATGCCATACCGGACATAACCGTCTCCGACGGGACCGGGCGACAAGCTCACGCCTACCCAAGGCAGAGGCTTTCCCAGTTCCTTTCCGCATGCATGCAAGGCACATGAGAATGGTTACCATCACAAGTATATTCATTTCCAACAACAAGGAGATCACTAATATGCATTCATGCAAATGATCATATCACATGAAATAACGAGCTCTTCGAAATGAGGTGGTGTTATAAACGTGTCGGCTAACACACCAAAATTATTATGCCGGGGTTCAGAATGCTTGCCTTTAATGTGTGGAAAGGCAGGGTGCACTCCACAACTTTTAGAAGTTTCCTCATCTCCTCCAAAATCCTATTTAAAAAAATATTCAAACAACACATACTTTAAAAACAGCACAAAAAAGTTGTCTGAATTTTTTTCAAATAAATCTTAAGATAAACTAGACCAAATTTGGGAGAGGTAGGAAAAAGAATCAATTCATTTGGAGTTGTCATTAAAAAGTTATAGGCAGTCAAAGCTGTTGTCAAAATCTGTTTAAAAAATAAAATGAATAAAAAGAAAATGATTCGAACTGACCACATCGAAGGCGTATTCTAAAAATATGCTTCCACTTATGCCTGCGTGGATCGGTACTGGGTAACTAACAGTGGACCCGCCTGGCCCACTGGTCAGGTTTGACCAGTCCACGCGCGCGTCGCCTCCTCCGGCCGAAACAGAGGCGGAGCTCCGACGAGGCTCGCCGGCGAATGACGGCACCATTCGGAAAACGGAGGCCATCTACGGGCCCAGGGGATCAAGACGGTCACTCAAGTGGTTGATATGGTCTATGGGGTGGACGAAGCTGCCGGCGGCGAGCTTCGCGGCGGACGGTGGTCGTCGGGCAAAGTGAAATTCTGCCCATGGGCGAGTCCCGGACGAGATTGATTAGGGGATGGACTCATGAGAGGGAGGGGAGTTCTGGTGAAGAGAGTGGAGTGGGGAGGCCCCGGTGGCGCCGGAATGGCCGAGGCGATGGCGGCGCTGCGGTCACGGAGATGGGGACGGAGACCTCCCCGGGTCGATTGCGAGCTAGGGAAGCGCCATTGGGGTGGAATGAGGTTGCCTGCATGCGGGGACGGGCTCGGGGCTTCCTTAAATAGGCGAGTCAAGGCGGTTTAGCGGTGGCCGCGGATAAGGTCGCCGGCAACCGTCTTTCTGTAGCTTGGGCGACGTGGCGGCGACGAGCGCTAGGGGACACGCTATGCGGATGAGCTCGCGCTGTTCCAGGGCGGTGTGGCGAAGGCCGGGCGGCTTGGGCGGCACCGACCTGGCCGAGACGCGCTGCGGACGCTGGCGTGCCGCCAAGGGCTCTGACGGCGGTGCTGTAGGGCACCAGGGGCTCCTTGGCGTGATGCGGGGAGAAGGTTACTGAGTGGCGTGGCTCCGCAGGGTGTGCAGCGATCAGGGGCGCGACGCGTCGGCTCAGGCGCGGCACGTGCAAAACTTGTGCTCTGCTCGTGCCCAGAGCATGCACGGAACATGCTCGACGAAATGCTATGGCATGCTAGGGGACTCCAAACCACATGAAAGATAGCAGGGTGGGGTTATCGTCTAAGGCAAAACCATTGGTCATGCTGGTCTGGTCAGGGGGTCAAGTTCACAGTGTAAACAAAAACTCATGCCAAAACAGATCATGCCCATAAGGTGTTTGACAAAATGCCAAGGGCACTTAGGCATTTCTTGGAGTGGCAAAAACTTCCAGAGTGGGGTCTCTTTAGATGGAAAAGAGGGTGGTAAGGTTAGTTTGTCCAAAGCACAAACTTGCTAGTGCAAGTTTTGCAAAACTACATTTCTGGACAGAAAGCAAATGGCATTGTTGTAAGCACTTAGAATCATCCAATGGTTCCACTCTCCTAGACTTAAGGGTTTGGCAAGGAGGACTACCAGTAGGAAAAGGAATCATGGATCAAGGAGCAACTAAAAAGGTGGTTGTTGTACAAAACCTCAAGTTGAACCAGAATGGAAAAGAGGATGATTCACTCAAAATTTTCGAAGGACAAGGCTGGGTTTTTGCATAAAGTTGAATTGCATGCTACCACTGATCTCCCATAATTTTGGTGGAAACTCTAAAGAAATAAATAAATAGGTTGTAGTGTAAAAAAGCTCTCTGGACCAGATTTTAAAATATGGTGTAGAGCTCAAAATATTTAATGGGCAGAAGATATTTTTGCACAAAATTGGTTCAAAAACTCCATATGACATCTCCAAATTTTGGTGGGATTTTTGAATGAATTTATAAAAGGGTTGTAATACAAATGGGACCATAAAACTATGGGAAACCATTTTTTTCAAGAAAATAAAGATCAGGAAGAATATTATATAACTAATTCTTCTGATAAAAGAAAAGATGTTCTTGAGAGGGTAAACAAGTCCAAAATCATAAGTGAAAGGTTCTCATCTTAGGGAACAACTCCAAGATAACCAAGAAAAGAATGGTTTTGAAATCAAGAAAAACTAAGAAAAAGGAAAGTTAAATTTCCTGGCAAGATTTTAATTAACAAAAAAAGGTTAAAAATTTTGGCGGCGGGTCATTCCAGTCAATCTAGGTGGAGTGGCAGACTTAAAAAGGCAGGTTAACCCGGGTTTTTAGGTGAATACACCTGGCTTCCAAGCCTGGCTTTTAAGCCTATTACAAGGGTCATAAAAACTCTTGTCCGTTGGACAAAGAGCCCCCAAGTGTGACACCCCAAAAATTTTAATAGAGATATACGCATTAAAAAAATGCGGCTACAGTGAGAGGGTAATAAGTGGTGCAAAAATACAGTGTGGGGACACTGGCGCTGCGTGGAAAAATCTATGGTTAGGAGCAAAAACAAGAGATTTCTATGCTGGATATAGATTTAGAATAAATTCTAAATCTCAAAATACGCTGGTCGCACCCGAGAGCACAGTGCTCTCTCTGGCTGGCAGGTGGACCCGGGCCCACTTTCAGCCTCTTCTTCTTCCTCCGGCTCTTTCTTCTTCCTCACTCCCGCGTGCTTTCCCGTGCTTTCTCCACCGGCGACGCCTAGTGCTTAGGGCATCTAGGCCGTACTGCGGTAGTGCACGGCGTGCTAGCTGCTGGTGCAGCATGCACTCACGGGCCAGGTGTCTTGTCGGCATCGCCGAGGATTCGCCTCAACACCGGGCGATCGAGCGACGAGCGGCGCTGGTGGACCTCGCCCACCGTGCATACCGAGCTTGAGCTATAAACGGCCGAGGTGTTCTTCTCTTTTCCTCACACCTAGCCTCGCTTCTCCTCCTCCTTCTCCTCTCGCTTCCGCTTTCAAGCTCGAGGCGGGCTCTAATGGCGGCGGTGGTGCCGGACCGGTACGTGATCCTCGCAGCGGAGGGTCGGAAGCGGTCTTTGGGGCTCTCCGTGCTCCTGTCTGGCGATGATCCTCGATGATCGCCGCAATGCTGCTGCTCGGGTGTTGGCTCTCGTGGTGGTGGTGATCACGAGGAGTAGGTGGGGTGTGTCGGGCGCCGATCGTTGTCGGAGGTGCTCGATTCGATGTAACACCGCTGCAAAAAAATTGCAAGCAGGTGTGTGTGATCGAGTAGTTGTGGTGGTGAGTCTGCTGCCTTGGTGCTGCAGGAAATAAAAATAACCCATGTCCTGAGGAGATGTATGATGTAGTAATTCAGAGAAAAGAAATCTCACTCCAGGTTTTTTTTTGCGAGAGAAAACAGTAATACACAAGAGTCAAATTGCAACAGAGCTACTCACATTAATGTAAACTAAAAGATTTGCTCGCCACAAAACTTGGGGTACCACGCATGAGTTACAACACACAAACAATTGTTGCAGCAATGAACACAAAGAAGGACGTCTAAAATGAAAACGGTAACTAGACGGGTCCCGAGAAAACGCTCTGCATCGGGATACACTCTTCTTCTATCGGGAAAGTGGATTGACCAGACGGTAAATGTGCCTCTCTGGTCGGGCCTCAAAGATTCGCCGATGGCGATCCGAGGATTTAAATCCATGAGACTGGAGATAACCCATCACGCTGGGTTAAACGCTCTTGAGCGATGACGATCTTGACGAGGTTGGCCAGACTGGGTCTCTCTCAATTCGTCCACCTGAAAAGATGTTACTCCTCCGGTGCTGCACGGCTCGGAAAGTAATAATACCCTCGTCACCGGCATAGGGTACCGCGAATCAAAGGCGCAGCAAGCGTTCAGATGCCGCAGCTTCTACGGCCATATGTGGGTCGGCATAGATTTCCCCACGGCGAGACCTCCGTTGGGTCTTGGTTTGGGTTTACAGGGGGAATGTGCACTGCTGCCCAATATCTCGAGGTGGAAGGGGTGATCCTTGATTTGAACAGCTCGTACTGGGGTGGCTGGGTAGCGCCCATGGTACTGCAGGTAAAATCACACAATAGTTCGACAAAACTACCCGGGGTTGCATCTGGGGTTCTCAGATAAATACTAGGGCTCGGCATGGCAAGAAATGGTTGTGAGGAGGGTGCACAAGGCGAGGGATGCTTGGCAAGGTCACGCGGTGGCCTTTATATAGCACTGGAGCTGGGTCATTTTACCGTGGTGAAAGGTAATGAAATTTGCTCGCTCGGCTCAAGGATCGGGGTCAAAGCTACAGATACATATCTCACCAAAGTGACGTATCGCTGTGGGAAATGTCAGGGTGGTTTTGGTAGCTGTGCCTGGGATAGAAAAATCATACTGCATGCTAATATATCCATGCAAGGCTACTATTTAAAATAGAGGCACGACGACAGGCTGCGTTAATTTAAGTGATAACAGGATTACAAAGCGAGGAAACACTGGGACTCAACACTACTCGAGTGACTTAGTCTACCTCGTTTACATCCAAGTGGGCTTGCCTTGTGGATGTCGAGGCTTCTCCACGGTTCTCACCGTCGGAATTAGCTGGTGAGGTTTGAGGGGCTGCAGGCTCGGGGTAGTGATGATGACCATCGCGGGGATTGTTGACCACAACCCTGTTGGAGTGTGCTCCCAAGAGGCGACGAAGCACTTCTGGGATCATCAAAGCACCTTGGCTGACGGCTGGGGCTGACCTCAGGGTCTCGATCGGGTGTCCGAACAGCACGATTGGGTTGTCGGTGTCGGGCTCGCTTCTTCTCTCGCCGGGGCTCGATTTAACCAGCTCTCCACGAGCTGCGATCAGATCAATGGTGATTTGATCGAATAGTTCCTCCAGTGCACCTACATAGCGCACTAGGTGCAGCAATGCAGGATCCGTCTCGTGATCTCCATTGGCAACTTGGGGTGGTCTACCATACCCTTCACGTTTGGGGCAGTAGTGGAACGAGCTTACGCTTAACTCTGGGCGACAAGTGCCGGAGATGAACTATAGCCTCTCGAGCAGCTAGTTGGATGGCTTGTGGCTCAAAGGAAGTTATTCTTCCGGTGAACCTCTAGGGGCGCTCGGGTGCTAGACCCCTACCGTAGATGTGTACAAAGGGCCTGCACTGACGGCTCTCACCACTCATGGGTCCTTGGTACACAACATACTCGGGTGGCTCTTCTAACGCATAGGCACGACGGGTGAGGTTTGCGAGTATGGTCACAAAACCTCCATGGTTGGTTGCTGTGGTCTCGTTGTGCATGACGGGGCTAGGCATTGTGGCTCGGTTTGGGGTAGCGGTTGTGCTGTGTTGGGGCTAGCGTGCCCCTTTATAGTAAAAGGGGACGGAGTCTTCCTTCGCACACTTGCGAATAAGACACCTTGGGTGCTAGTCACAGGTGCGTGATCGACAGGCTAGGTTGATAGGTTGGGCACCGACTGCCAAAAGGCGTCGGGTCATTGTGTGGCTATCTTGCACGAGAAGCTTGGCTGGGGTTCGGTTGTGGTCTGGTGGTTTGGTTTGCCAGTTTATTGACTGACTAAGATAGGTTTAGCCATTGGTCAGCCTGGCTCGATACCAAGTCTGTGGCGACCGGGTTTTCCGGGTATTAAATTCGAAAATGGCCGTCGTGCTCACCAGCCCTGTGATTATCAAGTTAATGATGAGGCACCAACTTGATACAGAAATTCCAAGCAAAATACAACATATGTGGTACAAGACCATTCTGGTCTGAGAGTACAACATAAGGTTTCTAGTGGTTAATGGCGGAAGCGGTTTGGGGATCATCAGCGTCTATGGGACTCCATTTCCCACGGGAACAGCTGACCAGGTTAACTCCTATCTTCGCGAAGCTGCTATCACCAATTGCTTAATTTCCGGGGCGGTCGTCGCAACGCTCCTCTCCAAGCAGGAAATCTGGCCAAGACAATAGCCAGGGACAAGCCAGTGAGTACTTTGAATGTACTCGCAAACATTATGAACACAGGTATAATATAACAACCGATAATCAAGCTTTGAAAATATTCTATGATCACCACGTCAGTCATAAAAATAAAATCCTTGATGCATGCAGGCAGGTTATTAATATGTAACAACGAATATGTAATGACAGGTAGGAATAAAAATGCACCATTCGGATGTCTGAAGCGATGTCTCGAATTGATGGTAAATAACAAGCATGCCTCAGTCGAGCGTCTAAGCGACACCACATAAAGGGCTCATAAAGTAAAATAAGTAACAAGCATGCCACAGTCGGGCGTCTCAGCGACACCACATAAAGGGCTTATAAAGTAAATAAATAAGAAGCAATGCCACAGTCGGACGTCTGAGCGACACCACATAAAGGGCTTATAAATAAACAAATAACAAGCAATGCCACGATCAAGGCCCGAGCGACACCACATAAAGGGCTTATAAATAAATAAATAACAAGCAATGCCACAATCGGGCATCCGAGCGACACCACATAAAGGGCTTATAAAGGAAAATAAATATTCCCAATGAATATCCCGAGGTAGAACCATCCCGTAGATACTCGATAAATAATGTAACGGGTTAGTCCATAATGTAAATAATAATAATGGGGTTAGTCCATAATGTAAAACAATAATCATGGGGTTAGTCCATAACAGAAATAATAACCATGGTCCTCACAAGTCACTAGTCGGTATCCGAATTTATACTAACCGCTTCTCCTCCAAAGATCGACACAAGGACCAACCCTTGGCCCATCCCAGACTGTATCACCCATGGTATCCGAATTTAAGTGGGGATGCTACAACCTTGCGTAGCATGGGATCAAATTTATATCGCGTGCTCTAAGGGGTGGCCTCCCCTCTCGGTCTCAACTGGAAACACCCATGCACCCAGACCAGGTGGCATGCCTACCGGCTTCAACCGATATCTTCCACCATGGCCTCTCTCTACGGTGTGTGCTTGAAAGGGGTTGGCGACTGACTGAACCGTACCCTACTTGTTGTAGGGACAAGTGGTAGTACGAAACAAGTATGGGGGTTACGGGAACAAGACTCGATCTACGGTCGACTCAGGAGGTTTATAAATTCCCTACATGATATATATAACAAATATATTTCAACCAACAAAGTCACCACTCACTATACCTTGCCATGCCATACCGGACATAACCGTCCCGACGGGGACCGGCGACAAGCTCACGCCTACCCAAGGCAGAGGCTTTCCCGGATTCCTTTCCCAAGCATGCATGCAAGGCACATGAGAATGGTTACCATCACAAGTATATTCATTTCCAACAACAAGGAGATCACTAATATGCATTCATGCAAATGATCATATCACATGAAATAACGAGCTCTTCGAAATGAGGTGGTGTTATAAACGTGTCGGCTAACACACCAAAATTATTATGCCGGGGTTCAGAATGCTTGCCTTTAATGTGTGGAAAGGCAGGGTGCACTCCACAACTTTTAGAAGTTTCCTCATCTCCTCCAAAATCCTATTTAAAAAAAATATTCAAACAACACATACTTTAAAAATAGCACAAAAAAGTTGTCTGAATTTTTACAAATAAATCTTAAGATAAACTAGACCAAATTTGGGAGAGGTAGGAAAAAGAATCAATTCATTTGGAGTTGTCATTAAAAAGTTATAGGCAGTCAAAGCTGTTGTCAAAATCTGTTTAAAAAAATAAAACAGAATAAAAAGAAAATGATTCGAACTGACCACATCGAAGGCGTATTCTAAAAATATGCTTCCACTTATGCCTGCGTGGATCGGTACTGGGTAACTAACAGTGGACCCGCCTGGCCCACTGGTCAGGTTTGACCAGTCCACGCTGCCGCCTCCTCCCCGCCAAACAGAGGCGGAGCTCCGACGAGGCTCGCCGGCGAATGACGGCACCATTCGGAAAATGGAGGCCATCTACGGGCCCAGGGGATCAAGACGGTCACTCAGGTGGTTGATATGGTCTATGGGGTGGACGAAGCTGCCGACGGCGAGCTTCGCGGCGGACGGTGGTCGTCGGGCAAAGTGAAATTCTGCCCGCGGCGAGTCCCGATCGAGATTGATTAGGGGGATGGACTCATGAGAGGGAGGGGGAGTTCCTGGTGAAGAGAGTGGAGTGGGGAGGCCTGGTGGCGCCGGAATGGCCGAGGCAAGAGCGGCTGCGGTCGCCGGAGATGGGGACGGAGACCTCCCGGTCGATTGCGAGCTAGGGAAGCGCCATTGGGGTGGAAATGAGGTTGCTGCAAGGCGGGACGGGCTCGGGCTTCCTTAAATAGGCGAAGTCAAGGCGGTTTAGCGGTGGTCATGGATAAGGTCGCCGCAACCGCCTTTCTCGTAGCTTTGGGCGACGTGGCGGCGACGAGCGCTTAGGGGACACGCTATGGATGAGCTCGCTGTTCCAGGGGCGTGGCGAGCGCCGCGGCTTGGGCGGCACCGACCTGGCCGAGACGCTGCGGACGCCGGGCGTGCCGCCAAGGGCTCGACGGCGGTGTCTGTAGGGCACCGTGGGGCTCCTTGGCGTGATGCGGGAGAAGGTTATCGAGTGGCGTGGCTCGCAGGTGTGCAGCGATCGGGCGCGACGCTGCTCAGCGCCGCACGTGCAAAACTTGTGCTCGCTGCGCCTGTGAGCATGCACGGAACATGCTCGACGAAATGCTATGGCATGCTAGGGGACTCCAAACCACATGAAAGATAGCAGGGTGGGGTTATCGTCTAAGGCAAAACCATTGGTCATGCTGGTCTGGTCAGGGGGTCAAGTTCACAAGTGTAAACAAAAACTCATGCCAAAACAGATCATGCCCATAAGGTGTTTGACAAAATGCCAAGGGCACTTAGGCATTTCTTGGAGTGGCAAAAACTTCCAGAGTGGGGTCTCTTTAGATGGAAAAGAGGGTGGTAAGGTTAGTTTGTCCAAAGCACAAACTTGCTAGTGCAAGTTTTGCAAAACTACATTTCTGGACAGAAAGCAAATGGCATTGTTGTAAGCACTTAGAATCATCCAATGGTTCCACTCTCCTAGACTTAAGGGTTTGGCAAGGAGGACTACCAGTAGGAAAAGGAATCATGGATCAAGGAGCAACTAAAAAGGTGGTTCTTGTACAAAACCTCAAGTTGAACCAGAATGGAAAAGAGGATGATTCACTCAAAATTTTCGAAGGACAAGGCTGGGTTTTTGCATAAAGTTGAATTGCATGCTACCACTGATCTCCCATAATTTTGGTGGAAACTCTAAAGAAATAAATAAATAGGTTGTAGTGTAAAAATGCTCTCTGGACCAGATTTTAAAATATGGTGTAGAGCTCAAAATATTTAATGGGGAGAAGATATTTTTGCACAAAATTGGTTCAAAAACTCCATATGACATCTCCAAATTTTGGTGGGATTTTTGAATGAATTTATAAAAGGGTTGTAATACAAATGGGACCATAAAACTATGGGAAATCATTTTTTTCAAGAAAATAAAGATCAGGAAGAATATTATATAAATAATTCTTCTGATAAAAGAAAAGATTTTCTTGAGAGGGTAAAGAAGTCCAAAATCATAAGTGAAAGGTTCTCATCTTAGGGAACAACTCCAAGATAACCAAGAAAAGAATGGTTTTGAAATCAAGAAAAACTAAGAAAAAGGAAAGTTAAATTTCCTGGCAAGATTTTAATTAACAAAACAAGGTTAAATTTTTTGGGGTGTCACACTTGGGGGCTCTTTGTCCAACGGACAAGAGTTTTTATGACCCTTGTAATAGGCTTAAAAGCCAGGCTTGGAAGCCAGGTGTATTCACCTAAAACCGGGGTTAACCTGCCTTTTTAAGTCTGCCACTCCACCCAGATTGGCTGGTATGATAAGCCGACAGAGTGATCAAAATCACATGTATGATATTTTTGTTATGATTATATATGGTTATGATTAAACCGGCCCTGGTTATGGACTTTTATAGTCACCCGCAGGTTTATGTTGGGCATTATGACCCGCCCGGCGGTAAACCGCCAAGGAAAGTTTGTGATCTGTTTTTATGCAGAACAAAGAAGTACAATCTACCCTACATGATGATATTATATGCATAAGTGGCATATTTTCAACTGGCGAATCAATAGGGTTGTGTAACACAAAACATGCACGATGGCATGGCAGACCAGAGTTCAACTAAACAATTACATGACTCAGCTAGCCCAAATGCTTAAGAGTTTTTTTCAGAAGATCAAATATATGAACCGCCCAGCGGATCACTCTTTTTGGCCTTGATGACTTGAAGCTTCTGGATCATACTTTGCCGGTTCTTCGTCCTCCTCCGTCATCTAGAAGTTTAGTGATGACCAATCAATGCCACACAAGGCTTAGAATTCAGCTTCATCATCTATAAGTTCGGATGGATCAACCTCAAGGGCGAAAGTATGCTGACAGATTGGGGGGATCAGATCCATCACTTTATAAGCCGGCATGGGCATCTTCTCATTCTCCATATCATAAGCCGCTTGATATTTTGAAAGATCCGTTTCATCAGCAATTAGACTAGCCAAGGGACGTATTTCCTTCACGCGGGAAGCAAAGTATTTCTTGTCAAAAGGAGTGCCATCTTCTTTCAAACTTGGATAGCCAGTAGCTAGCTCGGCCGGGTCTAGCTCTGCTTGCCATGCCTTGGCTCGGCTTCAGGCCGTCACGGCACTGGCTCTTGAAGATGACTGCTTTATCTCTTCAATCCTAGCAGACAGAACAGACATTTTTTTCAAGACGTCACTCAACAGAGTGGGTGCTTGATTAGTTGGAGAAATCGTGGCCAGCGTGCGCTGAGTTACAGTATATAGCTGTTCAACGAGCGTATATACGGCCTTGAGCTTCACAAGCATTTCTTGACCAAGATTGATGCTCCTAGGACATGTGTAATAATTGCGGATTGATCAAGGACGGTTTGTAACATAAAAGATAAGACTCAGTTATGATGCTAGTAATACTACTTACCAAAGATAGCAGAAACCATCTCGGATATACGGTGTTTTAAGCCGATAAGCTCAGAAGTCATGTCCTGAAGAGAAGCTTAAGCTTTTTCAACCCGCTGTATCAGAGCAGTTCTCTCCTCAACCCAGGCGGTTCTTTCAGTATCAAAACTGGCCTTCAGTTTTTCTGTTTCAGCCAAACTAAAATTTGAATTTTGAGTCGGCTTTCTGGGTCTCGGATTCTTGATGCTCCAGTCGAGTTTTTGCATCAACCAATTGCGATTGAAGTTGAGCAGTGGCATCTTGTATATGCACAGATTTGCAATCATATTCATATTCGGGTTACAGGAATAACAGTCCCAAGCCTTTTTGCAAGCAACAACACTTGGCACTTGGGGGCTAATGCATACAGAAACATTGTTCATACAACGGTAAATATGAAAAAGTCCCAAGCACTTTGCAAGCAAGAGCACTTGGCACTTGGGGCTAATGCATATTGCTCGTGTTTCATTACTACTTTATGATGACCCGGTTGTGCCGCAAACAACCACAGCCATCTCGTGGGGGCTATATATGTAAGCTTCCATTTATAAACAATGGTGAACAGTACCGGTTCATTCATGCTGATTAAACCGGCCCATGGGGGCTACAGATGCAATGTTAATCTTTAAAGACCCGGTTTAACTCTGACGGTGAAAGCCGGCTTTTGAAGGATTCTACCAAAGATGTTTTTTTATATTCATGACTATGCTAATTCTACAGCATATTCAATTCTATTATATACAGTAGACTTGGGGCCTGACAGGATATGCATAATTTATCAAGCCGGAGTTCATACCTCATATTTTTGATGCATCTGTTTCACCATGTCAATTTCAAGATCGCGGCTTGTATGCACTTGGTTGAGATAACCAGAGAGTACTTCACTGATGCTTAATTGAGAATAGTTGGCAATGTCAAATCTCACTCTACGTCTTTCAGTAAGCTCCTCTTTGGCGGAGTGCTTGGCTAAGATAGTAGGTTTTCCCGACTCTTTGAAGCCGGTGCTAGTGATCATAACATCCTCAGTCTGTGTTTCTGACGGTTTAATTGGGCTTGATGATTCAGTGTGCAAAGGATTGATGTTTGTGTGGTCACTAGGGAGGTCAGGGATTTCTGGTGGAGGATCATGGACAGGCTCTTCTGGTTGTTGCACGGAGGCCTCAGACGCTGGAATTTGCTGCTCCGATTCATGAACTTTGGGGTCTTCAGTCGGCTTGATCACCTTCGCATTCTTGCTAGGCTTTGCCTTTCCACCGTAAAGTTTGTGGGAGGTTAGTACAAGTATAAGGATGCAAGGTGGTAGAAAATAAAAATTGTTACCCAGGGGCAGTCTTGAAGGCCGGCAGCTGGGTCCGCGATGAGTCGCCGGAAGAGGAGTGAGATATCCCCTGGTAATTTGAATCGGAAGAAATTAAGTGGCTGATGAATAAGATCCGCCAGAGGATAGAAAGATCTCTAATTTTGAGGGACCTCGTTTTGACATTTCCGTGGAGCTAGAGTATTTGGTAAACCAGAGGATAATTCTCCACCTCCGCTGGTCCGAGTTTGTCGCCGGTTCTCGTGCTACTGTTGCTTCAAAAGAAAGTGAGGATCCAAATGAGCTAAGGGGTGTGAAAAGCTTACTTTCCAGGTTACTCGTCGAATTTTCTGTCTTGGCAAAGGCACTGAGTCGAAGGAAATAATAGTTACCTCTTCTTCGACTGCTTGACTGGCCCCCATGTCATCCTGATGATAATCTGTGTCAATAAGATAATTGAAAAAGGAGCCAAGGGATTCAAGGGCTACCTCCGACTCAGTGCTGTCATCTAGTTCAAACGTATCGAAAGCACTTAATTTCTTCTTATTCTTCTTGGCGGCTTTCTTGGCGGCTTTTTCTGGCCCTGGCTTTCTTGGCAGCTTCGTGGTCGTACTCCTTATTCCAAAAGCGGATCTAGCCTGTGAGGATTATTAAAACTGAGTCGTTAGAACATGTGAATGATAAGGTAAAATAAATAATTTGGAGACTCACAACTGGTGCTGGGTTAAGTGTACAGAAAGGGTTTAGTCCCACTTTGCTGCACCTTTCTAGGCTTTCATTAAGAAGGGTCTTTGTCATCTCATTGATTGTGTTATCAGTTAAACGCGTGGAGCTGTAGCACAATGGATCTTTTGTAGCACTCGTATAAGTGTACATTAAGCCGGACCGGCGGCTCAAGGGTATGATTCTCCAAGAAACCCAACACCGAACCAAGTCAATACCAGTTAACCCATTTCCCAGCAGGGCCTTGACCTTTGAAATAGTGGGTGCAAGCTTTGCATGCTCAGCAGTGGTTAGCCGTTCGGGAAGATGATGTTTGGGGTTGAGCCGTTCGGCACGATAACCTGGCAGTGGATTCTCATCAGCTGGATAAGTATCTTTACAGTAGAACCATGTTTGGTTCCAATCCTTGGGATGACCCGGCAGGCTAGCATAGGGGAAGATAGCATCTATTCTCCATTGAATTGAGACCCCGCCAAGTTCTAAGCTGGATCCAATAGTAAAATCATTCTGCTGGTTCAGACAAAAATATTCTTTGAAGAGTTCAACGATGGGTTCTTCTTGAAGATATACTTCGCAGAAGACTTGAAAATTGCAGATGTTTGACACGGAATTGGGTCTGATGTCTTGAGGATCAAGTTGAAAACAATGCAGAACATCTTGGAAAAATTTGGACCTAGGTGGTGAGAAGCCCCGGTTCATATGATCAGTAAAAACAATGATCTCACCATGCTGCGGCTGAGGTTTTTTCTCATTTGGTTTGGGAGCGCGCCAATGCATGATGTTTTTGCTGGTAAAAAGCCAACTTTAACAAAGTCCTCAAGCATGCTCTCAATGACAATAGAGGGAACCCAATTACATGAGGTGATTGTCTTCGACATTGTAAGGAAAGAAGCCTAAAAGAAAGAAATTTGTCGGTTTAAGTTGATTTGTTAAGCCGGAAATGAACGATGCAGCATATATTCACATTAGCGGCTTACATGGGGCCTAATGACATATGACTAATATAACTGGTGATGTAAGCCGCCATGACAATAAAGGTATTTAAGATCTATCAAGAGCGAATTCTGCTAAGTCTTGGATAAACAGGTTTTACAGATTGGTGCAGTTAATTTTGGATCTAACGCTGGGCGGAAAAGAAAGTAAAATCAAAACCTAGTATCGCGGCTGCGGAGGAACTAGCATATTGGCAAGATTTTTGCATTTACGAATCATATTCAGTGCTTAAGAGAAGGTACAGAAATAGTTTCCGCATTTTTTAAAAGCTATTTTTGGATCGAAGAAAGGATCAAACAGAGGTATGATGAAGAACGACGATGAACTACTAAGAACTTCAGAAAACCCTAATGGAGATCTAAAGTGGAGAAAGTAGATGTGCTTACTGGATCCACTGAGCAACGGAGAGGCATCACAGTTCTCTGGTCTCGTTCAAGTCGATGCAGTGGTCGGGGTCAAGAAAGTTGACGAGGTCGCTGGCGGCGGTGTTCAGATGTGCAGATGCGTTGTGAGAGAGAGAAACGTTGAAGACGAGAAGGCAAAGGCGGAGAGTGAAAAGGGACCCCTGGCCCTATTTATAAGGCTGGAAGGATAAGTGGCATGCGCGGGAATCGAGGAGACCAAAAAATGGATATGTGACGGCGCAAACACCTCGATTTTTGGAGGTTCATTAAAAAAGAAGATTTATCAAGATTTGGGCCTTGTGTAATATTAATGACAGGTGACATCATGGCGGGTTACCACAATCCCAGAAGATGACGTCATGGTGGGTTACAAGATTTCGCAAGAATAAATGAAGAAGGATTTTTTCTAAGTATTGAAGATTGATATGAACAAGTTCAAATCAACCTGGGTCCTAATGTTGGGGATATAACTATTTGGTATGACCCGCCCAGGAGGGGCCGGGTTATACCTATGGCGGTTCATCAACGAAGCCCATGAAGATGTTGAAGATGGCAGTTCATGAAGCAAATCTACTAAGGGCCCGAAGCCCAAAGGCGACTTAAGGCCCGTAAGTGTAAACCGCCATACATGTATGACTTGTATTGTAAGGCAAGTATAATTAGTCACCGAGCCGGACATGTTGTCTATGAGCCGGCCGGGGCACACGTGAGCCGCAGGGCGTCAACCTGTGTATATAAAGGGACGACCCGGCGGTGTTTTAGGGCAAGAAACAATAGATCGAAAGCTAGGTCAAGTGTATTCGCTCCCTGGTAATCGAAACTTAAGAAATACCACCTCAAACTGGATTAGTCCTTTACCTTCACCGCAAGGGGCCAAACCAGTATAAACTCCTCGTGTCCTTTGTCCCGTTTAACCCCTTTAAGCTATCCTAGTTGCGATGGCTCCACGACGAAGTCCTTCTGCTAGGACATCTCCCCTAACAACTCCACGACACCATGTTTTGGTCATCCTATTCCCAAACACCATGCAGTGCGAGAACGTAGAAGAAGGGATCGAATCTTTGGGTAAATGCACAAACCTCTACAGAGTGTTTAAACCTAATCGATTAGCATGCCCCTAGTTACGGACAACTTGAGCCTCTGGACTTGTATCTATCTCGGAACTCTCAACACCAAACTGATAATTAATTGTGGGCAACTTATGATTATTTGGGATATGATACATCAGTTGGCGGAACCATGTCATATTAGATAAATCCGTAGTGAAGACTCTTGTCATTCCTTTGTTGTAGGAAAAAATCAGCTTTTAAGGAAAAAAAAGTCAGACATAGAGCTACAAAGCCACATTACATACAGTATAGACCTTTCATCGACTTTCTATTGTGATCTTGCAAGTATGTTAAATGTACTAACCTACATGGTTGCGACTTATCATGTTGCAGATATTTCTAGCGATGGTTAAGATATTACTATATAGGGTTATAGCCTACACTCAACTTGTCGTAGGCATTGTTGGGACACCACACCCCTAGTGATATGTTTCCGCTTTGACATATATAAGGTATACTATGGATCTAAGATATTCATTTTACATGCGATGTTATGGTATTTCATCCAAGTAATGTGTGTGCCAACATACTGATCTAGGGATGGCATAGAAAGCACATATACTTGACCGTATTGGGTCGGGTCACTACAAGCCTAGGCATTGGGCTAGTTCAAAAGAGGCCTGGTCTCCTTTGTGTGAGGAACCTGAGCCTAGACCACTGGGCACCCATGCATGCACACGAAGTCTTGGGTTCAATCCCAGCTACCTCCTTTTTCTTTTTATTTTGACTTTTTCTTCTATTTATTCCATTTTCGGCATATGCCGGATCTGGCGTATCCTAGGTTTCCTCTTTTAGCAGTTTTCCTAATAGTCAATGTGACATTTTGATCTACAGTAACATATGCAAATTATATATTTTTTGGGGGTAAAAAATCCAATTAATCCATCCATGCCTTTAATTCTGTTGTTTGAGCTAGTTTTGGTGCATCTCACTTTAACAACAATTGCATTTTGCGAATTTTATATGATATTAACCAAGCAGCATATGGATAAACTTTGTACATAATTTTGGAGAATTTTATGCGCACTTGCTGCTGGAAATATGTGCATGCCACTTTAACCCTGTTAAAATATTATTTCAAGCTTGCAAACATGCCATGTCAATGTTACTGTTTCAGCATCTCTAAATTTGACGGAGTCATGGAATCTGTAATAGCAACATTGCATTTTGTTAAGTCCATATCAACTTAACCATGATGATAATGTACTTCAACCTTTTGGATTAAATGTTGCATTCCCAGAATACTACAGACACATAACATGTATGAGCATTTTAGGTTCCTGTAGCATCTTTGTTAATAGTCTTTGGCAAGATGGCATGGTGCTGTTTATGGCACATTGCATAGTAATTTTGTTTTGCTCACCGTTTGAGTTCTACACATCCATTTGTCATGATCTTCATATCCACTTCATCCAAAATTTCCCATTCTTTCTAGTGGCATACTTGGGATACTAAGATTTTGCCCATATCTACCTTTTCATCAACGATTCTTTCCCGGTATTGTTTCCTTCATTTGGGTAGAACCGTAACTCCGTTCAAGACGTTCTTTATATGCATTTATGGTAGAATTGTGTGTAGATTATGATCATTGCCATGCCATGCATCATATTTATCAGCATGTTCATATTATGTCCAGAATGCATTTCACACTTAAATGAGCATGAAGTAATTGCTTGAACCACCCCTATGTGGCTCGAGGCTTCATTTAATATTGCCATTAATTGATGCCATGCTAACAACATTTAAAATGTCATGCATGCATCTTTCTTGTTGCATAATTGCCATTCTTGTTTGTTCATTGGATTGTTGCTTCTTTTCCATTTTATCTTATGGGTGGAATCAGGAGGCCCTACCGAGTTTGAGGAACCTGTTGAGAACGTTTACGAGGAGCAGGGTTTTTATCCCACGGAAGAGATTTCAGGCAAGATGATCATTTCCTTGGATATCACTACTATCTTTGCTAGCTAGTTGTCTCGATGCAATCGCTATGTGTCGCTACCTACCACTTCATTGTCAAGCCTCCCAATATGCCATGATAAGCCTCTAACCCCCACCTTCCTAGTAAACCATTGATTGGTTATGTTACCGCTTTGCTCAAATTTCGGCCTTATAGCGTTGCTAGTTGCGTGTCCAAAGGCAGAGTTGTTCCATGTTTGAGACAGGGATATCATGGGATATCACAATATCTCTTATTTATTTAATGCATCTATATACTTGGTTGTGTGTGGAAGGCTCGACCTTTTGCCTGGTGTTTTGTTCCACTCATGTCGCCCTAGTTTTCGTCATACTGGTGTTATGTTCCTTGATTAGCATTCCTAACATGATTGTAGTTTATGGGCCCCCTTGACAGTTTGCTTTGAATAAAACTCTTCCAGCAAGGCCCAACTTTGGTTTTAAATTTGCTTAATAACAACTAAAATTGCATAGGGAGTAATTAACCCACGTATAATTAATCAAAAAACCGAGCCAGTGCTCCTCATGAATGTTGGTCCAAACTAGAGCATTGTGCAGGGACGCCCCTTGGAAACTTGGGGTATTTGGTTCACCTGTATGCGTAGCTTATCCGTCGTGGCATGATTACGAGATACAGCGGTCTATCGGGGTGTCGGCATGTCGGGAGGTCTTGCTGGTTTTGTTTTACCATTGTCGAAATGTCGTGTGCACTGGGATTCCGACAATGCTTCGGGTTATCCCGATGTTGAGGTCATCCAAAGCTGATTGTGGTAGCTTGTGATGGACTAAGTTGGGACACCCCTGGAGGGTTAAAACTTTTGGAACATTGTGCCCACGGTTATGTGGTGACTTGGAAATTTATGATATCCGGTTGTAGAGAACTCGACACTAAATTCATCTAAAATACACCAACCGTGTGAGTAACTGTGATCGTCTCTTTTCGAGGGAGTTTGGGAAGAGAACACATTGGGGTTATGATTGAACCATAAGTAGGTGTTCAGGATCACTTCTTGATTATTTTAATTTGCGACCGATTATGCGTGGAACACTCATCTTATTCTTGTACTCGTAAGTTAGCCAAATATAAAATGCTTAGTGCTTGCTACAACCTCACCACTTAATCATTCCTTACCCATTAAAGCATTGCTAATTTTAATACCTATGCTATGAGATTGTTGAAGTCCCCGTGGCTCAAAAATTACTACAACAACAATTTCAAGTTTGATTGAGACCGATACAGGTTAGCCAGACGCACTCCAACGGGAGTATGATGATCAGTGTGGTACGATGTACGTGACACTTCTGGACGATCAATGGTGGCGCCTAGTTGACAGGACTAGGACGATTAGTAGGGTGGATGTTGATCTTTTTGTTTGATTTCATCCGTACTTGGTTCCTGCTCTTATTCGTGATGCTTTTATGAATGTTGAGATATTTATTACATAGCTTGTGGCGAGTGTAAGCCTTGATCTGGTATTCTCATCTATCCAATACATGGTATGTTGTAATGATATCCACTTTGCTAGGCATTCAAAATGCGATTCCGCCCTAATCATGAATTCATCACGTGATCGGGATAGAATTGCATCTCGGGCATTACAAGTTGGTATCAAAGCCTTACCGACTTTAGGAGCCTTTGCTTGATTGTAACTTCTAGAAAAAATATATTCTGGGTCTAGATATATATCGGAGAGTAGGAATTCTTTTTACTCCTTATCCCCTTCGTCACTCTCATGAGGAATCATGACGTAGGTGTTTTGATTCTACTACTCTTCTCACTCCATTTTTCCAGTCACGCGGGTATTGTTAGAATCATTGTGATATCGGTGTGACGAAATTCTGTTCTTGGCGCCTCCTGTCTACCTTGACTCTATTCCAGGGAGTTGAGCTCCAAGGGGTTCTGCTGACATTCACTATCGTTTTAGTTCCTGAATACCAGAGTATGTCGACATCGAAATATCTATATACTTTTTGTGGTGGCAAATAATGTCATGACTTATCCTGAGTATCAGGTAGATATAGCACGGATGATCTGCCAGGACTAGTATCATTGTGTTTTTGAAGGTCTGAGGTAGACGAGTTTGCGGAATTTTCCCGTTTATATGTTGATGGATGTGATACATTTGGAGCGTAGTATCATGCTAGGAGTTGTGTGAAGGTTTTTGCTCTTTCTATCCATTGGACCTGATTGCATAACCGGAAAATTTTGGAAGTTCCTAGGTGGGAATTCAAGTAGTTACATAGGGTATCTTTCTGACAAATGCATGATATGAGATTGGGGTTCGACATCTAGTGGTTTGCTTGTCACACTCGTTTTTACAGTGGGTCTCGTTGTGTCTTAAAGAGTCCTTGTAGCTTTGCTATCAATCACTGATGCTTCATAAGTCAAGTGCACTGCCTTGTACGTGATGGTCACTGTACGGTCAAACCCGTGGGGCCTCACCATGAAAATTTTAGACGAAATATCTATCATATGTTTGTTTCCAGCTTGTTACCTTGTTCACTAATTCTTACGTGATTCCAAGTGGCTTCTCAATTAATTGATGTATCATCTTACCTTCGGAATGCATTCATTCAATTTTTCTGCTCGAATGCTAATTGTGAAGACTGTATGTTGCACCTGTCTAGCCTTTGATTCAGCTTCGCAATTATTCTATGGTGGTTCTAACGGTTGTCGTCTTCTCCAGGATGGCTCCCGCAACCTGTCTTAACCCGAACCAAGAAGGCAAGGAAGAACGCCCACCCTCCCCACCTCCACCTTCGGAGGCATGGCGGGCTTTGATGGCAGCCACCAATGCTAATACTCATATGTTGCTCCACATCATGCAAGGATATCAGGCGTACCAGTGTAATCAAGCAAATCAAGGCCATGGGAACTTCAACAATTAGCCTCAATTCACAACTCTAAACCAGTTTCACAGCAATCAACCAAAG
Source organism: Aegilops bicornis (assembly GCA_021605145.1). NCBI lineage: Eukaryota > Viridiplantae > Streptophyta > Magnoliopsida > Poales > Poaceae > Aegilops > Aegilops bicornis. The sequence goes on along the minus strand of CM038674.1, from coordinate 361,270,245 downwards.
ACTTTCAGCTTCTGCACCGAGCCTCTCGATGCTGACGATTGACTCGTCGATATCAACAAGCACTTGAAGAGAAACAATGTTCGGCCTGAGGACTATGTTAGTTCGCTACTTTCCAACTCAAGGACCAGGTAGCGTATTGGTGGCAGCAGTACAAGGGCTCCAGAGGGGGTCGAATGGTCAGCTGGACCGATTTCTGTCATGATTTCTGAGCTCACCATATTCCAGCAAGTGTTACTGAGGGCATGCATGAGAAATTCAGAAATCTAAAGCAAGGAAGTATGTTTGTCTATCAATATAACTCCGAGTTCCAGAGGCTTGCTCGATATGCCAAGCAAGATGTTTAGGGGTGGTCTCAAAGGGAACCTTTAGCTCGCTCTTATTCTCACTGAGCCGACTAGTTTGACTAGTTTAACAACTTGGCCCTCAAGTAAGAAGCAGCTCAGATCAAGTTTGAAGCTTCTAAGAAGAGACTCGGAGATTCCACTCAGTCTTTTGCCTCTTCATAAGGGGTTCCTAAGTAGCAGAAGTACTGGGTCCTGCCTCCTCCTCCGCTCCATCCGCCTTATCAGCAGAAGATGCTTGGTGGTCGTGGTTTTCCCCACCCACTCAACCCAATGTACCAGCAGAGACTTCATGCTCCTAGGACACGCGACCCTCCTCCTCGCCCACTCTTAGAGGTTACTTGTCACAAGTGTGGTCAGAAAGGTCACTATCCAACTAAGTGCAACTAGAGGCACCATCCACCTCCTCCTCCTGGCAGGCTTCCAAGCAATGCAATGGTCAGGCACAACCTGAAGTCGGCCTACTAAGGTGTTATTCAATTCAGGTGAATCTTATTCATGCATCTCTAGACCTTTTTCATGGAAGCATGACTTGTTTTCCCAAGCGTTGCCAAAGCCTTTGAGTGCTGTTTCTCCGGGTGTTCTGATGAGCTCTAATATGGTGGTTCCGGATGTCAACATCAAGATGGGAGATCATTCTTTTCTGGCTTCTCCGATGGTTCTTCGAATTCTTCTATTGATCTTATTCTCGACATGAGTTGGCTCTCTAAGCATAAGGCTTTTCTTAATTATGCTGCCAAGGAAATTCAATTGACTCATCTTTCCAAAGAGGTCATTATCTTTGATGCTCATGATGACACCGTTCCTTTATTCTCTCAATGAACAAGGAGAGATTAATGCCATATCGCAAGTTCCAGTGGTCTGTGGATATGAGGATGTATTTCCAAGAGTTGCCAGGAATGCCTCATCGCTGACTAGTGGAGTTCGTGATTGAGCTCGAACCCGACACAGAACCCGTCAGCAGACGTCCATATAAACCTGGACCCGATGAGCTGTAGGAGTTGAAGAAATAGATTGATGATCAAGAGCGTCCAGGTCTGATTAGACCAAGTTTATCTCCTTGGGATGTGGTGTTCTATTCATCCAGAAAAAGGATGTCACGGAAATGCTTTGCATTGACTACCGCCGCTTAAATAAGAAGATGTTCAAGAATAAATATCCAGTTCCCAACATCAATTAATTGTTTGAGCAATTGAGGCGCCAAGGTTTTCTCCAAGCTTGATCTTCAGATGGGTTACCACCAAATTAGAATTCATGAAGAAGACATTCCGAAAACAGCTTTCATGACAAGCTTTGGCTCTTATGAGTACACGGTGATGTCCTTCAGTCTTGCAAATGGTCCTCCCACTTTCTCCTGCATGATGAACTATGTATTCTCGCAGTTCAATAATGAGTATGTCCTGATATATCTCGATGACATTCTGGTTTTCTCCAAGACCAAGGAAGACCTTGACAAGTTCTCCACTTAGTCCTTGATTAGCTCAGAGAGTACCGGTTCTATGAAAGATTCTGCAAATGTGAATTCTGGCTCAATGAGGTCCTTTACCTCGGGCATGTTATCTCAGAGAAGGGTATTGTTGACACAATATTTTGGCATTGTATGAAACACAATTATGATGGCCTTATATGGAAAACATTTCAACATGAATTGTGTTCGTCTTGTCGAATCGGTCGATTTTAATATAAAAATCATGTCAATCTGATTTTGTATGCAAAAGCTAGAGGCAACACTCTATGGACCGATCCGGAGTGAAAAAAGTGACGTGAGGGACTAGACACCCACCTAGGTGGTGTATGATGGGTCACATGAGCTATTAGGCCTTTGCCGGCTAAATAAAGCTTGCCAGCGTGAAAAGCTTGTCAGCGTGAAAAGCTTGCCGGCATGAAAGGCTTGCTGGCCATAAGAAGCTTTCCGGACGAAGGGTTGTCGGCTAATAACCCACAAGTATAGGGGATAAATTGTAGATTTTTCGATGAATAAGAGTGTCAAACCCAATGTGGAGCTAAAGGTAGGATTTATACTCCCTTCAAGTTCTACCAACCACTGATACAACTCTACGCACACTTAACATTCGCTTTACCTAGAACAGGTATGAAACTATTTTGTAGGTGTAAGGATAAGTTTGCAAGAATAAAACTAGATGTACTTCACGAGAATAAAACTAAGAGTAATTTGCAAGATAGTAAAAGTTAGTTGTTTAGTATAGAGCTTTTGTAACAGAAGAGAAGGATTTGTCCCTAGGCAACCGATAAATAGACCGGCATTATTACAATTTTGTATGAGGGGGAGGCATGAGCTAACATACTTTCTACCCTTGGATCATATGTTGTTATGATTGGAACTCTAGCAAGCATCGACAACTACTAAAGATCATTAAGGTAAAACCCAAACATAGCATTAAGTAACAAGTCCTGTTTACTCCCATACGCAACAACCCCCTTACTCGGGTATGTGTTTCAGTAACTCACGCCACCCACTATATGCGAACCATGAACATATCGCAACACACTATAGTGGGAATCCCTCACACTTATGCGACACATAGGGCACCATAGGACAACACCAAAATAAAACATATAGCTCAAACCAATCACGGTCATCAATCAACCCATAGGACAAAAAGAATATACTCAAACATCATATGATAGCAACACAGATCATTGGTTAATAACATGTGGCATGAAGCACCATGTTTAAGTAGAGATTACAGTGGGGAGAAGAGGTGTTACACCACTGCATAGAGGGGGAGACAGTTGGTGATGACGACGGCGAAGCTGTTGGTGTAGAACGCCGTCACCATGATGGCCTCGGCGGTGTTCTGGCGCCACAGGGAGAGAGGGGGAGAGAGCCCCCTCCTTCTTCTTCTTCTTCCTTGATCTCCCCTATATGGGAGGAGAGTTTCCCCTCTGGTCCATGGCTTCTTGTATCTCTCTCTATGTTTCTCTTCTGTTTCGTGTTCCTGCTTTCTGGCCTTTCACCGTTTCTTAAATACCCGGAGATCCACTCCGATTGGGCTGAAATTTTAACATGATTTTCTTTCTGATATTATCTTACAGGAGCTCCACAATCCTTCCAAGCGCACCCAGGGTAGGGGGCCCATAGTCTGAGCCTATGGCCCCCTCGGGCATCTTCTCGCGTTAATTATTTTTCCTAAAAATCACATATATTCCAAAATAAATCTCCATAAATTTTTATCGCACTTGGACTTTGTTTGATATGGATATTCTACGAAACAAAAACATTCAACAAGAACTGGCACTAGGCACGGGATCAATATGTTAGTCCCAAAAGAAATATAAAATGTTGCCAAAATTATATGAAAGTTGTAGAATATTGGCATGAAACAATAAAAAATTGTAGATAAGACGGAGACGTATCATCATCCCAAGCTTAATTCCTGCTCATCCTCAAGTAGGTAAATGATAAAAAAAGACATTTTTTGATGTGGAACACTACCTAGCATAATCTTGATTATATAATCTAGTCATGGCATGAATATTAAGACACAAGTGGTTCAAAGCAATTTTCTATAATTTGATATGAAGACATCAATACTCAGGCGTACCAACAAACAATCATGCCTTTCAAAATAAAAATGCTAAAGAAATATATCCCTGTAAAATCATATAGCCTTGTCATGCTCCATGTTCTTAACACAAAGTACTTATCATGCACTACCCCGATGACAAGGCAAACAATTGGTTCATACTTTTTAATGCGATTCAACTTTTTCAACTCCCATGCAATACATGAGCGCAAGCCTTATATATAGCACTATGGGTGGAATAGAATGCGGTGGTAGAGATTAATAAGAATAAGTCAGAAAGGAAGAAAGTCTCAAATCGACACGGCTAATCAACGGGCTATGGAGATGCCCATCAATTGATGTCAACGCAAGGAGTAGGGATTGCCAGATGCACTAAGAGCTATAAGTGTATGAAAGCTCAAACTGAAAACTAAGTGGATGTGCATCCGACTTGCTTGCTCATGAAGACCTCAGGCATTTGAGGAAGCCCATCGTCGAAATATACAAGCTAAGTTCTATAATGAAAATTTTCCACTAGTTATATGAAAGTGACAACATCGAAGACTCTCTATATGAAAAACATGGTACTAATATGAAGCAAAAGTGTGGAAAAGGATAGTAACATTGCCCCTTCTCTCTTTTTCACTCATTTTTTCTCTCTCTCTTTTTTTTTCTTTTTTTCCCTTTCTCTTTTGTTTGTTGGGCTCGTTTTGGCCTCTTTTTTTTCTCTTTTTTGTCCGAAGTCTCATCCCGACATGTGGGGGAGTCATAGTCTCCATCATCCTTTCCTCACTGGGCAATGCTCTAATAATGATGATCATCACACTTCTATTTACTTACAACTCAACATTACAACTTGATAAAAACTGAAACATATGACCCTATATGAATGCCTCTAGCAGTGTACCAGGATGTGCAATGATGCTAGCATAACATGTATAATAATGATGAGCGATGGCTGAGCCACAAATATTATGTCAGCTATATGATCATTCAAAGTAATGTGACAATAAATGCCCAAGACATGTATATGATGATTATGGAGGTTGCATGGCAGTATATCTCGGAATGGATGTGGAAATGCCATGATAGGTATGGTGGCTATTTTGAGGAAGATATAACGAGGCTTATGTGTGATAGAGCGTATCATATCATGGGGTTTGGATGTACTGGTGAAGTTTGCACCAACTCTCGAGGTGAGAAAGGGCAATGCATGGTACCGAAGAGGCCTAATTATGGAAAGGTGAGAGTGTGTATAATCCATGGACTCACATTAGTCATAAAGAACTCACATACTTACTGCGGAAGTTTATTAGCCCTTGAAGCAAAGTATTACTATGCATGCTACTAGGGGGATAGATTGGTAGGAAAAGACCATCGATCGTCCCCGAGCGCCACTCATAAGGAAGACAATCAATAATAAATCATGATCCAACTTCTTAGCATAGCGAGAGACTATACATGCATGCTTTAGGAATAACAAACCTTAACACCTAATCTTATTACTAAACCACAATCATTCACTAAGACCTCCCACATATTATAATCTCAATGTCACAAACTATTGCAAGGAATCAAACATTTCATATTCAGTGATCTACAAGTTCCATGTAGGATTTAATGACTAGCCATGTGAATGACCAATTCCTGTTGACTCTCTAAATAGATATAAGTGAATCATAAGAGCTTAATTCTTTCTAGAAAAGACTTGCCCATGCTCTAACAAATATAAGTGAAGCAAAATAGCATTCTACAAATGACAGTTTCTAGGTGTAGAGAAACAGGCACCCAAACTTCAAATGATATAAGTGAAGCACATGAAGCATTTGATAAAGCCATACTCAAAAGATATAAGTGAGGTGCAAAGATCATTCTATAAATCAACCAAGGACTATCTCGTCCCAGCATGGTGCATTATTAAAACAAAATAGAAAGCACATGACGCTCCTAGAATTTATGCATATCATGTGAACAAAACAAAAACCAAACCAAAACATACCGATGATTGTTGAAGAAAGATGGGATGCCTTCTAGGGCAGCCCCAAGCTTAGACGCTTGAGTCTCCTTGAATATTTACTTGGCGTGCCTTGGGCATACCCAAGCTTGAAATCTTGCCTCTCCTTATTGTCCTCATATCCATACCTCCTCGCTCTTCGAACACTTCATCCACACAAAACTAAACCGAACGTTTTATTAGAGGGGTTAGTACATATAATGAAATCCCATCATGTCCTGCTGTAACATTATTGTATAATTATAATCAAACATTAACCACTATATGCTATCACAATTCTATTGCTCCCAAGTCAACAGGGCTCAACAAGATTTCAAACATAAGCAAATAACGAAACTATAACACCAATCTGTGAAGACAGGACCATCTGTAAAGATGATGATGGTACATATACTTTTGTAACTCATTATGAACAATTGGGACAAAATAAACAATTTGCATAGCAGTAATGTGTAAAAATTTCAGAATTTTTGCATGTTCTAGTAAAAAATGTAAATTCACGCAGTACATCAAAAGTTTCTGTTTTTGCACTGCACATACCAAACAAGCAATCTAAACATCCTAAACGTAAATCTTGGCACATTATTTTTATAATGCAATGGATTTGAACAAGGGGATAATCTTCCATGAAAAATTCTACATTGTTTCCATGAGCATGAACAAAAGTGTTCAAGGTCGACCATCACTTCTCCAATGCATTACCTTCCAATCGCTTTTCTTTTTTTACAAAGTTTTTAAGTTCCCCCTATATATATTTTTTAAATTTTTTTAAAAGCACACAACAGAAGTAAATGACTCTCCAAAACTCTCGGGTTGTCTCCATGGCAGTGCTTTTTTTAAGCCATTAAGCTAGGCATAAAGTGCTCAAGTAATCGATCCACCCGAATCCCAAGGTATATCAAAGTCAATTTTAATTAGCAATGGTTTTTAAATTAGTAGTGAGCACAAAGTAATATATACCATGCAATGAAGAAGTTTAATCTCTTCCTATGCATCGGCATGTCATAAAAGAATAATGCATGCACAGAAAGTAAAGGTCGATACATACCATAAGCAGTTTCTTGCAATTTTATTGTGCTTGAAACATACAGAGGTTGAGATGTAGTTCCTCTCTCATAATAATTGCAAGTAGGAGCATCAAGCACATGAATATTTCGTGTGCATGAATATAATCCTTAATAAGCGCAAACTTCTCTGATATAGTGTAGTTGGGTTAATTCAAAAAGATGATAAGACTATCATGTGTGGGTGCAATATCAACAATTTAATTTTTAACATAAGGCACTATAGGAAGGTCATCTCCATAAGCATCATTCATATTGGCATCATGACCACAGGCATAGCAAGCATCAATTCATGAAAAAGGGATATTTCAAATGAATCAACGGGATCATAGCAATCATCATAGCATTCATCCTTCAGTAAGCAGGAAGGGAAATTATACAATGTATGAGTTGAAGAGTTACTCTCGTTAGAAGGTGGGCACGGGTAGCTAATCCGCTCTTCCTCCTTTCGTTATGTGCTCTCCTCATCATCTTTTTCATCCAATGAGCTCACAGTTTCAGCAATTTCTTCTTCCATAGTTTCATGCAAAATATTAGTCTCTTCTTGGACAATATGATCAACATCCGCATTGTATTTATAATTCTCATAGAAATATTTAAGTATAGCATAATTTTCAGATCTATAAACAACATCATCATAATCTTCATACTTTTCAAACAAAAATTCAATTTTATAAGCACCCTTAAAAGCAGCAAATTATTCCATTCATCCACATAGTAATCATATTTACCATTAGCATAAGAAGCCAAGATTTCATTATCATTAAATTCACATGAAAAGGGAAGGTGTGGAACATTCATCCTAGAGCAGCAAGTATAATCATATCTCAAGCACAAATTCCAAGAACACCATTGGAAACAATCAATTTGATCCCATAAGAGTTTCCCTTTTTTTAGCTAAGCGATAATCCCTAAAGTATTCACATTGATCTAACGTGTCTCCCATTATCAATTTGAATGGGGTTTTCTCAGGATTATCAAAATAGTGTTTAATATTCTCCACATAACAAGCATCGAGGGTTTCAGGAGGTTTCCCATCTCCATGGGTAGCAAGTACAACTTTTTTTTGGTATTTCGTGTTCCATATCCATACATAAAGATAGAGAACAACTTAGAACAGCAAATAAAATCTACTTAGTGATAAAGCAGACAAGCATGCACAAGAATATTCACCCCACGCTATTGCTCCCTGGCAACAGCGCCAGAAAAATGTCTTCATAACCCACACGTATAGGGGATCAATTGTAGCTTTTTCGATAAATAAGAGTGTCGAACCCAACGAGGAGCTAAAGGTAGGATTTATATTCCCTTTAAGTTCTATCGACCACCGATACTGATGGAAATATGACCTATTATTATATTTCCTTAATCATGATAAAGGTTTATTATTCATGCTAGAATTGTATTGATTGGAAACTGAAATACATGTGTGGATACATAAACAAATACTATGTCCGTAGTGAGCATCTACTAGACTAGCTCATTGATCAAAGATGGTTAAGGTTTCCTAACCATAGACATGTGTTGTCACTTGATAACGGGATCACATCATTAGGAGAATGATGTGATGGACAAGACCCATCCATTAGCTTAGCATATGATCGTACAGTTTATTGCTATTGCTTTCTTAATGTCAAATACATATTCCTTCGACTATGAGATCATGCAACTCCCGGATACCGAAGGAATACCTTGCGTGCTATCAAACGTCACAATGTAACTGGGTGATCAGAAATATGCTCTACAGGTATCTCCGAAGGTGTCTGTTGAGTTGGCATGGATCAAGATTAGGACTTGTCACTCCGAGTATCTGATAGGTATGTATGGGCCCTCTCGGTAATAAACATCACAAGAACCTTGCAAGCAAAGTGACTAAGGAGTTAGTTATTGATGTGTATTATGGAATGAGTAAAGAGACTTGCCGGTAACGAGATTGAACTAGGTATGAAGATACCGACGATCGAATCTCGGGCAAGTAACATACCGATGAACAAAGGGAATTACGTATGTTGTAATAAGGTTCGACCGATAAAGATCTTCATAGAATATGTAGGAGCCAATATGGGCATCCAGGTTCCGCTATTGGTTATTGACCGGAGAGGTATCTCGGTCATGTCTACATAGTTCTCGAACCCGTAGGGTCCGCACGCTTAACTTTCGCTGACGATATAATGTTATATGAGTTATATGGAATTGGTGACCAAATGTTGTTCGGAGTCCCAGATGAGATCACAGACATGACGACGAGTTCCAGAATGGTCCGGAGGTAAAGATTGATATATAAGACGATGTTATTCGGACACTGGAAGAGTTTCAGAGTACACCGGGTAATCATCGGATCACCGGAAGGGGTTCCGGACACACCTCGGTAGGTCTATGGGCCAAAGGGGGATAGACGAGCCCATAAGGGGGCTGGCGCGCCACTCTCCATGGACGGTCGGTCCTAGGCGAAGGAAAGTGGAGCGGTCGCCACTCCTGCCTTTCCCTCCTCACGAGAGAAAGGAAAGGGGGGCACCTTCCCCTGCCTTCCTCCCGCACTCAAATAAGGAAGGGGGTGGCACGGCTTGGGGAGGACCCCAAGTAGGATTCGGCCCTACATGGTGTGCCTCCTGGCTACTCCCCTCTCCCCCACCTATATATGTGGGAGGGAGGCCCACACATAATGACGGCAATCTCTTAGCCATGTGCGGCGCCCTCCTCCACAGTTTCATCCCTCGGTCATGTTATCGTAGTGCTTAGGCGAAGCCGTGCGGAGATAGCATCACCACCACCGTCACCACGCCGCCGTGCTATCGGAACACATCCACTACTTCGCTGTCTTGCTGGATCAAGAAGGCGAGGACGTCACTGAGTTGAACATGTGTTGAACGCGGAGGTGTCGTACATTCGGTACTCGATCGGTTGGATCACGAAGAAGTTCGACTACATCAACCGCGTTAACAAACGCTTTCTCTTATGGTCTACGAGGGTACGTAGACACACTATTCCCTCTCATTGCTATGCATCTCCATGGATAGATCTTGCGTGTGCGTATAATTTTTTTTGTTTTCCATGCAATGTTCCCCAACAGTGGCATCCGAGCGAGGTATATGCGTCGATGATATGCACGAGTAGAACACAAAGGACTTGTGGGTGGTGATGTTCATACTGCTTACCACCAATATTTTATTTTGATTCAGCGGTATTGTGGGATGAAGCAGCCCGGACCAACCTTACATGTCCACGTACATGAGACCGGTTCCACCGACTGACATGCAACTTGTTTTGCATAAAGGTGGCTAGCGGGTGTCTGTTTCTCCTACTTTAGTTGAATCGAATTTGACTACGGCAGGTCCTTGAATAAGTTAAAATAGCAAACTTGATAATCACCATTGTGGTTTTGCATAGTTAAGAACGGTTCTTGCTAGAAGCCCGTAGCAGCCACGTAAAACTTGCAACAACAAAATAGAGAACGTCTAACTTGTTTTTGCAGGGCATGTTGTGATGTGATATGGTCAAGACGTGATGTGATATACTTATGAGATGATCATGTTTTGTAATATTGACAGCCGGCAGGAGCCTTAGGGTTGTCTCTTAATTATTGTATGATATGCAAGTGCCATGAAATTGCTTTACTTTATCTCTATGCGTTAACAATAGTTGTAGTAGCAATGGTTGGTGAGATGACCCCGACGCAACGATGGGGATCAAGGTGTCGAGCCGATGACGATGGAGATCATGACGATGGTTTGGAGATGGAGATCGAAAGCACAAGATGATGACGGCCATATAATGTCACATATTTTGATTGCATGTGATGTTTATCCTTTATGCATCTTATTTTGCTTAGAAGGACGGTAGCATTATAAGATGACCCCTTCACTAAATTTCAAGATAAAGGTGTTCTCCCTGAGTATGCACCATTGCAAAAGCTTGTCGTTTCGAAGCACCTCGTGATGATCGGGTGTGATACACTCTATGCTCACATATAATGGGTGTAAGACAGTTTTGCACGTGCAGAATACTTGGGTTAAACTTGACGAGCCTAGCATGTACAAACATGGTCTCGGAACACCGAAGACTGAAAGGTCGAACATGAGTCATATAGTAGCTATGATCAACATGAAGATGTTCACCATTGATGAATACCCCGTATCACGTGATGATCGGACATGGGTTAGTTGATTTGGATCATGTATCACTTAGACAACTTAGAGATGTTGATTTAAGTGGGAGTTCATTAGTAATTTGATTAATTGAACTAAGATTTATGTCGGTGGGAAACGACACCTATGGGATCACAAGGATCCTTAGTACGGTTGTCGGGCCGCAGGGTTGTGAGAAGAGCAGGATTAACAACAAGACAAGGATCATTTACCTGTGTTCAGCCATGAGGATGCGTAAAACCCTAGTCCTCCTTTGGTGGATGTATTGAGTGTTCTTGAGCTCTCGAGCTAGCTACGGGGATGTGTTGTTCAAAGAGCGAATCCTTCTCCAAAGACACCATGGGCCTCCTTTTATAGTCGAAAGGGGCTGCCACAGTGGCACACAGGAGGTGGACATGCCTACAGTACTGTGAGCTTATCGCCTGTATTACAGGACAAGACGCATTTAATGCGTCGCTTAGGTGTCCCCTAGCTTTATCGGGGACGGGAGCGAGGCTCGTCCCGTCCGTTGCTGCTCCTCCTTGCTTCGACATGCGCCCTGGCCAGTGATGCATGCGGCGCCATGTAGGCAGGCAAGCAGCTGAGGTGGCGCGGTGGTAGGGTCTTCATGAAGATCTGCATGCCGCCGTGCAGGCACTTGCTGATCTGGCTTGGAAGCTACATGTTGCCACATAGGTGCCAGCCCAACTGGTCGGACTGGCAGCTGTATGCGAACGGTGGTAGAAACTTGGCTGGTGCGGGCCTGGTAGTGGCCCCGCTGATATCCTCGGCAAGGGCCTTGCCGAGGGCCCGACAAGGGTCTTGCCATGGCGCGCAGTCGTCCCCGGCAAGGTTCTTGCCGGGAGTCTCGTGGCTTTCCTCGGCACGCATCCCGCCAAGGGTCGCCGTCTTCTGGCGCTCATCTGATCTCATGTATCCATGGTCTTGACAAAGATCTGCATGCCATCGCAGAGCTGCCTCTCGAGCCTCGGTTCCAACATAGTCGGTGTCGGAACCTGCGGGCTCAAGGGTGGCTCACTCTGTTGGCGTTGGGCGCGCCGCCCCGGCAAGGCTCTTGCGGGGGCTCCTGAGGCTGCCCCGGCAAGGGTCTTGCCGGGGGAGCCTGCTTCGCCTTCTGCTCGTTGTGTTCTTGGCCTTGGCGTTGCCTTGGCCATCTTGGGCTTCGGCTTCTCTCCGGCTTCCTTCCTTTGCCCTGCTACGTGTGGCCGCAGCGTGTGGCTCTGACTGCCCGTGCACAAGTAAATGGGTCAAAAGGAGAGCCCCTACTTTTGTACACCGACAGGAGCCCCCGGGCCTGGGCCACACATAAGCGCGACACGTTGTTGGGCCAGGCCCAAAACGGTCTTGTGGCAGTCGGGGGATTTTTACCGCATGATAACTCTTCGCCTTGGCGCTTCCCCACGACCCGTGTTGAACTCGCAACATGGGGGGTTGCGTGTGACGTGGGCGGCATGTGTGGGGCGGTTTCCGCACGCATGCGTCACATCGTGGTAAAGAGGCAGCTCGCACCTTCCCCGTAAAAATAGGGAGGCGTGGAGGCGCGGCTCATTTACTGAATGGGCTCGGGTCGCAGTCTTCGAGGCGTCCACACCCCATGATTACAGGGCGGGGAATGATCGTCTCACCCATCTTTTCGGTCCTGCACGCCCGCCACGTGTACTCCATGCAAGTGGCAGGTGGCGGAGGCGGGAAACCGGGCCGTCGCTGATAGGGGCAGCGGATCGGTCCCCATTCCCTGCGCCTCCGATGGCTGGATTGGCTGAGTGGGGCGGTCGAGCCTCGACCCCGCCTCTTTATAAGGAGGGGGAGGGAGGGCGTCATCCCACATTCCTTCCACCTCCATCCTTTTTCACCTTTGCTTCTTCCCTCCATCTGGCATGGCGAGAGGAGGTGCTGGGCCTTCGACGGAGGCGGCGAGGGTCGCTGCTCGTCAGCACTTCCCTCCTTCCCACGAGCCGCGGTGGCGGAGCCAGCCACGAGAGGAAGGGGGAGGGGGCGTGGCCGAGGTCGCCGCGGCGGCCGGGGGAGAGGAGGACGAGGTGGCGTGGCGGCCGTGCCTCTGCCAGCGGTGCCCCCTGCGATGGAGGGTCATGTCGGGGACCGGCCCCGCGAATTCTTCATCAGGCTGCGCCGGCCACCGCGTCGTTGTCTCCGTCTTCCCACCCCCTTCGCCCAGGAGATGGAGCTCGATCCGCCCCAGACCCTCAGATTGCACATGAGGGGCTGCGGGACCGCCGGCACGCGGGTCGACGTCGACTTCCCCGCTCCGCATGTCATGTATCTCCGTCGCGGATGGAAGACGTTTGCCCGCATCCATAGCTTGACGGTGGGGCTCGTCCTCTACTTCAAGTTACTGGAGGGCAGCTTGCTCTCCGTCAAGGTCTTCGGAGACCTTGGAACTCGACTGAAGTGTTGCGTGGAGAGGTCCTCCCACAATGAAGATTCCTCCTCAAGCGGGAGTGACGAGGAGGACAGCGGTGACGAGGGAGTCGAGCGGCAGGATGCCGACTCCGACTTCGACTGACCTTGCCGCCCCTCCCTCAGCCACGTGCCCTGCCGAGGGCCATCCTCGCCAAGCTCTCCATCAGGGTGCTCCCCGTCGTCTCCTTAGGCGGCTTGCGACGGAGGGCCGGGGAAGGCGAAGAAGGCGGGTGGCGGCCGTCAACTCGGAGTACGCGGGCACCGACACCTTCGTCGCATATTGCCGGCCCGCTGCCTCGTCTTCCAGCTCCTTTCCCGGCACTAAGATGTTCTCTTGGTGCCTTCTGCTCCTCGCACCTCGCCTAGGCGCCCCTTTTGCTCTCCGCTGTCTTCCTCCACCTTCTGAGGAGAGGGACAAGAAAGGGATTACGGGCACCTTATTTCTTTTCAGTTTGTGAGCCTGCGGGCACTTGTTAGATTTAAAGCTTGTAATCCCCTTGCTCATGTTTTTCTTTCCGTACGAACTGTACCTGTATGGGACGTTTTTAATGAAAAAGGGTGCTTGTTGTGTTCTTTCTTCGTGAGCGAGGCCCATGCCAAGGACGAATCATTGTTATTTTTAAGGTAAACATTGTCGCCCGGCAACAGGCCTTATTGTTTCCCCACTTCAGTCGACCATTCTCGCACTCTTGGCGGAGGCAGGGGCGAAGTAGAGTTAGGCCTGTGGCACCCTGGCTCAGAGAAAACCGGAACGCCCCGTATTCCAGCCCAGAGGTTGAGGAGAAGTCTTCTGGAATACGACACTCTTAGCATAGAACAAACCAGCTTTCTATTATTACACGAATGTGATTACAAGGTCTCCGATATTACAATGAATAACATCGGCACGGCGACTCTAAGTCATCCTCAGTTGCTCTATGCAAGCAGCAGAACAACTCGAAGAAGCGGAATAACTCTAGCAGTGGAACAACGGCGACGGTGGTGAACTCCACTCCGCAGGGGACTCTGGCTGGAACGCTTATCCTAGCTCGCGAACACAGGAACAACACCAAACAAGCAAGCAATCCACGCATGACCTGCAAGCTGGCATGACACACCAGGTCAGTACATTGAATGTACTTGCAAGCTCACAATTAATGAGAAGCATTCCAGACAAACAACAACATGGCAATTACAGGTTAATCAGGGATTATCATGAGATCATCAGAATAACATGGCATGAACAACATGGACAAGATACAGGTAGAACAACATGAGCATGACATGAACATATGAATATGAAGATACTAGCATGCAACATGATGACACTATATGCATTAATTATTCTGCTCGGGTTATCTCATAACCATCACACGTAGCACTTACCAACCTCGGACATCACACGATCATCTCAGGATCAAATCAAGCTTGGTATAAAAAATACCGTAGTAATCATTAAATGACCACAAGGAGCTTGATCTTTACCCATGATTCTCGCACAACATCACGAATATTCAACAACTCGGTATCCTTAATACCACGGTGATCATTCCGGCGATCACAACCATGACCAACACTTGGTCTCAAACGGTGATCATTCCGGTGATCACAACCAACTTATCTCATCATCAAACCGGGGTTGACATTAATCAAGTTATTATAAATACTGTTGACTCACGGTGGGACCGACACGAACTGGGCCCTTATCCGCGGGCGCGGCTATCGATAGATTTAATATACACACTCTGCAGAGGTTAGCACACTGTACCCACACCACGGAACCCATGGCCTCGCACTCCCATTCGGGTGGGCCAACGGCGTTCCCACAAAACTGATCTGTTGTCATGACACTCTCCCGGCCACTCTGACCCACTCCCAACTGGGCTAGTCCTGGGTGGCCCCGTGTCTACCAAAGACACCCCGACCACCGTCGTGGTCAAACGTCCCTCACAGGGACCGGATCCATAAAAATAAAAACAACAGGCACACAAGGTTATGTCCACCTACCTGATCAGGGTAAGCACGCCCATAACCTTCCCTCATGGGAGGCACCGGCGAGATGCACGACAATAGACCCAGTTAGGACCTTACCCATAAGATAAGCGTGGTTGCACTGGTTAGTTTTGATATGGTGGCACCATGACTCAGCCAACAGTTGTTCAAGTTCAATTTAATCCGGTTAAACTTGAATGCAATATGCTGAGCCATGATAAAGTAACATGATGCAAGGACAATGCATGAGCATGATATCAACATAAGCAGGAGGGTACAACATAACTATCCACCATATCAACAATGAAATAATCTCAAACTAAACATGGCATAATGATGAGAATAAATATTACAAGTGCAACACTACTCATGGTATAACATGACAATTATCATCGACCATAAATAACATGCAAGAACTCATCAATAACATTACTAAATAACACTTAACCAACTAACAGCAAAGGAACAACGCATATCAACAGTACTCGGTAACCGACGTTAGTCATGCACCGAAGAACATGACCAACCCAACATGTACTACAATCAAGCATGGGAATATGAAAGTAATATTAGTAACTAGCAGGGCACGATAACCACGTGCATAACAACATAGCAAGCAAGTAATCACTAACCCAGAAGCATTACCGAAACAACGATAACCATATTTTACACAAGCAATCATTTAATAAATATTCAAGTGGAAAACCATGGCTACTGCATGACTATCATGCAAATGGGTATTGTGGCTTGCCTGGGGGTGAGGAATACTCCGGGAAGAAGTGCGGTGAAGCCGCGAAAAGATTTGCCGGAAACAGTTCTCTCTCGGAGGGGCTGTTTACGTGCAAGGGCAAAAAGGTCATTTTCACAGTGTCAAACCATAGTGAAATTGAAACCAACAGAACGGACTCGACAAGACGAAGAAATGGGCTTTGGAATCACCTCATTTGGAGTTGTGGTTAAAAAGATATGAAGGGTTGAAGTTCAGGGACTTTTCTATAAAAATATCATCACAAACAAGTCCCTGAGTGGATAAGGCAGAAGCGCAAAGTTAGAAATATGCTTTCTGTTTAAGAAAACGTATTCTGGGCTGAAACAGCGAGGAAATACGCTTTCAGAATAAGAAAACGTATTTTGAGCAAAAGGAGATGGAAATGCGCTTCCTGAAAACGAGCACGTACTACGGGGTTGACGCTTCCACTTGCCACGTGAGCAGAGGCGGGGCCGGGCTTTGAGCAGCTGACGTGTGGGTCCCACGGGTGGGGCCCGTCACTTATCCAGGTCAGCGTGGCGGGGCCGGGCCATGGTCTCTTTGACAAGCGGGGCCTGCCGGCGTTGACTCTCTCCTCCTGCCTCCTTCTTCTTCTCCCCCGACACCGCACGCAGGGCCGAGGTGAGGCGCCGGTGCCGGCGCTTGTTCCGGCAGCTCCGGCCATCTACCGAGGAGATCCGGCCATGGATGAGCTCAGCGGAGCACGAAGCATCACCTGGGACCATCTCCGGCCGGCTAGGAGGGCTGAAGCTTTGGTCGCCGAGGTCAAGGGCGGAGGTCTTCAGGCGCCGGTGAGCTTGCGGAAAGGGGCCACAAGAGAAGAAGGAGAGATGCAGGGGAGGCTCGCGGGGGACTATGTGGGTCTCTGGTGGGGGTAGAAAGAGGGGAGGGGCTCGAATCTGGGCGAATTTAGCCGAAGCACCGCGGCGGCCATGGCGGCAATGAGGGTCGGGGAGAGCTGCTCGAGCTCGTTTGACTGGCTGGGGAGGGGTAGTGGAGGGCGTGAGGTCGAGTGGTGAGCTCGAACGAGGCTGGGGTGGGCTTATATAGCCGCGGGCGAGGAGGCCGAGCTGTCACCACCGCGGACACGTGTCCAGCGCCGCGGACGCGTGCCCACGCGCATGAGCTCGGGGAAGGCAACGGCGAAGGCAACAGACGAGCCGGAGAGGTCACGGAGACGAGAGGAGCTCGAGGACAAGGGGGAAATGGCTAGGCGCCATTAATGCTCGGTCGGCCACAATACGCCCGTGGGCGCGCGGCGACGAGCGCTGACGGAGGGGCTTACGGAGGGGGAGATGGCTCCAGGAGGACGGCGACGACGCGGGCCAGCTGTTGGACAGGTTCATGAGCGCGAAGGCGACGAGAGGAAGAGGGGCCCGAGCAAGAATCCATTCTGGATGCGCCCACTGCATGCCAAGTCGCTGGTCACCGCGCAGACCAACATGTAGCGGGGGAGAGGGGCTGGAACTTGTTGTCTAGTTGATAGTTCATCCAGGGTAGGTTGCAACTGCGGTGGTAGTTTGGTTAAAAGTGACACGGTTAAATGGCAGTTAACACCTGAAGTTTACTGCAGTAAACTTTGATGAGCACTGGTGATCCACCGGAGAGGGATTGGGTCAAATGGAGTTGTGTGCGAGGTTGAGGGTAAGAAGGACTTACATCCTGGTAACTATGGAGGGGTTTGGATCAAGATTTAACAGAGTTGCTTTGCAACTGCCAAATATGGTCCAGAATCAAGATTTGGATGATGCACTCACATGGAGTGTCAAATTGAGCTCAAATTGGGCAAGGCAGAGTCATTTGGTCCTATGAAGATGCTCAAAAAGTCTCATACCAATTGGCCAAGCCAAACTGCTACTTGCTTCACAAACATCTCCTCTTGACAGAAACTTGCAAATATTCTAGAGGACAAATGGCTTGATGAAACATTCCCAAAATGGGTGGAGGTAAGTTATATGGATAACATAAGGCCTAGAAAAATTGGCAGCCATAATGGAGCAAGATAAAATATACTTGCTTCACAAACTGAAATTTTGGACAGAATCAAAGAATTGAAGATGAGCTCACATGGAGGCATGACATGAGCTCTACTTTGGTGGAGGGCTATGATATGATGATATGAAGGATCGTGCAAAATGGCAACTCATTTGGATATGCCTAGCTTGTACTTCCTTCACAACCAGTTCCCTTAGACAGGAACTTTGGAAAATCATAATTAAATAATTACTAGGCAAATGAGGTTGCACTTTGGCATGTGGAAATGATGTGGACAGGAAAAGGTGTCCAAGGAGTTTGAGGTCAATTGGGAAAAGGAAAATAGCACTTGCTTCACATTCTGCCATTTAGGACAGGATAGGAAATGCATTAATTGAGCATGATGAGGAACATGGCAAATTAAATATTTTTCCATATTTGATAAGATATGACCCAAACAATTTATGAGAATTATTTGGGAATTTTAGGATTGATGGAAATAAAGGTTGCTTCACAACCTAGGGCAATTTGAGTTATTCCTTCAATAGAAAAAGAATATTGGGATTTGGGCTAGGATGAAAATGATAGGGTCTAGGGAAGGATTTGGGTATGACAAGCCACTCTGGAATCAAAGAAGAGTTCATCTTCTTCACTTTCCAGACCACAAGGCCACGGAAAAAGAAAACTCAAGCAAAAACCTCAGAAAAATAAAAGAAAAAGAAAGGGCCAAAAATCAAGCTGTCACAAGGCCCCTCATTCATCTCCACGCCACTGTGACTACTACCAAATTCCGACCCACGAGGTAGCTCTCAGGTATGGGAAAAGGGGAGCATAGTGGTTTTGGATCATAGACGAGGTTTCACATGTCCCAGTTCTATACGGAAATGCATAATAGGGGGATGAAAAACTTATCTGAATCCGCAGCCCCCGGCAACCCTGGCTTGTCGTGGCTGGATCCTTGTATCTTCAGCCCCCGGCAGCCTTGCCCCGCCGGGGCCGGAGCGCCAGTTCGTTCTCCTTTTCCCAGGCGGCTCAGCAAAAGTGCCCTGCGAACTAAAGAGAACAGAAAAATGCAAAACTCGACCTCTAGGCTAGGGGTTAGTCGCCGCCAAGAACTACCAACCCTAACCGAGGAAGAGACTTAGACCTAGCATGCATGCTATAACTTAGGGCGCCAGCGCTTTATTTATTTATGCTCAGGGTCTGCGTCTGGCTTTGTACAGAGGGTTACATGCCTTGCCGACAAAGCTTGTACAAAAGGTGGATTGCCGGAAGGCCCGACAAGCCGTGCCTTATGGGTAAAACTTGCGAAGATGATCGATGTTCCAGGAGTTACTCAGTGGGACAGCATCTTCGGTCTCCAGGCGGACTGCGCCGGGCCTGGTGCCTCGTATTACCCGATAAGGGCCTTCCCACTTCGGGGTCAACTTGTTGGAATTCTTGGCCGACTGAACGCGCCGAAGAACAAGGTCGCCTTCCTCAAAGCTTCGGGCATGGACCTTGCGGCTATGGTAGCGGCGCAAGGCTGGCCGGTAGCGTCTTTGCTCTCACAGCACCAAGACGATCTTCCTCAAGGAGCGTTGCGTCATCTTGCCGCAACTGCTCTTGCTCAAGCTCGTCATAAGCGAGCACTCGAGGTGACCCGTATATGAGTTCTGTGGGGAGAACTGCTTCTGCCCCATAGACTAGGGCAAAGGGTGTCTGGCCGGTGGCTTGATTTGGCGTCATCCTGATCGACCAAACAACCGCCGCCAACTCATCAATCCAGCGCCTTCCGCTCTTGTGCATCTTGTCAAAAGTCTTCGTTCTCAAGCCTCACAACACTTCAGCATTTGCCCTCTCCGCTTGGCCGTTGCTCCGTGGGTGCCCCACGGAAACAAAACAGACCTTGCTGCCGAGGTCTTGAATGTACTGCATGAAGGTGTGGCTTGTGAACTGTGTGCCGTTGTCGGTGATGACTCTGTTTGGCACACCAAAACAGCACACTAGTCCCTTGAAGAACTTGACGGCTGACTGTGTTGTGACCTTCCTCACCAGTTCCACCTCCGGCCACTTTGTGAACTTGTCGATTGCAACGTACAAGTACTCAAAGCCCCTGAGAGCATGGGGGAAAGGGCCCAGTATGTCGAGCCCCTAGACCAAAAATGGCCAGGAGAGAGGGATTGTTTGAAGGGCTTGAGCTGGTTGATGAAGCCTCTTTGAAGGGAACTGACACACTTGACACTTGGTTACTAGTGCCGTTGCATCCTGGAGGGCGGTGGGCCAGAAGAAGCCTTGCCGGAATGCCTTGCCGGCAACG
Organism: Aegilops bicornis; assembly: GCA_021605145.1. Lineage (NCBI taxonomy): Eukaryota > Viridiplantae > Streptophyta > Magnoliopsida > Poales > Poaceae > Aegilops > Aegilops bicornis. The sequence goes on along the minus strand of CM038674.1, from coordinate 361,249,720 downwards.
GCCCTTGACCCTATGTGGGAGCCACACATGCCTCCATGTATCTCTGCCAACAGCTCCAGTCCTTCCTCCCGTGGGATGCACTTCAATTTCACACCATTCGGTCTTTTCCTGTAGAGGACGTCATCGACGAACTGGTACAAGGCAGACCGACGGGCTAGTTTCTCCGCTTCTTCCTGCTTCTCGGGAAGTTCCCCTGTCTGGAGGAAATGGACGGTATGCTATGCCCATGCTGGAGCCTGGGGCTCTACGGCAAGTACCAAGGGCATCTGTTCTGCCATGGGGGCAGCCGTCTCTATGGCTGTGGCTGGCGCCCACGGAGACAGCTGCCCTTGGCGGGTTTCAGAATCATGGCAACACCCTTGCCGGCAACCCCTGGGGGCTCGGCGAGAAAGTACTTGCCGGGGCCTGACTTCCTCCGCTTGTTCTACTCCGTTGATGGTACGACGGATGGTTGAGTTAACCGGAGCAAAAAGGTACCTGGTTCCACAGGTAGCTTGAATGCAACGCGCTTCAATAGGTAATCAGCGATGTCGTTCTCCGCTCGGGGAACGTGTTCCGCTTGTATACCGTTGAAACGCTCCTCCAGCTTCCTCACCTCATCTACGTAGGCCTCCATCAATGGACTCTGATAATCCTTGTTAACTTGTCTGACGACAAGCTGCGAGTCACCCCTGACGATGAGCTTCTTCACCCCGAGGTCTGCTGTGATCCTGAGACCGACAAGCAGCCCCTCGAACTCAGCAGTGTTGTTTGTGGACATCTCCCTGGGAAAGTGCATCTGGATCACATACTTGAGGTGCTCTCCGGTGAGTGCGACAAGCAACACACCGGCACCGGCGCCCTGCAGCGAGAAAGCCCCATCAAAGTACATGATCCAGTCGCGACTTGCTTTCTTGCCGGGGGGAGCGGTCTCCTGTATCTGTTCGTCGGGCGTTGAGGTCCATTCTGCAATGAACTCTACCAAGACTCTCCTCTGGATCATCGAGGTACTTTCAAACTTCAACCCAAAGCTTGACAACTCCAAGGCCCATTCCACAATCCTCCCGGTCGCGTCTGAGTTGTGCAGTATCCGTTGCAATGGGAGGCGGGTGACGACAGTGATCTCGTGGGCTTGGAAGTAATGACGCAGCTTCCTCGAGGCCATAAGGAGGCCGAAGAGCAATTTTTGCACACCGGAGTACCTCGACCTAGCCCCCTGCAGGAGGGAGCTGAACCGGGTGTTGCATCATCTTCTTCTTCTGCACCACTTCACTTGACTGCGCGGGTACTGCACCGACGGCGCCGGACTCAGCCGGGAGCCTTGCCTTGTCGGCATCAGGCCCTGCCGGGGGGATCTCTGGCTTGCTATCCGTCGGTCCTGCCGTCGCCACTACCTCCCTCTATGCTACCAGTGCAGCACTGACCACTTGATTCGTTGCCGCCAGATACAGCAGCAACAGCTCTTGTGGTTTAGGCGCAACCAGTATTGGCGTGGAGGAAATGTACTTCTCAAGATCCTGCAACACCGCCTCGGCTTCTGGGGTCCACTCCATTGGGCCTACCTTCTTCAAGATTTTCAAAAAGGGATGGGTGCGCTCGGCGGACTAGGAGATGAATCGACTCATGGCGGCAATGCAGCTAGTGAGCCGACGCACATCCTTGATCCGCTTGGGTGCCTTAATCTGTTTTGATAGCCTTGATTTTGTCTGGGTTTTCCTTGATCCCGCGCTGCGACACAAAGAACCCGAGAAGCTTGCTGGACGAAACGCCGAAGACACACTTCTCAGGGTTCAGCTTGAGGTTGATCTTGCACAGGTTGGCAAACATCTCTTCCAGGTCTTGTACAAGAGTTGCCCTGTCTTTGGTCTTGACCACTATGTCATCCATGTATGCTTCCATATTTCTATGGAGCTCGGGTTCAAAACCAATTTGGACCGCTCTTGCAAACATTGATCCAGCACTCTTCAACCCGAAAGGCATCCGTAAAAAGCAATACGTACCACATGGGGTGATGAATGCTATCTTCTCTTCATATTCTCTTGTCATGAAGATCTGGTGGTAGCCCGAGTAGGCGTCAAGGAATGACAACAGATCACACCCAGCCGTGGAGTCAACAATTTGGTCGATGCGCGGCAACGGGAAGGGGTACTTGGGACAAGCCTTATTGATATCTGTGTAATCAATACACAGCCTCCAGTTCCCATTTGCCTTGCGCACCACCACCGGATTGGCCAACCACGTCGGATGGAGCACTCCTCTCACCAAACCTACCACTTCCAATTTCCTGATCTCCTCTGTGATGAACTCTTGCCTTTCCAGAGCCTGCTTCCTGACCTTCTGCTTGACGGTCCGCGCATGAGGACAGACAGCTAGGTGGTGCTCAATCACCTCCCTGGGAACACCGGGGATGTCGGATGCTTGCCATGCAAAAACATCAACATTCGCCCGCAGGAAGGTGACGAGCGCGCCTTCCTATTTGCTATCGAGGGTGGAGCTTATGGTGAAAGCCCCTCCCGTGCCATCCTCCCTAGCGGACACCTTCTTGGTCTGCGGTGGCTCAGCTCTGGATTTCTTGCACTTGCCGGTGGAGCTCTCTAGCACGTCCTCGATGGTAGCACAACACTCCAAAGAGGTGCGCTTGCTGGAGTGGGTGCGAGAGGTCTTGTCGGGCTTCTTCTTCCCTCCTGGGGCTTCAGCGGCAGGAGCAAGTGCCTTGGCGGCAGCTGCTGCAACTGCTTCCCGGTAGAGTTGGTCAGTGCAAATCAGCATGTCCTTCTTGTCGGAGGGTACGGAGATGATGGTCAATGGACCGGGCATCTTCAGCATGTTGTAGGCATAATGCGATGCCCCCATTAACTTGGCTAGTGCCGGGCGGCCGAGGATCCCGTTGTAGGGTAAGGGCATCACAGCCACATCGAAGACGATCCTCTCCGTCCTGTAGTTCAACTCTCCTCCAAACGTCACAAGCAGCGTCACCTTCCCCTTCGGCTGGCTCCTCCCTTGATTGACCCCTTGAAGCGTGCCCGCTTCCTCGAGGTCTCCATCAGGAATTTGCAGCCTTTTGATCACGACGGGCGAGATCAAGTTCAGGCCGGCCCCGCCGTTGACCAACATCTTGTTCACCTTGAGGTTGCATATCGTTGGTGAGACCAACAACGGCAAGCACCCGACCGCGGTTGTGCGGTCAGGGTGGTCCTCGGCATCAAAGATGAGGGGCGTGCTGGACCACTTCAGCGGCTACTGAGCGTCGAACGACGGCTCTGCTGCTGTAATATCACGTGCCCACTGCTTGAGCTGGCGGTGAGAAGTATGCACCGAGGCCCACCATCGACACACATGGCCTCCGTAGCCTTCTGGAACTCTTGCTCGCCGAACTCGTCGTCCTTGTCATGATCATCGTCTTCTTGCTTCTTATCATGGCCCCGGGCGGGCCTCTCTTGCCGGTTATCCTTGCCGCGGCGGCCTCCTTGGCCGCCACGCTTCTTGCCGGATCCCTCGGCACCGTCCTGACCCTTCTCCTTGTCCCGCCTCTCATACTCGGCCTTTTGCTTCTCAGCAAGCAGCTCGACTTGCCGGCAGTTCTGGAGGTCGTGGCCCTTGGTGCGGTGGATCTTGCAGTACTGCTTGTCGGAGCCCCCTGGCTTGTCGGCAGCCGCCAAGGCCCGGCAAGCGGCGCACCCGGTGATTTCTTTGTCGGGGTCATCTGCCTTGGCCTTCTTGGCGGCACCGGTGCTGTCGGATCCCTCAACGGCAAGCACGGCCTTGCCCTTGCGTTTCATGTTGCGACGCCGGCCCTTCTTCGTCGGGGTGGCGGTGTCTTCGTCAGTAGAGTCGGTTTCCACGCCGGCATCTTCGCCGGGGTACTTCCTTCCCTCTTCAGCTCGGGTGCACCTATCGGCCATAACATAGAGTTCGGCCACATCCTTAACCTTGTTCATCGCCAGCTCTTCGCGCATCTTGCGGTTGCGCATGTTCTGATGGAACGCGCTGATCATGGCGGCGGGATGAACGTCGGGGATGTTGTACTACACCCGGCTGAATCTCTGGATGTACTTGCGCAGGTTTTCCCCTTCCTTCTAGGGAGTGATATGCAAATCACTGGCCTGGCCATGAGCTTGGTGGCCTCCGGTGAAGGCGCCAACAAACTCATGGCACAGATCCGACCAAGAAGAAATGGATCCGCCGGCAAGTGCATCAACCCAGACATGACATTGGGCTTCAGTGCCAACTGGAAGTAATTGGCAAGCACCTTGTCATCGCGAGCTCCGGCAGCCTGCATCGCGATGGTGTAGATGCCGAGGAACTCTGACGGATGGGTCTTGCCAGTGTACTTCTCACCGACGTCGGGCTTGAACGTGCGGTGGGACGGCCACTGGAACTGCCGCAGCTCACAGGTAAAGGCTGGGCAGCCCACCTCGTAAGGTAGGCCGCTGGAGCCCCCCGGTGCTGGGTGGTCCATAGCAGGCCCCGCCCGCTTGTCCGACTGGTGGTGTGTATCACGCCGGCGCTCGATAGTGGTTCGAGCATCTTTGTGAGCTCGTTCTCAAAGAACTTGGTGCTGGTCGCGGTTGGTCCGCCGGTTGGACGACGCTATGGAGATGTTATCACAAGCGTCGTCACGACGGGCCGACATCTACGGCGGTTGACGTGGAGGAGGAGAGTGCACCATGACCGCAGCACCCCCAGTCCTCCCGGCGCTGGCATGTGGTAGCTCGGTGGAGCGCCGGCACGAGGGTCCCGCCGATCACGGATCATCTTTGTTGGCGACTGCGGCGAGGCTCCGGATGGTGGCCCTCCACTCGTCGAGCTTCTCCGCAGCAGGAGGGAAGTCGAGGAGCAGCTGCGCACGCGCCAAAGATTCCGCTGGCATGGGTGGTGGCGATAGCTGCGTGGACCGTGGAGCTCTTTGACTTCTAACCACATTAGAAGGAGCTCTATCACGGCCCAGGGGCTGCGTGCCATTTCCGTCAGCACTTCGGCGGGCGTGCTGAATTTCTTTGTCCCGTGGACAAAGCACAGGGCTCTTCCCATGGCGGTGTCCAGGGTCACCGGTGTGGTGAAGCTGCTCGTCGCACACACCATGGGAACTACGCGCTGTGGTCTTCGGGGTTGGCGTCTTGGAGGCCGCTACGCCGCCCATAGGGGGTACATCGACACCCTGGAGGGCCCCGCGCCGCCTACGGGGGGCCCAGCCCCGTCCTTGGACCTGGCGGCGTGCAGCTCGTCGTCTGACGCATGAACGACGCCACTCGCCAGGCTCTTACTACCGAGGCGATGCTGGTGCTCACGGGCCGCTGCTCGGGTTCTGTCCGCGACCGGCCTGCTGCTCGCCCGCACTGGCGCGGGCCGCTCGGCTCCCGACGTGCCGATCGATGTGATCGTCTTCTTCTTGGGAGCCATGGCGGTGAAGAACTGCTAGGCTAACTACTAGACCAGATTCTCACAATCGCCACCCCCTACCTGGCGCGCCAACGATGACGGTGGGAAACGACACCTGCAGGATCACAAGGATCCCTACTACGGTTGTCGGGGCGCAGGGTTGTGAGAAGAGCAGGATTAACAGTCAGCATAAGGATCGTTTACCCAGGTTCGGGCCCCGAGGATGCATGAAACCCTAGTCCTGCTTTGGTGGATGTACTGAGTGTTCTTGAGCTCTCGAGCTAGCTACGAGGGTTGTGTTGTTCAAAAGAGCCGAATCCCTCTCCAGTACGCCATGGGCCTCCTCTTATAGTGGAAAGGGGCTGCCACAGCGGCACACAGGAGGTGGAAAGTCCTACAGTATTGTGAGCTTATCGCCCGTATTACAGGACAAGAAGCATTTAATGTGTCGCTTAGGTGTCCCCTAGCTTTATCGGGGACGGGAGCGAGGCCCGCCCCGTCCGTCGCCGCTCGTTCTCGCTTCGACACGCGCCCTGGCCAGCGATGCATGCGGTGCCATGTAGGCAGGCAAGCAGCTGAGGTGGCGCGGTGGTAGGGTCTTCACGAAGCTCTGCATGCCGCCACGCAGGCACTTGCTGATCTGGCCTGGAAGCTGCATGTTGCCACGCAGGTGCCAGCCCAACTGGTCGGGCTGGCAGCTATATGCGAACGGCGGTAGAAACTTGGCTGGTGCGGGCCTGGTAGTGGCCCTGCTGATATCATCGGCAAGGGCCTTGCCGGGGGGCCGACAAGGGTCTTGCCGTGGCACGCAGTCGTCCCCGGCAAGGTTCTTGCCGGGTGTCTCGTGGCTTTCCTCGGCACGGATCCCTCCAAGGGTCGCCGTCTTCTGGCCCTCATCTGATCTCATGTATCCATGGTCTTGACAAAGATCTGCATGCCATCGCAGAGGTGCCTCCCTAGCCTCGGTTCCAACGTAGTCGGTGTCGGAACCTGCGGGCTCAAGGGTGGCTCACTCTGTTGGCGTTGGGCATGCCGCACTGGCAAGGCTCTTGCCGGGGCTGCTGAGGCTGCCCCGGCAAGGGTCTTGCCGGGGGAGCCTGCTTCGCCCTTCTAATCTTTGTGTTCTTGGCCTTGGCGTTGCCTTGGCCATCTTGGGCTTCGACTTCTCTCCGGCTTCCCTGCTTTGACCTGCTACGTGTGGCCACGACGCGTGGCTCTGACTGCCCGTGCACAAGTAAAAGGGTCAAAAGGAGAGCCCCTACTATTGTACACCGACAATTTATCATGAACATAGTCAAAATATCTTTGCAAATTATGTTCTAGTTCAATAGCTCGCGATGTAGCTTCCCCATTTTTGATCTGTTCCTAGAGAAAACTATGTTGAATGTTGATGGTATCAATAATGCGGAATGGGTTCGTGATCTGAGGATTATCCACATTGCTACACAGAAGAATTATGTCCTTGATGCACTGCTAGGTGACAGACCTATTGCAAGAGCTAATGCAGACGTTATGAACATTTGGCGACGCTCAATCTGATGACTACTTGATAGTTTAGTGCGCCATGCTTTATGGCTTAGAATCGGGGCTCCAAAGATGTTTTGAACGCCATGGAACATATGATATGTTCCAAGAGTTGAAATTGGTTTTACAGGCTCATGCCCATGTTGAGAGGTATGAGACCTCTGAGAAGTACTTTGCCTACAAGATGGAGGAGAATAGCTCAGCTAGTGAGCATGTGCTCAGAATGTCTGGGTACTACAATCACTTGAATCAAGTGGGAGTTAATTTTCCAGATAAGATAGTGATTGACACAGTTCTCCAGTCACTATCACCAAGCTACTAGAGCTTCGTGATGAGCTATAATATGCAAGGAATGACTAAAATGATTTCTGAGCTCTTCGCGATGCTAAAATCAGCGGAGGTAGAAATCAAGAAAGAGCATTAGGTGTTGATGGTTAATAAGACCACTAGTTTGAAGAAAATAGGCAAGGGAAAGAAAGGCAACTTCAAGAAGAATGGCAAGGAAGTTGCCGCTCCCATGAAAAAGCCAAAGCCGGACCGAAGCCTGAAACTGAGTGCTTCTACTGCAAAGGAAATGGTCACTAGAAGCGGAACAAGCCCAAATACTTGGCGGATAAGGAGGATGGCAAAGTGAAACAAAGGTATATTTGATGTACATGTTATTGATGTGTACCTTACTAGTGTTCATAGTAGCCCCTGGGTATTTGATACCGGTTCAGTTGCTAAGATTAGTAACTCGAAACAGGAGTTGCAGAATAAACAGAGACTAATTAAGGGCGAGGTGACGATGTGTGTTGGAAGTGATTCCAAGGTTGATACTATCACCATCGCACACTCCCTCTACCTTCGGGATTAGTGTTTAACCTAAATAAATGTTATTTGGTGTTTGCGTTGAGCATGAATATGATTAGATCATGTTTATTGAAATACGGTTATTCATTTAAGACAAAAAATAATCCGTTCAGGAAAGTAGAACTTGATGAGGTAATTGTACCTTCTCTCGAATTGGAAAGTAGCACATCATAGAAATTCGTTCATGTGATGCCTACACCAACTAGAGAGGAAGCTAATGATAATGATCATGAAACTTCGGATCAAGTTACTACTGGACCTCATAGGTCAAACAGAGCATGTTCCTTCTAGAGTGGTACGGTAATCCTATCCTGGAAATCATTTTATTAGACCATGGCGAACCTACGAACTATGAATAAGCTATGATGAGCCCAGATTCTGATAAATGGCTTAAGGTCATGAAATCTGAGATAGGATCCATGTATGAGAACAAAGTATGGACTTTGGTGGAGTTCCCCGATGATCGGCAAGCCATTGAGAATAAATGGATCTTCAAGAAGAAGACAGATGTTGATGGTAATTCCACCATCTACAAAGCTCGACTTGTCGCGAAAGGTTTTCGACAAGTTAAAGGGGTTGACTATGATGAGACTCTCACCCGTAGCGATGCTTAAGTTAGTCCGAATCATGTTAGCAAATTGCCGCATTTTATAATCATAAAATCTGGAAAATGGACGGCAAAACTGCATTCCTTAATGGATTTCTAAAGAAGAGTTGTATACGAGGCAACCAGAAGGTTTTGTTGATCCTAAAGGTGCTAACAAAGTGTGGAAGCTCCAGCGATCCATCTATGGACTGGTGCAAGCATCTCGGAGTTGGAATATATGCTTTGATGAGGTGATCAAAGCATATGGTTCTATACAGGCTTACAGAGGAGTCTGTATTTACAAGAAAGTGAGTGGGAGCTTTGTAGAATTTCTGATATTATATGTGGATGACATATTGTTGATTGGAAATGATATAGAATTTCTGGATAGCATAAAAGGATACCTGAATAAGAATTTTTCAATGAAAGACCTCGGTGAAGCTACTTACATATTGGGCATCAAGATCTATAGGGATAGATCGAGACACTTGATAGGACTTTCACAAAGCACATACATTGACTAAGTTTTGAAGAAGTTCAAAATGGATCAGTCAAAGAAAGGGTTCTTGCCTGTATTAGAAGGTGTGAAGTTGAGTAAGACTCAAAACCCGACCACGACAGAAGATAGAAAGAGAATGAAAGTCATTCCCTATGCCTCAGCCATAGGTTCTATAAAGTATGCTATGCTATGTACCAGACGTGTTGTGTGCCTTGCCATGTGTTTGGCAAGGGGATGCAATAGTGATCCAGGAGTTGATCACTGAACAACGGTCAAAATTGTCCTTAAGTGCCTTAAGAGGACCAAGGAAATGTTTCTCGGTTATGGAGGTGATAAAGAGTTTGTCGTGAAGGGTTACGTCGATGCAAGCTTTGACACTGATCCAGATGACTTTCAGTCTCAATCTCCATATGTATTCAATGTGGGAGCAATTAGCTAGAGTAGCTCCATGCATAGCATTGTAGACATAGAAATTTGCAAAGTACGCACAGATCTGAATGGTGTAGGCTCGTTGACTAAAACTCTCTCACACGCAAAACATGATCACACCTTAATACTCTTTGGATATTAATCACATGGCGATGTGAACTAGATTATTGACTCTAGTAAACTCTTTGGGTGTTAGTCACATTGTCTGTGTCAAAACCGACCGATCTCGGGTACGGGGTCCCGAACTGTGCGTCTGAGGATCGAAGGTAACAGGAGATAGGGGACACGATGTTTACCCACGTTCAGGCCCTCCTAATGGAGGCAATACCCTACTTCCTGCTTGATTGACTTTGATGAGTATAGGGGTTACAAGAGTTGATCTACCTCGAGATCGTAATGGCTAAACCCTAGATGTCTAGCCTGTATGATTTGTCTTAGCCTCTATGGACTAAACCCTCCGGTTTATATAGACACCAGAGGGGCCTAGGGTTGTACAAAGTCGGTTTACAAAGAATGGAAACTACACATCCGGACGCGAAGCTTGCCATCCACGCAAAGGAGAGTGCCATCCTGACACGGGGGAAGGCCTTCTATCTTCTATCTTCACGGCCCATCAGTCAGGCCCCTGTCACATAGCCCGGACGCCTGGGGACCCCCTAATCCAGGACTCCCTCAGTAGCCCCTGAACCAGGCTTCAATGACGATGTGTCCGGCGCGCGGATTGTCTTCGGCATTGCAAGGTGGGTTCCTCCTCCAAATACTACAAAGCTCTTGAACAAGAGAACTATATCCGGCTCTTTATAACAGTTACAACCCTGAACCACAAGGGCGAAATACTTAAACAAAATAAGTCTTGTTCACTAACAGCTTTTTCGGCGAGACGTTATGCCTGGCCTTATTATTATTTTGAACCGTTTTTTAGCCTCCCCCTTCGCGTTTCGAGGCGCGGCCTCTATTGACACGTCTTGTCAAAGCAGAGATCGTGTCCCCTTATTACAGGATTCTCATCAATACAGGTTTGGGTAATCCAACTGTTCCGTTCGCACGACCCCTTGGGAACAGGCGAGTATTAAGGCTTGTGAGGGAGCGCTTGATATTCACTGCCTTTATAAGGGGATAAGGACCCCTATTTTTTACCCCACGCCCTCTTCTTCCTCAGCCCTTCCATCCTCGAGCTCCAGCGCCCAAGTTTCAGTCTTTTTCGTCCCCACAGGGCAAGTGGATGGCTTCCTCCGTCACGGAGAGGAACGTCAAGGAACTCCGGGAAGTGGGGTACTTGCCCGTGAACATCGCGCATCGGCTCCCTGCCAAAAAGCAGGTCATCCCCACCCCGGAGCCTAATGAGAGGGTAGTGTTCATCCCCCATTTTCTTCGTGGACTAGGGTTTCCTCTACACCCGTTCGTCTGTGGCCTCATGTTCTATTATGGGCTAGATTTCCATGATCTAGCCCCGAATTCCTTCCTCCACATTTCGGCGTTCATCGTCATGTGTGAGGCGTTCCTCCGCATTCCCCCCACTTCGGCCTATGGGTCAAGGTCTTCAACGTGAAGCCGAAAGTGGTCGATGGTCAACATGCAGAGTGTGACGGCGCCATGGTGAGCAAGCTTCCCAATGTCACCTGGGCCAAGGGGGCCTTTGTGGAGACCGTGAAGGGATGGCAACAGGAGTGGTTCTACATCACAGAACCTCGCGACGCTACATGGGCCGCCACTCCTGAGTTCAAATCCGGACCTCCAATGCGTCTTACATCATGGATTAAAAAGGGCCTAGATTAGGCGTCGTCTGACGAGGTGATGACGCTGCAGAAGCGCATCAAGAGTATGATAGAGAAAAACGCCAGTCTTGCCGATGTGATCCAGGTGATGCTTTTTCACCGGATTCTCCCCTTCCAGTGCCGAACTCTCCACATGTGGGAGTTCAATCCGACCGGCCCTGGTACCCTGCAGCGATTCTTCGGCACGAGTACGAAGAGATCTGGAAGCTGCTTTTCAAGGCTCGTAAGTCGTGGCCGGGAATGACCGAAGACCCCGGCCTCGACTGCGCTCACCCGGCCACTCCAGTAAGTTTTCTGATAACCTTAACTTGTAAACCCAAGGAGTATGTTGAGCTTTCCATTCTTCCCTTAGGGCTGGACAAAGAAGGCGGAGCAGATCCGATGCCCGGCTCCGCTACCCAAAGACCTAGCCATTCCTCTATTAACGAGGATGCTGGTCCTGTTGCCGTACCAGGCGTTGGAGAAGAAGGCCAAGAAGAAGGGGAAGGAGGCCAAAGGTGGCCTTCGCCGTAAGGGTACTTCAGACACTGTGTCCAGAGATACCGAAGCTCCCTCCTCCCACGAGGGGGATGAAGATGAAGAGGAAGAGGAGGAGAGAAATTCTCCCCTTAAGGGGGGAAAGAAGAAAAGGGCGGCTTCCGTGGACATAGAGGCGGAGGCGTCCAAGAAGGGGAAGATCTCCCTTTCGGAGGATTCGAAATCGGACGCCAAAGGCATCCCCGAGTAGCGCCCCAGGCCGAAACCCCTGGCCGGTTCGTAAGTATTCCAAAACACTATACATATATTTGGCCTTTTACTAGTTTATGATAACATATCATTTACGTATTTCAGTCCTGCCCGTGATCTCCCCCAACAATCATCGTCTTTGGGGAACTCTTTGACACTGAAATGCCTCCGCGAGCGTCTCCACCACATGCCACGGATGACACTGAGGTGTTGTCCCAAAGGACCTCTCCGGGCCAGGGAGAAGTGCGAAGGCTGCTGAAATGGCGCCAGAGGGTAATGCTTCGGCTGCCGAAAACATGGGGGGCAAAAACCCCACGGAAACTGACGACGGCGGCATGAACCAGTCCGACCCCCAGCCGAATACAACTTCATGGACTCACATGGCTCCAGAATCGAGCGAGTAGCCCCCTTTAAGGGAGGGGGGGAGTGCCGACTCCACCGGCGACCTCCATCAATCCGGAGGCGCCGGACACCTTAAGGGAAGCACTTCAACGTGCTTCCGTCATGGAGGAGCACTGATACGTCTCCAATGTATCTACTTTTTCTCACGCTTTTCCTCTTGTTTTTGACTCTAATTTGCATGGTTTGGATGAAACTAACCCCGGACTGACGATGTTTTCAGCAGAACTACCATGGTGTTGTTTTGTGCAGAAATGAAAGTTCTCGGAATGGAAACTTTGCGAGGATGTTTATACCAATAATAAGAATTTCTGGAGCCAAGACACACCAGAGAGGGGCCCTTGGTTGGGCACAAACCACCAGGGCACAACCCCCTCTCCTAGCATGCTCAGGTGGGTTGTACCCACCTGGTGGCCCCGCTGATGACCCCCTGATACTATAAGATCACATTATTCCAGAAAAAACCAAGAAGAAAGAATTATCACGATCCACGAGACGGAGCCGCCGCCAAGACCTGTTCTTCCTCGGGAGGGTAGATATGGAGTCCGTTTGGGGCTCCGTAGAGGGCGATCTTCGTTCTTCGTCATCACCATTCCATCTCCGTCACCAATTCCATGATGCTCCCCATCGGGAGTGAGTAATTACTTCGTAGGCTCGCTGGTTGGTGAGGAGTTGGATGAGATTCATCATGTAATCGAGTTAGTTTTTTTAGGGCCCGATCCCTAGTATCCACTATGTTCTTAGACGGATGTTGCTATGACTTTGCTATGCTTAATGCTTGTCACCTTGGGCCCGGGTGCCATGAACTCAGATCTGAACCGTTTATGAATTCATCATTATATCCATGTTTTAGATCCGATCTTGCAAGTTATAGTCACCTACTACGGTTATGATCCGACAACCCCGGAGTGACAACAACCGGGCCCACTCACAGTGATGAGCGTAGTTTGAGGAGTTCATGTATTCACTATGTGTTAATGCTTTGTCCCGGTTCTCTATTAAAAGGAGGCCTTGATATCCCTTAGTTTCCAATATGGACCTCGCTGCTATGGGGGGTTAGGACAAAATATGTCATGCAAGTTCTTTTAATAAAGCATGTATGACTATTTACGGAATACATGCCTACATTATATCGATGAACTGGAGCTAGTGCCGTATTGCCCTAGGTTATAAATGTCACATGATGAAAATCTTCCAACAAGTCACAAATCCAATGCCTACAAATTTATTTATATTGATCTTGCCACGTTACTATTGCTATCATCACGGTTACACTTGCTACAAATTAATGCTATCACTGTTACTGTTACCATTGATGCTGTCACTACTATCAAAACTATCAAACTACTTTGCTATTGATCACTTTGCTGCAGATAATTAATCTCCAGGTGTGGTTGAATTGACAACTCAGCTGCTAATACCTTCAAATATTCTTTGGCTCCCCTTGTGTCGAATCTATAAATTGGGTTAAATACTTTACCCTCGAAAACTGTTGCTATCCCCTATACTTGTGGGTTATCAAGACCTTTTTCTGGCGCCGTTGCCGGGGAGCATAGCTATATTTGTTGAGTCACTTGGGATTATTATCATATTATCACTATGAAGAATCTGAAGGATCCTAAGCCTAAGATATTTCCCTCAATTACGAGGGGAGGTAAGAAACTGCCATCTAGTTCTGCTTTAGATTCACCTTCTGTTATGAGTAAACTTGCAACACCACCACCTGCTATGAATTAATATGTCGCAAGTTATTGATGATACTACTTCTACTATGAATGATGCTAGTACCTTGCTTGATAATAATGATGTTCCACTTGGTGACTTTCTTGATAAACGAATTGCTAGAGTTATACAACATGATGTTGTTGAATCTGATGATGAGCTTGAAACTGAAACTCCTGAAACACCTGCTAGAACTAGCCTTCCTAGATATGAATTTCCTAAGGTACCGGAAGGTTATGTTATGAGTGAAGAAGCAACTAGAGATATTCTTGCCTGCAATGATAGAGATGATCTAGAGAAATTACTATGCAAGTATAAAGAAAAATCTCTGAATGCCAGAATGAAATTTGATCCTAAGTTCCTACTTTACCTATCTTTATTGTTGATAAGGATTATGAATTCTCTGTCGACCCAGAGTTAATTACTTTGGTTGAATCTGATCCTCTCCATGGTTATGAAACTGAAACTGTTGTGGCACATCTTACTAAGTTAAATGATATAGCCACCCTTTTTACTCATGATGAGAAAACTCGCTATTACTTTATTCTTAAATTATTTCCTTTCTCATTAAAGGGTGATGCTAAAGCTTGGTATAATACTCTTGCTCCTGATTGTGTGCGTAGTCCCCAGGATATGATTTATTACTTCTCCGAAAAATATTTTCCTGCTCTTATGAAACAAGCTGCCTTACAGGAAATATTTAACTTTGTGCAAACTAAAGAAGAGAGCCTCCCACAAGCTTGGGGGAGGCTTTGCAAATTACTTAATGCTTTGCTTGATCATCCTCTTAAGAAAAATGAAATACTTGATATCTTCTATAATGGACTAACCGATGCTTCTAGGGACTTCCTAGATAGTTGTGCTGGTTGTGTTTTCAGGGAACGAACTGATGGACAAGCTGAAGAATTATTGAATAACATATTGAAAAATTATGATGATTGGACTCTTCCTGAACCACCGCCCAAACCCACTCCGAAGAAGAGGGGTATATTATATCTCAGTCCCGAAGATATGCAAGAGGCAAAGAAATCTATGAAGGAAAAAGGTATTAAAGCTGAGGATGTTAAAATTTTACCTCCTATTGAAGAAATACATGGGCTTAATACACCACCAATGCCTAAGGTGGTAGAGGTGAATTCTCTTATGATGTTCAATGAAAATGTTAATCCTCACAATATCCATCCTAGTCAATGCCTTAGGAGTTTCAAAACTACATTAGAAAACAAGATCACTTCAATGCAAATGTTACGGAACAATTGAAATACAATTCTGATATGATTGCTCGCTTGAGTGACTTTTTATTTAGAATATCAAATGATGTTAGATGTGTTGGAAAACATGCTTCTATGGTACAAACCCAATTGGAACAAGTTGCTAAATCTCAAAGAGAATTACTTGATGAAATGGATCATAATATGCATGACTTTGCTGTTAGAGTTGCAACTAGAGCAGGTAAAATGACTTAGGAACCACTTTATCCTGAGGGATATCCTAAAATAACAGAACAAGATTCACAAAGAAATAACACTAGTGCACCTAGTCCTTCTAAAAAGAAAAAGAAAAATGACAGGACTTTGCACACTTCTAGTGAACCTGAAATAGAAAAACCTCCTGATAGTGAAAATGAAACTTCTATCTCTGATGCAAAAACTCAATCTGGTAATGAACACTCACCTAGTGATAATGAAAAATATAATGATGAGGTTCATGAAGACACTCAACCAACTAATGAAAAAGAACCAGATAATGATGTTGAGCTAGAACCACCTGTGGATCTTGATAACCCACAACCTAAAAATAAAAGATATGATAAAAGAGACTTTGTGGCTAGGAAACACGGTAAAGAAAGAGAACCATGGGTTCAAAAACCTATGCCTTTTCCACCCAAGTCAACTAAAAATAAAGATGATGAAGAATTTGAATGCTTTTCTGAAATGCTGAGGCCAGTCTTTTTGTGTACTCGCTTGCCTGACATCCTAAAAATGCCTCCTTATGCAAAGTATATGAAAGACATCATCACAAATAAGAGAAAAAACACCGGATGCTGAAATCTCCACTATGCTTGCTAATTATACTTTCAAACATGGAGTACCTAAAAAACTTGGAGATCCAAGAATACCAACTATACCTTGCTCTATCAAAAAGAATTATGTGAAAACTGCTTTGTGTGATTTAGGAGATGGTTTTAGTATTATGCCTTTCTCTTTATATAAAAGACTTGACTTGAATAAACTCACAACTAATGAAATATCTTTGCAAATGGCTGACAAATCAACTGCCATACCTATCTATATCTGTGAGGATGTGCCCGTTGTTGTTGCTAATGTTACTATTTTGACTGACTTTGTTGTACTTGAGATGCCCGAGGACGACAACATGTCGATTATCCTTGGTAGTCCCTTATTGAATACTGCAGGGGCTGGTATTGATTGCAATGAAAGCAAGGTCACTTTTCATATTAATGGTAATGAGCATATGGTGCACTTTCCGAAGAAACAATTCCAAGTGAATGGTATTAATGTTGTTGAAAAATCTCCGACAATCATTATTGGAAGTTTTCAAATACCTCTACCTACTATCAAAAAGAAATATGAAATGCTTATTGTTGGAGAAATGCATATCCCCATTGCGATAACTTAGTGACTTACGAAAGTTCTTCGGTTTCATGTTAATCGAAAGTGGTTGTTAATAAGACCTGATCAACCTTATTAATGCATCATTTTTGAACGGCATGAAGTTGATGAATTTAGTAAGCACTACCTTATGTCCCTACTTTTCATTCTCTGTTTTTATTAGTTAAATAAAATAAAATGCCATGTTTTGTCTGTTTTCTGAATTTCCCGTGCAATAAAAAAATGACCCAAAAATAAAAGTTCTCAGAATGCCCAGAATATTTAAGAATTTTGGTGCAAAAATTACAAGAGGGAGGTGCACCAGGTGGGCACAACCCACCTGGGCACACCAGAGCCCCCAGGCGTGCCCTGGTGGGTTGTGGTCCTCTCATGGCCCCCCTCACTTATCTCTTTAGCCCACATCATCACTCACCTCCAGAAAAAATCCCCATTGCTCTCTCTCATGTTTTCTTGAGCTCAAACCCACGGATTTCGATCTCTTTGCTCGAAGCTCCGTTTTCAAAACTGTAGCGACCCAACCTCAGACGGTCAAGTCTCTGTGCTTAAGTGTGATCCCTGGATCCGTATGCTGACACACACAGTACTCGAGGATTTATAACAGAGGTAAATCACATGTATAAAATAACATAAATACTATTACCTCAATCCAAATAGCGGAAGTAACAACAAGGTTGTGGATTCCCATCAACACCAACGGCAAAGTTGAGTGTAGAAATCGTAACCCTAACTATCACTTACTCGTCGTAAGATTCCTGCAACATGAGATGTTGCAGCCAGAAAAGGTCAGTACATTGAATGTACTGGCAAACTCACACCATAGGATAATGATAAATAATAGGTATCACTACATGCATATTTGGCTGGTGGAAAAGCCAATTTTATTATGTTTGATGAGGACATCAATACCATTGTTACACCCACAGCCCCTGCTGCTATACATACTGGACCAATTACTAGAGCTCGCGCACGCCAATTGAATTATCAGGTACTTTCGTTTCTTGGTAACGATTCCAATGTTCATGAGAATATGATGTTGCCTAAATTGGATACATTTGTTTTGCTTACAAATGAAGGGCCTACCATGGACAAGAAAGATGAACCTTGGAGCAAGTTCAAGCCTGGAGAAGTTGGCATGCATAAGGGAAACAAGAACGGAGTTACAAGTGATGATTCCAGGACTTTGAAGCCACCCTAATGAGAGCATGAGGCCTTGGACGAAATATACAAGATGCCACTTCATAATATTCGTCCATAGGCTATTCTAGGTCTTGTGTCACCTTATTATTGGGCCAGGCCCATGTAATTTCGAAATACTTAAGTGTAGGCTGTTTTTAGAGTCCGTATGTGTGGGGAAACAAGAGTTAGGGTTGGTTTGGACCCCTCCCTCAAGGGCCACGAAATTCCCTCCTCTTTCTCCATATATACAGCCCTTAGGGCGTCGTTTAGACTTTGGGTTTTGTTTAGATCAAAAGTTCGCCATAGCTGCAACTTCACAGATTTCGCTTTGTGTTCAACGACTGCAGACCAAGGCGCCTCGTAACCCCACCTTCATTAATAAAGCTTTCCTCTTATATTCGCAATATCCAGATTGCAATCTTAGTTTCTTGCTTGTTCTTCGTTTGCTCGCAGGAAACAGACTTCGTGGTCAGGTTGATCGTGCTCGCGTGGTCAATAACCCTCGGAAGTTGGTTTAGCGATTGCTAAGGCGCCGACGTCTCAGACGCACGTAGTCGGATCGTCAAGGTCGACTCCCACAGAAACGATAGCCACCATCTCATCGAAACATCGGGACACCTTTGCCTCTATCAAGTGGTATCAGATTTTCAGGTTGCTCGGTGAGATTTTACAGTTTTTTCGTAGATTAGATCGAGTCTGTTCTTCATACCTAAAGTCCACGAAAAAGCCACAAAAAAAATTAGGGTTAGTTCATCATATCCGAACCAATCTGAGCCTTCGCATAATCTTTTTGGGGGTTTTGCTTTGTTGAATTTCGGTTGCATCGTCGTGTCAAGTTGATGGTCTTAGAGTCTAGTCTTTTAGAGTTTCAAGTTCTGGTCATAAGTTGTCACGCCGCCGCCGCACCATCATCATCGCCTTGCCATCTACCACCCTTCTTATCCACCACCAATCCGTAGCCATATACCACCACCGCTGCCATATACCACCACCGCTGCCATATACCACAACCATATATCCACCACCAATCCGAGTTCTTCTCATATTAGGTTTGTTTTCGAGATCCATCTAGTTTCCGATTCGTGTTTCCTAGCCGGAGTAGGTTTCGGAAAAAAAAAACCACCCTCCGTTTAGGCCCAAAATTTTCCGAAAACGCACTTGTCGAAAAAAATTTTGGCTATCCTATTTTTAGGTGTTTCTAAGCGTATTGAGACAGTCGCCATTATAGAAAGTTTTTTTTGACCCGTTTCCAGTTTTTGGGTCCGGGCAGTCGAAAAAAAAAAATTGGTCGAAAAAATTTCGTGCCCATCCTGTCAGTTTGACCTGGGAAGAGTTTTGAGACACTCGCCATTATAGTGATTTTTCGCAAAAAAGAAGGAGCGCAAAAAAAAAAGCAGCAAAAAAAAAGAGCGAAAAAAATTTCCAGTGTGCTTTTCCGTTGTTTCCGCAGCGCCGTGATTTTGTTAGTGTTCTAGGCTCGCGTCTCTAGCACGGTCTAGCCTAGGACCAAAGACAAAGACCGTCGTTGAGCGTTTATTCAACTTTGCATCTCTGATTTGATTATTCTTGACCCTTTTTGCCACCATATTATAAGCCTTCCCAGCTCCACATACATCTACATCGTATGCTTGACTCTCCACAGTAATCGCTCTATCCAAGCTTTGAGAGTTTTGACTACATCGGTTGCCGATCACCGCTTTCTTCGGGTAAGAACTGGTAAGAATTTGAGATTTGCTTGACGGATTTGTGATTGTCCACCACACCACCACCACCACTTCCTAGTAGTCTGTCGAATCATATTCTTGTGTGTTTCTATTGTCGCTAACCATGGCAGGATCACAAGCCATTTAGACTGACCGGGAGAACATGACAAACAAAGCGCTACATGATAAGTTTCAACAAATGATGAGTGGGCAGGTGGAAGATGTTCTAAATAGATTTGAAGAGGCCATGGAGAAGATAGATGGCATTGAGAAGGCGTTCAAACAAAGCTCGATAACAAGTTTAATGAATTGCTCGCGCGTCTACCACCACCACCACCGGCTGCACCTAATGCACCTCTACAACAACAACAACGACTACCTCCACATCGTGAAGCAGCCCTCCGCCGAGCGAGCCGTGTCCCTCTTCAGCCTGGCCAAGCTGCTGGTGCTGCTGTTGATACTTCTGTGGCTCCTGCTGCTGATGTGGGGGAGGATGATTATGTGAGAGAGTACGAGGATGAGGTTGATCAACTTCAGAACTACGTGCAAGTGCAACCACCAGCACCACAACCACCCGGTCGTCCACATGCAAATAATGGCAATGTTAGGGCTCCCCCTCAGGTACGAGATCATGACCATCTCCCTAAACTGAAGTTGAATATTCCACCATTTCAGGGTAGATATGTTCACGATCTATATCTTACTTGGGAGTTAGAAACTGAACAACGATTTACATGTTTACAATATCCTGAGGAGAGACGTGTTCCCGCTGCTGTTTGTGCTTTCACTAGCTTTGCATGTGTTTGGTGGTCTGAACATTGTAGATTATATCCTGTTCCAGCTATGCGTACTCGTTGGGTTCCACCATATTATCAACGTGAATTACTTCAAAAATTGCAGCGCTTAAGACAAGGAAAAAATTCGGTCGAAGAATATTATCAGGAATTACAAACTGGCTTGATTAGATGTGGTATTGTTGAGGAGAATGAAGCTATGCTTGCACGTTCGGGTGGATTAAATAGAGATATTCAGACCATTCTAGACTACAAGGATTATACTAATATCACTCGATTATTCCATCTTGCTTGTAAAGCTGAACGTGAAGTGCAGGATCGACAGCGTTGGCGCGGACTAACTTTTCTCGCAGGTCGACCTTCATCATGGACACCACGTGCATCATCTACTTCCACACGTTCTACTACACGGCACCTCGTCGGCTGCCACCTCCAACCGCGTGATACAAGAAAGCAGGCACAACCACCACTATCTGCCAAGAGCACACCTGTTGGGCCTACACAGAGCTCTTCTTCTTCCATGGCGTCAACAGGACACACAAGTGATATTATTTGTCGTCGTTGTAAGGGAAGAGGACACTTTGCGAGAGAATGCCAATCTCAGCGTGTGATGATTGCTAATGAGGATGGTGGGTATGGAGTCCGCTAGTGACTATGATGAAGAGACTTTGGCTCTTATTACGCATGAAGAACACGGTGGAGAGGATTACGATCATGAGACGCAATACATGGCTGTCAAGATGCCGACAGGTATGAATGTTTAGTTGCTCAACGTGTTTTGAGTGTGCAGGTTACACAAGCTGAGCAAAATCAGAGGCATAACTTGTTCCATACAAAGGGAGTTGTGAAGGAACGTTCTATTCAAGCGTCATCATAGATGGAGGGAGCTGCAACAACTTGGCTAGCATGGATATGGTGGAGAAGCTTTCTCTCACCACAAGACCACATCCACATCCTTACTACATCCAATGGTTCAACAACAGCGGCAAGGTTAAGGTAACACGTCTGCTCGTGTGTATTTTAGTATCTCTACATATGCTGATTATGTTGATTGTGATGTGGTACCTATGCAAGCATGTTCAGTATTACTTGGTAGACCATGGCAATTTGATAAAATTCTGTACACCATGGTAGAAACAATCAGTATACTCTTGTTCACAAGGATAAAAATATTACTTTGCTTCCTATGACTCGATTCAATTTTGAAAGATGATATTAATAGAGCTAATAAAGCAAAACAGGAGAAAAATAAGAGTGAAAATCAGATTGTGGCAAAAGAATTTGAGCAACAAATGAAGCCTAATAATAAACCATCTAATGTTGCTTACGAAATTAAACTAAAAAGTGCATGTTTACTTGCCACCAAATCTGATATTGAGGAGCTAGATTCTAGCAAATCTGTTTGCTATGCTTTTGTGTGCAAAGAGGCATTATTTTCATTCGAGGACGTGCCTTCCTCTTTGCCCCCTGCTTTCACTAACATTTTGCAGGAGTTCGCTGACGTCTTCCCACAAGACGTGCCACCGGATTACCACCTATTCGAGGGATTGAGCATCAAATTGACTTAATTCCGGTGCATCGCTACCCAACCGTGCACCATACCGTACCAATCCAGAGGAGACGAAGGAGATTATGCGTCAAGTACAGGAGCTGCTCGACAAAGGTTATATACGCGAATCTCTTAGTCCTTGTGCTGTTCCTATTATACTAGTGCCTAAAAAGGATGGTACGTCGGCGTATGTGTGTTGATTGTAGAGGCATTAATAATATTACTATTCGTTATCGTCATCCTATTCCTAGGCTAGATGATATGCTTGATGAATTGAGTGGCTCTACAATATTCTCCAAAGTTGATTTGCGTAGTGGATACCATCAAATTCGTATGAAATTGGGAGATGAATGGAAAACAGCATTTAAAACTAAGTTTGGTTTATATGAGTGGTTAGTCATGCCTTTTGGGTTAACTAATGCACCTAGTACTTTCATGAGACTAATGAACGAAGTTTTACGTGCTTTCATTGGACGATTTGTGGTAGTCTATTTTGATGATATCTTGATTTATAGCAAATCTTTGGAAGAACATTTGGAACATTTACGTGTTGTTTTTAATGCTCTACGTGATGCACCTTTGTTTGGTAACCTTGGGAAGTGCACCTTTTGCACCGACCGAGTATCTTTTCTTGGCTATGTTGTTACACCACAGGGAATTGAAGTTGATAAAGCCAAGATTGAAGCTATTGAGAGTTGGCCGCAGCCCAAAACGGTCACACAAGTGAGGAGTTTTCTTGGACTCGCTGGTTTCTATAGGCGCTTTGTGAGAGACTTTAGCACCATTGCTGCACCTCTCAATGAACTTACAAAGATGGATGTGCCTTTTGTTTGGGGTACCGCACAGGAAGAAGCCTTCACGGTATTGAAAGATAAGTTGACACATGCTCCTTTACTCCAACTTCCTGACTTTAATAAGACTTTTGAGCTTGAATGTGATGCTAGTGGAATTGGATTAGGAGGTGTGTTATTACAAGATGGCAAACCTGTTGCATACTTTTCTGAAAAATTGAGTGGGCCTAGTCTGAACTATTCTACTTATGACAAAGAATTATATGCTCTTGTTCGGACTTTAGAGACATGGCAACATTATTTATGGCCCAAAGAATTTGTTATACATTACGATCATGAATCTTTGAAACATATTAAAAGTCAAGCTAAACTGAATCGTAGACATGCTAAATGGGTTGAATTCATTGAGACTTTCCCTTATGTCATTAAACACAAGAAGGGTAAAGAAAATGTTATTGTCGATGCTTTGTCTCGTCGCTATACTATGCTTTCACAACTTGACTTCAAAATATTTGGTTTGGAGACCATCAAAGATCAATATGTGCATGATGCTGATTTTAAAAATGTAATGCAGAATTGTAAAGAAGGAAGAACATGGAACAAGTTCGTTATTAAGGATGGTTTTGTGTTCCGTGCTAACAAGCTATGCATTCCTGCTAGCTCTGTTCGTCTTTTGTTGTTGCAGAGGCGATGGAGGAGGATTAATGGGACACTTTGGCGTCAAGAAGACGGAGGATATACTTGCTACACATTTCTTTTGGCCAAAGATGAGACGGGATGTTGAGCATTTTGTTGCTCGCTGCACTACATGTCAAAAAGCTAAGTCACGACTCAGTCCTCATGGTTTATATATGCCTTTGCCTGTACCTAGTGTTCCTTGGGAGGATATATCTATGGACTTTGTTTTAGGTTTACCTCGAACAAAGAAGGGAGGGATAGCATATTTGTTGTCGTGGATAGATTCTCGAAAATGGCACACTTTATACCATGTCATAAAAGCGATGATCTTGTTAATGTTGCTGATTTGTTCTTTCGTGAAATTATTCGCTTGCATGGTGTGCCAAATACTATTGTTTCAGATCGTGATACTAAATTTCTTAGCCACTTTTGGAGATGTTTATGGGCTAAGTTGGGGACTAAACTGCTTTTTAGTACTACTTGTCACCCCCAAACTGATGGACAAACTGAAGTAGTCAATAGAACATTGTCTACTATGCTTAGGGCTGTTTTGAAGAATAATAAGAAAATGTGGGAAGAATGCTTGCCTCATATTGAATTTGCTTATAATCGTTCATTGCATTCTACTACTAAGATGTGCCCTTTTGAAATTGTGTATGGCTTCCTACCTCGTGCACCTATTGATTTGTTGCCTCTTCCATCTTCGGAGAAGGTTAATTTTGATGCTAAAGAACGTGCTGAATTGATTTTAAAAATGCATGAGTTAACTAAGGAAAACATTGAGCGTATGAATGCTAAATATAAACTTCTTTGGAGATAAGGGTAGAAAACATGTTGTCTTTGCACTGGAGATCTTGTTTGGTTACATTTGCGTAAGGATAGGTTTCCTAATTTGCGCAAATCAAAGCTAATGCCACATGCCGATGGTCCATTTAAGGTGTTAGAGAAAATAAATGATAATGCATATAAACTTGAGCTGCCTGCAGATTTTGGGGTTAGTCCCACTTTTAACATTGCAGATTTGAAGCCTTATTTGGGTGAGGAAGATGAGTTTCCGTCGAGGACGACTTCATTTCAAGAAGGGGAGGATGATGAGGACATCAATACCATTGTTACACCCACAACCCCTGCTGCTATACATCTTTGGACCAATTACTAGAGCTCACAAGACGCCAATTGAATTATCGTGTACTTTCGCTTTCTTGGTAACGATTCCAATGTTCATGAGAATATGATGCTGCCTAAATTGGATACATTTGTTTTGCTTACAAATGAAGGGCCTACCATGGACAAGAAAGATGAACCTTGGAGCAAGTTCAAGCATGGAGATGTTGGCATGCAAGGTAAACAAGAACGGAGTTACAAGTGATGATTCCAGGACTTTGAAGCCACCCTAATGAGAGCATGAGGCCTTGGACGAAATATACAAGATGCCACTTCATAATATTCGTCCATAGGCTATTCTAGGTGCTGCGTCACCTTATTATTGGGCCAGGCCCATGTAATTTCGAAATACTTAAGTGTAGGCTGTTTTTAGAGTCCGTATGTGTGGGGAAACAAGAGTTAGGGTTGGTTTGGACCCTCCCTCAAGGGCCACGAAATTCCTCCTCTTTCTCCATATATACAGCCCTTAGGGCGTCGTTTAGACTTTGGGTTTTGTTTAGATCAAAAGTTCGCCATAGCTGCAACTTCACAGATTTCGCTTTGTGTTCAACGACCGGACCAAGGCGCCTCGTAACCCCACCTTCATTAATAAAGCTTTCCTCTTATATTCGCAATATCCAGATTGCAATCTTAGTTTCTTGCTTGTTCTTCGTTTGCTCGCAGGAAACAGGCCCTCGTGGTCAGGTTGATCGTGCTCCGGCGTGGTCAATAACCCTCGGAAGTTGGTTTAGCGATTGCCACAGAAACGATAGCCACCATCTCATCAAAACATCGGGACACCTTTGCCTCTATCAATGTTTTGGGAAAAGCCAATTTTTCCCTACAACAAAGGAATATATTTTATTTAACTAACATGGTGGTTGAAACATCATTGAGAAGGTTCCTCCAACTCAATCCCAATTAAAGTAGTCATTATCAACCCAACAAATTAATTTAGAGTGATGAGATTAAATCAATAATTCATGTACCAGATACTCGAGATGTCCATAACCGGGGACACGGCTAACCATGACTAGTTTATACACTCTGCAGAGGTTTGCGCACTTTTCCCCACAAGACTCGATCTCCCCCGTTGGTTTCTCGCATTACATGGTGTTTGAGAAACGGATGACCGGGACACAGTCTTTCAGAAGCATTAACTCTAACCCCGGGTAGACAGTACCAACCTACATCCCCTACATCTGCTAGCCTACCATTGGAAGAGGTCATGCAACCTACTCAACTATGCTAAAGCCCATAATAGCTTGTGGCTGCACACAAAAGTTTCTAGCATGAATAATCTTATGATCCCTTTGAGCCTAGGTGGAGGACCGTAGAATGATCCACACGGGTCCTCTGGGATATCCTAGGACAACACTGGATTCTCTAGGTGCCCACAAGCAATCCACCCGTGTTAAAGTTGCCACCTTAAGTTGAACCATTAATTAAAAAACTCACATCTCTCATGGATTCTCTCAAACAAATCCACGTCTATGAGCATAGCATAGCAGTATGAGCATAACTTAGTAGTAACTCCCAAGGTTTTGAATGCAGGATAATAGGTTCCTACCTCATCACTTACTTCCCAATACCCACATGCTATCAATTCCTACTCATGCAATGTTTGAGGGTGAAACTAATGCATAAAAACTGGGTATGAAAGGGATATGATCAAAGTGTGAACTTGCATGTACTGTTGATGAAGATGATTCACACTCATAACTCCTGATAGTTCTATTCATCACACTCCGGTCAATCTAGCGTAAGCAAGCAATAGTAACCACACATAAGCAATCATGCAAAAGAATCGAAGAAAAGATCTCCGATTTGAAAACAAGAAACTAAATCTTGCAACAGAAAACAATTTCTAACAGTACCAAAATTTAGTGAATTTGGCCTTATCAGAAAGTTTAGGTCAAGAGCTTCGATTGGCAAAAAGAATCAACTCAAACGGAGTTATAAAACTTAATTACGATCAAAAGAAGTTCAAATTCAAATCTGTTTTATTGGATAGAGGGGATCATAACGAAGAAGTGGGCGTTGGTTTCATTGGATTTTGACAAACGAGCAAAAAGTAGTGAAGGTTTGAAGAACATGGACTAATCTGTAAAGAAAATATTCACGGATGGGTCCCTGGCCGAAATTAAACAGAAAAAGGAAAAGACTAAATAACGAACGTTCGTTACCGAACACTAACAAATGAGTTCGTTCGCTGTGAAGGGGTAATCAGCGCACGTTCACCGAATAGGACTAACTAAAAGGAAAACCGATCTAAAAAGAAAACCGGTTCGGGATTTTTGCGGTTTTTACCGTTTGGGGCGGTTTTCGGCGAAAAACTGGCGGCGGCGGCTTCCTGCGGCTGTGGCGGATCGGCGAGCTCCGGCGAGGCGGCTGCTTTAGCGGGCGAGGCGGCGAACGGCGGCGGATCTGGCGGAGCAGGGCGAGGCGACGGGCGCGGTGGCGCTGGCCACGGGCGACGCGGGCAGCAAGGCAATGGCAAAGAAGTGGCGACGTCGGCTGCAGATGGCGGTGGCGGCGCGAGAGGCGAGGGCGGCGGCGGCTTCTGTGAGAGGAGAGAGAGGCAGGGTCGGGCGTGGATTTATAAAGAGGAGGGGGAGACGGGCTAGCGGGAGGCGGTAGAGAGGCGGTGGCGCTCGACCCCGCGGCGGACACGACGCGGAGACGCGGCGTGCAAGCTCGGGAGTCTGTCCCGAGCTTGGGGACGAGCGGGTGGCGCGTCGGGCCGGCTGGGCCGTGGCTAGGGCTGGGCGTTCGGTTTGTTCGGTTTTTTGTAATTTCGGTTTTGGAGAAACGACAACCGAAATAATGACACAAAAATTAGCCACCAAACCTTATTAACCAAAATATACCGGTTCGGTTTGTTCGGTTAACGAAAACCCGAAGTACATGCACCCCACTGTCTATGTGTAAGAGGCCTGAATGATGAGCAGCGACTTGCATTGTAGTGGTACAGAATGTATAAAATAATGAGCTAGCCTAAGGAAGGTAGAATGCAGATGAGCTTGATTTATTTTCCAGCAGTCAGACATCACGTTTAGCAGCACGTACTCACGCACGCATTACATGAGCTTGTAGCTAGCGATCAATTCGATCATTTCTTGGCGTCTTGGCTTATGTAACAATATATGGATCGAAAGCACATGCACTATACCACTTGTTTCACTAGGCACGCACACTGCACATGTACACAAGAATATCCGCAGATCGAAATCGTATAAATACTTGCCGCAGGGATACTCCGCTCAATGAGTCGTTGATCACACGCCTAGGCCAGGTTTGAGTGGAGAGGCCGATAGGGCGCCGCCGGATGGAGAGATGAGCGATGGCTAGATGTATGTACTTGTGAACGTGGAGTGATTACATTAGGCATTAGTAAATCCGGGGGTGTTGGGCCGATGACAAATGGGCTGCGGTCACAGAGTCAACGTCACACTCACGTACAACCTTATACTCCCAAAAATAACTCACATATGGCCTCAGGAAACCAGGCATCGTAATTAATTTTGGTTTCTTCGGTGATTACGGTTTGTGAGCGCTGGAAACCGATTAAACACCGAACACCGAATAGATATCAAAGTTGCCACCGAACCAAACAACCGTACACCAAATAAATGGATAAACTGGTTAAATCGGTTCGGTTCGGTCTTTCGGTTTTCGGTGTGACAGTGCCAACCCCTAGCCGTGGTCTGGCTGGCTGGGCCGGCCCGGTCCGGTCGGTCCAGAAGTTCTTTTTTTAACATTTAGCAGACAAAAGAAATAATAAAACGATTCAAAATAAAAAATACTATAGGCATATAATATATCAAAATTTTCAGTAAATTGTTTTCTATGGCATGAACATTTTTAGTGCTACTATTGCAATAAAACCTCATAAAAATCATTTTACAAATACCAAAATGATTTGAAATTTATTTCTCTCCAATTTTCTAATGTAGGGAATCATTTTATCCTAATTTCTGTATATTTTATTTTTGGAGAAAAATAATTTGAATAATAACCAAAAACTTCAAATTGAAAATAATTTTCCAAAAGGACTTTAAATTTGATCCTTTTAAACTCCCAACTCATATTTTATAGGTTTTGAAGAAGTCATATTATCTTCTCTCGTGAAAATCATTGAGTTGCATAAAGTTTCTGAGTTGGAAAATATTTCCAAATGAAATTCAAATATTTTCAGAACCCTTTTCATTCTATTTAAATGGAAGAAGTCATGTCATCTTCTCTCTAGGGTTTTGTATCTGAAAAGAATTTGAATTCACGGAGATTAGAAAGCAAAGGTGAAAGTATCACGCCCAAGATGTGACCCTATCCTAAAGGAACTCGAAGGTCCCACCAAGGATAGAAGCGCATCTTGAAGACGCTTTTGCAAGGTGGATATCATTACATCAACATTACATAATAGATGGGGATACATACATAAGGCACAAACGCCCCAAGAATACATCAACATCATACAAGAGATCAACATCCGCCTACGGATGAAACATAAACAGAAACTCAAACAATATCCACCCTGCTAGCCTATGCTGCCGACCTGGAACCTATCCCCTGATCGAAGAAGAAGAAGAAGAACTCCAACACAAGTAAACATCGCTCTCGCGTCAAGATCATCGCAAAACCTGTACCTGCAACTGGTGTTGTAGTAATCTGTGAGCCACGAGGACTCAGCAATCCCATCACAATGGGTATCAAGACTAGCAAAGCTTAAAGGGTAAGGAAGGGGTAAAGTGGTGAGGTTGCAGCAGCGACTAAGCATGTATGGTGGCTAACTTATGAAACCAGAGCGAGAAGAGGAGCTTAGCAAACGGTCGTCAACTAGTAATGATCAAGAAGTGATCCTGAACTCCTACTTACGCCAAACATAACCCAAACACCGTGTTCTCCTCTCGAACAATCTCGAAAAGAGACCATCATGGTTACACACACGGTTGGTGTATTTTAGAAGAGTTTGCTTCAAGTTTACTACAACCGGATATTAACAAATTTCCATCTGCCACATAACCACGGGCACGGCTTTCGAAAGTTCAAACCCTGCAGGGGTGTCCCAACTTAGCCCATTATAAGCTCTCACGATCAACGAAGGATATTCCTTCTCCCGGGAAGACCCGATCAGTCTCGAAATCCGGGTTTTTCAAGACATTTCGACAATGGTAAAACAAGACCAGCAAGACTGCCCGATGCGCCGACATCCCGATAGGAGCTGCACATTTCTCGTTCTCAGGGCAACACCGGATGAGCACTACGTACAACTAAAACCAGACCTCAAGTTTCCTCGAAGGGGCGCTGCAAGTGGCTCTAGTTCGGACCAACATTTAGAGAAGCATTGGCCCGGGGGGGGGGTTAAAATAAAGATGACCCTCGAGAAAGCGACTCCCAAGGGAAAGGAGGTGGTGGTGAGGCAAATGATAAAACCAAGGTTGGTCCTTGCTGGAGGAGTTTTATTCAAAGCGAACTATTAAGGGGTTCCCATAACACCCAACCGCGTTAGGGACGCAAAATCCGGGAACATAATACTGATATGACGGAAACTAGGGTGGCAAGACTGGAACAAAACACCAGGCATAAGGCCGAGCCTTCCACCCTTTACCAAGTATATAGATGCATTAATTAAATAAGAGATATTGTGATATCCCAACATAAACATAATCCAACATGGAGCAATCTTCATCTTCACATGCAACTAGCAACGCTATAAGAGGGGCTGAGCAAATGCGGAAACATAGCCAAACAACGGTTTGCTAGGAAGGGTGACAAAGGTTAGAGGTTCATGGCAATTTGGGAGGCTTGATAAGCAAGTGGTAGGTAACGCGGCATAGCGATAGAACGAAGCAACTAGCATAGCAATGATAGTAATGAGATCCAAGGTGACGGTCATCTTGCCTGAAATCCTGCTAGGAAGAAGAACGAGTCCATGAAGAAGATGAAGCCGCGAAGACGAACCAAGCGTAGACGAACGAATCCTCACGATCACAACGAAACGGGAACTATCGAGAAGAAGCAGACAACATGGTAAACACACCACACATGAACAAGGCATGATGCTCAACCAAGTATGATGCATGACAAGGCTACATGAAGCTACTCATGGCAAGAGATGATGCATACAAGAGCAACACATCAAAGCAAGTTTAAATGAGGCGGAAACAACATATAACAATTCCGGTAAGTCGTCATATGCAAATTTTGAAATTGGTCCAGATCTGAATAAACCTTATGTTCAAGTTTTTAAAGAACGAGTTAAGATGCACCAAAATGCTCTACACGAAATTCTAGTCAAATTACATATAATGTTCATTTAATTCGGAGCTACGGCCTAGAAGATATGAGCGAAACAAGTTAAACATGGCATTGATGCAAAATGCATTCAAACATCAAGAACACACCTCAAAACATGGATGCAAAAAGGTAACATGAAACTACATGCAAAACTAAGCAAGTTTCATATAAAGCACACTCAAAACGGAGCAACGGTTCAACACATACACATGAAACAAGTTTAAAGGGCATGTTGTCCAAAACAGCAACTAGGCAACTAGCAAGCATAAAAAAAATATGCTACAACACCTGAACATGAAAACATAAGGCATGGAAGTGATGTACAAATAAAGCATAACAAAACATGAACACTGAGCTAACTCCAGAAATCAATAGAACATGCTCAAAGAGACATGACAATATTGCAAATAATAACAGTTCACAGACTTGGTGGAAATCACTGGACATTGCAGGATTAACATCAGGTTACAAAGTTCAAAGCTATCAAACAGCATGCTACAGGAACTTACCATGGTAACCAAAGGAATGGCATGAATCGACTAATTGCATAGAACAAAATTCCCTTACTGATCACGAGGGAAAAAGGCACATAAGATATGATGGCACCCATGTAAACATAGCAAGTTTCATAAACAGATTCCGACTTGGCAGCAAAACTGAGCATGGCATAAACAGAATTGTGAAGGCATCTTTGCGAGCTCAAATCACTCACCACAAGGAATTGCATGACAAAACCAGCATACCTACAGCAAGATGACATGTTCATGAAGCTAACCATGGAAAGAGCAAGTTCATAGCAAGTTTGAATCACTAACAACAACCATGGCAAAATTGATTAACCTGTAAATAATCTGCCAGAAACATTTTATAGCAAAAGTAGAGCAAGATTAAGACATGCTAGGGCACTCCATAAATGCAAACAGGGGCATGGTGGATAGATCATAACATTTGAAGCAAAACATCCTTAGTGAATATCTCCAGATTATGCATAGAACTATTGGTATCAACAGATTTACATAGCATCACAATATATTCGTTTCACACTTAGCAGAAATGACAGTCACAGAAATCAGCAACATCACGGAGGCTACTATGAAAGCTTGTAACAATCAACACATGTCATATCATGAAGAGAGGATTGCACCACAGCAAATATGGCATGTTGTAGCTCATAACACATATAGACTTCATGCTCAAAAGAAAATCACACAAAAAGATAAAAAAAATGACAACTGAGCAAGTTCTGTTAAACTACAGCCGACAATATCACATAGCACTCTTGTAATGAAGATTAGGGCATCAATATGGACTCAAACAAACATGGCACTATGTAACCAAATGAAGAGCACGTCATGATGAACATTCTGATATATCATACAACATCATAGGACAAATAGGCACAAAGTTACACACTCCACAAGATGCATGAATGATGTGAAATCTCAGGGACTTGGCCAAATTACTGGAAAAAACACCGGTGGCACAATATGCTATATAACGCACGAAGTGCGGAATAGAGGGACGGACCGGGCCTCAACTTGCTGGGCCTGGCCCAGGGAAGAGGAGGCAAGGCGTGCAGGCACGATCTGGGCCTTGAGAGGTCGTGGCCCACGCGCAGACCACGCGCGGTCAACGCGGTGACTGGATCGGGGCTCCTCCTGATCCCCTTGGCTTGAGGCGGCGGCATGAGGGAGCTCCGCTCCAGCGGCTGGCGGCGGTGACGATGTCGGAGCACGGTGAGGAGGGCAGATCCGGTGAGCTCCATGCCGGATCTGGACAGGGTAGGGTCGGAGAGGAGGCGGGGATCCCTGGCGCCGAGTGGGGCGGCTGGGCGAACGCCGCATGCGCGTGAAAGCAGTGGGCGCAGCTGGTGGCGGCGGCCGGAACGGCAAGCGGCAGTGGTGGTCACGAGGCGCGGTGACGGGCGAGGCGCGCCGGGCGGTGGCGAGGCGGCGGATGGGACGAGGGAGCGGAGCCGGGCGGAGGAGGCGCTGGCTCGACGGGTTCGCCGCTGCCCGGGCGGGCCAGCCTCGGTTCACGGGCGCGGCTGCGGGAGAGAGGAGAGGGTGACGTGGCGCGTTGTGGTAGGCCGGAGAGCAGTGGCGGACGCGTCCGATGGTGGCGCGGACATGTCCGGCGGCGGGAGGAGGAAGGAGCTAGGGTTTGCACCGCAAATTTCGGGGAAGGGGGCCAATTTATAAGTAGTGGGAGCTAGGAGAGTCCAAATGAGATGCGGTTTTCGCCCACACGATCGTGATCGAACGACCGAGAGCATGGAGGGGTTTTTGATTGGATCAAGGGCTGTGGTGAAGAGGTGCTGGGCTGCAAAGAGAGAGGGGTTTCGGGCTACGCGGTCAACCATTGGAGTATCAAACGGACTCCAAATGGCACGAAAATTGACAGGCGGTCCACCGGTGGTGTTCCAAGGCTGCTTGGCAAATCTCGGTCCATTCCGATAATGCTTAACACCCGCTCACAACAAGAGACAAAAGGGGGGGACGCCGGAGGACATAGGAGTGTCGGATTGCAAAACGGACAACGGGGAAAATGCCCGGATGCATGAGACGAACATGTATGCAATGGAATGCACATGATGACATGGAAAAATGCAACACACAAGCTTGTAACAATCAACACATGGCATATCATGAAGAAAGGATTGCACAACAGCAAAGATGGCATGTTGTAGCTCATAACACATATATACTTCATGCTCAAAAGAAAATCACACAAAAAGATAAAATAAATGACAAATGAGAAAGTTTTGTTAAACTACAGCCGACAATATCACATAGGACTCTTGCAATGAAGATTAGGCCATCAAGATGGACTCAAACAAACATGGCACTATGGAACCAAATGAAGAGCACGTCATGATGAACATTCTGATATATCATACAACATCATAGGACAAATATGCACAAAGTTACACACTCCACAAGATGCATGAATGATGTGAAATCTCAGGGACTTGGCCAAATTACTGAAAAAACACCGGTGGCACAATATGCTATATAACGCACGAAGTGCGGAATAGAGGGACGGACCGGGCCTCACCTTGCTGGGCCTGGCCCAGGGAAGAGGAGGCAAGGCGTGCAGGCACGATCTGGGCCTTGAGAGGCCGTGGCCCACGCGCAGACCACGCGCGGTCAACGCGGTGACTGGATCGGGGCTCCTCCCGATCCCCTTGGTGGGCGGCGGCAGCATGAGGGAGCTCCGCTCCAGCGGCTGGCGGTGGTGATGATGTCGGAGCACGGTGAGGAGGGCAGATCCGATGAGCTCCATGCCGGATCTGGACGGGGTAGGGTCGGAGAGGAGGCGGGGATCCCTCGCGCCGAGCGGGGCGCGTCGGCGGCGAACGTCGCATGCGTGGCGCAGCGGTGGGATGGCGCGGGCGGCAAGCTGGAACGACAGCGGCAGTGGTGGTGGTGAGGCGCGGGCGACGGCGAGGCACGGCGGTGGGGCGAAGTCGGCGGATGGGACGAGGGAGCGGAAGCCGGGCGGAGGCGCTGGAGCTCGTCGGGCCGCTTCGCAGCCCGGGGCAGGCCTGCCTCGGGTTACGACGGGCCGCGCGACTGCGGGGAGAGAGGAGAGGGTGACGTGGCGCGTTGTGGTTGGCCGGAGGGCAGTGGCGGACGCGTCCGATGGTGGCGCGGACATGTCCGACGGCTGGAGGATGAAGAAGCTAGGGTTTGCACCGCAAATTTCGGGGAAGGGGGCCAATTTATAGGTAGAGGGAGCTAGGAGAGTCCAAATGAGATGCGGTTTTCACCCACACGATCGTGATCGAACGACCGAGAGCATGGAGGGGTTTTGGATGGGCTCAAGGGCTGTGGTGAAGAGGTGCTGGGCTGCAAAGAGAGAGGGGTTTCGGGCTACGCGGTTAGCCGTTGGAGTATCAAACGGACTCCAAATGGCACGAAAATTGACAGGCGGTCCACCGGTGGTGTACCAAGGCTGCTTGGCAAATCTCGGTCCATTCCGAGAATTCTTAACACCCGCTCACAACAAGAGACAAAAGGGGGGACGCCGGAGGACATAGGAGTGTCGGATTGCAAAACGGACAACGGGGAAAATGCTCGGATGCATGAGACGAACATGTATGCAACGGAATGCACATGATGACAGGGCAAAATGCAAGAATGCTTAACACCCGCTCACAACAAGAGACAAAAGGGGGGACGCCGGAGGACATAGGAGTGTCAGATTGCAAAACGGACAACGGGGAAAATGCTCGGATGCATGACACGAACATGTATGCAATGGAATGCACATGATGACATGGCAAAATGCAACACACAAGCTTGTAACAATCAACACATGGCATATCATGAAGAGAGGATTGCACCACAGCAAAGATGGCATGTTGTAGCTCATAACACATATAGACTTCATGCTCAAAAGAAAATCACACAAAAAGATAAAAAAAATGACAAATGAGCAAGTTCTGTTAAACTACAGCCGACAATATCACATAGCACTCTTGCAATGAATATTAGGGCATTAAGATGGACTTAAACAAACATGGCACTATGGAACCAAATGAAGAGCATGTCATGATGAACATTCTGATATATCATACAACATCATAGGACAAATATGCACAAAGTTACACACTCCACAAGATGCATGAAATCCAATCAGTACCCACGATACTAACTTTAATGATTATCCAATGATTACAATCTCTTGCATTTCCATTACATGCCTTAACTCAACACCTCCACATAAAAGAAATGTTCTCACTACTACTATTATATTTCTTTGTTGCAAACTCAACTATTTGGCACAAGCCTCCTTCTCTTTGGGACAATCTCTGGCAAAGTGCCCTGCTTTATTACAACGGTAACATATTACTTCTGACAAGTCTCGAGGTTTCCTCATGATTACATAGCCTCCTTGGGTCCTTGGCTTCCTATTTGGGCAACTACTGAAGTAGTGCCCTGTCTCCTTGCACCTGAAACAGGCGATATGACTCAGGTACTTCCTGGTATCCAATCTACTTCTCTTCTTGGACTTTTCTGTTCCAATCGTGGCTTCTATTTCCTGTGAGTCGTACTCTACTTCCGCTGTCAGGAATTTTACTAGATCCCCATTCAAACAATTTTGTGAGATGTGTCCTTCTTCTCCACATGAATAGCAAGACTTGGTGCAGGGTTTAATTAGGTCTTCTTCGGGTGTGTCCTCCACCTCTTCCTTCATCACAGGTTCTACTAAAATTTCCATGAGGGCTCCTTTCATCGCTTCTATCTTCTGTTGTACGGTTCTTAGTACCACGGGCTAAATGTGACACTGAGCAGGGTAGTGGGTAGTTCCTTCACACAATAAACAAGTAATCTGCCTAGTTGGGCATTCTTCAGCTGGGTGACTTTCTTCACAATGAGGGCATTCAGTCTTGTGTTCTTTATGGTTGTGTCCTATTTCTCCACAGAGCTTGCATGCACATGGTTTCTTCATATCACTTCCATCAGGCTTCAATTTCTGGGACACAAACCGAGACTTTAACAAAGTCAACTTAAATTCTTTCCAAGTGGTTACTCCTTGCCATCCATTGGTGGTTTGTTATATCCTCCACCAAGTCGCAGCACCTCTGTCAAAGCACTGAAGAGCATGTTGGGTCATATCCTTTCCGACTATAGGGTTATTCTTCATGTGATCCTCCATGTTCTGAATCCATCGGCCCGTCTCCAATTGAGTCATCGGTCTAGAAAATATGGGTTCATCTCCATTCATCCTCTATTGGGTCCATGGGTTTGGGGTGAGATAAGAGAGATAGAGAGGGATACACACAATGCAAACAATAGTTTTTTAAAAGACAGATTTTACTTTGTGGCTGTCGGAAAAACATCAAACAGATGACAACTCAAAGTCGTCGCATCTGAAGTAGGTATAAAACAGGGGTTTGGTCTTCTAAAGGTCAATAAATCTTCAAAATCACCAAACTCTTCAAATCTTGTTCATGTCTCCGTTGGCTTCTACCGATCGTGCTTGTCCTTCTCTGGTCCTTTTGCCAGATCATCTCTGTTGACGTGAAGTCTCTCATGTCGTCCTTTAACATTTCTAGAGTTGCGTTCCAAATTTCTGGGTTTCAACATCCTTGGCATGAACCATGGTCCTATTGTCCTTCAGTTCCTGACAAATCTCTGGTATCTCGAGGTTTTGCTCCTCCAGCTTGGCTACTTCAGCTTCTGGGTCCAAAGTTCTTCACGAAATGCCTCCTTGTCAAAATACGGCTTCCTGAAGGTCCATCTTAAACTTCTTTATGTAATACTCCAGATCCTGGTGATACACCAGCTAAGGTTAAAACTTCATCACTTGCTGATAGGTACTCCATTACTCCTTTTGTCGTCCAATCCTTTCAAAGAAATGCATGCTTAACTCAGCATGGTGACGATAGCATAGGCGGGCGGTAACATCATGGATAGCCATGTTTCTTCCCTTGTCATTGCCATGAGCTATCATTCCATAGTTGTTATCTTCTGCCTTAGGGTTTTCTTGACAAAACTTTGAGTTTTAACGCTCCATGTTCCGGTCTTTCTCCGACATACCTTGATCTCAGGGATTGGCAGCTTCAATAGTCTCACAAGTTCCATAAGGGTAGTTTTCCTAGGTCATACCAATTTGGGAATTCATTAGAGCCTTCAAATTCTCCTAGTCTTCGGAGTCTTCAACCATTGTAGTTTCCATCATTATGATGCACGGTAAAATCCTCTCATTCCGAGTGGTCTTCGTTGTCCGATATCCTGTACTTCTTGGAGTGGTACCAATAGTTGAACCTTTGTGTGGTCAAAAGGGGAAAGGGGTATAGTCTAACTAAAAGGGAATATTTGAATAAGCTCAGAAGAGAAGAGAGGTAAAAGATCCTTTTGAAAAGAAAGTTGTAGAGAAAAATCTTTCCTATGGGCTTGACAGTTTCTAGAGGTCACGTCCTACAGTCAACATGTGCTCCGATACCATCTTGTAGCGACCCGACAGCAGACGGTCAAGTCTCTATGCTTAAGTGTCATCCCTGGATCGGTATGCTGACACACACAGTACTCGAGGATTCATAACAGAGGTAAATCACATGTATAAAATAATGTAAATACTATTACCTCAATCCAAATAGCGGAAGTAACAACAAGGTTGTGGATTCCCATCAACACCAACGACAAAGTTGAGTGTAGAAATCATAACCGTAACGTATCACTTACTCGTCATAAGATTCCTGCAACATGAGACGTTGCAGCCACAAAGGGTCAGTACATTGAATGAACTGGCAAATTCACACCATAGGATAATGATAAATAATAGCTATCACTACATGAATATTTGGCTGGTGGAAAAGCTCTTGGTTATTATGTTTTTGCGAAAAGCCAATTTTTTCCTACAACAAAGTAATATATTTTATTTAACTAACATGGTGGTTGAAACATCATTGAGAAGGTTCCTCCAACTCAATCCCAATTAAAGTAGTCATTATCAACCCAACAAATTAATTTAGAGTGATGAGATCAAATCAATAATTCAAGTACCAGATACTCAAGATGTCCATAACCAGGGACACGGCTAACCATGATTAGTTTATACACTCTGCAGAGGTTTATGCACTTTTCCCCAAGAAGACTCGATCTCCTCCGTTGGTTTTCTCAAGACTACATGGTGTTTGAGAAACGGATGACCGAGACACAGTCTTTCAGAAGCATTAACTCTAACCCCGGGTAGACAGTACCAACCTACATCCCCTACATCTGCTAGCCTACCACTGGAAGAGGTCATGCAACCTACTCAACTATGCTAGAGCCCATAATAGCTTGTGGCTGCACACGGAAGTTTCTAGCATGAATAATCTTATGATCCCTTTGAGCCTGGGTGGCGGACCGTAGGATGATCACACGGGTCCTCCAGGATATCCTAGGACAACAATAGATTCTCCAGGTGCCCACAAGCAATCCACCCAGATGTGTGTTGAAGTTGCCACCTTAAGTTGAACCATTAATTAACAAACTCACATCTGTCATGGATTCTCTCAACCCAATCCACGTCTATGAGCATAACATAGCAGTATAAGCATAACGTAGTAGTAACTCCCAAGGTTTGAATGTAGGACAATAGGTTCCTACCTCATCAACTACTTCCCAATACCCACATGTTATCAATTCCTACTCATGCAATGTTTGAGGGTGAAACTAAAGCATAACAACTGGGTATGAAAGGGATATGATCAAAGTGTGAACCTGCATGTACTGTTGATGAAGATGATTTGCACTCATAACTCCTGATAGTTCTATTCGTCACACTCCGATCAATCTAGCGTAAGCAAGCAATAGTAACCACACATAAGCAATCATGCAAAAGAATCGAAGAAAAGATCTCGGAAAACTTCGAAAATAAGCAATTAACTCTTGCAATAGAAAACAATTTCTAACAGTACCAAAATTAAGTGAATTTGGCCTTATCAGAATGTTTAGGTCAAGAGCTTCCATTGGCAAAAAGAATCAACTCAAACGGAGTTATAAAACTTAAGTTACGATCAAAAGAAGTTCAAATTCAAATATGTTTGAATTCAAATTTTAAACTTTCAAAAACATGTTCAAGTTGTTTTACTGGATAGAGGGGATCATAATGAAGAAGCGGGCGTCGGTTTCGTTGGATTTGGACAAACGAGCAAAAAGTAGTGAAGGTTTGAAGAACATGGACTAATTTGTAAAGAAAATATTCACGGATGGATTCCTGGCCAAAATTAAACAGCAAAAGGAAAAGACTAAATAACGAACGTTCGTTACCAAACACTAACGAATGAATTCGTTTGCTGCGAAGGGGTAAACAGCGAACGTTCACCGAATAGGACTAACTAAAAGGAAAAGCAATCTAAAAAGAAAACCGGTTCAGGCTTTTTGCGGTTTTTACCGTTTGGGGCGGTTTTCGGCGAAAAAACTGTATGGCAGCTTCAAGAATGACGACGGATCGGCGAGCTTCGACGAGGCAGCCGTGATGGCCGGGCGAGGCGGCGAACGGCGACGAATCTAGCGGAGCAGGCGGGCGGGCAGCGAATGCGGCGGGCTTGCTGGCGACGCGGGGGCAGAAGCTGGCGCGCAGCGGCAGGCTATCGCAGAGTGAGGTGGCGGCGCGAGATGCGAGGGCGGCGGCGGCTTCCGCGAGAGGAGAGAGTGGCGGCGTCGGGCGCGGATTTATAAAGAGGAGGGGAGACGGGCTTGCGGGAGGGGGCAGAGAGGCGGTGGCGCTCGAGTCCGCGGCGGACACGGCGCGGGCGCAAGCTCGGAGTCCGTCCCGAGCCTGGGACGAGCGGTGGCGATCGGGTTGCTTAGGCCGTGGGTTCGGCTGGCTCGGCCAGCCCGGTCCGGTCGGTCCAGAAGTTTTTTTTACATTTAGAAGACAAAAGAAATAATAAAACGATTCAAAATAAAAATTACTACAGGCATATAATATATCAAAAATTTCAGAAAATTATTTTTTACGACATGGACATTTATCTAATGTCAAATAAAAACCACAAAATTTTAAATAAAGCAAAGAGTGCTCCTGTTGCAATAAAACCTCATAAAATCATTATAAAAATACCAAAATGATTTCAAATTTATTTATCTCCAATTTTCTAATGCAGGGATAATTTTACTCTAATTTTTGTATATTTTATTTTTGGAGAAAAATAATTTGAATAAAAACCAAAAACTTCGAATTGAAAATAATTTTCCAAAAGGACTTTAAATTTGATCCTTTTAAACTCCCAACTAATATTTCGTAGGTTTTGAAGAAGTCATATTATCTGCTCTCGTGAAAATCATTGAGTTGCATAAAGTTTCTGAGTTGGAAAATATTTCCAAATGAAATTCAAATATTTTCAGAACCCTTTTCATTCTATTTAAATGGAAGAAGCCATGTCATCTTCTCTCTAGGGTTTTGTATCTTAAAAGAATTTGAATTCACGGGGTTAGAAAAAGCAAAGGTGAAAGTTTGGGGAAGTCATTTCATTCCCTCTCATTTAACTTTCAAAAGTTTTCGAATTTCACTCAATTTCACACAAGCGGTCACACCACAATCAAAAAATCAATCAAATCTATCTATTTATTATAACATTCCAAAATATAGAATTTTGGGATGTTACAGAAACTGTTTCGGGGGATTGTTGCTTGGTATGTGACTCCATCATTTGTCCAATTAGTTTTTGTTTTAGTGGTTTATACTTTGAATAAATAGCTACTCTTGGTGTTGTTGTAGATGTGATTGCATGTTCAATTCTTAGTGTTCTATGTAGTTTGAATGCATGCTATGGCCTCTATGTATCCCTATGTGTAGTTGCTATTAGTTTTGTGAAGTTTTGTTGGCAAAATTTTGTGAACGAAAAATTCAGATTTTTGTTCATAGGAAAAATTGTACGCGGACATGAATATCTTCAGGAAATTTGGCTCTAATAAGAAATCCAAGGGTGTTATTGGGGAGTCTTCTGATAGTGATCTCCGTCGTCGGAGGTTGGCGGAGGTGCGGCCGTGCGAATGGCCGCACATCCCGTTCCTTCAGCAGGCTGGAATCCACGAGGAGTTCATGCAATTTATTGCTAATGCTGGCCTCACCGACTTCATCGCAGATGAGTGTGAACAGCACCAAATCCTCACAAACATGTTTGTTCAAAGCTTTACTTTCTTGCCTAGAAATAATCCTCCTGAAGTGAGCTTTGATTTATATGCTGAAAACCACCAGATACCACCTACTGAATTTTGTGACATATGCATGATCCGTCTGATGGGAGCTTGGCTGAGCCTAGGCCGACTGAGTTTGAGGATTTCTGTCACACTTTGACAATGGGTGATGAGAGGAGAGTGTCAGCCATCACAGTCGGTGGCTTACATTTTCCTGCTGTCCTTTACTTTGCATACTTCATTACCAAATGCTTGCTTGCTAGGGAAAAGGTAGGTGCAATTAGTTCACCAGACCTTGTTGTTTTACGTCGTGCAATAGAGGGCGACAACACTTATAGCTTGGGAGCTATTGTGGCTCGTCGCCTCCATCTTAATAAATCTCAAGGGAAAATACATAGTGGGATTTTTGCTACTCGTTTGGCGGCTCACTTCGAGGTTGCGATACGCCCCCATGATGTCCCTCTTACCACAGTTTATCTAGACCGTGCAACCATGGATCACCATCACTTTCTTGCACATGATCGTCCTGATATTGCCATTCCTTATAACTTGGTATATAGCGTTGGCACTCGTGATGTTATCCCCTTGCCTGCACCTTCTCTGTTTGATTCTGTTGCCAGGGTGGATACCAAATTATGCATGCAGACATCCTCGCCTACTGGAACGCTCAGGCTGCTGCTGAGGCTGCACAGGCACCTCCACAGTGGGATGAGTGGATGCCCGCTCCTCAGGATCCATAGTACCCTCCAGGCTACTGATTGATTAACAACTTAGGCCAAATGCCTAAGCTTGTGGGAGTACGTGTCTCTCACCGACATTATATTCATGTTTACATATCATTCTATCTGTCGGTGTTCACACTTTTTCATTGTATTATCCATGCTTAGGTTTATTTTCTTGCTTTCCTCTTACGTGTTTGAAAAACTTTAGAAAAACCAAAAAAAATTAGTTGTAGTAATTTACTTTCTATGCATGCTTAGTAGTAGTACTAAAAATAAAACCCAAAAAGATTTTCTTATTCTTCTTTTGCTTGTTGGGAGCTTTCACGTGTAAATTGTTTTTATCGTTTTTGCTTTTTATTTTGCTCGTTGAAGAAAACCCAAAACTCCAAAAATATTTCATTGTGTTTCTCTGAATTTCTTTTCCTTTTATTTGAGTTGTACCTAGGAGAAGACCATGATGAAAATGTTGAGTGGCTCTCATATAAATAATTGTTGAACTAATCAGAGCACATTTTACCTTGTCTTCTCTTGTTGAATAAAATGTTTGCAAATTCCAGCTTAGTCCACGACATTCTTGCACTATTATTATTTTCATATCATTCGGTCATGCAAGTGAAAGGCAAAAATGACGATATTCGATGAACTGGCCGTGGCAAAGAGAAACTGGTATGAACTCGACTTGTTCTGTTTGTGTAAATATGTTTAACCTAATATCCATGCTTCAGCCCATTATGATTAAACATGTTTGCAATGACAATTGGAGATTATAGTTTCTCATGCCATGCATAAGTAGCTGGGAGTTGATAATGATTTATCTTGGATATCAACATAGTGTTAAAATGATTGTGATGTAGTATGATGATATGGTATCCTCCTCTGAATGTTCGAGTGGCTTGACTTGGTACATGTTCCTGCATGTAGTTGAATCAAAACCAACATAGCCTCTATAATATTTATGTTCATGGTGTTCATATCCTACTCATGCTAGTGTCCAATGTTACTTATGCATAATGCATGGTTATGATCGTTGTTGCTCTCTAGCTGGCCGCTTCTCAATCTAAATTGCTAGCCTTCGCCTGTACTAAGTGAGAATTCTGCTTGTACATCAAAAACCTGGAACCCAAAGTTATTCCAAATGAGTCCACCATACCTACCTATATACGGTATTACCATGCCATCCTAAGTAAATTTGCATGTGCCACCTCTAAAAACTTATAAAAATTATCCTTTTTGTGTGCCTAGATCGTTCACGGAATGACAGGAGGTGGTCGATATGTTCCGTGCTAAGCGGGACATCCTCAGGTCGAGTGTTTATTCACTCGCCATCGCACGAGGAAATGGGTGGTAATAGGGATTCCAAGTCCCGAACTCAAAAATGCAAATAATTAAACAAAACTCCCCCGGGACTGTTGTTAGTTTGGACGGCACCCGTTGTTGGACAAGCCGTGGAATGTGATTGTTGGTGGAAGGGGGAGTAAAACTTTACTTTTACCACTTGGGAACCGCCACTAGCGTGCTTAGCATGGAAGATGTTGATAACTGATGCTCGTGAAGTATCATTTATCTCTGTTTTAAAAACTGAGCTCTGGCACCTCTACAAATCATTGCTTCCCTCTGCGAAGGGACTTTCTTACTTTTATGTTGTGTCACCACCTTCTAAAAACAAGCGCCAGAAACTGAGTAGAGCACAACTGTCATGATTTATGCATTGTGCGTAGCTAATGTTGGGTGCATCATGACTGGATCTTTTCTACCATGAATTACAATGTTTAGTTGCTGATTGAACTTCGGAGGTGCTCTATATTTATGTTTTGCGGTCTTAGAAAGGGCTAGCGAGATACCATTATTGTCATATTATATCATGGTTGTTTTGACAACATGTTGCTATTTGAGATATCTCATTATTGCTCGCTAGCTAATTATGTCGTTGATATGAATCATTATAATCTTTAAGAGTTACTGTTGACATGATTAGTTATAATGTTGGCTGAAAACCCC
Source organism: Aegilops bicornis (assembly GCA_021605145.1). NCBI lineage: Eukaryota > Viridiplantae > Streptophyta > Magnoliopsida > Poales > Poaceae > Aegilops > Aegilops bicornis. The sequence goes on along the minus strand of CM038674.1, from coordinate 361,205,729 downwards.
GGGTGCTGTTTAAGCTTGTTTATGCAAACAAGAGCAAAAGAGTTCATAAAAGTTTTTCTTTCTCACTTTCAGTTTATCAACTGAATTGCTTGAGGACAAGCAAAGGTTTAAGCTTGGGGAACTTGACACGTCTCCAACGTATCTACTTTTTCTCACGCTTTTCCTGTTGTTTTGGACTCTAATTTGCATGATTTGGATGATACTAACCCCGGACTGAAGTTGTTTTCAGCAGAACTACCATGGTGTTGTTTTTGTGCAGAAATTGAAGTTCTCAGAATGGAACGAAACTTTGCGAGGATTTTTTATACCAATAATAAGAATTTCTGGAGCCAAGACCCACCAGAGAGGGGCCCCTGGTTGGGCACAACCCACCAGGGTACGCCCCCTTGTCTGCGTGCTAGGAACGGGGGTCCCCAGACTTGCCTGCCTGCGCCCCACGGCGTGGCTGCACCAGCGGCACTATACGGCCCATCTTCATCTGCAAACACTCAAGACCGTCGCGAGGGGCCAAGCCTCGCAAGGGGGATGACACAAGACCTTCTCAGGGGCAGCCTCACCAGGCTGGCTCGTGAGGGGCAGAGAGATCAAGCCAAGGGGCACCTGGCGAGGTTCCTGCGATGCAAGCCATCACGACCAAGGCGAGCACTACAAAAAAAAGACACATCCGTGATATTTTGGGCCGAACGAAAAAAAATTGTCATACATATGACACTTCTATGACGATAATTGTGACAAAACCCGGTATCATCATAGATGTGGTGGGCTCCTACTTCTATGACAAAAAATCATGATAGAAAATGGGATTTTCGTCCTGGGCGGGCCGGAGACGCAGCTGCATGACATTCTTTGGGCCGTCCATGACAGAAAAACCGTGGTAGAAGCGAGGGGGAGGAAAATTTCCGGGAGTTGCCGGTTACGGTGGGAGTTCGGGGGTCGAGCGATGCGCGTTTCTCTCGTACATGTACGCGCGTGTGTGCGAGGCGTTGGCTCTAACTGAACCCGAGCAAGGAGTTGGGCTCTAACTGAACCCGGCGACAGAATCGAAGGCTACGCGCATCGAACCCGAGCGATCGATCGTTGGCTGTTAACTGAACCCGATCGAGCGATTCCTTCGCTACTGCTGCTAATTGAAGCCGATCGATGCTGCCTCTGGGATGAACAGTGAGTGTTGTAGGGGGGGTTGGATGAACAGTGAGTGGTGGCGTTGCCTCTGGATGAACAGGACCCCGTGGTGTGGTGGAGGGCTTGATGAACAGTAGATGGTGGAGGGGTGCCCGTGGAGGGGTGCTTGAACAGGACCCCGTGGTGAGGAGGGATGGATGAACAGTAGACGGTGGAGGGGTGCCCGTGGAGGGGTGGTTGAACAGTAGTCGGTGGAGTAGTGCGCGGTGGAGGCTGGATGAACAGGAGCCCGTGGAGGTTGGAGGAGGTCGACGGTAGCCCGTGGAGGCTGGAGGAGGTCGACGGTGGAGATGAACAATATCCCATGGAGTCCTGCTTATGCACGCCACACCCCTCCCGATGAATAGGACCCCCGTTTCGATCGTAGGAGGTCTGTTTCGTCCGTTTTGCGGTACGCCACACCCCTCCCGATCAACATGACCCCCGTTTCGACCGTAGGAGGTCTGTTTCGTCCGTTTTGCGGTACGCCACACCCCTCCCGATCAACAGGACCCCCGTTCGACCGTAGGAGGTCCGTTTCCTCTGTTTTGCGGTATGCCACACCCCTCCCGATCAACAGGACCCCGTTCCAAACATAGGAGGCCCGTTTCCTCCGTTCTGTGATACGCCAGGCCTCGTTTCCATCGCATGTTCCGTCCAAGCCCTCCCGATGAACACGACCATGCATTCCGTTCCAACCCAGCCGGTTGGCTCCCACGCGTTCTGTTGCCTCCCGATGAACACGACGCATTCCGTTGCCTCCCGATGAACACGACGCATTTCGTTGCCTCCCCATGAACACGATGACGACGCTGTTTCTCCGTTCCGACCTAGCCATGTACACGAGCCCTGGCCGTACGTATGCGCGAGTAGGCGTTCGAGACCCCGCCCGTATGTACACATACGTGGTCAGATTTTCTTTCTTGCACCACGGTCTGGCCTGGCGTGTACATGCTACGTGTGCGCCTCTACTACGACACGTGCACGCCTCTACTACGACACGTGCGCGCATCTACATCGACCAGTATGTACGTACACGTTCGCGACCAGAATGACAACGCTACATACGCTTCGACCGGGTGGGTCCCGACTGTCAGGCACTTCCCTGCGTGCGAAGATGTAGATGGTGGGTCCCAGCAGTGAAGGGGGCGAATCTTTTTTTTCCCGGTAGCACTTCCTTGCGTGCGAAGATGTAGCTAGTGGGTCCCAGCAGTCAGGGGGCGAATCGTTTTTTTTCAGACGCACTTCCTTGCGTGCGAAGATGTAGCTGGTGGGTCCCAACAGACAGGGGGAACGTTTTTTATGCAAAATACGGTGGCCCATCCGGTGGGTCCCCGCTGTCATGTGGAGAAATAATTATTTTTCGTGTAATAAGGAGGCACTTCCTTGCGGCTGCCGTGGACCCAGCTGTCAGCCTCTCCACGTACAGTACTCTTCCGATGGAAGTCGGTCGTTGACCACATTGACCACGCCGCGCCGAGAGCACCACGGCGGTGGACGACGGTGAGGCCTAGGAAGGGGACGACGCGGAGCCGGGGAAGACACGGCAGTGGAAGCCCGCGCGGAGAGGAGTATGAGGGTTCACCGGTTCGGCTGCAGTGTGAGGCTGCCGTCGCCGCAGAATAACAGGGGTGCTGGTGAGTAGAGGGATGCCCTAGCCAGCGGTGGGAGTAGTAGGGGGCGCTGAGGCCTGTGCGGCAACACAACCGGCCACGGGAGGCAGGAGCAGGCGGTCCCGCTGGCGCTGCTTTGGCGGCTGAAGCAAGAAGATCAGAGATTGAAGAAACACGACGGCCGTTGGATTGACATCCAACGGTTACGTCTGCTAGAATCGTTTGTTGACGTATATAATTACTAAAAAAATCTTGCATACGCGTCAACTAAACAGGCCCACAAGTCAGACCACCACCTCTTTTTTTTAATAATTTATATATAGCTCATGGCAACTTCTTATGCAATTTATTGCAGTCGTTTTTTTGTTGGCCAGGGCCAATTTCGCATATTTCTGTGGGTTCCAAACTATTTTTAATACCGAAATGTCAAGCCAGATTTAAAGTACTTTGAAGATATATTTAAATTAGGTTAATGCCCAGTGAAATAGGAATCTGAAAATGTGAAAAAATTCAGAAATTATAAAGTAATTGCAAATTTGTCATCTGTTTTATATTTACAACCCATTTCATATTACTTTCAAGATTTGCAGGCATCTTGAAAGAGTTGCATTTCATCGTATGAGAAAATAAGTAGGCCTGGATTGGGTATTCTTGAGAAAAATAAATCGGGCTCATTTTCACAAAGAAAAAATAGCTGGGCTGATCACATGGTGAACATAAAATATAAGCCTGGGCTAGACGGGCCTGACCAGTTCAAACCTGCCCGTCTCAACAATACCAAACAAAAAAAATCGCCGAGTAGCTACGTCCCTGTGTCACCGATCTTGTGCTGTTCTCTTGTCTATTGACTATATACGCTCACAATGTCGTGGGTCCCAGATGTCAGGAAAACACTAGGAGGAAGTATATTATTTTTCCATACGCTGACGTGGTGGGCCCCTACTATCATCCTCTCCATGTACTTCTGTCGATTCATGTTGTTTGTTGACCATGTTGACAACGCGAGAGGGCGGCACCGCGGCGAGCGCACCAAAGCGCGCAGAGGACATCAGCGTTAACGATTGAGGAGACGGTGGGGCGGTGATGCGTGCGCTGAGGCGCAGCCAACCGTGGGAGGCGGAAGCAGGCAGCCCCACCGGCGCTGGTTTGGTTTTGGCATCTGGAGGAAGACAGGACTGAAGAAATACGACAAACTGTAAAAGCAGCAGGAGTACTTAACAACTTTAACTGAAACCAGTATGGGCACTTAACAAACAAAGCTGAAAGCAGTATGAGTACTTATACAGGTTCAACCGTACAAAGCACGCCTCAAACAGTGCTACTTTGCCTACAGTTAACCAAGAGTGAGGCCGCCAAGCCCCAGGACAAGGCCCAGGCGCCACCCCGCGCATCCACAACCTTTTGAAAGCGGCTTCATCTCGCAACATGTCAATAAACAGGATATTCGCTTTAGAGCCATGGAAAAGCATGAACATAATCTTCTGTTCTATTCTCCAAGATGGACGGGCCTTCATTATTTGAGACCACCCATGAATAAGTATCTTTTCACCTCCAAGGGGAATTGAGTAGGTCGACATAAACATCATGTTGTGACCAAGCGCAAGTCTGACCCAACCATGGTCAGCATCCAGATAGGAACAATAGAACTCGGCAGCCTCGCTTTCAAGAAGATCACAGCTGTAAAACTATGTATAAGCAATAGTTTATGAACAACATATATAACAGAAAACAGCTCGTACCATAAGTTTCTCGACACAGTTGGACCTGTTCAACGAGTGCAGCAGTGGAACACATATCCCACGTGTCCTTCCACCAATGAAACGCCCCACAAGGACCTCAAGACAATCAATATAGTGTAGGAACTTGTGGATGTCGATCGATCAACTTGATTGCCATTAGTAATACCGAGTTATTACAGACTAACAAACGAGCAGACTGCTTAACTCTGAAAAAACCTACACGTGCCACCAATTATAAGAAAATATTAGTTAGAAGTAGCATCTTCTGAGAGATTCGTTGCTACTTCTAAAGTTAAATTGTGATTAGTTAGACAGAATAGGTGTATTAAGAAGTAATCGAGGCAACAAGCAAGAACCAGATACAAAACTAACATGGATGAACAATTGGAACGACGTCAGGGTGGAAGATCGCAGTGAAGACGAGACCAGGTAATGCTATTTCCATCAACATTCGCGCGCCAACTTTCAGTCTGTAACACTTGAGAAAGTTTATCCAAGTTCGGCCATAAAAAAAGCAGCGATCTTCTTGGTTCATGAACCCAACTCGAAAGTAATATACATGGCTTTTCTTCACTATGACCATTAAACTAGTGTATTCAGTTATGGCAAGGCCGAGCATCTTGAGTACATGTGTTCTGGCAGAGCAAATAATACACTGCAAGAAAAATAATATGAGAACACAGCATGTTCAAAAAAAAACCACCCTCCCTGATAGAAAAGAGGATTCTAGGAACATACTATGCGCGTTTCAAAATGTTGTGTTAGGATGAGAAGGAACAAGTGTGGCGTCTCGCCAAGGGCGCAGAAACCTGTAGGGTACTCGCACTTTGGGCACTCCAAATTAAACACACTAGATTCAGTAGGAAGAAAAATGCATCAACGGTGGCGGCTGCCATCCTAGGATTACCTGCGACCAAGGGACTTCGATTTATCGGGGATGGATGAAGAATTCGTACCTGGTTCTCCATGAAAAACTCTATGCAATCGCCGAGCGGGGGTTTTCTCTGAACAAGCACACGAGGGAGAAGGGGATTCAGGCCCAGTGAAATATTGCCGCTTGCTCGTCCCAAATTCTTATCGCTAAAGCTGGAAAGGGGGTTGTGATTTGAAGGCTCATTGGGCATTATCATGCACTACGACCGGGTGTGTCTATCGTGAAGTTGTGCACTCTAATTTGTGCATATGGTATGTGGACCCGTTGCGGTTGCCCCACATATCTTGAAAGGAAGTACAAAGACAGAGTAACTAGTTACACATAAATATATTTTTGACAGAGATACTCCTCTGTAAAGAAATATAGAAATCTTTTATATCACAGGCTCACCTTGCTGAGAAATATACTCCCTCTGCAACGCACGGGCATTATGGGGGTTCAGCTTTTTTTATGGGGGTTCAGCTGAGAATGTAATACTCAGATAGGCTCACGGTTCTAGACTTTGGGCCGCAGGCCGACCCTGCATGTTTGGGGGGCCATGTGTTCTACCTTAGCGCTTTTCATATTGCAAGCGATCGGTACGGCGCTGGTTTTAGATGCTGTCGCAAGGTAGTTGTTGGAATGAAATCGAGCAGCGGTTCACGACCAAAGCAATCGAGTTGCAATTTATCAATGATATACCATGTGATAAATAATACTGTTGTACTATTTATACACACAGGACACTTGTTTCACCATGCCGATTATTACATCAAAATCTCTCGGAGGATAGATCAGTTCGGTATTTGCGTCGCCATCAAGAATTTCAAAGTTGATTTGGACCAGCTCTCCTTGCCGAGAAAGTTCGATTTTGACATCATCCCCTACCGCAATATATGTTTTAGATTTGAACCTTGACCATCCTTTATCATCAATCATCATGCGACCATCCTTTGTACTTATGGTATATTGAGCAGGTTCATTCACACCAAGGCTGCGCATGGTAAGAGAAACTTGGCATGGTCGCTGGATTGTTGAACGACTCCTCGTTTCTCTAGGAATTCTCTGTTTGCAAACAAGAAGGCATACCCAAACAGTTAGATCAACACAGTGAATCATGTGAAACAACATGGAAAGAAAAAAGAACGAAGCACTTGGGTGGCCAATGCTTACCAAGAAGGTGGACATGTCGGTTTTTGTAAGGACTGGTATATGAAGTGCGAACTGCAGCCCAGTCTATTGCCGGTGCAACTGCCCGGGCCGGAGCAGATGCAAGTGCAAGTATTGGTGCAGGTGCCGAAGCCGCTGCTGCCGGAGATGGTGCTCCTTGTAGAGCTAGTGCCGGTGTCGGAGCAGGTGTCGGTGTCGATGCCCGATCCTCCGGTAGATCAGACTGATCCGCTGACGCGGTCGGTACCCAATCCTCAGCTGGATCAGACTGAGCTGCTGCCTCTGTCAGTGCTAGATCAACTCCCGGTGCTCGATCTGTGCGAGACAGTGGCGATCGTGTCTGGTCTGCTATGATCAGCTTCCTAACTTGACTAGGATCCGTGACCGTGATCCAGTTTTTTTCTTCATTTCTTTTAAACGCGAGAAGGACTAATTGTATGCGTTTTCTTAAACCAAACTGCAGTTCATCATAGGGATTCAGCTTGTACTGCAGACATGCATCGATCCAATTTTTTCTAGTAATATAAGTGATGGACAAGTGCCTTCAAGCATCGACACGACATAAGAAGTGAAACCTGCAAAAATAGCCATCGTAGAGCAAACCAAACGGTTTATTCTGTGATGAATGTCACATGGCAAAACATGCATTGTAAAATTGCAGGAAAAGAAAGAAAACATGACATTAAATCAATAAGATTTAGACAGTAAACCAATAAGATTTACATGATGTGACACGACCGAATCCTTACCAGGAAATCACTATGTTGAAGTGCTAAACAGAAGATTGATCGTCCAACTACGCGTGGCATGCAGGGGCCCCGCCTACTCCCACAAGCAGGATAGTCCAAATGTCATGAAAAATCATATGGACCGAACATCCATGGGACTGGAAATCCTGGTGGGTGCGATAAACCCTGTAATGCATACAGATATTGGAGTGTAACCATAATTGATAAACTGTCCTCACAAAAAATATGATCTGGATACTTCAAAATATACTGCATCGAATTGAGTGGATGACATTAAAATAGACCGTTCTCGGGACTGACCACACACCAAAAGCGGTAGTACTAATAAACAAGACAGTGGTTCATAAACACAAATCAAGTAATCTTGAACAATAGTACTTACTATAGACAAGCAAAGTTGCACTAACTAAACTCTGCAGACTATTTCTTGCCACCGACCTAGGGGATGAACCCCGCATAACTAACTAGGCCATGGACTTCGTGTGAGATGTCTACATGCACCATCACCATCTTGTCAACCTTGGAGAACCTAACAGAGTGGTCTTTCCACTCATAAACATGATGATGAAGACAGGCCGCATCAGATTTGTTCGGAAGCTTTACAAGAACCACACCCTTTGTAATCGAAGGCACATCCAGGAAATTGTTGTGGTCAAGTACAACCTCGAGAACACGCCTGACAACAATGCTACAAGAAAACACTAGTTCAGGACACCTGGGACAAGGACACAATAGTTGGATAGTTCAGCAGTAGAACTCATCATCAGGTCTTCCAGTTCACACAGCATGACTTTGAGAACTTCATCTCCACTGTGGACCTGGTTCTAATTCAAACAGAGACCATATTTTATTACTACCTCCGTTCAGAAATATAAGACGATTTTCGATATTATACTACATATATGACTACATATATGCACAGAAATGAGTGAACAAAGACACTAGAACATGTCTTGAAAAGCATGAGAGCAGAGGGATTACATGCAATATCCATAACACAAGTTACTGAGGCAAATATACCCTCTTAAAATGTAGCATTGATGTTCATAAAGTACTCCCTTCATCCCAAAATTATTGTCTTAGATTTGTCTAGATACAGATGTATCAAGTCACATTTTAGTATTAGATACATCTGTATCTAGACAAATCTAAGACAAGAAATTTGGGACATAGGGAATAGTTGAAAGTAATCTATAAGAAATCAGTGTCAACCTCTCGCATGTTTTGGTCAAAAGAGGAATTTAGAACCGTCATTTGGCACACTAAAATCACATGCAAGATCACCCAGAAAGTTGTACTACCAGTACTAGTACGATGTGTTAGATGAAAAAACACGATCAAGATCGAGAAAAAAGATCATCAACAAGAGACATTACCTGGACTTGCTTAATGAGGGATCCCGGAGAGGGTGGCTTGGACAGGGCGATGGCTTTGAGCTTGTCTACGGTAGTCTCGGCGGGGTGCTTGCGCTTCTTCGTACCATGAGCCTCAACAATTTTGGCCAGAGCCATAGACATCACGTCGGCCGGTGCTCCGGCGTCCATCCAAGAGAGGAAGCTGAGAGAGAAGAGTGAAAAGAGGAACGAGATGAGGGAGAAGCGAAGCGAGTGGGGGTTTTCTTCAAGAGAGGAAGCTGAGAGAGAAGAGTAAAATGATGGTTGCTTCGTCCGTCCAACTTACTGCTGGAAAGGAAGGAGTTTTGTGATTTGACGGCTCATTGGGCATTACTACGGCGGTTCGATCGGGGTAGTCTACCGTCAGTCTACTACGGATTAATTTAGTGCATGGCTGGTGGACCCAGGTGTTGGCTGTCCCACACGTCAGCGAAAGTGAGTAATTTAGTGCATGGCTGGAGGAGGATCCGCATGGTAGAGCGTGTCCACTGTTTTTCATTCTGAAGAAAAAAATGATTACAGCAAGCGTTTCCCCTCTTACGACGGAGGAGTGCGAAACACGGCAGCCACTTGAAGATACACAGTGCTCCTACTACTAGGCATGTGCAGTGGTTCATACGTCAGTACTACACAATCTTGTTGCTAGTGTAGTAAGATATGATGACAACAAATGATGTTGTGCACATGTCAACTACTCCTATATGTAACATATTACCGCTTTTTCGACTGTCCGGTCGAGAATGAACGGTGAGATCAATGTTAACAGAACTAGCTTCACAGCGCACGGAGAGTACAGTGCTACGGTACTCCACAAAACATGAACCATATGAAGCACGAATAGTGTTAGACAGGGTGTATGAAGGGCGCATGGGATGGGAGCAAAAGTTCCCTTCTCGACCCACTTTTGGGTGTTTGGCAGAGTGCATGAAGGGTGCATGAGTCCACACTAGTAGGTTGACAAAAATACACGAAGAGGAAACAACTATATTGAGATGAGAATGCAACCAAACACACCCACATGCTTTGTGCTACAAAGGATCGATCTGCACCGTCGAAGTTTGATCCAACGGTCATGTTGCGCCGAGACATGGACATGCCCATGTAGAGGGCGCCTAAACACCACCAAAGTCCCTCTGCTTCTCAAGGCGCACGACGTTGGTGATGCAGGGTGCAACTGCCCGCAGAGCCCGCTCCCGGTCGATGGGAGCCAGCTCGTCAAAGACGGCGTCCAATGGCACGAATGGATTCCGGTGATGGAGCCCTGAAAGGATTCACCCGGCAACGGCGACGGCAGCCCGCAACCCCTACTTGTCCAGCTCAGCCCCCACCATCGCGTAGAGACGGCTCAACTCCTCGGAGATATAGGTGAAGAAGGAGACCAGGTCAGGAAGCCGCAGCTCGTTGAAGTTGACCGGGTGGTCGAACGGGTTTAGCCCGACGGCCGACATCGTCGCGCTGGCACGACGGTAGGCATCGCGCAGCCTCAACACGTGTGTGTCAAGTGGCAACTTGGTTCACCAAGTGGCTGAGGCGATCCTGGACCTCGTCACGATCGGCCCGCTCGCGCTCCAGCTGGCTCCCCTGACGGCCTATCGTATCTCCCGCTTTCTGCAGCAACGCTGCCGACGCCCTGAGCATCTTTTTGGTGGACGCCTGCCGCTTTTGAAGCTCCGTGAACTCCCGCACATAACGGAGGAGCATGGCACTCCTCTCCTCCTTGAGCTCACGGAGCTCCACGTCCTTGGCCCTGAGCTCCGCATCCTTGGCATGGAGCTCCTATGTCAGCGCCTCACCTCGGACTACGTGATTCGCTGCGCCGCCACAAAGACCGGTAGAAGCAATGGGGAGAGGAAGCAAAGGGGGCTAAACGGCTGAAAGGCAATGCAATCGACGGAAGGCGGAGGGAGCAGGGAATCTTTGGTTTTCACCACGGTAAAACACCGCCGACGACTTCTCACATCGTGAGCAGTGGTTTTACAGCGGAGTCATCGTGACTAATTGCTGCCGCTACCGCTCCCATCAATCAAAAATTAAAAATCCTACCGCTACCGCTTCCCGCCAATCAAAAATTAAAAAATCCTGCCGCACCCAAACACGTAGCAACGCCACGCTGGATATTTAAATTTACATGCCGCAAGTAGATAAAAAGGGGTGAAAAACAAATGTGGCAGCGGCCCTAGCTAATCGGTCGAACTAGCCCAACTAGCTAGCCACCGTGCTTCACCGATGTACTCGGCGGGAAAGGTGGTCTTTCATGATTTGACGACTCATTTACTTGCTTCGCGCCACGACCGAGGAGGACCCAGAAAACGCATGTAGGGCGTCCCATGTCAGAAGAATATGTCGTGCACCATCCGGGAGGACACCAAACCAGCGGTAGGGTGTGCCACGTCTCGGCATGGAGGAAAAATGTGCGTGTAAAAATATACTGTATCAGACTTAGTACCTATGGTTCGACCTCGGGACCCAGCCAGTCGGTCGAAAACACCCCACTAGCGACACAGCTTCATCATGCAAACATGGCACGGAGGATAGATGCGGTTAGCTCCGTCTCAACCAGCCACAGTGTCTCTTGTTCTAGGCGATTCTTCTATTTTCCAAGATTTTTTAGTTGTAATTGTAAGTGCATCTAGTGCCACCCCTAGTTGGTTTTGGAGTATTGACGACAAATGTGGTTGAGGGACTAATGCGTTTGTGAGAATTGCAGGATAACGCAGGTAGTGTCCCTCATTGATTCGGTTTACCTACCGGAGACGACCCCTAAAAATGTATGAAGACATTGACGACAATGGTGGTATGTGAAGATATTCACATTGAAGACTATGACATGAGAAGACATTGAGTGAAGACTATGGAGCGCCAAGATCGTGGTCGTTTCATTGTTTCCTTTTCTTCTTTGTTGAGTCGTAGGAACCACCGTACTGTTAAGTGGGTCCAAGTGATCATAGTCAGAATGACTGAAGTGATGCTCAACCCAAATCCTATGTCTTCGAGCGAAGGCAATGAGAGCAAAACTTATCCAGAGTTGGATGAGTCACTTTGCTTGCAGCCCAAGTAAAGTTGCCGTGTGTGTTTGAAATCTGACCGTTGGAACACGTGTCAGTTCCTTAGTGACCCAGGGTCATTTCGGACATAACAGGTCGGGTTGCCTAGTGGCTATAAAGAGACCACCCCCTACACCATAAATTGGTGGCTGCTCAGAGTTAGTGCACGGCTTTTGTCGTTTGAGAGCAACCCACCTCGAAGCCTTTGAGAGAGAGAAATCCTTGCGAGGACGAAGCCCAAACACCCGAGCCAAAGAGTGTTAGGCATCATCAAGTCTTTACGTCTGTGTGACCTGAAGACTTATTACACTTGAGGACTGTGAATCCTCCAGCCGGTTAGGCGTCGCGTTCTGAGCATCCAAGAGTCATTGTTAATTGCCGGTGAACATCGTCTGTGAAGGTTCGGAAGTCTACCTTGAAGACTAACCAGAGTGATTGGGCGAGGACTGTGTGTCCTTAGCTCAAGGGGAATAAGGTGAAGACGCGGTCTTCTGAGTTGAATCTCAGCCTCCCTAACTAGATACAGTTGTCACAGGAACTGGAACTGGTCCAACAAATCCTGTGTCTTCAACAAGTGACTGGTTCTATCCCTTCCCTCCTTTACCCTAAGTTTGTCTTCGTGAAGTCATTTCTTATATGTCTTATCTGTTTGACTTCATTGCTTGACTACTATCGTTGTTTGGCTTCATACTATCTTCCATCCAGATCCTTACTACATAGCTGCTATCAGTCTTGTCCATTCACACTATTGCATACTTGACTATGGCTTGCTTGTTGTAGTTTATCTTCTGCTGCATATCAATTAGGTCATTTCTATTGTTTGTCTTCGAAACATTCGTGTTTTGAAGACTTTCCTAAAAATCGCCTATTCACCCCCCCTAGTCGATAACTAGCACTTTCAATTGGTATCGAGCAAGGTACTCCCTTGTTACTGTGGTGATTCAGTTTAACCACCTGGAGTTTTAGCTATGTCGACTGCAGGGATAATCAAAGTCTCCGCTGCTTGCCCCGTGTTCGATGGAACTGACTATCCCTACTGGAAGAATAAGATGTGCATGCATCTTGAAGCCATTGATGTCGACCTCTGGTATGTCGTCAAGAACGGCGTTCCCAAGTCAGGTGAAGTTGTCACCCCTGCTGATGTCAAGAAGTTCATTCAACTGGATTCTACTGCAAAGAACATCATCTGTGGTCATCTGACCAAAGGACAGTATGGCCGTGTGAGTGCTCTGGAAACGTCGAAGCTAGTCTGGGACTGGCTATCCAAGGTCAACGAAGGTGTCTCAACCCAGATAGATCAAAGAATCAGTGTTCTTCGCAACCTCTTCAACCGCTTCAAGAGAAACGACAATGAAAATGTCCAGCTCACGTTTGATTGCCTCACTGACATCACAAATGAGCTTCATGCTCTCGGCGCCACTGAGATCACCAAGCATGAAATCGTCAAGACACTTCTGCGATCACTTGACAGCTCGTTTGACACCCTTGCCCTCATGATACAAGAACGTCCTGACTTCAAGACACTCGATCCGTCTGATATACTTGAGAGGCTCAACACACATGAGTTCCAAATTTTACGAGAAAAGAGATATCTATGGTCCCAACTATGGCCGAACTTCGCGCTTTGAAGGCAAAAGTTGTTTCCTCATCTCAAGAAGAATCAATCGTGGTTTTGATAATCCTGAAGACATTGGAAAGGAACTTGCTATGCTTGTGAAGAAGTTCTAGAAGTTCACTAGGAAGAAAGGCTTCAGAAAGTCTTCACGATCCAGCTCAAGAAATGAAGAAGCTTCCACTCATGACTACAAGAAGAGAACACATCACAAGTGCAAGAAAAGCTGGACACTATATCTCCGAGTGTCCACGGTGGGACAATGAGAAGAAGAAGAAGAAGAGCAAAGAATATGATTACGATGACAAGAAGAAGAAGAAATCTTCAAAGTCTTCTTCCAAGTCCTCATCAAAGTCTTCATCTCATAAGAAGAGCTCATCCGGCAAGGCTCGTGCTTTTGTTGGCAAGGAAATGGATTCAAAGGAGGAGTCCGCCGAGGAGGTGGAGGTGGAGTCCAAGAGGAGTCCGACTGGGCGCAGTAAGTCCGGCTTTAGCCACAGCCTATGTTGCCAAGTCCATCTTCAACATCGAAGACAATGACTTTTACACCAACGTCAAGCTGATGACAAGGACGACCCTGCTCCCACTCTATCGCTTCATGGCACGCGGTGCCAAGGTAAAATCATGTGATGCTTACTTTCAAACATCAAGTGAAGATGACTCTGATTGTGAATCCAAACCCAGCTACAAAACACTTGCTAAAATTGCAACCGAACAACAAAGAGCTATGGAACATACTCAAAAACTGTTAGACAAAAGCTATGACTTGTTGGACGCGAAAATGATACGTTCACAGTCCTTAGTTGAAGACATTAAAAATCTTCATGCTAAGTACCAAGAACTTGAAAGTCGTCATGAAATGCTCTCAACTACTCATGAAAAACTCTCCTATGATTATCTTCAAAGGAAGCAAGAGCTTGAAAAATTGAGAGCGGCTCATGAAGATCTTCAAAAAGAGAATGAGTCACTTCGCGCTCAACAGATCAGTTCCGCTCAGGATGGATTTGAACCACCATGTCTAAAATGTCTTGAGCGTGATATTACTACCTCTGTTGCTGAATGTTCAACTGCTGCTACTGTTGCATTATCTTCAACTACTAATATGGTAACTAACCCCTCTACGGAGGATACCACTGCTATTGCTGATGAAAATGCTAGGTTGAAGACATTGCTTGAAACAGGAATGTATAAAAGTCTGAAAGGGCATCAGACACTTATGATGTCCTCAAAAAGCAGATTACGAACCAAACCCTAGGAAAGAGGGTGTTGGGTTTGAGAGGAAAATGAATGTTGATGGTTCCCTCTTTGGAAGCTCGAGCGGTATCCCAAAACCACATGGAGTTCTTTGCAAAGGGACCTTCAGTGGATCCATCCACCTTATTCCGGCTTTACCTGTGCTAACCCTATTATCATTGATGAATCCTTTGATGCAAACTATAAGTTGTTCAAGAATCGAGAATGGTGAAGTGTTTGCGTGTATATTGGTACTAACTGCAGGAATGGACCGCCTATGAAGAAGATTTGGGTTCCCAAAAGCTGTCTTGAGAATCTTCCGTTGAATGTCATCATGACACCACACAGGAAGAAGACAAACCCCAGACCTAAGGCGTCATATGGTCCAAAGGCTTCATACAGACAGAGGACTCACCTGAGTCACCCTAACGCCAATATTTTGCAGGGAAACCATACTCAAGTTTATGAATATGAGCGTGTGTCTTCAAACCGCTACGTTCATAGAACTAAGAACTTTTCTGCCTATTCATATGAGTATCATTCATCTCCTGCAAGGCTATTTGCTAGGGCTCCAAAGCGAAATTCTCAGATGCTGCACTTAGACTCATTGCTTTCTAAGCCACCCTCAAGATGTGGGTGGTTAAGAAGAATTCACTCTCTTTGCAGGAAAGGGTCTCCTGCCAAAAATCAAAGGCGTCGATGCTATTCTTTGGGGACCTAAAACATCTTGTAGGGCACAAGATCAAATGCCCAAATGGTCTCACTATGTATTTTGTTCCTGAATCGTTTGCCATTCATCCTATCAGTCCTAATCTTGATTTAAGCTTCAATAATCCACTTGCCCATCAAATTTTTATGCTTCACAATGCTCTTGGTGAAGCCTATCCCCCTAACTGTACTATAAGGTATGACACCTCATGCTTCAGAATGGATTATGGACAGTGGATGCACTAATCGTATGACTGGTGATCGAAGTCTTCTCATGGACTCAACCTTACGTCCATCATACAAGAGTAACATCACATTTGCTGACACTGGTAAAAGCAAGGTATTGGGTCTAGGTAGAGTTGCAATCTCAAAGGACCAACACATGGATAAAGTGATGCTTGTTGAATCCTTTGGTTTCAACTTGATGTCTGTCTCAATGCTTTGTGACTTGAACATGATTGTGATATTCGGAAAATATCGTTGCCTTGTACTAATGGAATCTGACATGTCTCTAGTCTTTGAAGGGTATAGAAAAAATGATCTATACATGGTAGACTTCTCAGCAGGTCCACAGCTTGCCGTATGTCTTCTTGCAAAAGCTTGAATCGGCTCTGGCATCGGAGGTCGGGGCATGTCGGCATGAGGAACTTACACACACTCGCCAAGAAGAAGCATGTCATTGGCATCGAAGGTGTCAAGTTCAAGAAGGATCATTTGTGTGGTGCCTGCGAAGCTGGAAAGATGACTAGGGCAAAGCACCCCTCGAAGACAATCATGACCACAACTCAACCCTTCGAGCTGCTACACATGGATTTGTTTGGCCCTACTCACTACTCTACCCTCACAACAACTGCTTGTCTCTATGGCTTCGTCATTGTTGATGACTACTCAAGATACACATGGGTGCACATAATTCTCTACAAGATCAAGAGCAAGATGTCTTCGGACGCTTCAAAGAATCGAGCAATGAACAATTATGGCGCCAAGATCAAGCATATCGAAGTGACAAAGGCAATGAATTCAAGAACACCGGACTTGATCTTTATCTCGATACCATGGGAATCACTCACGAGTTATCTCGCTCCATACACACCTCAAAGAAAATGGCATCGTGGAGCGCAAGAACAGAACCCTCATTGAGATGGCTCGAACAATGCTCGACGAGTACAAGACACCAAGAAAGTTCGCCTAAAGCCATTGATACAGCCTTTGTCACGCCATCAACCGTGTTTATATCCATAAGCTTCTGAACAAAACATCCTATGAGCTCCTTACTGGCAAGAAGCCAAATGTCAGTTACTTCAGAGTATTTGGGGCTAAGTGCTGGATCAAGGATCCCCATCACAAGTCAAAATTTGAACCCAAAGCTCACGAAGGCTTCATGCTCGGTTACGGAAAGGACTCACACTCTTACAGAGTCTTCAATCTCTATCTCTACAAAATCGTTGAAACTGTAGATGTGCGATTTGATGAAACCAATGGTTCACAAAGAGAGTTCATGCCAAGCACACTAGACGAAGCTCAGCCCAGCGAATCTATCAAGCTGATGGGAACCGTGAAATCATGCCTTCAAGCACAAATCAAGAGGAACTTATCATTTCGCACCTAACCAACTCAAGACAATGCTCACTGAAGACAATACTCCAAATGATGACAATGATCAGCATGAGCAAGGTCTTCGCCCATTCATCCTCGAGTTGCAAATGAAGTACAGATTGAGAAGATAATCGATAGCATCAATGCACTGGGTCCGCTTACTCGCCAAGAGCAACACAGCTAGCAAATTTCTGTGGGCACTTTTCTTTTGTGTCAATATCAGAACCCAAGAAAGTTGCTGAAGCCTTTATGGAACCAAAATGGATACAAGCTATGCAAAAGAACTTCAACAGTTCAAGCTGAATAATGTTTGGGAACTTGTCAAGCGTCCTGACCCTCGCAAGCATAACATTATTGGCACCAAATGGATATATTGTAACAAGCAAGATCAGCATGGTCAAGTCGTCAGAAACAAAGCTTGGCTTGTGGCTCAAGGATATACTCAAGTTGAAGGAATTGACTTCGATGAAACATTTGCTCCTGTAGCTAGGCTTGAAGCTATTCGCATACTACTAGCCTATGCTAACCACCACAACATCTTGCTCTATCAAATGGATGTGAAGAGTGCATTTCTCAACGGCAAGATTGAAGAAGAAGTATATGTCGCTCAACCACCTGGCTTTGAAGATCCAAAACATCCTGATATGGTGTTCAAGCTAAATAAAGCACTATATGGCCTCAAACAAGCTCCTCGCGCCTGGTATGATACAATCAAAGACTTCCTGAAGAGCAAAGGCTTCAAACCTGGATACCTTGATCCCACACTCTTCATGAAGACATATGATGGTGAACTGTTTGTATGCCAAATATATGTGGATGACATTATCTTCGGCTGCACCAATCAGAAGTATAGTGATGAATTTGGATACATGATGCAAGAACAATATCATATGTCCATGATGGGAGAGCTCAAGTTCTTCCTTGGTCATCAAATTCACAAGAAAGAAATGGCATCTTTATATCTCAAGAAAAATACCTCCAAGATTGTCTGAAGAAGTTTGGAATGCAAGAGTGCAAAGGATACACGACGCCAATGCCAGCCAAACACCATCTGGGTCCCGACGACAATGGTAAAGAGTTCGACCAAAAGGTATACCGCTCCATGATTGGTTCCTTACTTTACCTATGTGCATCTAGGCCAGATATTATGCTTAGTGTTTGCATGTGTGCTCGATTCCAAGCAGCACCAAAGGAATCGCATCACTTAGGCGTGAAGTTTAATTCTTCGATATTTGGCTCACACCCCAACACTCGGATTATGGTATCCAAAGGGCTCAAAATTTGATTTAGTTGGATTTTCGGATGCTGATTATGCTGGTGACAAGGTGGATCGCAAGTCTACATCGTGCACATGTCACTTTCTGGGACGATCACTCGTCTGTTGGTCTTCAAAGAAGCGTAACTGTATCACTCTCAACCGCAGCATCTGAATACATTGCTGCTTGGATCTTGCGTGCTCAGCTTCTATGGATGAAGCAAACTCTCAAGGACTATGGCATCAATCGACACAAGTACCTCTCTTCTACGACAACGAAAGCACCATCAAGATTGCCAACAATCCAGTCCAGACTTTCGAAGACAAAGCACATTGAAATTCGTCATCATTTTCTCGTGGATCATGTCATGAAGAAAGATATTGACATCATTCACGTCAACATCAAGAGCAATCGGCAGATATCTTCACAAAGCCCTTGGATGAGAAAAGGTTTTGCAAGTTACTGATGTGAGCTAAATATCTTGGAATCCTCAAATGTCCCGTGATCATGCACACATCCTAACACTTATGCATGTTGATGACTTAGATGTGCAACACACTTAAGTAACATATATCTTCAATCAATGAAGACTTACATTACGAGTGTGAATACATTAACGTGGAATTTGACTTCGAGCGCCACGATAATTGTGCGCCTGCTTCGGGTCTAATACTTCCTATACGGTGGGTAACGCCACCACCAAATTTCTTTGTTTGAAGTGTTTCACCTGTATGCGTTATTTCTTCAATATCTTCGCATTTGATTTGTCTTCAACTTCAAATTGTCTACATTATTTTATTCACTATGTTGTTTTGGTTCCTGTCTGATATATATATATATATATATATATATATATATATATATATATATATATAGGGTGGGTCTATTATGATAACACCCCTTAAGACCTTATTCTGCACACCAAAAAAGCTTATTCTGCTAACACCCGGAAACGAAACGAACCCCGGTGCGCTGTCTTCCCCCACCCGCCCACTCCCAACCACCTCCCACCGCCGGATCCCCCCACCGCCTCCCATCACCCGCACACCCCCGACGCCCCCAACGAAACCGCCCCACAAACCCCCACCTGCAACCCCCGGCGCCGGCGGATCCACTTGGCCGGCCACTGACCACCTTCCTCCCTTTCCCTCTGCTACCAGCCATCTCCATCCTTCCCTTCCTCCTACCACACCTGCAACAACCAAGGCCCCTCATCGCCCCCCGACCTCTTGCCCGGATTGCCCGACCTCGACTCGCCGCTTGGTGGAAAGGCCCCACCACGACCGAGCGCCGCACTTTCCTCTTGTCCGCCCTCCTCCTCCTGTCCCCGCACCTCGACGGATCCGGACGGTTCCAGCTTCGCCGTGCGCCCCAGCACGGGCCATAGACCATCGCCTCCCCCTCACCTTTTCCTCCTCAAGGCTTTGTGCTTGCAGCCGCCAAGACCGATGCACCGGCCGTGCTCGCTTAGGATGGATTCCCCACGCCTCCACCGTCTGGCGATGGATCCGAGGCGGCAACCGCCCCCAGCGCGCCTCCCGCGGCGGTAGATCTGGGCTTGCAACTGCTCCTCCTCCCCGCTGGCCGTCACGATTCGCCGTGCGGATCCCGTCGTGTAGCTCGTCGGTGCTAGCCACCCTCCCCCTCACCATGGATTGCACTTTTTCGTGCAGTGCACAAACCGCCGCACTGCAGCCCACCTCCCAGGTGTGCCATCGTCAAGCCACTGATTGGGTGTCCCAGCGAGGGCCTCCCCCGGCGGATCTCTGCCCCCCGATGAGCTGCCCCTCCTCCCCACGTGTAGTTCCCTCAGAGGATGCTGAGTGTTCGGTTTCAATTTCTTCTTCCTTCAGAAGATGTGCTGTGCAGTTCATTACTGATGCATCTAGCGTGAGCACACTCTATATGTGTGAGCAGCTTCATGTTTCAGTGTATGCGGTTCCCTTGTGAGTGTGTGCGCTCTTGTCGCCTTTTTGTGGTGCGGCAAGGACAACATGAGGTTCGCCTCATGGGGTGCTACTGTTTGACAACGCCTTGGAAGAGCAGTAGTTGCTCGTGTCCAAATTAAAAAGCTTTTTTTCCTCTCTGTTTTTGCAGATTTTTGATTTTGCAGTTCCCGGCGAGCCGTTTGAGTGGTGCAGTGCTCGTGCTGCCGGGCGCAAAGGATCATGGATATGGCGTGCGGCAAGGCGCCCGCCTCCCTACCGATCGCAAGGACAAGGGTCGTGTGCCCGCGCGAGTGCAGTTTGCTCTGCTTCTCGATGGGGTTCGCTTGCCAAGGTGCTGCAGTGCGCCTAGGGGTTTTCTTCTCCTCGGGTGCGTGAAGGTTTGGCCGTCGTGCGAGAATGGGCATGCAGTTCACCGGGGACCTACAGAAGAAAGAAAAAAATGGTTATGCATTATGCAGTGCAGATAATTGCTGGGGTACTCAAGTGCCATTTTCTAGTTGATGAGTGCATTATGCAGTGCAGTTAACATCGCAGAGAAGCTCGCTTCCTATTATATGCAGTTAACTTGCTCAGTCTCTGCATACGTGTGCAAAAAATAATAAGTAGAGGTCCGTTTCATTGTTCTCAAGCGGTTCATTTTGAATGAAAGAAATAAGTTACTTAGAAAAGAAACTAATGCAGTACACTTGCCTCTACTCTGGAGTTCGGACGTGTTATAAAAAAAAGACAAAATAGAAAATGCAGTGCACTTGGCTCGTTGCTACAGTCCCAAACATATTAATGATAAATGATGTCCCAAAAAACGTGTTACATGAAAACATCAACAGTAACTCATGCGGTTCACTTTCCGAAGTGTTGTGGTTCATTTTCTGTATTGATGCGGTCCACTTCCTCGTCTTGGAAATTTTATGTCCGGCAAAAAAAACCATGAAGTTCACTCGACTGTCTGCTGCAGTGCGGTTAGCAGTGCGTTCTTCTGTCTGATGAAGTTTACTCGTCAATTTGGGTGTCGCAAAAAACAGAGTGCCCGCATTTCGGTAATTTGGAAACTGCTCTTAAATCATAATAAATTAGAGAAAGTGCTCTACATGAAAAGTTGCGCCTCGTCAATATCTTTCCAACGGTGTATCATTTGCATCATTCCGATGAGCGATTTGAAAAAAATTCGCGAAAAACGACCGCTGCCACATGTCGTCCGCCTCACCGTTTTCAAAATTAATTTAAAACCGTAAGGAATCTGAAAACAAGTTCTACATATGAAAGTTGCGCCTTGTCCATAGCTTTCCAAAGACGTATTACACGCCTCGTTTCGACAAACGATTCAAAAACTGGAGCAAAAACAGTACCAAAAATTTGAAATTTTTTGAAAAACAGAATTCCGCGATTTAGTAAATTTGAAACTGCTCTTAAACCGTAACGAATTAGAGAAACATTTATATATAGAAAAGATGCGCCTCGACGATATCTATCCAACGGCGTATCATTTGCTTCATTCCAACAAACTGTTTAGAAAAAAACGCGAAAAAACGCTCGCTGCCACTCGTCATCCGCCGCACCATTTTAAAAACTGCTCTTAAACCGTGTGGAATCTCGAAAAGTGTTCAACATGTCGAAGTTGCGCCTAATCCATAGCTTTTCAACGTTATATTACACACCTCATTCCGATAAACGGTTAAAATATTAGAGAAAAAACAGTACCGAAAAAATAACGCGTGTAGTTTTTTCGACGAAGTTCACTAGTCTATATTGCAAAGGTTTCGCCAGAAAGAAGATGCAAAGGTGCACTTGCGTTCAGCGTGCAATGCGGAACGGAAGTGGTGTGCAGAATAGTTATTCTGCTAATATTAGCAGAATAGACCGTATATATATATATATATATATATATATATATATATATATATATATATATATATATATATATATATATATATATATATATATATATATATATATATATATATATATATAGTTCTGTTCTCTACAGCATTCACTTATAGCTATGTCTTCAAGTTGAATCTTTTGAACTAAGTGAATGTGATGGGACCCCAATCTCTCTATGCTTCCTATCTCAAACTCTATGTTTCCAAATCATATGCATTCTATTGAAACTGTCGAATGTCTTCTCTGCGTCCTTGTCAGCAGAAGACACAGAGATAAACTTTAATTCTGTTTTAAATGATTCATCCTTACTGTTGAATTCCGGAGAAGCCGGAACAACCATCCGACAAACCTGGCGAGCGTGGGAACGTGGGACAACTCAGAGCATGTTGCATGCTTGCCACGTGCCCCTCAGATGTGAACCGCCAGGGGCACCTGCGTAATTGCGCTGTGCCGCACACCCCCTTATAAATACCTGTCCCCTGCGGTAAAGAAAATCTTCTTCCACCTCTCCACCTCGTCAAAACCCTAGCGCCACCGCTAGCTCTCGACGACGCCGGCGACGAAGCGCTTAGCTGCCGCGACCTCTCCGACGCCGTCTTCACGCCGGCCGCGAACATCTTCTTCTCCGCTGCCGCCGTAGGTGTCCTCCGTCGCCAAGTTAGGACACGGTGGATTGAACTGCTCGGCCTCCTTTCCTCCCGTCTAGTACTTCTTCGAAGCGGTAAATATAACTCTATTTTTACCATTTTTACCATCTTTTTGATCTTCAAGATTCATCCTACTTGCCAAAATTAGTTTCTGCCTATACAACGTTAGATCTATCCTGTCTGCATCTCGTACTGCCTAGTATATTCACTTGAGCTTCACAACTAGTTAGATTCTCACTTGTACTTATTCACGGATTCGTACAAATCTGGAACCAACTCTCAGCGTATAAGTGAATGTCTTCACATCATGAGGTCAATGTCTTCAAACCGATTTATCTTCAAAATCTTACGAGAATGCATATGACCTCTTCCCCTTCCTCGCATCTCTAATGCTGTCACAAGTACATGTCCGTGGGAGAATCCCTTGGTTCTCATAGTCTGCATTCGTTTGCAGAATTACAACATCAAACTAACTCTCCCGAAGCCAGTTCCTGTCTGTTCAGCAAACACAAGCCTTTGAAGCCTTTGAACTTGAAGCCATTCAGTTTGAAACTCATGGCTTCAGAGAAATCAGTCAGGAAGGGCGGCAGACAGCGTCGTGAGGGAACCTCAAAAGATCTGCCTGATGACCTCGCAGAGCTGTACAAAACAGATCCCGAAGAGACTTACAATCATCGCAAGACGCGAATCCAATGGATTCGTTGATATTGGGCTGAACAGTGGTTCAAGTACAATTTCGTCACACAGGAATATGCCGAGAAGAATGCTATCAGAAGCCCTTGGGGTGATATTCTCTTTCGAGGCCTTCCTCCCAAGAACATGGTGAAGCTATTGCACAAGGTTTCTATCCTTGCATGGTCCGTGGACCTCACCGAGAATGCCGACCCAACGCCTTTGCTCTGGTGTCGTGGACGGTAATCTCTTCAAGCACAACTTCCAAAGACGCAAAGGCTTACGCAAGAAGGAAAACAAGAAGTCATTGGGATTAGACTTCAACCCTGGTCCCTCCGCTCCCGTCTTGGCCGACGGCTCACGTGATCTTGAACCCAATGTCATCGGTCCTTTTCAAACCTTGATGGCCTCATCACCTACATCCTGCTCCAAGGTGCCAAAGTGGATCACTCGATGACGATGCCGAGTCCGATGAAGCCCCAGCTCAGCTCCCCGCTTCCTGCTCCAAAGCTGCGAAGCTTAAGAAAGTCAAGGCTCCAAAGTCGGTTGCTCCTCCAAAAGCTTCACGCAGAAGCCACCGTCATCGCACCTCCACGAAGCCGATGCAGTCGAAGATCAATCCCGTATCTCCAAGAAGACGGAGAAGAGAAACAAAATTGTCAAGAACACTGAACTGACACTGACCCTTGCTGCCATTCTGCGTGAAGAGCACATTGATCTGTCAAGTGATGACGATCTTGCAGATGATGCTCTTGAGCAACTTATCAAGAGCAAAGAAGAAGCAGAAATCTTCAACAACTTGCCTCTCTTTGATGTGGCAATCATCCATCACTTCATTGATGAGTGGTTTGATACCCCAAACATCAGCTTTGAAGATCTGCAACTTCCAATTGGCCTCAGCGTCTCCTTCAATGGCGCCATTGCTTCTGAGCTAGCTCTTGCTCAGCGCATTGTTGAACCGAAGCATAAGATTGACTATGAGAAGGCTCAGTTCAAGAAGCATATGGCTGCACTCAGCGTCCAAGACGTCAAAAACTTCAAGGTCATGCTGCACGACCTCAAGGAAGCCTTTGTCAAGAAGCGTGAAGAAGCCAGAAGCTCTCGTGAGCGCATGAAGGCTCTGGCTGACAAGTGCGTGCTTGCCTGCAATGAGGCTGAGAAGCGCAAGGCTCTTGGCCGTCCTGGCATCGACCCCAGGATGGCTGCAAAGAAAGAGAAGTCTTCAACTGACCAAGATGCACCTTCAAGGCAGGAAGAGCCCCGCATAGTCTTCCCAAGCAGCATGACTGGCTCGAAGCCAAAGGTCCGGTCAACCGCTTCGAATCAAGAAGACGAGGACTGCCGAGGCTGAAGCCAGAAAAAGGAAAAATCCTGACGCCTCTGATGCTGCTCCCTCCAAGAAGAAGCTTAAGACCAAGAAGAATCGGGCTACTCCCACAGAGCTCTTGGTTGTTGAACCCATTTATGTGGTTCGTCCCGTGTCTACAACCCAAGAACTTCGCATGACTGTTCATGAGCCTGCTTCCACAGAGGCTCCACGAAGTTGAAGAGATTCCACCGGTGATCCCATCACTGCCAAGACATTGGTCACCATGACAATGTTGAAGATGATGAAGTTCTTCCTCAAATCGAGTACAATGTGGTATCATCGCCTGCTCGCATTTAACAAATAACTCATCAGCATTGGTCGTCCTCTGACGCCAATTGCTCAGGATGCTTCATGGGCTGATCGCCCGCAACAACAAGACTCCCCCAGTACTCCCCAGCATCAAGTCACTCCCCAAACAACAACAGCAAGAATAAGAGGAAGACTTTGGGGCCCAGGCAACCCCATCTCCAAAGGCGTCGCCATTGCTTGAGAAGCTTCGCAAAGGTCAAAGGCCTCAAGTACCTCTTTCGAGCGTTCGGAAGGAGAAGTGCACCACCAACCTGTTGCCACGACAAGTGTTTTCAGAAGCCACTCCAACTATGAATGTCTCTCGAGTCCGACGCTAAAGCTGAGAAGACAATCCGCTGCATCAGCCGCAGACACCCAAGAAGAAGAAGAACGTGTCCCTACACCCCAAAGAATTGAAGAAGTTATCCCCGATATCAACGTGCCAGTGCCCGACCCTCCAGCTCCTCAAGTGGACGTTGAAAACATTGAGGCTGCCACCTCCAACACCAATGAAGCTAATGACGTGGTCATGGCTGAAGCCAATGTGGAGCCTGTACCAACTGCTCCTGAAGCCACTGAAGGAAATGTGCAAAGCCAATGAGGCAACCGCCTCAAGCATTTGGCCGAGCAGCAAGCCTCGATTCTTGTCGCCATCGCTCGATTCCGCCACCAAGGCCCTACACAATCGAGCAAGCATACAACTATGGCGAGATAGTCACAAGAAGATGGCCCGCTCTGGTCCCTCCGCCTCATGCCTCTGGTCCTCGGTTTGACTATCATATTGAGCATAGGCCTCAGTCCGAGCTGAAGCCAAGATCGCCAAGGTTTCCGTGCACTGCCACCTCTACAGGTTCTTTCAATGCAAATGGCTTCAAAGCCCACAATACTTTCTTTGACAGTGCAAAGAACCCCTACACAAGGCCAAGGATATCATCTGACCGTTTCTGGAGCTATCAGCAAAGAAGCTATTATTCATGCGTCCTGTATGATCAAGGGCGCATTTTCCCTCATATGCGCCTCGACACTAAAGCCATTCTTTGATCGCTGCCGTGCTTAGAAGAAGCACTTGATTGCTTTCATGATGCGTGTCCGCTTGGTTTCACATGCATAAAGAACAACTTGGAATGAAGAATTAGTGCTTCAATTCTATGCTACCCTCCACATCCGCGGCTACAACAGAGATACGAAGACATGGGTTCTCGAGTGGATGACAGGAAATGTCCATCATGAAGCCAAAGCTCTTGACATCATTGAGCTCACAGGCCTACCCACTCCCAGAGAGCTGTTTGAACCTGGATGGTAACTCCACCGTGATGCCTTGGAGATCATATTTCATAAGCCAGAACCCGACATGAGTCAGATGCTGAGCATGATGAAGCCACTGCCACACGATGCCGAATACCCTCAGCACTTCTTTGTTGATGACCTTGAGTATCTGCCTCGTACCATATATCACATCATCAGGCGAACTCTATGGCCAATCAAAGGGCATTCATCATCTGCAAAACTAGAAGGAGCAATGAAGACATTGGTCTTCTACATCCTCAATGGCATCAGCTTCAACACGCAAGAATTCTTCATCCGACAATTGGCTGCGTCTGGATCTGATCTGTTTGGTCTGAAGTTCTATGCTCCATGGGTCATGCGCCTCATCAAGATGCACTCTGCTATCAACGATCAACCCTCTGCTTGCAATCATCTGATCTTCCTACCAGAGGTTGATATGTCTGTTGAAGCCATATACCCTGAGCCTGCCAAAATGCCACTAAGTCTTCAGAACGCAGATCACCACAGCTTCTCTCAACCCATGGAAGGCGTCCAAGCGGTATCTCGTGTCTATCCAATTCCTGGGAACACACGTATGCCTCATCGCGGCGCGGACTGAAGCCACCGAGAGCACAATTGGCCAAAGGCCTCGGAAGCGCTCTCGAGTCCTCAATGATCGAGAACTTCTTGTGGCACTGCATCAAAAGCAAGATAAGCATCACTCCTGGCTCAAGCGTCAAATGCAAAGCCTCTTGGTGGACGTCAATCGCATTCGCTACATCATCTTCTTCAGAAGAGGACGAGTAGATGCTCTATGTCTTCAAACCTTTTTGGTCCTTACTGACAAAATGGGGAGAAGCATATGAGTTTGATAGTCTTCAAGCGGTTTCATAAGGGCGGTTGCACTATATTTTGCCTAGTGTTTACAACTCCCGCTTTTGATACATTTGGTTCTTTGAGTTGTAACACTTAAACTCGATGGTCGTCTGCTACTTATTTGCTTTACTCTGGTGCGATGATAAATTCCGCATGTGCGATTTATAACTTCCGCACTCGAGATCATTCTGCAGACGTCCATTTTTCATTATGCATGTCATTCTCTTAGTTATATCATTTCATGCATGATGAATTATCTTCATAAGTTGAAGAGGATCTCCACAAGTACAACCTGCCATGTGCATTTGCATTCCAAAAGCAAACTACTTATATGCACATCTTCGTGGGGAGCCTTTGCCACTTATGAAGACAATTTCCTATCCTTTACAATTTCACATATATTATCCTCTGTTGAAAACTTCAACCAGCTTTGTCATCAATCACCAAAAGGGGAGATTGTAAGTGCATCTAGTGCCACCCCTAGTTGGTTTTGGAGTATTGATGACAAATGTGGTTGAGGGACTAATGCGTTTGTGAGAATAGCAGGATAATGCAGGTAGTGTCCCTCATTGATTCAGTTTACCTACCGGAGACTTAACCCTAAAATGTATGAAGACATTGACGACAATGGTGGTATGTGAAGATATTCACATTGAAGACTATGACATGAGAAGACATTGAGTTAAGACTATGGAGCCTTGAAAGGCGTATGTCCGTTTCCTTGTTTCCTTTTCTTCTTTGTTGAGTCATAGGAACCACCGCATCGTTAAGTGGGGTCCAAGTGATCATAGTCGTAATGACTAAAGTGATGCTCAACCCAAATCCTATGTCTTCGACGAAGACAATGAGAGCAAAACTTATCCAGAGCTGGATGAGTCAGCTTTGCTTGTAGCCCAAGTAAAGTTGTCGTGTGTGTTTGAAATCTGACCATTGGAACACGTGTCAGTTCCTTAGTGACCCAGGGTCATTTCCGACATAACAGGTCGGGTTGCCTAGTGGCAATAAATAGCCCACCCCCTACACCATAAATTGGTGGCTGCTCAGAGTTAGTGCATGACTTTTGTCATTTGAGAGCAACCCACCTCGAAGCCTTTGAGAGAGAGAAATCCTTGCGAGGACAAAGCCCAAACACCCAGAGCCAAAGAGTGTTAGGCATCACTGAAGTCTTTTTGTCTGCGTGACTCAAGACTTATTACACTTCAGACTGTGGAATCCTCCGGCCGGTTAGGCGTCGCGTTCTGAGCATCCAAGAGTCATTGTGGATTGCCGGTGAACGTCGTCTGTGAAGGTTCGGAAGTCTACCTTGAAGACCTACCAGAGTGATTGGGCGAGGACTGTGTGTCCTTAGCTCAAGGGGAATAAGGTGAAGACGCGGTCTTCTGCGTTGAATCTCAGCCTCCCTAACCAGATGTACAGTTGTCACAGCAACTGGAACTGGTCCAACAAATCTTGTGTCTTCAACAAGTGACTGGTTCTATCCCTTCCCTCCTTTACCCTGAGTTTGTCTTCATGAAGTCATTGCTTATATGTCTTATCTGTTTGACTTCATTGCTTGACTACTATCGTTGTTTGGCTTCATACTATCTTCCATCCTGATCCTTACTACATAGCTACTATTAGTCTTGTCCATTCACATTATTGCATACTTGACTATGGCTTGCTTGTTGTAGTTTATCTTCCGCTGCATATCAATTAGGTCATTTCTATTGTTTGTCTTCGAAACATTCGTGTTTTGAAGACTTTCCTAAAAATCTCCTATTCACCCCCCCCCCTCTAGTCGATAACTAGCACTTTCAGTAGTAACACCACGACAAGCTAGCGCCGCTCTTCGTGTGTGCCCGTGCAAAGGTTAGACGATGGAGAGAAGAGAGATTGAGATCACAGACTTGGGACCCACCAGTAAGTGAGACAACGGTCATTTACGTGTTGACGAGGCACTCCCTCTACTCTACTCAATGCAAGTATTGTATAAAATCAAGTTATGGGACAAAGCCAACAACCGTTCGTTTTTCAGGCTATCGACTTACGCTTTGTAGTCCAGGTTGCCAGTTCGAATCTCGTCTTTCAGATTTGTTAGTTTTAGGTCCAAATTTGATTAATGACAAGTGGGACCCCCGTGTGTTGTTCCGATATTTCAGTGTAGGATGGTTTTTTTTTTGAACAAACACTTTGCGCGGTTAGACAAGTAACGGCACGAGTTACACGTATTTTGCAAGTTTATTTAACCAAAATGACAATGACATAGAATATCACATCCACCCCGCAGCTTAGATACTATGGTGATACGAAGTTTTACAATTGGAAGTGAGAGACAATGGCTTGGGAGTAGTCTTTGTAATTATTCGCAATTTCCAAACTCTCCAAAGGTTTTTTTGCAAATAAAACATTCAGGCCTCGTGTGTGCCGCCGCATCTTCGATCCAACGGCTCCCCGGTGCTCATATTAGGTGGTCCCCGTAGCTTAATTACCCGCTACGGTGATATGAGCATCTAGGTCGTATGATCAGTGATCAGATGGCACATGCGTAGTACTTGTACTTTCTGCGCATTTCCCAAACTCTATCAGTCGTATATTGCAAAAACATTCAAACCTCCTACAGTGGGCCGTTAGATCTTAGTGAACTCGTATCACCATAGAATCTATGGTGCGGGAGCACCTCATACTCGAGAAAACATAAGGTGCTATCGCAGCTTGGATGCTACGGTGATACGAGCTTGGAGGTCGTTTGACCAGAGATCCAATGGCATCTGAGTAGTCTTTGTGCTTGTAAGCAGTGGCCGAACTCTTTTGGGGCTTTTCTGCAAAAAAACCATTCGAACCACCAAGGGCGTGTTGGGTCACAAATCCAACGCGTCCGAAGAGCTTGTATCACCAAAGCATCTAAGGTGTGGTAGCACATGATATTCTTACATACAGGAGAATATGATGTCCTCCTTCATCTTAGATGCTATGGTGATACGAGCTTCGAGGTTGTTCGATATGGGATCAAAGGGCATCTAAGTAGTTTTTGTACAAACTGTGTGCAATTCTCGAACTCATCAAGGTTTCCTGCAAAAAAATTAAGACACATCATGTGAGCTGCTATATCTCAGATCTACAAGCTCCAAGCAACTCGTATCGGCATATAGCATCTAAGGTATGGGGGCACATGATATTCTCCCGGGGAGGATGGGTGGGGTGCACAACCAATCGGGTGGTTGGGAGGGTGGGGACAAATATAATCTAAACAACCCTAAAGAGAGCTCCACAATTTTATCTAAGGTCGAGGGGTTGACCCCGACAATCATAGCTCGCCTAAACACAACATTTGCATGTCTTTGTAGTACTAGACTTAATATTCATGTTTCAGTTTCATGTTCATTTTAAATATTGAACTGAGGACCATGGATGTCTTACATTTTACTCCCTTCGTTCCTAAATATTGGTCTTTTTAGAGGCTTCAAATGGACTGGCACATACGGATGTATATAGACATATTTTAGAGTCTAGATTCACTCATTTTGCTCCGTATGTAGTCACTTGTTGAACTCTCTAAAAGACTAATATTTAGGAATAGAAGGAGTACTTTTAATTCATGTCATACATGCATGGTTTGGAAAAATAGATGCACTATACTTATTGGATTGTTGTTGCGTTCGTTCGGGTGTGTGTGTGTGTGTGTGTGTGGTCATATGCTTGATACATACAAAGTTTTCTCACCTCCATATTGTTCATCTTTTAAATTTGAATTTGCATTGGAAAACTTACTAGGGATTCCATGAAATGTGAAATCCACGTTGAGATCACTATATCACAAACTCACTCTAATTCAACAACTCATCATAAATAAATTACCACGTTGAGATTAGTATTTGCAAGGAAAATACGGGTATTGTAATACACATATATTCGTTCGGCAATTTAAAAGGTTGCTTTCGTATTCTCGAATGGTAGGACCCAACGGCGTACTAGCCAGACCTTGGCTCGTGTTGATCCTAAAAAACGGGCTCGTGTCCTTCGATGGCGTGCGTGGTACGCACATTAGGCAACCCCAACCAGTCGAGCCTCAGCGTTTCAAGTCGAAATATCTGGCGGCCAGAATTCCAGCCCTAGGAAATTCACCTCATGTCCCCGGTTCATAATGACTACCGATGAACAACGGAGGGATGCTTTAGTAATTAGACAACGTTACCTACCATGCCGAGCACGGTTCAATTCCCTCGGTCACCGCTCGCAAGGTCACCCGTCAACTGCATTGCCTAGTACTACTACTACTACACCAGGATGAGCACAGAATTGAGCCCGTTTGTTCGTGCCTAGTGCTTGAGTTAATATATCAGGCAATGCAATGCACGGAGGGATTATCCTTTTACTCTGCATATATAACTTGTCGAAGTCTAACTATGCAAAATGTTTGACCAAATCCTTAAGAAATACAACAGATGTATGTACGGCTTGAAAATTTATTGCATGATGCAGGTTATGATATTGTTTCGAATCCTGGATCTTAAATTTTAGAAAATCCAAAAGTGAGCATAAATTCTTGAAACTGAGCATGGTCACGTGATATGGCACAAATATTACTTCGTAAGTTTTTTTCCTCAATTCGAGACAAGCTGCTTATGACAAGTTGCACAAATGAAGAGCCAAGGTATTTTGGAACAAAGACCTGTCACGTTAAGGCGAACGCTTTCACTATTGAAATCATGGGCGTTTACGTGCCGACACGAGTCCCCGCTTCTCATCGGCAGGTGTCGTCCCAGCAAGCGTGTGGGTCGACGGGAGGCGTGCGAGCAGACTGCTGCACCGGCTGTCAGGGAGGCGTGCGAGCATACCGCTGTGCAGACTCACCGGGAGGCGAGCCCTTTGACCAGGCTCCGCCGCCTACCGTCGTCCAACCTGCTCCCACTTTTAATGTCGCCGGCACCGCAGTTTAAAATCAACCCCGCACAACCCGGTATCGCTACAATCCTCTCGCTTCCTCTTTGATTCTCCTGTCGTCTACCTCCAACTAGCCTGACCTAAACGTACGCCATGCCTCATCACTATGGTCTGCCCTTAGTGTTCCAGTTTCATGAGGAAGACACCCAGCCGGAGTCTCAAGAACATAAGGTGCTTTGGGACGAGCTTGAAATGGCCTTGCGGGAAGACGTTGCGCCCCTCGCCCCTGCTCGGCCCTGCCGCTCGACTGCAAGCGCACATCCCCGTGGCATCAATGGACTGGGAGCCGCACATTGTCGTCGAGCTTGATGCCACGGGGTTCCACGAGGTCCCTGCCGACTTTCACGCGCCCGTGCACCTGCCAGCATATGCGCCTGCGCGTGCACTAACGCGCACGCCCGTGCCAGTGCCCGTGCACCTGCTAGCGCATGCGCGCGCTGGCAGATCGACGCGGCGCCGTCTTTGGTGCCCGTGCACACGAATGTCTCCGCCGCGCCATTGACAATGCCTGTCCCCACGCGGGTGCTAGTGCCCCCCTCAGCGGCATGGATGGCCGCCGTCGACCGCTTCCTTGCACCAACGCCAGTCGCCTCCTCCCGCCAGTTGACTTGCTCTGAAGTCCAGAACATTTTGGCCTTCCTTGAAGCTAGCCCAACATCCAGGAGTACGCCAACAACAGCGCAAGACGCCGCCGTCACCGTCGATCAGTGGCCCGACGACACACAGAGCACGGGAGAGGCGCCGCTTCCCACCACGAGACGCCCCCGCCGCCGCCGCGTAATCTAAATTTGCCATGAAAAACGTTCGGATTGCCATGCTTAAAATCCGAACGTTTATCATTTCCGTTTATTTTATATCGATCATCGTATAATTTAAAGTCGGAGTCGACCGAACGAAATGTATGGTTTGATCGATTGAATGTTCTGCTAGAGCCGTATCAAATTAAATATAAAAGCGTCATCAAGCCACATGTATTCCTTGTCATCCAACGACCTAGACTGCTTCAATGTCGAGCGCTCAACACGTTTAGCGTGCAGTTAATTTCATGCCAAAAATAGTGCTAATCACATGACAACACGCAAATAATATCCTACTAGTAGCTAATATCAGCATGCACCTAATATACTTCCAAATTAACGTGCATTGCACGTACACACTGACTAGTGCTGCTAGTACGTGAAACTGGTGTCATGACTTGTGAACGCGTCCAGATATGGTCAACAGCAACATTGCCCATGAAGTTCTTCCTTGTTTGCCCGCGCCTAAACGAAGGGAGGAAAGAGAGAGAGCACACATGGAAACCACCAGTAAGTGAAGGCGAATAGTACTAAAAATAATATTACATGTTATCCATTAATTAAGCTATTGTAATATAAAAACATTATGTGAACAAAGGGGGTACAACAAACATTGCTATTCTACGTATGTTGCCTATTGACGTGCGGCTTGAAGGCCCGGTCGCATGTTCGATCCTCGTCCTTTATTTTTTAATTTGTATATGGGTCCAAATTTGTTTCATGACATGTGGGCCCCTCGATGTGTAGTTTGTAGCACTTTAATTTGTGGGTGAAATTTGTTCCATTCCAAGTGGACTATCGGTGTGTAGTTTTGTAGCTTATTTATAATAATTAAAGAGAACAACATAGTTTTTTCAATAATACCATGGTGCGACGTTGAAGGCGAGAAAGGACGTGCGAGAGAGCGATGACCGAGCCAGAGGGAAATCAACTAGGGAGTTTGCGTGGGTTGCAACGGCGTTTCGAGTAGTTGCGGGCCGAATGCTACGAAAATATAATCTAAACCGACCAAAATAAATGCCTACAAAAATTAATCCAAGGTTGGAGTGCCCCTCGCAATGTAAATAGCACCGGCTTTGCGAGGGATGGAGAGGTAGTAGCTTCAATGCGTGGAAGATACGGTGTGAGAAAGCGAGGTCAATCGAGAGACATATAGATAAAGAGATAAAGTGAATATGGACGACATTCATTGAACAAATATATATGCTCTTGAGAGATATTGTCCGATATAGCTTTTGGCAAGGGTGAGGGCTGTAAGATAGAGCTTGAGAGATGATCCGATACGCAGACGTGTAGATATATTTTGTGTGTGGGAGGAAGCAAGGTCAACCGATCACATAGGGTCGCCGTCTTGATCGAAAGAGTGAGATGGGTTGGAGAGAGTGACCTAGATAGACGATGTGCGTGAGAGAGTATACAATGTGAATAGGTCGAATTGGGCTCAAACATGGTGATATATCGTTTTTGTCCGAGAAAGAGCGAGGTCAACCGAGACATACGGAGAGAGAGAGAGAGATAGAGATAGAGAGAGAGAGGTTGAGTGAGCGTGGCCCACCATGAGGTCGAAAGAGTGGCGGCGGCTTGGATGGACTGACCTAGATAGACAATCTGCGTGAGAGAGTATAGAGTGTGTCGATCGAGGCCCAAACAAGGAGATATATCATTTGTGTGTGAAAGAAAATGAGGTTAAACGAGACTCAGATAAAGAGAGCGAGATTGAGCGAGTGTGGCTCGCCGTGCGGAAGAAAGAGTGAGACAGTCTCGAGGGAGTGACCTAGATATACAACATGCGTATGCAAGGCGAGAGGTTGGGGGGCTAGATAGGCAATGCATGTATTTAGCGCGAGAGGGTGAGAGGGAGAAGGGGAGAGAGAGAGAGCTCGGCATGGGGTGCAATGGCGGGTGTGTGAGGTAAATATATTTGGTAACAGAGTGGAAAAAGGGGTTGTGCAGTTGAGAGACTTAGAGATCAAAACATGGAGAGAAAGAATGAACGTGTGTTGGAAACCGATAGCTTCCTAAGGTGGTTCGGAGAGGAAGATTGACTGATACAGGAAGTATGTAGCGTTTGTGCGGGGCGCTAAAAACAACATTTGAATGTACATAGTACGAGACTTAATATCGATGTTTCAATTCGGTGTACATTGTAAGATTTGAACCGAGGACCAGGCATACGGGTAATTATTTTGAATTCATGCCATACTAAGTTTCGAAAAGTTGACATTGACTCAATTTGTTGTCCTATTTTGTAGGTCATATGTTTGAATCCATCCAAAAGTTTTCTCACTACCATGGTGTTCATCATATACATATGAATTTGTTTTAAAAAAGTAGCGTGGATACAGCGAAATGCAAAATCCACGTTAGGATAGGAGATCGCTACGTGACACACACTCTAATTCAAATAACTAACTACGTGACACACACTCTAATTCAAATAACTAATTATGCGACACACACTCTAATCCACGTTAGCGTGGGTACCATTTCAAATTTTTTTCAAATAACTCCTCATTAATTAAGTTATAGTACTCCCTCTGTTCACTTTTATAAGACCTTGAAGACATTTCAGACAATGTGCAAAACAGTTCATTTTAAG
This sequence comes from Aegilops bicornis, assembly GCA_021605145.1. NCBI lineage: Eukaryota > Viridiplantae > Streptophyta > Magnoliopsida > Poales > Poaceae > Aegilops > Aegilops bicornis. The sequence continues at coordinate 361,170,277 of CM038674.1, read as the reverse complement.
TTGTTTGAAACGACTTACAAAAGTGAACGGATGGAGTATCTCGTTTCGAATGACTAATTATTGCAAGGAAAACACGGGCATGGTAATACATAAAGATTCCTTTGCAAATGAAAGAAGATTCGTTTGCATTCTCAAATGTAGGCGCACCAGGCAGACCAGGGTCGTGTCGGGGTGGACGCTGCTTCGGTGCCTTAAAGGCAACTGCCCTTGGGTGACTGACATGTGGGCCAGCCACCTGTTGGCCCCACATGTCATGGACACAAAGGCAGGTGCCTTAAGGCACCAAAGCATAGTCTTCTCAAGGTGGTCACGTGTGTCGGACGGATGCGTAGCACCCAGCCACCCACCCCCCTCCCCCCAAAAAAGGGACGACGACAATATAAGTTTGCGCTTCCACGTTTCGGATTGAAATATTTGGCGGCCCCAATTCCAGCCCTGCAAAATCTCTCTTCTCCACCGTCCCCTTCCGCGCCCAGATTGCTCAAATCCCTAATTCACCGCCAACCCTCGAATCTCCCCTCGTCTCGTCTGTTTCCCCACCGTTCCCCACCTCTGTGCCGGACGACGACGACGAAGACGATGGTCGCGCTTCACCACCGCACCGGAGCTACCTCATCTACGCCCTCGTCAACCGCACTGGGTGCTCCACCGACAACGTCGGCCGCCGCAACCGACGTGCCTCACAGACACCGAGTTCCACCGCAACAGGTGCGCTTCACCGACGCCGTCTCCCAGTTCACCGAGGCTACTTCACCGAGCACATCGTCACACCTCCGCCCCCCGAGGCCGTTGGGGCTTCGCCAACGGTCTCGTCCACCGCATCGTAGCGCTCCGCTGCCACTCAAGATCTGCATCCGTGCATGGCCAGCCAACGCCAGCGCATCACCCTCAACGGCTCTGAAGTGACCCGCACTCTAGCTAGGCGAGCATGCCCAAACGCCGCCCGAACTAGGTATCCACACATCACTCCCTTGTGCACTGTTCCGACGATGTTTGGATATCCTTTCACTGCTCTCTTAGCTTACACGCCTATGCAACTCTGACTTTAACTCTTATTTCTTCTGGAGATATCATCTAAACAAGCAAATCCATTTTTTAGCGAAGCATGACGGCGCTACGGGATCTGGTACACATCCTCGCACACCGTATAACCTTGTAAGTATCGTCCTCCCATACAACATCAAGGTCGATTCCTCTTATTTGATCAGCCATTCGTCGTGTCAAAAATGCAGAGGGGGATGCAAGGAGCACAAGGCCTGCACATCCAAGCAAGTGGTAACATGGACTTGTACATGGAACATCCCAAGCGCAAGTAGAGCTGTAGTGAGCCTGTACAACGAGCTAGCGTAAGTCCCTGCATTTCATTTAATTCATACTGGCATTCGTGTATGATTTGTGTGAAGTGGCTGATCCACGAATTCAAGTTACCAGGGGCGAACATTTAACTTAAAAAATACGAAGGCACTTGCACTCCGGAAACCAACATAACTTGAGAAATGTGAAGCTACATGCACTTTGAAAACCAGCTAATGATTCAAAGTAGTTCAGATTGTAAACACTAAATGATGCAAGCACCAAAAAACACAAAATGCAACATGTGTACAAGGACTACAAACATGGTCTGTACCTGCTTGAATTATTCGTTCTCTGGCTGAAAATATCAAAGTGTAATTGCACGTATAACCGGTCGCAAACCGCATATCAATATATCTATCCTGCACAAGTATGCCAATAGTTTCAAACAACAGATTAGAAAAGTATTTATGCTATGTTGACATGATACGGGGACTTTCTGGTAGATGGCCTCGACGTTTCCTCAAGCTATGAAAATGCACTATAATTTGCATGTCATCAATGCCTGCAAATCTCTGTCTCTCTCAACATAGTAGATCATCATTAGACACTAAATCCTTCAATGAGCTTGCAAAATGCTTGCATTAGATCCCTCATTAGACACTATATGTTCATCACTGTGAGCATGTAAAATGTTTGCACCAAATCCTTCATTAGCAAATTGCTCATTAGACACTTCGGGCTCAAGAACAACATGAGCTTGTATGTTTGCACCGGGAACTTGATTAGATACATCAGATTCAGTCGGTTCAGTATTGATTGGGGGAGTTATAAAATAAGTAGAAATTGGTTTCATTTTCTCATAGATTCCCTACATACAAGCAGTTTTACAACACCGTTGGGTTTAACTATTGGCGTAAATTGAAGAGTTGAATTAGATATAATCAGGGATGTGATGTACCTGCTCGTTGCACATGCTACTCTTGCAAGCTGCTGTCCGCTTGTGCAAGCTCGATGCCATGCCCGCCGCCACGCCTCCCACACAGAGCTACACCTGTGGTTGGATCTTCATCTTCTTGTCTTTCCGTTCACTTGAAGCCCATGACCGCCTCCAACGTGGGCGCGAGGAAGTGTTGTGTCGGTTTGTCCAACAAGGCTAGGTTAGGAGCGAACTGCATCGGAGGTCGGAGCGAATGAATTAGGATTTTTCCTGCTGTCGATCGATATGGGAAGCGCTCGTTTGGGCCGCGAGCCTGCTATAGGGCCTGCCTTACAATTGGCCCATCCAAATTGAACCACTTTTCTTCATTTTTTACATTGCCTGCTCGTGCGTTGGGACGAACAAAACTAGCGTGGGACAACCTGGATGAATTACCTGTTTGCCTTAACTTAAATATCTACTTGTTTGTTTAACTGCTTTGCTGCTGCAACAGCGGGTTACAATGATGTTAATAACTACTTTTCAGCATCCAATTGAAACTCTTTAATTCCTTGTTTGTTTAACTTGTTTGCTGTTATAACTTCCAGTTGAGATGTTTTGCTAACTTCAACTTTTCTGAATTCAATCGGAACTTCAATGGTAAAACAGGTTAGCCCAAGATCAAAGAGCGAGGTCCGCATGGACGTTGCATCATCCAACAGCAGTGGCACCGGCCCAATCGTGCATTATGAATTGCCAACTGCTGATGCTCTAGAGGCTAAACTAGTGGAAGAAAGAGATTCTTCTTCTGCACTTAGAGATGAAGTTGACATGTTGAGGAAGCAAACAACACACTCACAAGCAGTACTCAAGACAACCATTAAATATTTGGTGGATTTAAAAACGAAGCAAGCTGAGGCTGACCAGATTGTTAAGGTCCTGAAGGAAAAAAGGAAATTAAATTCCTACTTGGTATATCGTAGGTGAAATGTTCTTTCCATAGTTGAATAACCTTTGTGTTGTCTGTTCATGTAATCAATCAAACCATTTGTTTTAGAGATCATGTAATAATTGTTTTTTTGGTTTGTAATTTTATTTGAGCACAAGTCTGTATTAATTGATAAGACTCGGAGACATTTCATTTGGATAGCTGTGCCAGACATACAAATATGCCAATCGGGCTAAATGTGCATTCAGCAATAGTAGTAGTATAGATGGACCATAAGTGGCACGCATCGGAAAGGGCCAAGATCTTTGGCTAAAAAAGGATCTTTGTTGTAGCCAAAAAAAGTACAAATGACTCGGCTTATGTATGTTAGTTGATATTATTGATCCATATACTCTATAAGTGTTTATATGTCTGTCAGTTTCATACATTCTTGGTTGATTGACTCGGTATTTGAATCTTGATACATCGCTTGTGTACATATCTAAATGGGAGTACACATTATGCTGCGTGTGACATTTGAGTTGGACATGAAGTGTTCCAAATATTCGAATTCACCTTAAACTGGATTCTAGTGAGTATCGGCATTTGTAAACCATATTCATATATGACAGTGGAATACATCTTTGTCGTCCTTTTTAAGTTATATAAAAACACATAGAATGATTTATAAAGATTCATATAGGAATATAAAATGGATTCGAATTTAGTTGCCAGGGTAATCGTGGATGCTTATTGTCCCAAAATTCGAAACAAGCAGCAAAATGTCCACTCCCACGTCGGCTGCCCGAAGACAAGTGTTTGGGAGATGGAAATTACTGCCTACCCATTACATGGACAATCCATCGGCCTGATTTCCACTGCTCTAAATAGGGGTAGGTTAGTAACTTCAATTAGACGTGACACGACCGCCTCTGAGCCCATTCTGACATGGTGGGCGTCAAACATGGGCGGCAAAACACATTTGGTTCAAGCTCGTCCGAAAGACCTCTGTTTCTCCCTCCATTCCCCATTGATACACGGTGGGCGGCAAAACAAACTTGACTCGGCCGAAATTGATGTAGGCAAATAGTTTCAATAGGTGCAGGTTTGTAACTTCACTCAGACGTGACACAACCACCCTACTTGTCAGCCATGTTCATACACCGTGGGCGCCAACCATGGGCGCCAACCACCCTCACCTCGCCAGAAATCGCTATGGGCAAATATTTGCGAGATGCAAGATTACCGTCCAATCCCCAACCGGTGAGATGTCCAAATTTTAAACGGGGGCTAAGTTCGTAACTTTCCCATATTTCAGATAGGCGCGTCCCAAAAACATGGTTCCCCGTACCTTTCCCTCCATTTTCCCATTCATACACCGTCCGCGCTAGAACACCCCATCCCCACACCAGCCTCCGTCCGCCACCCCATCCATCGCCGTCGTCCTCCACCACATCCATCGCAACCGTCCTCCACCATGCCAGAGTGCCTACCAAGATCAAGGCTGCCCATCGCTAGAGATGGACGTTTCTCATCCACGGCGACGGACCAGGAGCCTTGCATCGCGTCCTCTCGCTTCATCGGCGCCATCGTCCTCTTTGCTGGGGCCTCTCACACAACCTTCTCGTCCACCGCAACAGGACTTATCCCCTGATGCACCCGCTCACCGTCGCAGACCGCTTCAATGCCACCGACAGCCATCGCACCCTCGATGCCTACAGGCACCGCAAGAGAGGTGGTACTTCATATCTCCTCAACTTTTTGATCTCAACCAGAAAATAGATCTTAACTTGGTTACTCTACTTTCTTTTCAGCTCTTAGAATTTAGTTCTTAGTTTGAAGCAAACAATGGATGCTAAATATCATTTCTTCGGTTTGCGACTTCAAATCTGCCATGGCACAGCCATAATATGGTTTAATTGATCATGCTTAGGGTTTAATTGATCATGTTGGTTCCGTGGTGGTTTCTTTAATAGAAATCGAAGGGAAACCCTCTTTGCTAAAAAATATGCTTAGAGTTTCCCCTTTTATGATCACTATCTGATCGAGAATCGTGCTTCGTGTCATAATAACACTGCTCCACCTATCAAGCTAAACAAGCTTAGTTGTTCAAATACGAATATGATATTATTAAAACATAGTTGTTTAATTGGTCAGCTAAATTTTCCTAAATGAGTTTCAAAAATGCATGTTCGCCGCTCGGGTGTGTATCTCTACAGGGTGCCCACGGTGGGCCGGCCCACCCTAGGATTTTGGGTCGTCCCAGGCCCCGATTCCCCTCTGTTCTGCTGCGCTTCCGACCTCTACTCGCCCTCGGCCGCCTGCCTCGTCGGCGACTTGCCGTCCCCGGACGGCATGACTCTAGGAGGAGACGCCGGACTAACAGGAGGCCAGGAGTGCTCGCTCAACAGCGTCACCGCTTCCCGGGCGCGCCGCCGTGCCTACCTTCCCAGTCCGTTCAGGGCTCAGGCGTGCAGCACCCACCAAGCCAACCCGATTTATCCTGAGATACGTCCTCAACACTAAGCAGCCACTCCTCATCACCCATTTTCTAATTGATTCATTACTCATTAGGCAGGACTGTCATTAGGGTTTGTTGTGTGCTCAGTTCTACCTACACTTAATGGTTCAGATGTATTTCGGTAATTTTTAGTACCTCTAAAGTTCACAGGGTTTTCAAAATTCCGTCCTCGGAGCGAAACTAGTCATTTTGGATTGTTGGTCGTAGTGACATTGACCCAGATTACTACTGCAAGCCAGGTTTGTTGACAATTTTACTTGTCTTTCTTACTCATTCGATATAATATCCAATTATTCACGTCGATTAGTTGCAAACAATAAGTGCTAGACAAACTTCTTCATTCAGATTTTGGACAGTCTCTTCTAGCGATTACAATTCTGCATACTCGTCCTAATAAGCTCACAAGTAAATGATTGATTCACTACATCTATGCTTGCCTTGTCATATTTGTTGTCAATATTCTTTTAGGGTGGATCACCCTATTTCTAAATACTGGAACTGTAGACATGAGTGAATAGTATTTCTCTATGTGATCTCTTCCATCATGTGTGGGTAACGAACACTGCATTGTATAGAAAGAAAGTGTCATTTCCAGCTTTTACATAGGTTTCGATCTTTTACATGGAATACAATCTACCTACTTGCTTTGTGTCGCACTACCAACACTCCACCCTTGAAGCTAAACATTGCGCCACTCATAATTGCTTAGTTTATTTTTTAATACAAATTTCATATGATTCTAATGTTCCTACTTCAGTTTCGAAATGTGTGCCTGCCTGTTATAGAGACATAAGGGGTTTGTATTTGTGTTTGTGGTCTGGTCAGCACGGTTGGGGAGGTGAACTTTGCATATGTAGGGGTTTATAGGGAGACACTCTCCAAGTTGAAGTCGCAATGCATTCCATAGATAATCTGACTAACTTTTATGTTTTCATGAATCTTAGATTCTGAACAGCATCATAATGATTATGAGCTTGCGCACATGAAAAGAATAAAGCAGAACAATGCCATGGCTGTCAAACTTGGCATTAAGGGACTGAAATCAATTCTGGATGCAATGCAATGCAAACGCTCTCCACCTACAGATTCATGCTCAGAATATGATCATAACAGAGATTTTGAGCTAGAGGGAGACCTAAGTCAATGTAGCTCCCTAGTGGAGGAGTCAGAGGAAGAAGCCCTATCTTATTCACCCATCAAGGTACTTGCTCTATCTTTCCAAGGTTACATTGCTCGCACATATCTTGCAACTAATGCTTTGCATTGATTCTACTTTGTTGAACTGCCATTAGCTTAGTTTACACATTGTGTATGTGAATACGCCCTGCCTATCCGTTTTCAGTACATATTCCATCTGTCATCATACCATATTTATCCATTCAATGTTGTTCTTGTGTATCAGACATTCAAAAGGAAGAGGGCGATTGCTGATCGTGGAGGAGCACAAGTAAAGTATTTGGAAAAGGTAGTGGCACCTGATAAATCAAATAGCCCATTAGGTGTAGTTGCAATATCACACGACCCACAAAATACCCCAACTCTAGCAGACTCTAGCCCTACTACACTTTGGTCATCTATGATGCCCCAACTCAGAGACCCTAAGCTGCAGCAAAGCAGTATGATTATGCCGATTGACATAGCACCAAATTGCACGATGCAAAACCCCAGGCCAGCAAAGAGTACACCAAATCCAGTTGCCAAATCCTGTTTCGAACCAGAGAGAGCCCCAATTGCAGCAAATAGGACCCCTGTTCCATTTCTTCCCAGTTTAGAAGACGAAGCTTATGTTGTCGTCAGGAACTTTGTGCGCATCTTTCCTTCATGGAAAGATTATACCGCAGACACAGAACAATTTCCAGTCTTCCTCCACAACTTACGCAATGTACTAATGTTATACATGGTCATTACTTCATATGTTTCTGCTGAAAGAAGACACAAGATTTCATTCTTTTAAATAGACGAGGAGCAAACTGGATTGTGATGACGAGCAAGGGTTGGTTGCGCTTTTCAAGCACTCGTTGATAAAGTATCGTTCCTACCGAGGCAAGCGCGCCGATGGCAAGCCTCTGAACGAAATTTCTGTAAATTCTCGGTGCTACATTTATCCGGCGGTGGTAGGATAATCTTGTTACACATTGGTCTCGGCTGCAGCGTAGAAGGTATATGATATCACATCACAATTTGAACTACATTTATGCATTTGCCTTAGTGTCTCACTTGTACGAAAATCGTTAGCGTAAGAACATTCGTTCTCAAGGGACCACAGAATCTCGCAACTATACTGCACCTTTGCATTGCTCTTGTGAGTACCTCTTGCCTTATATGACCATACTTACTTTCATAGCTGTTTGATTATGTAGCATCACTGCACATGTTAGCCTCGTAATCATCCATTTGGTGGACATTATAAGATCCGTATGGACTCTTACACAAATTTAGAATCAACCCAATGCTTTTGAAGAGGTTTAGCTCTACAGTCCTCTTGTAAGGACTGAACGTGGTCTATCGCTGTACTTACATTAACAGCTACTCCCTCCATCCCATAATATAAGAACGTTTAGTACAACACACCAGTGTTCAAAATACTCTTGTATTATGGGAAGAGGGATTGGTTCATTTTGTAGCATTCTACATCTTATCTCCCTCGCCCACCATTTACTAAAAAAGATCAGATCTATATTTAATCTTACCAACAAGTAGAATACACAGACAATGTTAGTGTAGAATTGTAGCCCATTGCTCTTGTCAGTACATTTTGTCCTGTAAAGCTTGTACTTCCAGGGATTGGTAGTTGATTATTTAGCATCAATCTGCATCTTATCTTCATTATCCTCTATCCCTTCCAGTATTATCATATCTATAATTACTCTCTACAAAATGTAGAGTACATGCAATGCTTATGAAGAAGATTCTGTGTTGAAATTCTTGAGTTATCCTTTCCTTGACATGGAGAAGGGCATTATAAAGCCGGTGTTAACTGTTAATGTAAGTCAGTCCTTCTAAAGCCTTTATCCTCAACTGCTGTTTAATTTGCTCATACTCCCTATCGTTTACTGCTGTTTAGTTTGCTGTTTCTACCAAAATGCATGTTCATAAGAACCGTAAGTTCTAAGTTTTACTTGTAAAACCAAATTCCTTATTCATACCATGCACATTACTTAATACTTCCTATATGTATGCTTGGTTTTGTGGATCTATAATCCAGTGTGTGGTGAGGCAGCCCACGTTTGCACCTTGTCATCTCTTGTTTTATCTTACTGATGTGGTTGATGATATGAACAACATCCCATGCACATTATCCAAAATAGATACAATGATTTTCTTTGCCCTTCATCTATGCTTGTTATGTTGACATGGTAATCCAGTAGTGTGGTGAAGTTCCCGCATTATGAACAATGCCAAATTATGCTATTGATATTTTGAACTTACTCTTTATTTCCTAATTTGAAATTGGATAGAATTGATGTAGCAGTTATCATCTTTGTTTATAGGCGTGCAAAACCTGTCATCTCTCGCTTTTTTCAGGGTGATATGCACGATGGCATGCACAAGTCTGCTTGAAGGCTGTGAGACAAACCCAACATATATTGCAGCAAAGAAGGCAAAACATCTTGAAGATAGCGAGACAACCCCAAAGTCTTGTCTTGATGCAGTTTCCAAGTTACTTGAGACTAATAGTCAGACAAGCTCACAGAATCCGTTGTCTGAATCAGTTCGACTTCTTCAGTCCCAAGTTCTAGCAGAAAGACATTCTGCAACTCTACTTCGACTTGAAGTCCTATCTCTAAGAAAGATTGCAGAGAACACCAATGAGAACCTCATGGCTAACCAGCTACACCTGGAAGCTATGACCGATATGCTAGGCCGGTCTCACAGCCTTGCTTTCGCCGACTTCTTGCAGCAGTTCCCCATAAGGCTAACCTTTCTTGAACTGTCTTGGAAGTGGTCTCGGTTCAATATTATTATGTTACGCTGCAATGGTGCCCAGTTTTTGTAATCTGCTTCTTCATTGCGCTTTATGATCACTGGTGGCGAACTTCGTTGCCCAGTGGATGTAATATACCTTAAATCCTTTATTATATAGTGTAGGTTTATTCTTAGTTACTATGTCGTAATTTCTTTATTGTATAGAGTAGGTTTGTTATTAATTCCTACTAGTTACTGACCATCATTCGCTATCTGAAAAAAATCAGATGTAGTCGATCGGACGAAACATTCGACTCTAACGGGCCAGGTTTTTATCGGCCACAATTGGGCGACTGCGTCTTTCTTGGGCCCGAATGATTGGGGCCTTCACACATTGCGCCAGCCCAAACTTACACCGCCTATATTTTAGTTGGGCCTTTGTCGACCAGTAACTTAGTTTGGCCCAGTAGCGTTGGGCCATTAACAGCTGAATATTGTATCGGCCTCGTTATTACGTAGAGTTGAAACCACGGGCCTTTAGCAGGCCAAAATGCATGCTTGTCCTCAATTTTCACTAGTCGTCGACGGGCCTTCACCAGGCCGAAATGTAGACCGGGCCATTTTGGGCCCAGTTAGCTCACGGGCCGTTACCAGGCCGAAACATATCTCGGGCCTTAGTTGGCCCACTGATATCATGGGCCTTTAAGAGGCCGAAAGCTTAATATAGGCATCAACGGGCCGAATTATGCGACAGGCCTTTAACAGGCCCAAAGTCACGTTGGGCTTAACTGTTGCCACCTTTAGCACGGGCCGTTAGTGGGCCCGATGTCCGTCGGACCATATATGGCCCATGGGCAGCACGGGCCATTCCCAGGCCGAAAGTCACACGAGGCTGAAATGGGCCCATGTCTACATTAGGCCCCTAACAGGCCGAAAGTCATTGGGCTGTAGTTGGGCCCAAATATTCAGCGAACAATTAACGGGCCAGATCTGGCTTCGGGCCGCAAATGGGCCCAAATATTGGGTGAACAATTAACGGGCCAGATCTGGCTTCAGGCTGTAAATGGGCCCAAATATTGGGCGAACAATTAACGGGCTAGATCTGGCTTCGGGCCATAAATGGGCCTTTATTAAGCAGTCCGTTATTGGGCTGGCCCACTAGTACCTGATTAAGTTCTACGGGCCTTTGACTGGGCCGGCCTTTTTAACCTATATGGGCCTCTGTTGGGCCCAGACACGTGTCGACGTATCATAGGCATGTCTCCTCCAATGGACGGGCGACATCCGCCCATCGACGAGTGACAGTGTTCCTTGACCAATCAGAATTTTACACGTGGAAATTTCCCATTGGTCAGGGCTGTTAACGGGTTATTGGATCCAAAATCCGACCCGATAGCTTAACGGCGTCACGTTACGGTGGATGCCACGTGTCGGTCACCCTTGACAAAAGCACTTCTGTGACACGCGATTTATCGTCATGGAAGTGGACACTTCCGTGATGATAATTTTGGTAATGTCATGGAACACTTCTACGACACCACATGTATGACTATCTTGATTCTGTCATAAAATCATCATGGATGTACATGCATGACAAAAAACGCGACCTACTATGACAAACATGTATCATCACGGAAGTGTATTTTTTTGTAGTGGAGGTGGGCACCAGGCGGGCGCCAGCACGCATAAAGTACTCGTTTCCTCTTTGGTACTAAGGAGGCAGGCGCAGGCGAGGAGTCCTGAGGCATCAGGCAAAGGTTTCCATATTGGTGCAACAAGACCAAGACCAGCAGGACGGCAGGACGAAGGTCACCGTGGAGCCCAGGACGGTGTCACCACCAGAGCCTTTGGCAGGAGAAGACCACCTTTAGTTAGGATAACCTGTACTGGTTGTCTCCCTTCAAATTTGGGCGTTGTTGGATCCCTTCCCGCCTACATTTGGGAAGAGGACCAGGGCCTCCATAAATAAGAATAGCCACCACAGTAAGGGGACAACTCATCTTGGATAGGATCCACTCCATCCTCACACACACAAGCTCACAAGCACAACAACACCTCTCCTCAGGAGGTTGTTCTTCCCTTGTACTTGTTCATCCTCAGCCCAAGAGGCAATCCACCACACCACACTGGAGTAGGGTATTACACCACATCGGTGGCCCGAACCAGTATAAACTCTGTGCCCCTTGTTCTTCGAGTGAGACGTGCTGAGCTTTGAGATCATGGTGAGGGCGTGAGCTAGGGGGAGGAGAGATCTTCGTGCGCACCCTAGAGTTTGAACCTCAAGGGTTTGCCGGACCCGTAATCCGACATTTGGCGCGCCAGGTAGGGGTGCGCTGAAGCTTTCCTTTCATCGATCCGTGCTCCACCACCTCCGCGCCTTGTCCCTATGGCCGGCGTTGCTCCTCCGGCTAGGATGACGGATGCCCACGACGGTGCCAGGGGGCTCAGAGCCTTTGCCCCCTCCTTGCAACGAGTACAATGGCCGCCCAAGTTCAAGCCGGAGATTCCGCCGTGTTACGACGGTGCGGCGGACCCATCATCCTTCCTGCTGGCATATGGAGAGGCCGTCCTGAAGGCTGGGGGTGATGACAAGGTCATGGCCAACTGGCTTCCCATGGCCCTCACTGGCGCACCACTCGCCAGGCTGCTCACCCTCCCAGGATCCTCAGTGGCATCTTGGGAGGAGCTGCGCGCCCTCTTTGCCGCGCGCTTTGCGGCACCGGCGCCCCTTGCCGTCGTAACCCTCCTCGGCGGCTCGCAAGCACCGCCCTCGAACCATTAAACCAAGCAGTTCTTTCACCAGATCGGCGCCGCTTCCGTGCAGCAAGGAGCTCCCCCGGGTTGGGCGGCGCCCACGGCCGACCTCACCTTCGACTCGGGGGATCACCCCGTCACCACCGTCGGCTCGGGCATGCTCCCAATGCTTTGCACCCCCGCCATCTGCAACTTAGCTGTCACCCAGAACCTCATCGACGGCGGCGCCGGCCTCAACGTGCTCTCCGTGGTGGCTTTTAGCCTTCTTCACGTACCACTCGAGCGGCTCTGCCCCAGCAAGCCCTTCTCCGGGGTCGGCGGCGGCTCCGCCAGCCCCCTGGGACAGATCCGCCTTCCTGTGACCTTCGGCACTCGCGACAACTACTGCACCAAGCTGATCGACTTCGACATCGCCTGCATTGGCCTCCCATACAACGCCATCCTCGGGTACCCGGCTCTGGCTCAGTTTATGGCGGCAACCCATCCGGCCTACAACCTCATGAAGGTGCCCGGGAGCAAGGACGTCCTCACAATAGTTGCAGACACCAAGGAGGCTCTGGAGGCGCTCAAGCTTGCCCTCAAAACCGCCACGGTGGTGCAACCGGCTGACGAGGCCACTCCTAGAGCTAAGTAGGCCGCGCCAGCAAAGAAGAAGCAATTGTTCACTCAAGATCGGGCCGAAACTAAGCAGGTGCCGGTCGAGGAAGATGGGTCCTCAGGAGCCACCTTCACCATAGGCGCCAACCTCGACCCAGATTAAGAGGAGGAATTGGTGAGGTTCCTTCACACGAACAAGGATGTATTTGCCTGGGAACCCAAGCAGCTAGTAGGGGTCCCGAGGGGGGTGATCGAGCATCACTTGAGGGTGTGCCCCAATGTGCGCCCTGCATAGCAGAAGGCGCGGCGACAATCCACGGAGAAGCAGTCCTTCATCGTCCAGGGAACCCGCAAGCTGGAGGCGGCATGTGTCATTCGCGAGGTTCGGTACCCTGAGTGGCTTTCGAACCCCGTCGTCGTGCCGAAGAAAGGCAGGAAGGAGCGCATGTGTGTCGACTTCACCAACCTCTACAAGGCCTGCCCCCAAGACCGCTTCCGCGATTGACCAGATTGTCGACTCCACCGCCGAACGCGACCTACTGTGTTTCCTGGACGCGTTCTCAAGCTATCACCAGATCAAGATGGCAGTGGAGGATGTGGAGAAGACGGCCTTCCTGACCCCGTGTGGGGTGTACTGCTACACTTGCATGCCGTTCGGGCTGCGCAACGCAGGCGCGACCTTCCAATGGCTGATGCACGTCGCCCTGGGTCAGCAGCTCAGGAGAAACGCTGAAGCCTACATCGACGACATCGTGGTAAAATCTCGGGAGGCGAGAACTTTGATTCAGGACCTAGAGGAGACCTTCGCAAGCCTGCGCCAGGTGGACCTGCGGCTCAACTCAGAGAAGTGCATGTTTTGCGTACCCTCCGGCAAGCTGCTGGGCATCCTCGTGTCCCACAGGGGGAGCGAGGCTAACCCGAAGAATGTCAAGGCGATAGAAGACATGAGCCCACCACAAACTCTCAAGGAGATGGAGAAGCTTGCGGGCTACGTAGCTCAGGGCCTCCAGACCATCCCGCTCTCGTGTCCATTCGTGGTCTGGGGGCTGGGTATCCTAGGCCCGTTCCCTCGAGCGTCTAGGGGCTACCGCTACCTCTACGTGGCCATCGACAAGTTCACCAAATGGGCGGAGCTAGAAGTTGTCCGCACCATCCCGGCTGGATCGGCAGTCAAGTTCATAAAGGGTCTCGTGAGCCGGTTCAGGGTCCCCAACCGCATCGTCACCAACAACAACGGCTTGGAGTTCACTAGTAATCTCTTCAAGACATATTGTGCTAACCTTGGAACACAGATCTGCTACGCTTGGTGTCGCTCCCCAGGAGCAATCGCCAGGCTGAACGCGCCAACTCGAAAGCACTGAGAGGCCTGAAGACAAGGACCTTCAAGAAGAAGCTCGAGGCCTGCGGCAGGGGCTGGCATGATGAGCTCCGATCTGTGTTGTGGTCCATTCGCAGCACCGCCACCAAGCCAACAGGCGAGGCCCCGTTCTTCCTCGTCTATGGAGCAGAAGCGGTTCTCCCTCACGAGGTCAAGCACCGCTCCGCGCGGGTCCTAGCGTTTGATGAGACGCAGCAGGACGCCATGCGGGGGATGGACCTCGTGCTGGGGGAGGAACGCCACCGTGAAGCCACGCTCCGAGCAGCGAGATACCAGCAGGTGCTATGACGGTATCACTGCCGAAGTGTCCGCTCCAGGACGCTCGAGGTGGGCGACCTCGTCCTAAGGCGGGTGCTCTACAGGGAAGGGTTGCATAAGCTCTCACCCATGTGGGAGGAACTGTTTAGGATTGCCCATGTCTCCAGGCCTGGTGATGTGCGCCTGGAGACGCAGGATGGGGTCCCCATCCAGAATGCCTGGAACATCCAACACCTCCGAAAGTTCTACCTATGAAGCAAGGTCCAGCGCCTGTGAAGCAAGGCCCAGTGCCTGTTAAGGTCTCCGCTCGTGACACTCTCACGTAATAACGAGTGGGGCTGTACATGCCCCTGAGTTCAGGAATGCCGCCCTCGGGCCTCGGGGGCTCCCTCCCACGTCATAGTGGCAGCACTTAGCACCATGCTGGTGAGAACACTAGACTAGGTGCCGGACGCGGCTTTTCATTTGCTTTCCGTAGTTGGCTTGCCCCTCTTTAATGGAATTAGCATTGTGGTGTTTCTTGTTGGCTTGGTTCGATCGCCTTTTTCCTCTGTTTCTTCCCTCAGTTCTTTGTTTTGACACGTACTCTCCCTCGCATGCCTCGCGAGGGAGCTGGACGGGTGCACTTGTGCACTCGTTAGCATTTTCCCTGGTCTTTGCGAGGCACCCTCGCTCGAGCTCGCAAGCTGGCGCACCTCCCTCTCTTAAGTCCGTGCCCCTCGGGTACCGTGATGCGGAGCGCTGGGTCATGGCCGACCACGCTTAGGGCTGGGCTTGGAAGAATAAGAGTTTCTTAACAAATTTTTGCAGTTCCTCGACGCCTCCCAAGCCTACGGCAAGGAGGTCTCACCAGGTGCTGGGAGATGCGCGCCTCACGAGGCGGAACTAGTTCAGACACGTCGAGCTAAGTTATCTCTACACGCCTACATAAAACATTGATGCTGCAACACGACACAGGAATAATAAACATAACATAGCGACTTGGAAATCATGGTTCGGTGCACGCCTTTGCAGGGCCCCATACTTGTTTCTTTTTCTAATGAAGTAAGAAAGGAAAGAACAAAACAAAAGCGGCGCGCTCCACCCACAGCGGTTCGTGAGGGTAGGCCCTTGGCACCCTCCTGGTTTCAGCTAGACCCCTCCTTGCGCTTCACTGGGGCACGGCGGCGAGACGACCCGCTACTGCCCTCGAAGCGGGCACGGCGGCGTGGCGGCTGGTCATAGCCGACGCTGCTGGAGCTGTCACCGGAGGAAGAGCAGCCGTAGGTAGATGAGCCACGGCCGGCGCCGAGGGCAAGTCCACCTTCACCCTCGTCATGACCGTTGACAAGGCCGAGCACCTCGCTGCCGTTCTTGTCCTTAGGGCAGCATCCGATGCGGCGACCATCTTCCCCGAATACCATCACGTAGAGGGTCGCGTTGCCATCGTACTCGAAGTGGAGGGTACACCGCCTGCCCAGGCCGCGCGTGCGGGCAAACGTCTGCCAGCCGCGGCCTAAAGCCGTGTTGCACGCGACGGAGACCTCCACCGCGACCCACGAAGCCTTGCTGCAGCAGCCGTCCGCCTGCAGCCAGAGACCGCCTAGACCCGTGCTCGGCAGTTCACCGGCAAAGAAGCACGGGAGCTGAAGCCAGGTGCTGGCCGGGTTCTCCGACCACACGACGAACTTCAGCACCACCTCTGCAGAGTGGAAGCGCGGCCGGGGAGGCCATGCAACCATGGCGCGCCTCACTTCATCGACGGGGCTGCCACGACCTGGGTGGCTCCCACCGCGCAAGGAGGTGCTGCCGCGGCCACAAGGGGCCACGGCGGGGGTCACGACGTGCTTACATGGGAGACCGCGCCCCCTCTTGGGCAGCGGCAAACCGGGCCCCTCCTGGCGGGCCTTCCCTTTCTCTGCGGCCGAGAACCTCTTCACGGGCGCCATGGGTGTCGCTGCTAGTAATGAAGAAAGTAAGAAGAAGAGAGCAGAATAGGAAGAGATGGGCGATGGGGGCTCCGCCTCCCTCCTCATTTATACCAGGAGAAGGCCAACCAGCGACCCCCACTATCACAGATAATGATGGTTTTCTCTGCATGCATCAGGGACTCGTCAAGTCGGGCAGTTGCCGAGCCAGCGTGGGGAAGCGGAGACGCCCACGTCCTGTCAGTCGCCACCCGTCAACCAAGGCCGCAGGCTGTTGGGACCTGCGGCGCTCCGCAGTTGCCCCTTTGCTTCGCCTTGAAGCCAAGTCCGAGCTCGCCTTGGGCCCGGGGGCTACTGTCGGCGTCCTGGGAACGAGGGTCCCCAGACTTGCCTGCCTATGGCCCACGGCGTGGCTCCACCAGCGGACCTGTATGGCCCATCTTCATCTAGAAACACTCAAGACCCTCGCGAGGGGCCAAGCCTCGCGAGGCGAACGACACAAGACCTTCTCAGGGGCAGCCTCACCAGGCTGGCTCACGAGGGGCGGAGAGATCAAGGCAAAGGGCACCTCGCGAGGTTCCTATAACGCAAGCCATGACGACCAAGGCCAGGTGGGCGCCAGCACACGCAGAGTACTCGTTTACTCTTTGGTGCTAAAGAGGCAGGCGCAGGCGAGGAGTCTTGAGGCATCAGGCAAAGGTTTCCATATTGGTGCAGCAAGACCAAGACCAACAGGACAGCAGGACGCAGGTCACCATGGAGCCCAGGACGGCGTCACCACTAGAGCCTTTGGCAGGCAAAGATCACCTTTAGTCAGGATAACCTTTACTTGTTTTCTCCCTTCAAATTTGGCCGTTGTTGAATCCCTTCCCGCCTACATTTGGGAAGTGTACCAGGGCCTCCATAAATAGGACTAGCCACCATGGTAAGGCGGGCAACTCATCTTGGATCAGATCCATTCCATCCTCACACACACAAGCTCACCGAGAATAAGAAGAGCTCTCCTTTGGAGGCTATTCTTCCCTTGTACTTGTTCATCCTAAGCCCAAGAGGCAATCCACCACACCACACTGAAGTAGGGTATTACACCACATCGATGGCCCGAACCAGTATAAACCATGTGTCCCTTGTTCTTCGAGTTCGAGATGCTGAGCTTTGAGATCATGGTGAGAGCATGAGCTAGGGGGAGGAGAGATCTTCATGCGCACCCCAGAGTTCAAACCTCAAGGGTTTGCCGGAACCCATAATCCAACACCGTGTACCCACCTGGTGGCCCCGCTGATGACCCCCTCATACCATAAAATCACATTATTCCAGAAAAAACCAGGGAGAAAGAATTATCGCGATCCACGAGACGAAGCCGCCGCCAAGCCCTGTTCTTCCTCAGGAGGGTAGATCTGGAGTCCGTTTGGGGCTCCGAAGAGGGGGATCTTCGTTCTTCGTCATCCCCATCCCATGTCCATCACCAATTCCATGATGCTCCCCACGGGGAGTGAGTAATTTCTTCATAGGCTCGCTGGTCGGTGAGGAGTTGGATGAGATTCATCATGTGATCGAGTTAGTTTTGTTAGGGCCCGATCCCTTGTATCTACTATGTTCTTAGATTGATGTTGCTATGACTTTGCTATGCTTAATGCTTGTCACTTTGGGCCCGGGTGCCATGAACTCAGATCTGAACCGTTTATGAATTCATCATTATATCCATGTTTTAGATCATTTATGAATTCATCATTATATCCATGTTTTAGATCCGATCTTGCAAGTTATAGTCACCTACTACGCTTATGATCCGACAACCCCGGAGTGACAACAACCGGGCCCACTCTCGGTGATGACCGTAGTTTGAGGAGTTCATGTATTCACTATGTGTTAATGCTTTGTTCCGGTACTCTACTAAATGGATGCCTTAATATCCCTTCGTTTCCAATATGGACACCGCTACCACGGGAGGGTAGGACAAAAGATGCCATGCATGTTCTTTTAATAAAGCATGTATGACTATTTACGGAATACATGCCTAGATTATATCGGTGAACTGGAGCTAGTGCCGTATCACCCTAGGTTATAACTGTCACATGATGAATATCATCCAACAAGTCACCGATCCAATGCCTACAAATTTATTTATATTGATATTGCTGCGTTACTATTGGTATCATCACTGTTACATTTGCTACAAATTACCGCTATCACTATTACTGTTACCGTTGCTACTGTCACTACTATCAAAACTATCAAACTACTTTTCTACTGATCACTTTGCTGTAGATAATTAATCTCCAGGTGTGGTTGAATTGACAACTCAGCTGCTAATACCTTCAAATATTCTTTGGCTCCCCTTGTGTCGAATCTATAAATTTGGGTTAAATACTTTACCCTTGAAAACTGTTGGGATCCCCTTGATGGGTACGCTGGTTGAGAAGGTTCAGTCCGCCAAGAGCAGGCTGAACGAAGCCTTCACTAGCCTGCTAACAGGCTTTGAGGTAGGCAATGTAATATTCTTAGTCGCTTTTCATATTGGAAAAATATGCCTGTATATAGATAGTAGCCCCTGAGACTCTGTTCGGCTCTTTGGAAAAACGGGCCGGACAGAGGATCAAATATTTGTCGGAGATAACACACTTATCTATTTTGATACACAGGCTTCACTGTTAGCGGCTTCAGCCAAGGACGCTGGAGTTTCCGAACTCCAGCGAAACTGAAGCTGGCTGATGATGAGATCGACCGTATTAACAAGCGGTTCGATGAGGCCCAAGGTATGCTTTTAAAAGACCCCTTACAAGCAGGAATTGTAATGCAAACTTAGAGTTTAAGCTCATGTGTTGCTCTGTATATGATTGCAGGTAGTGCTCCCGAGGTCGAACCTCAAGAGTACCCTTGCCGAGGCCAAGGAGGAGGCGAGGGAAAGCAAAGCGGTCGTAGACAAAGCGGTTGCAAAATTAAAGGCCGAACAGGTCGCCCGCCGCCAGTATGACAAGAGGGTGACTGAAGTGGAGCAAGCGCTCCAGGATGCCGCCAGCAAGTGTGAGGCCTTGGAGGAGAGTAATAAGGCCCAAGCGGCCGAACTCACCAAGGCTCTTCAAGAGGCAAAAGAGGCGCAGACCGAGTCCCGGGCGGCTCGCGAGGAGATCAAGCAAGCTGATCAGATAGCGGCTGGTACGCCTTTCCTTTTACAAAGTATATTTGGTGGTCGGAGATATGCTTTGCTAAATCAACTATGGAGTGCTCCAGACGCCTTTGCGGATGTCCCAAGGAGCGCTGCCTACGCCGCCCAGTATTTCCGAGCCCAAGAAAAGAACGCGATGGAGAAGCTCTTCTGGTCGCGGTACCTGGCACCGAAGCGGCTAGCGCTGCTAAACAACTAGACGATACAGCTGGCCGAGCTGCATAGGATGTCTGGCTTGGCCATGAAGGACATCATAGTCCAGCTATAGCCAGCCGGACCCATTCCTAGCAGCTACTTCGGCCTGGTCAAGCGGCTTGGCGATGCCTTGCCCCGAGTTGAGGCTGTGAAGCGCTCAGCATGCATAGAAGGTGCGCGGATGGCCTTTGCCTATGTCAAGATGCACTGGGCGAAGATGAAGGCTGTCGTTGTTGCAATTGAGGGTCCGCCCGGGGGCTTTTGGAGCCGGAGCGCTATTTTGATGACGTCCTAGAGGGTGCCCTCTTGATAGAGAGCCAATGCTCGAAGGATATTATGTTCGAGTGAATGTATATGAACTACCCAGACGTTTGTATTATAAACCAAAGCTTTGTAATGTATTTATGCTTTGTATCTGAAAGTATTTTTCCTCCTGTGCGGCCATTTTTATTCCTGAGAGTTTACCAGTCGTCGGGTTTAGCCCCCACGTAGATACTATGGGGATGTTCGAAATAGCACATGAACACACTTGTGCCAACTTCTTGTTCCGTGAAGGAGGTGTCAGTGCGGCGAACCAGGCAATCGGACTATGCGGCTTTATCACTCTCACATAGCCATAGGAGATTAAGAAATAAGCCAATACCGAACAAGGTTGGGCGAAACTATTTCCATTATAGTCTGATTGATACGTCAAAACCTATTTTTACAGAGGATTCCCTAAGCATCGAGGCTATTTTATATGCCGAGAACAAGGGAAAGCTGTATACAAGTCCTAAAATAAAAGATAATCTTGAAGATCTTTTGGACACTCTGCCGCAGGTTTGTGCCGCTTTTCGCCTTGGTATATGATCCTTTGAGAGGATCAACGGTCGAGTATACATATGGGGCCTGGAAAAGGGCCCTTGGTACCATTAAAAGGTGATGTGGGTTGTAAAGAACCTGAAAAATAAAAATAAGAAAAAAGGGAAAGAATATGAGGGTACGGATAGGGTCGAGCCGTATTGTGGACTTCTGTATTTAGTGTGCCTCCGTCTTTGCCCATGGTTTCTTTAGTGCGTAGTTATGTACGCGCGGTACGTATGCCACAATTAGTTGGGGTTTTGACGGAGGTCGGATTGCTAATCTAGCTCTGGACGAGCCGGACAGTCATTCTGCAGGGTAGACCAGACTCGTTTGACAGTGTACGGGGGCTTGACTGTCGGTATAGTACTGGGCTTGATAAGGGCACCCTATACTTCCGCTGCGAGTCCCGTAGTGTGCTCCTCTGTACGGAGGGAGTGCTCCATGTTTCCATCAACTGTTATAACACCGTGTGGTCTGGGCATCTTGAGCTTTAGATAAGCATAGTGCGGGACCACATTGATATGGGCAAACGCGGTCTGTCCGAGCAGTGTGTGATAGCCACTGTGGAAAGGGACGATGTCGAAGAACAAGTCCTCACTTCAGAAATTATCCGGCGAGCCGAAGACTACTTCCAGCGTCGTGGACCTTGTTCAGCAGGCCTCTACGCCGGGTATTACTCCTTTGAAGGTGGTTTTGCTGGGCTTGATTCTTGACGGATCAATGCCCATTTTGCGGACAGTGTCCTGGTAAAGTAGGTTTAGACTG
Organism: Aegilops bicornis; assembly: GCA_021605145.1. NCBI lineage: Eukaryota > Viridiplantae > Streptophyta > Magnoliopsida > Poales > Poaceae > Aegilops > Aegilops bicornis. The sequence goes on along the minus strand of CM038674.1, from coordinate 361,148,847 downwards.
CTACCGCCGTCCATAAGGACGCGCGTGAGATGGAATCCGTCGATAATTGGGTCGAGGACCAATGCTGCTGAACCTCCATGACGGATACTGGTCGGATGGTCTCTGCGATCAAAAGTGATCGGACAGGCTGACCATGGGTTAAATTTTGGGGCGACTGGCTCTATGGCATAAACGTCCCTTAGTGCGCGCTTGCGCTCCCGCTTGGGGATATGAGTGACATAGATCATGTTCACTGTTTTTACATCGGGGGAAAAAAATTTTTGCCCCCATGTGTTTGTTGGGCGAGGCTCTTCATCGTCGTCCTCGCTGGGCGGCCCTTTCCCCTTATGTTCGGTACTTATTTTACTGGCACGTTTAAAGACCCAACAATTTCTGTCGGTATGATTCGCAGGCTTGTCTAGGGTGCCATGGATCTGGCAAGGCCGCTCTAGTATTCGGTCCAGACTAGATGGACCATCTTTGTTTCCTTTGAATGGCTTCTTCCGCTGACCGGGTTTAGAGCCAGTGAATCCGGCGTTGACCGCCATGTCTTCGATATCTTCATTGTTGCTTCGACGCTTGTGTTAATTGCGTCGTGGCCTGCCGTTGCCATCTCTGTCTTCGGAGGTGCCAGGGTCGCTGGCGCTGTTGCTTCTACGAGCTAGCCAGCTATCTTATCCCGTGCAAAAGCGGGTCATAAGTGTGGTGAGAGCTTCCATGGACTTTGGCTTTTCTTGGCCGAGGTGTCGGGTGAGCCACTCGTCGCGGACGCTGTGTTTAAAGCCCGCGAGGGCTTCAGCGTCTGGACAATCGACAATTTGGTTCTTTTTAATTAAGAACCTGGTCCAGAGTTTCCGAGCTGACTCTCCGGGTTGTTGGACTATGTGACTAAGGTCATCGGCATTTAGAGGCCGAACATATGTGCCTTGGAAGTTGTCTCTAAAGGCATCTTCCAAATCTTCCCAGCTACCAATAGTGTTTTCTGGGAGGCTGTTGAACCAGTGCCGTGCTGGTCCCTTGAGTTTTAGGGGGAGGTACTTGATTTCATGGAGATCGTCACTGCGAGCCATGTTAATGTGGAGAAGAAAATCTTCCATCCATACTGCGGATCCGTCGCACCATCATATGCTTCAATGTTCACGAGTTTAAACCCTTCTGGGAACTGGTGCTCCCTTACCTCATCGGTGAAACATAAGGGGTGTGCGGCGCCTCTGTATCGGACGGCGTCACAACGCAGTTTGGATGAAGTCCGTATGCGGTTTTCGGCCCGGGTGAGGTTATGCCTGTCGCGCCAGGCTTGATGGCCATCCTCTCACATTGGGGCACGCCCCCTTGATCCATAGATTGATTTGGCTTGGCATGCTCTATTGTCCAGGTCCTGCTGTAGGTCGTAAGTGTATCCTGGAGCCGTTGTCTCTCTGCCTCTACGGCGAGGTGGTGCGGGTTGGTGTTCGGTGTAGGTGGCCGCTTTATCTCATCCACGTGGTGGCTGGTCTGGTTCATCAGCATAGTCATGTCTTGACAGTATGGGCTCGACGACCTCGTCATCGAATTGTGGTAGTAGCCGACGCTTTGGATAACTCCTTGCTGGTTGTTGAAGGCCATACTCTTCGGCAGCCAGGACCTGGGGCTATCTGTCGTTGAGTGTATCTTGTTTGGCTTGGAGCTATTGATGCTTCTTTTTTAGGGTTCTCGCAGTGGCAATTAGCTAGTGCTTAAAGCGATCCTTCTCGAGTGGTTCCTTTGGCACGATGAAGTCTTCATCACCGAGGCTCACATCATCCTCGGCAATTGGTAGATAGTTAATATCCTCCAAGTCCTCGTTCCTGACTGGATCATCAGGGTTAACTTGCCCATCCTCCCAATCATCCTGTTCGGAAGTTGGCTCTACAGGGGCTTTGGGGTCTTCGGCGTTCTCCACAGTGTTATTGTCTCTTGTGCTGGTATTACTGTCTTTTTCATGAAGTGATTTTGAGCGGCGGCGCTGATGTCGACGCTTTGGAGGTGCCTCAGAAGGCTTGTCCTCGACCAAATCCTTCCTACCGTCATCGCCATCGTCATCCTCTCTCTCTCTCTCTCTCTCTCTCTCTCTGTGTGTGTGTGTGTGTGTGTGTGTGTTTCTCTTCTATTTTGCGTTCCTGTTTTCTGGCCTTTCACCGTTTCTTAAATTCCCAGAGATCCATAACTCTGATTGGGCTGAAATTTTTACACGATGTTCTTCCGAATATTATATTTCTTGTGGGGAATGAATGGCACCAACCGCCTTATAGGGGCCCCACAACCCTGCCAGGGTAGGGGCATGCCGTCTGAGGTTTTGCCCCCTCGGGCATCGTCTCGCTTTATTTTTCTTCCAATATCACATATATTCCAAAATAAATCTCCATAAATTTTTATCGCGTTTGGACTTCGTTTGATAAGGATATTCTACAAAACTAAAATATGCAACAAGCGAGGAACCTTTGGGCACCGAGATCAATATGTTAGTCCCAAAAGTAATATAAAATGTTGCCAAAAGTATATGAAAGTTGTACAATATTGGCATGAAACAATCAAACATTATAGATATGATAGAGATGTATCACCGGCCAAGGTGAAAAAGCTTGCCGACGTGAAAGGCTTGCTGACCATAAGAGGCTTGCCAGCGGAAATGTTGCCGGTCAAGGTGAAAATCGTGCTGGCATGAAAATATTGTTGGTGCGGAAAGGTTGCCGACGTGAAAGCTTGGCGGTCGAATGAACGTAGAAAGCTTGGCAGCATAGAAAGCTTGCCAACGTGGAAAGCTTGCCGGCGTGAAAGCTTGCCGGCCAAATGAAAAGCTTGTGGACTGAATGAAAAGCTTGTCGGCCTAGTGAAAAGCTTGCTAGTGTGGAAAGCTTGCTAGCGTGAAAGCTTGCCGGCAAAAGGCTTGTCGGTAAAGTGAAAACTTTCAATTTTGGCAGATCCAACTAGCAGCTAAAAATGGGCTCAAGGGATTATCTAGATGGCCTCGGATGGAAAAGCGTTCTACACAAAAGTTGTTCGTATCATGAAAATGATCAACTATGATCTGAAAGTGATCATCATATGAGATAGTATACGGACTGCATGGTTGCTACAAGACTCCGATAGTCTAGTAAACTGCATGAATGAGTCTGACTGGAAGTTAAAGATGGCCCCTTGGAGTACTGAAGATGGCCTTATTTGGGGAAGTGATCAATAGGAGAGTTGTTTGTCTTGTTGAGACACACAAATTTTGTATTTGGGTCGTCTCAATGGAAGGTCATATGTAGATTCTATGATCCGCGCAAGGAGAAGGACAGAAGTTTGGGCCAGATTCGGGTTGAATCCTACTTAGACTAGCACTAGGACTCTAGGATGTGAATTGATGTAATTTTCTTGTAAGGAAAGCCTAGATGAATCCTTTAATTGCAAGGAAGTCCAGCCGCCTCTTATATATGTCGGGGGTGATAGCCGATTGTAACAACACACAGTCGAACAAATCAATATACTACTTTTTCATCTATGTTTTATCTCACCGTCGTTTCTCTCTCTTGTTCTTTGTTGTTCTTTGTGAAAGTTGTGAATCCCGAGGTTCTAGGGGCGTGCGAATCAACCTAGGGCATCCCATAGCTGCCGCACTCCCTGACGGGGTCCCACCTGGGCGTGTGTCGTTTTGGGTCTGGAAAAGCGTCTGCCGATTATCCTGCGTATCACGATGTTGGTCGAGTCTCCTTCAACGTGAGTTGTGGTGCATCACACCCGGCATCGAGGGTACACGTGACATGTTCATGTGCCAACACACTTTTGGCGACTCTGCTGGGGAACAGAGATCAATCATCATCATCGCCCATCACGTAATCTTCCCAGGCCATCTGAGGTAGACGTCGGTAACATCATTAAGCCTAGTCTTGATGAGTAATCTGCCGACCATCGCCAAGCGTATGAAGCACATAAAAAGCAGCACGGAGAGGCTTTTGATGAGCTCAAGAAGAAGCATCAGGAGGAGGATTTGGAGGAGTTTCTTGCAAGTTTCAATAAGGACCATCAAGGCAACATCACTCTGGTAGGAAACATTAATTTACCTCCTCTCATCAACGAACAAGATGAAATCATTGTGTGTAAAGTTTTTTCTCCAAAGCAAGTGGCTGTGATTGAAACTCTTGTTAGTAAGGGTATTGTGATGACATACAATTCTTTTGTAGCAAGTACTAATGCTCAGAAAAATATTCCTCCGTCATCTAGTGGTACTGTTGGTATATCTGAAAACCATAGTCCAACTTTACCTATTTCATCAACACCTCCTATGCAACAATAAAATAATATGATGTTGAATTTTTAACCTAGTCAAACCAACTAGCTTGTGGCTGCACCTACATATCCTAATCCTATTATGAGTGTGCCCAATTCGGCGCTTAGGCCGAATCACTTTGTCACACCACCCACGGCCACAATAATGTTCGGTTTTCCGCCGAATTATGGTTCAGCGGCCGTTCCACAAGTTGCACCACTAGCTAGTGCCCAGGTTGCTCCTATGTCATCGCCACAAGCATCTTTATCTACCTCGGATCCAATTTTAGTTAGATTAAGAAAGGATTTGCATGAGATGTTTCAATATACTTTAGGAAACGAACCGAAAGTAAGGAGCTGAGTGTACCAAAAGCCTTACCTCAAGCACATTGATGCACTTTTGTACCCTCTAGGTTATAAGGTTCCAGATTTTGCTAAATTTAGTGGTGAAGGTACAAAGACAACTTGGGAACATATTAGTCAATATCTAGCACAATTGGGTGAAGCAGGTCATATAGAAAAATTAAAAGTGTGTTTATTTCCTTTATACTTAACCGGTACTGCATTTTCATGGTTTGCTTCGTTACGACATGGTTCTATTCGTGTATGGTCGCATCTAGAGCAGAAATTTCATGATCATTTTGATAGTGGCAACAGTGAGCTTAAATTGTCACATGTTACGTCAGTTTAGCAGAAAAATGATGAATTGGTCTCCGATTATATCAAGCGATTTAGAGATACGCAAAACCAGCGTTATAGTTTTGTGATAATTGAGAGAGACTTGGCGGACCTTGTGCTTAATGGTTTGAGAACTCACATTAGAGAAAAGCTAGAAGCTATGAGTTTCTAAGTGTCAACCAAGTCTTGCAAAAAGCTTTGGCTCAGGAAACACGAAATAAAGATCTCAAAGAAGTGTATAGATATAAAGCTGGTCATCCTAAGATGAATATGATAGTGGTCACTCGGACGATAAGGGTGATATTTATGCTACTGAATTTGTTTGGCCATCTAAGGCCAAAACATTTACTGCAATGATCTGAACCCAATTCATAAGAATCATGATGAGGAGATGAAGTTCAACTTTAACATTGCTAAGTGTGATAAAATATTTGATGATTTGCTGCAAGCTAAGATTGTTAGGATATCTCATACTTTACCACTTTGTTTGAAGAGCTAAAGCGGCGTGCTTATTGCAAGTATCATAATTATTTTTCTCATGGTACTAATGATTGCAATTTTTACGATAGATACAATCGGCCATTAATGACGGATGATTGAACTTTTACGAGATGCAAGTTGACAAACAGGCCTTTCCAGTGAATACCATGGATTTGGAGGGGGGAAAGTTGCTCATTCGGTCGGAGGTAGCCGAATCTGCGAACAACTCCAATGTTGTCATAGGTGAGAATAGGAAAAGCAAGGAGTATAGCAAGGCCTTGGGGAGACAAGTTGTGGTTGACAAGCAACCTAGTGGAAAGGAGATAATTAAGATCACCATCAAGAATCCTACACCCGGGGGGCAACCAGAAGTGCAAGAGAACACTCATGTCAAATTTGTTAAGCCTAAGTGTCCATAGATTGGCAAGAGGAAGACAAATGAAGCTAAAGTGCAGCGCAAGAGTATCGAGCCAACTTTTGATATGTTGCTGACCAAATATGCAAATCAAGTGGCTGGTTCTAGCTCTAACCAGTCAGCAAATTTAAAGCGCCCAAGATTGCCTCCGAGGCAATAATTTCAGCATTACGCGAGGCTATATGGGTCATGGGCACCAGGACCATGGATGGCTCCACCCCCTATGTGCCATAGTACATGTGACACATTAATGGAGGTTGGGGACATCCCCCAATGGCCCCTTATGCATTTCATCCGGGGTGGGTAGAACCAAGGAGGCCCATTCGTGATAGGATTTCTTATCCTGTACGAGGCCATTTGAACAATGGAATCAATCGTCCAATGCAAGATCATCAAAAAAGGGTCAGTAATCAAGTGTGGCATGCTAAGTCACCAAGTGATGCAGCAGTTGAGTCATGAAAAGTCAAGGAGAAAATCAATGCCGACTCACGCATTTTCGGTGTGAAAACCGGCAGACCTCGGTGTAGGGGGTCCTGAGTTGTGGATCTCGGATCGAGGGTAACAGGAATGAAGGAGATAATGTTTACCCAGGTTCGGGCCTTCTCTATGGAGGTAACACCCTGCATGTCCTGCTCTTGGTTATATTGATGAAGATGTATTGAATACAGAGTTGATCTACCTCTAGATTGTAATGGGTGGTCTAACTCTAGGGCTAGGTGAATGGTATTGCATTGATGTCCCCTCCACGGGCCAAACCGCATGGCTTATATACACACCAGGTAGGGTATCTAGGGATACAAGGTCGGTACCTTGGAACAAGACGGTAGGACAAATCTTGGAGTATATGACAAGTCTTCGGTGGAGGTAGTCTTGATCACGCCTCCGATTCTGACCTTGAGTCCATCTTGACCACGAACGAGGGCCCAACGACCCAACCCAAGGATGATGGGCTGGCTGGGGTTGCACCCCCCAATCCAGGACACCGTCAGTAGCCCCTGAACTAGTCTTCCATGCCGAGGACGACCTTTTTGACGATAACAACCTCAGATCCGGAGTCCTTGGCTCGACAGACAAGTTCCTTCTTATAATTCTCAAACCACTCCTTTAAAGGAGTGATGCCAGCTGTCGTGGTTTTGTAACGGAAGATGTCCTAGTGTGAGGACTTAGTCCTGAGACCATTGCTGCTAAGTGGTGGCTTGAACGAGCTTGATCGGAATCGAGAAGACGCGAGTTTTACCCAGGTTTGTCCCCTCAAGATGGAGGTAAAAGCCTACGTCCTTCTTGATTTATATTGACCATCATGGTCTCGATAACAAGGGTGCTATTTTGCTGCCTCTATCGCGAGATCCATCAAAACATCGGTTCCATACTTGTCTGTCTAAAACCTTGTGTATCTTTTCTAACCTGTCACCCTTGGGGTGCCCTGTCCCTCCTTATATAAGTAGAAGGGGCAGCTTACATGTAGAGTCCTAGTAGGATTAGGACTAGTCTATTCTGGCTTCTTATTGTGGGCTTCTTATTGCAGGCGACTCAGCACGGGCTTCTTATCACAGGCTTCTCACCATGGGCTTCTTAACACTCGGCTTCTTATCTCCAGGCGGCTTACCCGCCGCGTGGCTTATCTTTAGAACTCATCTCCAAAAGTCATCTCTAGGACTCATCATGGCGGGTTAAGTAAGATGGCAGGTTAAGTATGATGGTGGGTTAAGTAAGATGGCGAGTTAAGTAAGATGGTGGGTTAACCCCAAAGATGACTTATCTTCAGAGATGACTTATCTTCCAAGATGACTTAAGTCCAGAGATGACTTATACTCAAAGATGACCCCAGAGAATACTTATATTAAGGAATGACCCCGGCGATGACTTATACCCAGCGATGACCCCAGAGATGACTTATACTTAGCGATGACCCCAGAGATGACTTATACTCAGCGATGACCCCAAAGATGACTTATACTCAGCGATGACCCCAGAGATGACTTACCCTCGTGAGCTGAGTCTAGCCGCGGGTAATTCCCCCAATATTATCCCCCAGATTAGCTTGAATTTATTCATGCTAAGCTCCTGAAATAGGAAATATGAAAAGGGACCGGCTCGCTCAAAAAGACTAGTTTTAGTTGATTGACCAGCTCCTGAAAAGTCTGAGTCTCTGTCATATCAACATGCCGACGCTGGTCCCATGCAGAAAAAATAACCCTTTTTGTGTTTTCTTCAAATGCCTTGGCTTGATAAAAAGAAAACTCGTCTGATGTTGTGCCAACTTTCAATGCTTTAGACTTTGATGAAAAATCCGTACGATGTTGAGATAACTTGTCTGAATAGCTTGGAGGAGATAACCTGTAGCCCCCAAGTCTTAAGACTAGAATAAAGCGATAGCTTAAGACTTGCTTAAACATATATGTTGCAACTTTGGAAAATCCGGGTTGTTCACCTAAATCTTCAATCATGAACCGAATGTTTTGCACTTTCACATGTCTAGCCCCCAAGGGCCGGCTCATCAGTACGTGATGGTACGGGTCTTCAATTTGGACTATATAATCTGGGTAAAGATCTGAACGTTGTAGCCCCAAAGTGTCAGGTCGTTCGCTTGTAGATACTTGGGACTTACATGTAATCCTTTGAAAATAACATCATATGATGTAACCCCCAAGTTTTGAGTTACTTTTGATATAGTAGATTAAGGCTTGTGTACTTTGAATTTTTTACAGGACCAATTGGTAGCCCCCAAGGGCCAGCTCACCATGATGTGATGAGTCAGGTCTTTCAATGAGACTAGTTAAAATGATCATGCATTAGCCCCCAAGTGTCGTGGTGCATGCTTGCAGTGACATAGGACTTTCATACTTGATTTAATCTTGATTTGAATAATGTAGCTCCCAAGTGATGGGTCGATGCTGCGGGGACTCGAGACTATTCCTACCATTGTAGAATAGAATCAGATCCACTGTGTGGAAGTTGATGTTGAGTGCTTGGAAAATATCAATCATTTAATACTGGTTGTAATAACCATGATAAAAAAATCCAGCCATGTTGGCCATCAAAAATTTGTGTATTCCAGTAGAGTTATAATGTAAGTCAGTTTGAAAACTGACTCCTGCAATATATACATGCATATGATGCATTTGTATGATGATGCAATGTGTGATGATGTATGTATATAATAACAGAGTATACAAATGCTGACTTAGGAGGCTCGACATAAGACCGGCTTTCGAGGCTCGAGTCTTGCTTCAGTGAAGCTGGTATGATAGTCTTGGTTTATCCTCGCTCTCTGTAAGACGGCTCTCATGTGACTTAACCTTGACAAGTTCAGGGTCATAAATATTAACTGTCAAGAGTACGGCGGGTCACCTTTTCAGAGTAGTATCAAGCAGACAGGTAGGTTTAACCAATATAATATTTGGCATTTTTTCCAGGTCAAGAGTTGAGTAAGATGGTGGGTTAAGTAAGATGGCGAGTTAAGTAATGATACGGGGCTAACCCGGTGTAGGCCGATCTTTCACGTTTGGAGTGGATCCCTCGAAGAACACGATGAACACGGGGAAGAACGGAGAGAAATCACAAGGGGAAACACTCAAGAACAAGTCCAATCACACATCCACTAGACAATCAAACACACAAGATCACAAGGTACATGAACAACAAAGGGAAAGATACAAGGTAAGGTTCATCTCCAAGAGGAGGTCTTGATGATATCCTAGACGGATCTTCCCGCAAGGGGGTCTTGATGATATCCCGCAGGATCTTCTCACATGGAGGTCTTGGACTCCATGGGAGTGGTAGTCTCTCTCTCTCAAGAGTAGAGGTAGGAGAAAAGCTCACCTAAGAATGAGCTATCATATTTGCTAACCTTAGAAAGGAGGTGGAGGTGGTCTATTTATAGTCTAAGCCACGAAGGGGTAAGTGGGAGAGGGATACAAGGCCAAAGGCCCGCGGCCGCGCACACAGGCGTCGGACGTCCGGAAGGGGTCGGACGTCCGGAAGCTCGGGACGGTCCAGACGTCCGGAAGTCTTCGGGCATCCGTAAATTCTGTTCGGTCGCCGTAGCACCGGTCGTCCGGAGGCGCTCGGTCGTCCATGGCCTGGGAGGTGTCGGACATCCGGACTTGGTCGGTCGTCCGGGCGCTGTAGAGGGTCGGACGTCCGGAGGCTTCCGGTCGTCCGGTCGCTGTAGACTCCGCAGCACTTTCTTCTTCCGTCTTCGTTTCCAGGCTTCCCTCGCGGATGGTGTAGGTGTTCCTTGGCGCTTGCACTCCTACTCGTCGTCCGTGAAGCTCCGGCAATACCTATGCATGCACACGAGTGGAGTGTCAAGTAGTATACCATCCTCGAAGGGGTCAAATGAACACATGTAAAGGAGAAGATTCACCTTTATGTATGAGAAGTAGAGGTCACACGTGTCACTTGCCAAACGGACTCTTGACATGGTGATGACCGTAGGATGCTCCGCATCATCCCCTCCCCCTTGGAAAAGATCCGACCTCGGATCGAAAACCAAATCACCATGGGAAAGAGATGGCGGTGCCGTGTCGAAGTGGTCGATCACCAAGCACTCATCATCTTGAAGCTCGAAATAAGCACTCTCCAATGTCGCACCATCTTGTGATTCCTTCAAAAGGAGCAAATAGAACAAACACTTGGAAAAACAAAAGTGGTTAGCGTTAGTGCAAAACCAAGCATTCAAGAGGTGATTCACCAAACAAGTGTCGTCATCAAGCATAGCAAATGGTGTGACAAAGGATTGTGACATGGCATGTAAGCGCATAAATTGAGCACAATCAAAGATATCATGGGGACAAGCATGTAAATGGGAGGTAGAGATGCAAATATGTGTGTCAAGAGAATAAGCATCTACCTCAAGTTCATAGAAAGCATTCATAAATTGCTCAATGAAAGGTCTATGGTAGGCATATGAATCATTCATAACACCAAGTAAAATGAAGTGTCTAAACACATGGGACAAGTGCAAGACAATCCAAGCATAATGTGCATAGGGTGTAGTGAAGATGGAGTGGCACTCAACACAATAGAAAGAGCAATTGTTCTTCATGTGTGAAGCAATCAAGTGAATCATGTGACAAGCAAAGGGACATGGCATATGTGAAGAAATGATATTGGTGCAACCAAGCATATGATAGTAGCAAGTAGTCCGCGAATTGGATGCAACACACAAGGTATATATGTCATGAAGCATGGAAATGTGGCAATCATGGGTGAAAGCAATATCTCGAGAATGCGTGCAAATGGTGCAAGCAACACATGAAGTATGATCCACAATATCCAAGCTCAAGAAGGATGTCACCTTGAAGGCGTGTCCTTGTGCATTCTTCACAATGCCGAAGTGGAAGAAAATGCGGTGTAGAAGCGATTCGTGGTAGAATGTATGAGGCTCGCTCTCAAGAGCTCGAATGGTCAACTCACGTGAAGTGGAAGTCGACACAAAGTCCAAGTATCCTACACATGCACAAAACAAAACAAAGAACGATAAGCATGGTAGATGAACACATCATCTATCATGATGGTTCTCATCTTTTGCACATAACCATTAGAAGCACAAGTGCATGAATAATATGATGCAACAATGGCAATAGTCATGGCACTAGGTATATGGTGCAAAGAAGTAAGACAAGCATGCTTCACAAGAATTATGTCAAAATCTCCAAATATATGCGAGAATGCTATGGTGGCAATCTCATGAGCAAGAAGAGAATCATTGTTGCACTCAATACATGGCAAATCATCTAGCATGAGAGAGGCAACACATGGAGATATATGACAAGAAGCAATATGAATCATGTGCGAAGCATATAGATGGTTGTCATCAACCGCATGAAATGGTGATGCAACATAAGCAAGCATAGTAATCAAGTCATGCAAACTAGTGGAGCGAAGATGCAACACACTAGAATAAATCATGGCAATCATGTCATGTGAGCAAATAATAGGCATAGGGAGTGCACATGACATATCGCAAGCACGAACACAAAGCAAGATGTAAGTGTCATCATAGGAATGGTGCAGAAAAGGAACATGGCAACAACAAGCAATATCTCCACCAAGCTTGCAAATACACATACAAGTACTAGAGTAAATCGTCATGTGTAATGCAAAGCATGGGTCAAAAATGCATGGCAAAGGCATAGGAAAGGGCATATCATGCAAAGTGAACATGGCAGGATGGGCATATAATATGTAATGGACAACAACCCATAGCCAAGTGAGGGCCATGTAGAAGAAATGCGCGAAGACTTCGCGTGAAGAGAGCGGTGGGAAAGGCAATCCATGGGATCCCAAATCATCGTTGCTCTCTAGAGCTCGTTTGTCAACTCGTGGTATTGCGAGGTTGACAAGTATTCATGGGTACCTACACAAAAGAGACACAAACCAAAGAAATTGTGCAGCGTGGTAAATGTACACATCATCCATCATGATGTGTATGTGCACGCGATGTGAGTTAGCACAAGATAAGCATCGCTCAAAGAAATTTGATGCATGGTATAAGAACATGTCATCCATCATGAAAGAATAGTTATTATGTATGACACGATGGCGATGCAAATTTAGCATACAAGTATATGGCACATCAATATCATTATGATGCATGGGGAGCATATTGTGCACGTAATTATTGGGATCATGCAATGGATGGGATGGATCAAAATCTCCTAACATTTATGAGGAAACTATGGGGGTCTCCTCATGAGAAATATTTGGAACATCATTTGGAGAAAATGGATAACATCCAAAGCAATGCATATCCGAAGCTAGGTAGGCATGGCATGGCATATGAGATAAATGATGCAAAGGGAGCATATCAATATCATCACAAGAAAAACAAATGCCAAAACCATGGGCTTGTCATCTATGCCATAAGTGCAAATTGGGTTTATTCTAATGGCATATGCATAGTCACTATGAAGAGATTGCAAATAAGACATATGGTTGATCTCATGCATAGCATATGACAAGTCAAGCGGATTAGCAAACATGATGTGACCTAAAGAATTGTCACAAGAAATCCTATGTAACATAGCATCACAACTAATAGACTCCACATGAGAATCATCATATTCATCATAAATGGGCAAATCATCACATGGGAAAATCATACTAGCATGAATCATGGTACTAGGTGGATCAACATCATGCAAGCAATCAATCTCAAGAATGTCCACTAGTGGGACTAGAGCATCACCGTCACCTTTGTTACCTTTGTCATTCCACTCAAGTGGTGTAGGTGAGGTGGTAAAGATCAAATGGTGATCATCTTCATCTTGATGGAACCATGTGGGGGGTGCATCATATTCCACCATGGCCATCGTCTTGTCCAAAGGGAGTACGAAATCATCGAGGATCGACGCGTCATCATAAATGGGACCTAGCACCAAATGAGAAGACACAATAGAGGTAGAGGTCAAGTCGTTAGTGTTGAAAGTGGCCTCACATGACCTATCAACTTTCTCACTCTCTCTATGTGGTGGTTCACTCACTCCCTCAAAATAGGTGCACTCAAACTCACGTATGGTGGAGTCACTCATCTCACTCAAGTGGTGGTTGTGGCTATCCTCACATGAGAATTGGGGCAACTCGTCATATATGGGGCTAGTGGTGAAGTCACTCTCACTATCAATATGGTGGCACAAGTCACTCAAGTCATCATACGTCGCCGTGGTCGAGGTGAAATACTCAACCATCTCATCACCTTCGCCATGGATGAAGGCCGAAGATGGCACATCATCACTCTCCTCCATGACCGAAGGGAAAATCCCATGCTCGATCATATCGTCGCCGTCGCCATGGATGAAGGCCGAAGATGGCACATCATCACTCTCGCCTCCAAATATGGAAGCATCATCCTCGCCGCCACCTTGTCGCTTTCGCCTCCAAAGCTTGGTCCTTGAGGGTCTCCGTAGTCGTACTAAATCGCCGCACCATCTTGAAAAAGAGTCAAGGTAGACTCGGCATCATCAATGCCACAAAGAGGGATGGCGGTGAAGTCGCACTTGGGAGCACCGTCTTGGAGCTTGTCGGGCTTGGACATCATGGTGGTACTAGCCTCATGCTTATCGTAGAGCTTGGTCACCGCGAAGTGTGCTTGGAGTGGAGAAGCCTTGGCCTTCATGAGTTCTTGTTCCGCCTTGAGAGCACCAATGTAGTAGTCGTTGATGGACTTGTAGTTCTCGAGGAAGATAGTCTTGGAGATGTCATTGTTCAATCCCATCATGAAGTGGAACTTCATCGAAATGGGGTCGTCCACGCTGGCTCGTCGCAAGGCAATCTTCATCTCCTTGAAGTATGCGTCGATGGACTTGGATCCTTGGATGGTGTTCTCCAATTGGCGAAGAAGTTGTTCCGTGTAGGTTGGAGGCACAAACTCTCGCCGCAAAGCTCTCTTCGTCTTGGGCCCACTCATGTCGTAGTACTCCGAAGGTGTGTGAAGCCACCAAGTTGAGGCGTAGTCGTGGAAGTTTCTTGTGGCGCACTTCACTTGATCTTCGGGACGTACTTGATGTAGCTTGAGGTAGTCGTCCATCAAACGCTCCCACTCGAGGTACTCCTCGGGTTCTTGAGTCCCATAGAAAGGAATCGCGTGGTCGATGTCGAGGTCGTAGTAGCTCGTGGAAGTCACGGACTTGAGCTTGGGGAGCTTCTCTTGAGCATAGTCATGGGGGGCTTGTTGGCGAAGATGTCGTATGTCCGTAGGCGAAGATGCCTTGAAGTCGCTTGGCGAAGATGCCAAGGGAGATGGTGAAGTCGTTGAGCGGTAGTTGATGTTGAGCTCATGACCTTCACGTTCTTGGTGGTGATGGTGTTGATGCCGATGTGATCTTGCCAGAGATGGTAGCTCGGAATCATGTGCTCTTGAGCGTCTTCTCAAAGATGAGGAAGATCGCTTGTAGGACTTGATGAGGGATTTGATCTCCTCCATTTGAGCTTGCATCTTGGCGTCGGAGTTGTTGTTTGTGTCATCGAACTCGTCGTTGTTGTTGTAGACCGAAGGTGAAATGCCTTGCCTATCCATCACAAGACTCGAGTAGAGGTGAGTAGGAAATGAGATAAACAATACCAAGTTACCTTTTCCCAAAGTTGAGGATGTATCCCGTTTCACTCAATGTGAATGAAAGAATAGTGGAATTGGTACCGGACTTGTTCACTCACACCTATCAATTAAAGCTTATGTTGAGCTCGGTGAGGATAGTGGCACAAAAATTTGATGCAAAATGTTAGCAATAGTCAATAATGTTGAAAGAGATTCACAAATTCGCAAGCGAAACAAGTAGACCAATAGCAATATGTGGCACACGGAAACACACACACGAATAGATAAATGGGGTCGTGCAACCAAGGAATGAGCTCAAAATGTGGAATCCACCAAAATGCTCATGTTGCACAACTCAAGAGAGACGCTAGCACGATTGCTCAATAGGCGGATACGACACTTGTGCACAACCTATAAGATGCAAAATGGATAAACTCTCTATCCCAAGTATGCTATGTATGTATGGTTCCCGGTGTTTCTCTCAAGATGATCCAAGATGATCGGATATGATACCATATGATATATGCAATGTGGTATGATGCTATGGCTATTGCTTACAAGCTTCTTTGCTCTCTTTTTGCTTAAAAGCTTTATTTCTTTTTTTTCTATGGCCACTTTGCACAATGCACAAACCAAGATAGCAATTGTGTATATGCGGGAACAAACTTGTGACACAAGATATGATACCAATATGATATGGTATATATGCAATGGATAGTGTAGATCACTAATGTGCACAAGTAACGTGGCCCGGCAATACTCAAATGGCTAGTCTCGATAGGCAAGTGACGCAAAATGGGCTAGGGGTTATCAATGCAATTGCAAGGGAATATACAGTGGTGTCGTCGAGGTTACCGTCCTTTGCGATGATGAGTGGCGGTGTTCTTGATGTAGATATCAAGATGATGGAAACTCGTCCCTAAGTAGCCGAAACACCTTAGGAAACGGAAAAACCGCGAACTCAAAATCTCAAATGACAAATGTCAAATGGTGGTAGCGGAAAAGCAGTGGTGGTTTGCACTTGGTGATACTGAAGTGGAATGATGGGCTATACACATGTCGTAGTTGAAGTTGCCGTCCCTAAGTAGCCGAAACACCTTAGGAGACACAAGCCACAACTCAAAAAACTCAAACAAATTTGGGTTAAGTTGGGGTGAAAGTGTATGGTGGGTAAGCCTATGCGGAAGTGGTGGTGGTGGTTGAAGAAGAAGCAATCGTCCCTAAGTAGCCGAAACACCTTAGGAGACTCGAATCACTACTCAAGCAACCACATATACAATGGGGAACAAAATTGGTTAGGTTGCGGAAGTCGGTGGTGGTTATGCGGATGATATGGTGGAGGGCCTAGGCAAACTTGCCAAATTTTGGAAACTTTGATGAAGTCAAATGGTGTTGGTGGTATTTTTGTGGGAAGGGGGATGTCAATAGCTTCAAAACGAGCTAAAGAACGTCAAAATCGGAGTTCGGATGAATTAGTTATGGACAAAACAAAAATCAGCCGAAGTCTGAAACTACACGTTACGGACGTCCGTAAAGGTCGGATGTCCCGGGCGTAGGACATCCGGCAAGGTCGGAAATCCGTAAATTCAGTTCGGGTTAGGGGTTCCGGTCGTCCGGGAAAGGTCGGACGTCCGGTCGTTCCAGGGGCTCCGGACGTCCGTAAAACGCCGGTCGTCCGGGGGGGTCAGGGTCAACGCGAGATGCGAGTTCGGGTGCGCGATTTTGGGCGGAAAATGAGGATTTCGAGGTCAAAATTGATGAGATTTCATGGATAGAAGATGGGGAAACTTGGGGAAATGCTAGATCCACTCGAAACCAAGCAAATCCATGGATCAAAATCAACAAAACATCATCAAACCAACAAATAACAAAAAAAATTTGGGGCTATTTTTGGTGGGGATTTTCGAAATTTAGGACGAAATCAAGCAAAAGAAGGCTAAAAACGGTGGAGGGACTCCAAATATGTGATCAACGTGGCTCTGATACCATATGATACGGGGCTAAGCCGGTGTAGGCCGATCTTTCACGTTTGGAGTGGATCCCTCGAAGAACACGATGAACACGGGGAAGAACGGAGAGAAATCACAAGGGAAACACTCAAGAACAAGTCCAATCACACATCCACTAGACAATCAAACACACAAGATCACAAGGTACATGAACAACAAAGGGAAAGATACAAGGTAAGGTTCATCTCCAAAAGGAGGTCTTGATGATATCCTAGACGGATCTTCCCGCAAGGGGGTCTTGATGATATTCCGCAGGATCTTCTCACATGGAGGTCTTGAGCTCCATGGGAGTGATAGTCTCTCTCTCTCAAGAGTAGAGGTAGGAGCAAAGCTCACCTAAGAATGAGCTATCATATTTGCTAACCTTAGAAAGGAGGTGGAGGTGGTCTATTTATAGTCTAAGCCACGAAGGGGTAAGTGGGAGAAGGATACAAGGCCAAAGGCCCGCGACCGCGCACACAGGCGTCGGACGTCCGGAAGGGGTCGGACGTCCGGAATCTCGGGACGGTCCGGACGTTCGGAATTCTTCGGACATCCGTAAATTCTGTTTGATCGCCGTAGCACCGGTCGTCCGGAGGCGCTCGGTCGTCCATGGCCTGGGAGGCGTCGGATGTCCGGTCTCGGTCGGTCGTCCGGGCGCTGTAGAGGGTCGGACGTCCGGAGGCTTCCGGTCGTCCGTCGTATGAGACTCATAACACTTTCTTCTTCCGTCTTCGTTTCCAGGCTTCCCTCGTGGATGGTGTAGGTGTTCCTTGGTGCTTGCACTCCTCCTCGTCGTCCGTGAAGCTCCGGCAATACCTATGCATGCACATGAGTGGAGTGTCAAGTAGTATACCATCCTCGAAGGGGTCAAGTGAACACGTGTAAAGGAGAAGATTCACCTTTATGTATGAGAAGTAGAGGTCGCACGTGTCACTTGCCAAACGGACTCTTGACATGGTGATGACCGTAGGATGCTCCGCATCAAGTAAGATGGGGGGTTAACCCCAGAGATGACTTATCCTCAGAGATGACTTGTCTTTAGAGAGGACTTAAGTCCAGAGATGACTTATACTCAGCGATGACCCCAGAGATGACTTATACTCAGCGATGACCCCATAGATGACTTATACTCAGTAAGGACCCTAGACTTATACTCAGCAATGACCCCAGAGATGACTTATACTCAGCGATGACCCCAAAGATAACTTATACTCAGAGATGACCCTAGAGATGACTTATACTCAGCGGTGGCCCCGGAGATGACTTATACTCAGCGATGAGCCTAGACATGACTTATACTCAGCGATGACCCTAGAGATGACTTATACTCAACGATGACCCCAGAGATGACTTATACTCAACGATGACCCCAAAGATGACTTATCCTTGTGAGCCGAATCTAGCCACGGGTAATTCCCCCGACACGAGGTGGGGCTCAACCAAACTTGCACCATCTGCCCGAAGAGATCGGATAACTTAGCCTTGAATGCCAGCCATCTCAGTGTGAACAGTTCCACTTAGCCTAACAACTTTCTCAAAACGGTTCACCCCATGACAGGTCGAGCAGTTACTGCTTCCCTCCATTTGCGGCCCAAGGCAGCCCTTTTACTGGGACGTCCCAACGAGGTGGAGATCGTGCCCTTTTTCTCAAAGATATCATCAAGATTTTGTTTCTCCCCATATGCTTAACAACATATTTGGTGGGATTGGCGTGTTTATCTGGGTAGTAAGGGGGACTCTTGGCCTTTCACTGGCCTATAAGAGAAAAAGGGAGGGTAGCGCAACCGACCACGCTCCCATTCTCCTCACCTACTTCATCGTCTAGCTCCTGCGCCCACATCCGATCCCACACCCTTCTTCCTCAGCGACTCCAAGCTCCCTCATCAGCCATGGCCGACACCCTCAAGGGCCATTGGGGTGGTTCCATCGTGACGGATGTCACCATCCTAGAACTATGCGGCATGGGGTACTTGTCCACCACCATCGCCATCCGCTGGCCAACAAGTGCCTGCTCCCAACGCAGGGGAGTGGGTGGTCTTCGTCCCCGACCTCATCTGAGGGCTGGGGTTCCCACTACACATTTCGTGCGCGGGGTAATGTTCTACTATGGGCTCGATTTCCACCATAAGGCGCCAAACTCTATTCTCCACCTCGCCTCCATCATCACGGTCTGTGAGGCCTTCCTCCACTGTGAGCCGCACTTCGGCCAATGGCTGAAGATCTTTAGGATTAAGCCGAAGTCCAGCAGCTCCGACCTTGCGGAGTGTGGAGAGGCCATGATCAACAAGAATCAAGGGGCCGAATGGTTCAAGGGCACATTCATCGAAAGGGTGAACACTACAAAAAAGTACACATATGTGACATTTTGGGCCGAACAAATTTTTTTCTGTCAAGCTTATGAGACTTCTACGACGATAATTGTGACAAACCCCGGTATCATCATAGATGTGGTGGGATCCTACTTCTATGACAAGAAATCATGACAAAAAATGGGCTTTCGTCTTGTGCGGGCCAGAGATGCAGCTGCATGACATTCTTTGGGCCGTCCATGACCAAAAAAATCGTGGTAGAAGCGAGGGCGAGGAAAATATCGCGGAGTTCCCGGTTACGGTGGGTGGTCGGGGCCGAGCGATGCACTGTGGTTTGCGCGTTTCTCTTGTGTACGTGTGTGTGCGAGGCATTGGCTAACTGAACCCGGAGCGACCGCACGTTACTGAACCCGAGCGATCGATCCCTTGGCTGTTAACAGAACCCGAGCGATTCATTCGCTGCTGATTGAACCCGAGTAATTACTTTGCTGCAGCTGCTAACTGAACCCGAGCGATCGTTCATTGTTGCTACTTACTGAAGCTGATCGAGCCCCTGTGTGAGACGTAGCCAGCCGATGTTGTGTTGCCTCTCGATGAATAGTGACCATTGCTACCATGCACGCGATACGTAGAACGAGTCGAGACGTGGTGAGTCGAGCCGGTTGTTTGGCTGTCGATGAACAGTTCCCTGTGGGGGTACGATGAACATGACCCCGTGGTAGTAGGACGTTGCCGCTGGATGAACAGGACCCCGAGGAGGCCGCCGCACCCCAGCCGGTTGGGGGTGGATGAACAAGACCCCGTGGAGGCTCTATGAACAGCAACCGGCGGAGGCTGGATGAACAGTAGCCGTGGATGAACAGTAGCCCGTGGAGGCTGGAGGAGGTCGATGGTGGATGGACAGTAGCCCGTGGAGGCTGGAGCAAGGTGGTAGATGGTGCATGAACATGACCCCGTTTCAACCGTAGGCGCTCCAACACAAGTCTGTTTCCTCTGTTTTGCGGTAAGCCACACCCCTCTCGATCAACAGGGCCCTGTTTTGACCATAGGCACTCGAACACAAGTCCGTTTCCTCCGTTTTGCGGTACACCAGACCCCTCCCGATGAACATGATTCCGCTCCGACCATTCTGCGGTAGCCAGACCCTGTTTCGGCTGTTCCATCCAAGCCAGTTGGCTCCCGTTGAACAGGACACATGTCAACCCAGTCGGCTGCCTCCCGATGAACATGAAGTTGTTTCTCCGTTCTGACCCAGCCGGTTCGCTGCCCGATGAACAGGACGCCGTTGCTGCCATCCGTTGCCTCTCCATGTACACAGGCCGTGGTCGTCCGTATATATGCGCAAGTACACGCTCGATACTCCGCCCGTATGTACGTACGTGGCCGTATTTTTGCCATGTGAATGCACGTACGTGTACATGACTTAGATGGGACTGTGTGAACTTCTATGTCGGGTGCTTTACAATGACACGTGCCACTACTTACTTGGCCATGGTTCATACTTGCAGAGAGACCCATCGACTAGTATGTACATACACGTTCGCGGCCAGATAGACAATGCTACGTACGCTTTGACCGGGTGGGTCCCAGCGGTCAGGGGGATAAGGACGCACTTCCTTGTGTGCAAAGATATAGCTCGTCGGTCCCAGCTGTCAGGGGGAGGAATCGTTTTTATTTTGCGAGTAATAAGGAGGCACTTCCTTGTGTTCGAAGATGTAGCTGGTGGGTCCAACTGTCAGCCTCACCCCCTAAAGTCCTCTTCCGATGGCTGTCCTTCGTTGACCATGCTGCGCCGAGAGCACCAAGGCAGTGGACGACGACGAGGCCTCGGAAGGGAACGACGCAGAGCCGAGGAAGACGCGGCAGTGGATGCCCACGCGGAGGGGAGTACATGGGTTGACTGCTTCGGCTGCGGTGTGAGGCTGTCGTCGCCGGAGAATAACAGGAGGTGTGGGTGAGTATAGAGGGATGGCATGGCCAGCGGTGGCAGCACTGCCGGACACGGGAGGCAGGAGCGGGCCGCACGGCCGGCGCTGGTTTGGGAGGCAGGAGCAAAAAGACCAGAGGTTGAAGAAGCACGACGGCTGTTGGATGGACATCGTACGGTCACTACAGCTAGAATCGTTTATATTGACTAAGTTGACAAAGCCCTTGGTACGCGTCAACTTAGTAGGCCCACAGGTCAGCCTCTGAAATGGGCGCCCGGATGTCGAGGGAGGAATCATTTTTTGGGCAGCTGAAGCAAGAATATCCGAGATTGAACAAAGAAGCACGACATCCGTTGGATGGACATCCAACGGCCACTGCTGCTAGAACCGTGTGTTGACTATGAGTTGACAAAGCCTTGCGTACGCGTCAACTTAGTAGGCCCACAAGTGTGTGGCAGAGAACATATAGCCCATTTGCGATTTGTAAGAATGTACAACCCATTTTTGAATTCTAATGGAATTTACTATAACCCATTTACAGTTTGTTAAAAGGACAACCCATTTTGTAGCTAGGACAACGATTAATAATTTCAACCAACCACTCAAAACAGAATTCAATAAAATTTCCCACATTTTGATGGGATCCGAAATATTTTTATCCTGAAATTTCTAGTCAGATTAAATATAATTTCAAAATAAATATGTATTACGTAAAAATCCAACGAAATATTGCGCGCGCAACAAGTAATGAAATTAAAATTTTCAAAATCCAAAAATAATATATTTTTTAACTAATGACGTGTTTGGTGCATTTTTATAGCTACTGCGCAGTTTTTATAATTACATCCCATTTATTATTTCTTAATGCCCATTTTATTGTTAAGCCTAATGCATCCCTCCTAGAAAAGATTTGCAGCCCAGCGGGGCGGGGAATAACAAGTTGACCTGGGCTGGGTATTCCTCAAAAAAAAGTATAGCTAGGCTAGCCTTTTTCAGCTTGAAATAAATTAATATCTGGGCTGGGCTAGCCCAGCTATACCTCAAGGCCAGGGCTAAATGGGCCACAGCCGGCCCAATTGATACCCTGCTCATCTGAACAACAACAAAAACATGGCTTAAGAAAAACTCTGCTCACACCTCAAAAACACAAATACTGTTCGAGTTGCTGGGTCCCAGCTGTCGTCCGCTCCTTATGCAATTCTCTTGTTTCTTGACTATATAGGTTCACAATGGTGTGGGACCGTGATGTCAGGAAACCAGGAGGAAGAAAAAAAATAGTTGTATATAATAAGGAGGCACTTGCGTACGTGCGGCTATGGCCCTGGTGGGTCCCCATTGTCATCCTCTCCAATTAAAGTCATCTCCTGATTCCTCATGTTCGTTGACCATGTTGACAATGCGAGATGGTGGCGCCACGACGAGCGCAACTACTCGAAGGATGACAGAGAGGGCCTCACGGGTCCTACGAATGGTCTGATACAGTGCCCGCTGCCCATTTAGGAAGCCAGGATCATATGGCCACATGTCCGTGACGGCATTGTCGTTCGCTTGTTCACCGGCGATTCGTCTTTCTGCGAGCCGGTGCTCGTTGAGGAGACAGATGTTGCAGCACAGGTCCTCCTGCGCTGGTAGCTCTTCTGCCATTAGGGCGTCGAAGTGCGGCTCTACCTGCTCTATGCTGAACACAGCATGAACTGGCTTGGGCGGTGGCGCCGGCTACTGGTCGGAAGCCACATCCATCATCTGATTGTCGTCGCTCAGCTCGGCGAGCTCACTGGCGATCCAGCATGTCTGGCTGCTGGATCGGACCGCTGCCAAGCACGAGTCTGACCGCCCTTGCCCACCCAGACCGCCTCCCTCGCCCGCGCGCGCTTTCCGCCCAAAACGGTCAGCGCTGCCCGTGCCGCTTCCTTGTGCAGGCGATTGCTCCATGTTCAAACGACACAAGTGATGTCCGTTCGTCCGTCCACCGCCCACATTAATGATACGCGGTTGTCGAGGCGGCTACTCTGGCGCCACCCGTCCATCCCTCTGCCGCCCACCATTGCTATATAAACTGTTGCGCCGGCCATAGCCACACTCATCCGCCTCTGTTCCCTTTCTCCTGTCCACACCACTCCCACCATGGTTTCCTCATGCTCCAGCGCTCTTCGGGACAGGCAGATGATGGACCAAAAGGAGATGGCAACCATTGCTGCCAACTGTCTGACCGGCAGGCAGTCGGAGGATGATGACGTCCCAATGGAGAACGTGGTAGTCGACGATCCGGCGCCAACCCCCTCCTCTGTGCCATCTGAGGGAGTCCTGGACTAAGGGGTCATCAGGCGTCCGGCCTGTTAGCGATGGGCCGGACTGATGGGCTGTGAAGATACGAAGACCGAAGACTGCACCCGTGTCCGGATAGGACTCTCCTTGGCGTGGAAAGCAAGCTTGGCGACCAAATATGTAGATTCCTTTCTTTGTAACCGACCTTGTGTAACCCTAGATCCACCCGGTGTCTATATAAACTGGAGGACTTAGTCCGGAGAAGGGATACTCATTACCATAGTCATACAAGCTAGACCTCTAGGGTTTAGCCATTACGATCTCGTGGTAGATCAACTCTTGTAACACTCATATTCATCAAGATCAATCAAGCAGGAAGTAGGGTATTACCTCCATAGAGAGGGCCCGAACCTGGGTAAACATTGTGTCCCCTGTCTCATGTTACCATCGAACTTAGACGAGCAGTTTGGGACCCCCTACCTGAGATCGGCCGGTTTTGACACCGACATTGGTGCTTTCATTTAGAATTCCACTGTGCCGTCCTCAAAAGGTTCGATGGCCCCTTCAATTGTCAACAATGATGCTATCCAAGGAGAAACCTTCCTCCCCGGAAAGATCTTCGTGTTCGGAAGCTTCGCGCTGCGGGCCAACTCGTTTAGCCACCTTGAGCAGATTGATAGCTACGCCCCTGGCCAACAGGTCAGATTTGGGAGCTTGAACTACGTCGCGAACATCCGCGGAGATTTGATCTTCGCCAGATTCGAGACCGTGACAACCACTCCTGACCATCTCGATGAACATGACCTGAATCTGTCATCGGACCGCGTTTAGGAGATAGCTCCAGTAACTACTCTGGCCTTAGATCCGCAGCATACCACGCCATCCAAGGATTGGAGGCTCAACCCCACCATGGAGGCTACAGATTCCCCGGTGTTGGAGTCGCACATGGACTTAACCTCACACAACATTTGTGTCACTGGAACTCCGGACTCGTCTCTGGGTGTAAGTTCCGAACCATGTGAGTCCGCGGATGCCGAACTGGATCGTTTATCGATCTTTGAGTTCAGCGCCGCAGACATCTTCCAGCACTCGCCCTTGGGCGATGTGCTAAGCTCATTCAAGAACCTGTCCTTGGCGGGGGACTCATTGCCGAACTATGTTCGGTTCGAACTAGGGGCTGACGATGGAGAATTTTGCTTCCCACCCTCCACCCACTTCATAGCCACGGTCGAGGATTTAACCGACACGCTTGATTACGTCTCCGAAGACATCGACTGTATGGACGACGATGTTGATGAAGAGCAAGACCAAAATCCGCCATTTACTGGACACGGGACGGCCACTTCTTCATACGATGTGTACATGGTGGATACACCCAAAACAACCAACGACGATGACAAAGAAAATCCAGTCGAGAATAAACCTCCTGAGACACAGAAAAAACGCCGGCGTCCTCGGTGCCGCTCTAAGTCACGTCGTTCAAAAGACAGCAATGCTGGCACTAGAGAAAATAATACTCTGAATGATGCCGAAAACAATGAAGACCTTGATGAGCTAACATCCGAACAGGAGGAGAAAGAAAACGGGCAAGCTAGCCCCGACGAACAGGCCAGGCCCAACGACTCGGAGGACGGTAGTTATCGTCCGCTCTCCGAGGATGAGGAATGCCTCGACAACAAAGATTTAATCGTGCCTGAGGAACCTCTCGAGCAGGAGCGCTTGAAGCGCCAGCTAATAGCCTCCGCAAGGAGCCTGAAAAAGAAACAGCAGCAGCTTCCAGCTGACCAAGATCTGCTTGTCGACAGATGGACTGATGTTCTGGCAACCGAAGAATAGAGCCTCAGACGCAAAGCCAAGAGTTACCCGAAGCGAAGGTTGTTACTCCAGTTCGATGAAGAGGCGTCGGAGCCCATACCTCCCTCGCGTAATGCGGCCGATCGACCACTACACGGTCGGGACAGTGCGGCAGACCGACCACCACGTGGTCGGGACAGAGCGACAACCCAGGCCGAACAGCAGCCAGCCCCACCGCGACGCAAAAACAGGGACAAAACAGCTCGGGGTCATACATACGACCTCCGGAAGGACATGGACAAGAGAGCAGGATATACCAGATCGATCTATGGATCGAGACGCCATCCCTTGACACGCGATGATGGCTATCTATTCAGGCGTGACAAACCTAGCCACACCCGAGCCGATTACCGCGGACGGGCCCTATCTGAGCTAAGTCACGATGCGGCCAGATATAGAGGCTCCGCACACCCTCTTTGCTTCACTGATGAAGTAATGGATCATGAATTCCCCGAGGAGTTCAAACCCGTGAATATTGAATCATATGACGGGACAACTGATCCCGCGGTATGGATCGAGGACTTTATCCTCCACATCCACATGGCCCGTGGAGATGACCTCCACGCTATCAAATACCTACCGCTAAAGCTTAAAGGACCAGCTCGACACTGGTTAAACAGCCTGCCTAAAAATTCTAATGGCAGCTGGGAGGACTTGGAAGAGGCTTTCCTCAACAACTTCCAAGGTACATATGTCCAGCCACAAGACGCCGATGACTTAAGCCACATAGTCCAACAACCTGGAGAGTCAGCCAGGAAATTTGGACTAGGTTCCTAACCAAAAAGAACCAGATCATTGCCTGTCCGGATGCTGAAGCCCTAGCGGCCTTTAAACATAGCATCTGCGACGAATGGCTCGCCCGCCACCTCGGCCAAGAAAAGCCGAAATCTATGGCAGCCCTCACGGCACTCATGACCCGCTTTTGTGCGGGTGAGGATAGCTGGCTAGCTTGTAGTAAAAATACGGCCAGCGACGAAGGCCCCTCTGAGGCCAAAAATAGCAACGGCAAGCTCCGACGCAGCAGACACAAACGCCGAAACAATAACGACAACACCAATGACACTGCTGTCAACGCCGGATTCAGCGGCTCTAAGGCGGTCACCGGAAAAAGCCGTATAAAAGAAACAATCAGGGACCCTCTAGCTTGGACCACATACTTGACCGTCCATGCCAAATCCATGGCACCCCAGACAAACCAGCCAACCATACCAACAGAGATTGCTGGGTTTTTAAGCAAGCCGGCAAGTTAATTGTTGAGAATAAGGAAAAGGTATCGCAGAGCAAGGACGATGATGAGGAGCCCCTGCAGCCAAACACAGGGGGATAGAAGAAGTTTATGCTACACACATCCCCAAGAGGGAGCGCAAGCGAGCACTCAGGGACGTCTATGCAATAGAGCCAGTCGCCCCAAAATTCAATCCATGGTCATCGTGCCCGATCTCTTTTGATCGTCGGGATCATCCGACCAGTATCTAGCATGGCGGATCAGCCGCACTAGTCCTAGACCCAATCATTGATGGATTCCACCTGACGCGAGTCCTAATGGACGGTGGCAGTAGCCTCAATCTGCTCTATCAGGATACAGTGCGCAAAATGGGCATTAACCCATCACGGATCAAGCCCACAAGGATTACCTTTAAACGAGTCATACCAGGCATATATCATTGATGGATTCCACCTGACGTGAGTCCTAATGGACGGTGGCAGCAGCCTCAATCTGCTCTATCAGGATACAGTGCGCAAAATGGGCATTAACCCATCACGGATCAAGCCCACAAGGACTACCTTTAAAGCAGTCATACCAGGCGTAGAGGCCCACTGTACCGGCTCAATCACACTAGAGGTCGTCTTCGGATCTCCGGACAACTTCCGAAGCAAGGAGTTAATCTTCGACATCGTCCCCTTTCGCAACGGCTATCACGCACTACTTGGACGAACCCCATTTGCTAGATTCGATGCAGTACCTCACTACGCTTATCTCAAGCTCAAGATTCCCGGACCACGTGGCTTCATAACAGTCAATGGAAATACGGAACGCTTCCTCCGTACCGAGGAGCATACCGCGGCCTTAGCAGCAGAAGTACAACGCGGCCTTTTCCAGCAGAACCTTAATTCGGCGGCCGAGCCCCCGGACACCATTAAGAGAGTCCGGACTATTCTACAGCAAGACAGCCCGGCTCGTCAAGAGCTTAACTAGCAATTTGGCCTCTGCCCCAATCTCGATCAAATGGCGGCATTCGTACCACGCGTACATAACTACGCACTCAAAATCCCATGGGCATCGATGGATGCATAGATAGCTCGTGATCCATAGTGCAGCTCAACCGACCCTGGATCTGCACACCTTCACTTTTTTTTCGGGTTTTTCTCTTCTTGAGGCTTTTTCTGATAACCTGATCATCGGACCGATCACCGGACGGATACACCAAGGAGGCAAGGAGCTTTGACGTAACAAGGGAATCCCCAGGTGGTCTCTGCTAATGATTGCTATACCAGTTTTACATACCCACACGCAGCTTGCTCTTTGTCATAGCATGTTAAATAGCCTTGCTTGCTTATCGCATTACTTGCACAAGTACGCCCCGACATATTAATGAACTTACAAGGGAACATAATTGGCAACGTCAGCTTATTACTTGATTTTTTCCTTTCCTTTGTATTTATTACTGATCGCAGCAGTACACTCTGGTACGTATTACTTTACCAGGGGCTTCACCACGCCCCGCAATACGGCAATAAAGTCCGGACACTTTTACAGTATAGTTCGGCACCCTGAACTTATAGCATTATATGCATCAGCTCCGAATCATGTCTTTGGTCAATAGTTGGGTTGCCCGGCTCCTGTGCTTACTACCTTACATTCCGCTATATCGGCTAGGGTAGTAAAGGGAGAACTACTGCGACTGTGTCTCGGTTCTTTCGGACGAGCACCTCAGTAGAGAAACCCAAAAACTGACTGTCATGAGGCGGCGAGAGCTGGTCAGCTGTTCGAGAGGTTTCAAATCCTTAGGTATGTTTTCCGCTTTATGCGAGGAATCAGTTTTTAACCGATCAGGTGTGTATAGCACCCCTAGTTCGGTCTTCCGAATACCAGGGGCTTCGCCAAAATTTTCATTGTCAAACTCCTATGGCTAAGTGAGGGTGATAAAAGCCGTATAGTCTGATTGCCTTGTTTGTTGCGCTAAACACCTCCTTTAAGGAATAGAATGTGGAGTAAAGAGTGTTTAGATTTATCCCGAACACCCCCGTACTATCTACGTGGGGGCAGAAGCTGACGACTGGCCAACCCTCAGATTTCATAAACGGCCACACAGGATGTAAAATTTTAAAGTCACAAGCATTATATTACATAACGACCTTGTTTCATATTACAGGACATGATAACATGAATGTTTTCATGGGAATATAACATCCTTCGCACATTGCTCCGCCACAAGGCGGGATCCCTCCAGGACACTATCAAAATATAGCTCAGGTCGGCGGTGCTCTTTGACGTCAGGCGGCCCCTCGGTCATCAACTTCTTGGCATCCATCTTCGCCCAGTGCATCTTGACGCGGGCAAAGGCCATCCGTGCACTTTCAATACAGACCAACCGCTTCATGACTTCAAGTCGTGGGCAGGCACTCACAAGCCACTTCACAAGTCCGAAGTAGCTGCTGGGCAAGGGCTCGGCAGGCCATAGCCAGACTATTAGGTCCTTCATGGCTAGCTCGGCCGCCTTGTGCAGCTCGACCAGCTGTTTCAGCTGGTCGCTGAAGGGCACCGGATGTTCTGGTCCAAGATATTGAGACCAGAACAGCTTCTCCGTAGAACTCCCTTCTTCGGCTCAATAGAACTCGGCAGCATCTGATACACTACACGGCAAATCCGTAAACACCCCTTGAGAGCTCCAAATTCGGGTAAGTAAAAGGAACGTTTCCTTCGGTAACTTGCTTTGCATAATGAAAGCCTTACCCGCCGCGATCTTCTTGGCCGCCTGGATTTCCTGGAGGGCGCTCTGGGCTTCAGCTCGGGCATCTTGTACACTCTGGCGGGCCTTCACAAGTTCGGACCCTTGCCTCTTAGAATCACACTCTAAGGATTCATACTTCTTGACGGTGTCCTGGAGCTCTTGCTGGACCTCACTGACCCGGGCCTCGTGCTCCTCGCGCGCAGCGTTTTCCTTGGCCGCTTTCTTCTCGGCCTCGGATAACGCCTTCTTGAGGGCCGCCACCTCGGTCGTGGCCCCTAATAAAGATCATGACACCTTAGTCAGTATGAACCATTCATCCCTCCTAAATATACACGCAGGTTACTGCATACCTTGGTTGTCCTCCAGCTGCTTCTTCACGAGACCGAGCTCTTCCTCGGCCCGCTCCAGGTTCTGCTTCAGTCCGGAGACCTCCACAGTATGAGCGGCAGCAGCCAACAGCGATGCCTTCTTATTCACATAGACATCTTATGTTAGAGTCCTGTGAAAATTATTTTGTTCCTCTATTCGGCTTTCTCTTTCCGAACACCGAACAGAGCATCAAGGGCTACTGTCTACACTGTGATATTCTTCCTACAATTACATTGCTTACCTCAAAGCCTGTTAGAAGGCTAGCACAGGCTTCGGTCAGTCCGCTTTTGGCAGACTGAACCTTCTCGACCACCGTACCCATAAGGATACGGTGTTCATCCACAATGGAAGCGCCTCGCAGCGCTTCCAGTAGATTATCCGGTGCCTCTGATTGGACAGAGGTCACCGGCGGAACAGGCACACCTCCTCCTTTCGGGGAAGGCAGCTCACTTGACTCCGGAGCCGTGTAGGTCTCTGGAATGGTATCCAGCTGGGGGCCGAATTGAACCTGGCCCCCATCACCAGTCCCCATGGGGGCTTTTTCCCCCATGTGTCCGACGGCCTCCGGAACCTCTCCCTGACCTGGGAAGGTCCTTTGGGACACCACCTCGTCATCACCCTTGGCCAAGGGAGAGTGAGCGGGCGGCGGCGACATGCTGGCCATCTCCTTTAAATCTAGCGAACCTCGTGTTAAGGACCGCGGGGAGCTGTCACGGGCCGGACTGCTGTGGCAAAATTTAAACATATTAATATTACAAAGAGGAAAGGCCTAACATTTGGACGTGCATAAGGTTTTTGGTACTTACGAGGTGGCCCGAGGCTTGGTCCGGGGGGGGGGGGGGGGTCGCGTTGGACTGCTATCGACATCCCACGCGGTGTTATCCACGAGGGAGCCCTTCCCCCTCTTGGGCGCCTTCGCCTCCAGATTTGTGGAGGCCCCCCTTTTCTTCCTTCCCCCCTCCGGGGGGGGGGGGGTCGCTTTCTTCCTCCTCCTCCTCGTCGTCTTCGGCGGTCGAAGAGTGAGTCCCGTCTTCGAACGTCACATCCGAAGCACCTTTTCTACGAGGGCCTTCTTCTCCAGCACCTCATAAGCCGCTAGAAAGAGCATCTTCGTCAGAAGTGGGGTTTCTTGGTCTTCAGGTAGCAGAGCCGGACAGTTAATCCTCCCTACTACATCGATCCAGGCCTGAAAAAATTGATGGGAAGGCTTAGACCCTTTCCTCAAAATATGACAGTAAAGGGTATACCTTGAAAACATGAAAGAACTTACCGAATTAGCCTGGCATTTTAAGCTAAGCCCGCGACCTCGGTCGTGGGCGGTGGTGTCTCGCCAGCCTTGAAGAGCACTTTCCAGATGTCTTCGTGCGTCGTGCCAAAGAGCTCTAGCAGCATCTGGTGCTTGGCCGGATCGAACTCCCACAGATAGCAAGTCCGGCGTTGGCACGGAAGGATCCGGCGAATGAGCATGACCTGGATCACGTTGACAAGCTTGATTTTCTTGGTTATCATGTTCTGGACTCATGTCTGGAGCACAGTCAACTTGTTCGAGGAACCCTAGGTTAGGCCCTTCTCTTGCCAGGAGGTGAGCCGCATCGGAACTCCGGATCGGAATTCGGGGGCCGCCGCCCAGTTGGTGTCGCGCGGCTCGGTGATGTAGAACCACCCCGACTGCCACCCCTTCACCGTCTCCACAAAGGAGCCTTCGGGCCAGGTGACATTGGGCATCTTGCCCACCATGGCGCCTCCGCACTCTGCTTGTTGGCCGCTCACCACCTTCGGCTTCACATTGAATGTCTTCAGCCATAGGCCAAAGTGAGGTGGGATTCGGAGAAAGGCATCGCACACGACTATAAATGCCGAGATGTTGAGGATAAAGTTGGGGGCTAGATCATGAAAGTCCAGCCCATAGTAAAACATCAGTACGCGGACAAACGGGTGGAGAGGGAATCCCAGCCCACGGACGAAATGTGTGAGAAACACAACCCTCTCACGGGGCTCTGGGGTAGGGACGATCTATTCCTTGGCCGGGAGTCGGTGAACGATCTCCTTGGCCAGGTATCCGGCCTCTCGGAGCTCCTTGATGTCCTTCGTCTTAACGGAGGAGGCCATCCACTTGCCTCTAGCTCCGGATCCGAACATGGTTGGAGTGCTTTCTCGGGCGGGGAAAGCTAGAGCTTGGGCGCTGGAGCTCGAGAATGGATGGGTACAGAAAGGAGAAGGCGTGAGTGAATGAGGATGAATCCTTATGCCCTATAAAGGTCTTGAATGTCAAGCGCCTCCCCACTCGCCTTAAAATCCGCCTGCAGGTGCTTCTTGAGAAGATGGTGGTTGTAGGCGGCGTCGACCTGCGCCTCCCGGAACTGCTCCAGACGCTTCTGCCTCACCGTATCCATGTATTGGGCACAGGCCTCGCCGATGGTCATGGTGCAATGCACCGGCGAGGATGGTGTCGGTGTCAAAACCGGCGGATCTCAGGTAGGGGGTCCCGAACTGTGCGTCTAAGGTGAATGGTAACAGGAGACAGGGGACAAAGTGTTTACCCAGGTTCGGGCCCTCTCTATGGAGGTGATACCCTACTTCCTGCTTGATTGATCTTGATGAATATGAGTGTTACAAGAGTTGATCTACCACGAGATCGTAATGGCTAAACCCTAGAGGTCTAGCTTGTATGACTATGGTAATGAGTCTCCCTTGTCCAAACTAAGTCCTCCGGTTTATATAGACACCGGGTGGATCTAGGGTTACACAAGGTCGGTTACAAACAAAGGAATCTACATATTTGGTCACCAAGCTTGCTTTCCACGCCAAGGAGAGTCCTATTCGGACAAGGGTGCAGTCTTCGGTCTTCGTATCTTCACAGCCCATCAGTCCGGCCCATGGCTAACAGGCCGGACGCCTGAGGACCCCTTAGTACAGGACTCCCTCAGTAGCCTCTGAACCTAGCTTCAATGACAAGGTATCTGGCTCGTAAATCTGTTTTCGGCATTGCAAGGCGGGTTCCTTCTTCCGAACTCCAAAATAGTCTTCGGACGTATCGACGTGTCCGGGCCTGTAACACACACACCACACACAACCGCAGAGAGAATATAATATTCCACGAGTCCGATCCGCTGATAACTTTTTGTAACATGACATCACGTGTGCCCGGTCATAATTCCGAACCATTTTTCGTCCGCTGCTCCATGTTTCGAGACGCGGTTGCCATTGGCACGTCTTGTCAAAGCAGAGATCGTGTCCCCTTATTACGGGATTCTCATTAATACGGGCGTGGGTTACACAACCGTGCCCAGATCGTCGCGGAGCGGGCGGAGCAGGAGGCGCTGCTCGAGTCGTACCACTCCGCCCACGAGAGCCGCCTCGCACGCTGGCCGTACCGCATGCGGGTGGCGGAGGTTGCGGCCGCCTACAAAGAGGACGATGAAGCGGGCGAGGTGATGTTTAGCGAGACCGACGACGAGGCGGAGGACAATGCCGGCTCCGCCCCACCAGCATTGAGGCGGAGGACGTTGCTGGCTTCAGCGAGGCCCTGCTCCGCCGAAGCCCCGCCCCACCAACAACAAGGCAGAGGACATCACCAGCTCCACCGAGGCCCCACCCCACCGGCACCGAGGCGGAGGACTTTGCCAGCTTTGGCGAGGCCCTGCTTCGCCGAGGCCCCGCCCCGCCAACAACGAGCTAGAGGACATCGCCGGCTCCGCCGAGGCCCCGCCCTGCCAGCACAGAGGCAGAGGACTTCGCCGGCTTCGGTGAGGCGCTGCTCCGCCGAGCCCCCGCCCCGCCAACAACCAGGAAGAGGACATCGCCGGCTCCGTCGAGCCCCCGCCCTGCTGGCAATGAGGGGGAGCATTTTCCCCGCTCCGACGAGGCGCCGCCATACCGGAAACAAGACAGACGACATCGCCGGCTTCGTTGAGGCCCCGCCCCGCTGCCAACGAGGCGAGGCCACATAGAAAACGAGGAAGACTAGAACACGGTAGGTCGCCGCTGCTCGGGTCCAAGTAAGGCCACCTCTGCTACCCTCCGATTGAAGCCAAGCTAGGCGGGTTGACCATTGATGGCCGATTAGATTCTTGGCGGCGATGTGGAGTCGGAGAGCTGTGTTGGAGAAGGACGTTGCTTTAGTTACTTAACTGCAGGTGCAGTTGGGTCACTGACACGTGGGCCCAACAGGATCTAGCCCACATGTCAGTGACGCAACTGCACTTGCGCTAAGTCACCAAGCTTCGACCCACTTGTAGCGACCCGACCTCAGACGGTCAAGTCTCTGTGCTTAAGTGTCATCCCTGGATCGTTATGTTGACACACACAGTACTCGAGTATTTATAACAGAGGTAAATCACATGTATAATGTAACGTAAATACTATTACCTCAATCCAAATAGCGGAAGTAACAACAAGGTTGTGGATTCCCATCAACACCAACGGCAAAGTTGAGTGTAGAAATCGTAACCCTAATGTATCACTTACTCATCATAAGATTCCTGCAACATGAGACGTTGCAGCCAGGTAGGTCAGTACATTGAATGTACTAGCAAATTCACACCATAGGATAATGATGAATAATAGCAATCACTACCTGCATATTTGGCTGGTGGAAAGCTCTAAGTTTATTTTTGCATAAAGCCAATTTTTCCCTACAACAAAGGAATATATTTTATTTAACTACAAAGTTTGTTGAAAATATTGAGAAGGTTCCTCCAACTCAATCCCAATTAAAAGTGAACATCCCAACAAATTAATTTAGTAACGTGATGAGATCAACATGATAATTCCAGAACTAGTTACTCAAGATGTCCATAACCGGGGACACGGCTAATCATGATTAGTTTGTACACTCGGCAGAGGTTTGCGCACTTTTACCCACAAGACTCGATCTCCTCCGTTGGATTTCTTGCACTACATGGTGTTTGAGAAACGGATCACCGAGACACAGTCTTACAGAACCATTAACTCTAACCCTGGGTAGACAGTACCAACCTACATCCCCTACATCTGCTAGCCTACCACTAGAAGGGGTCATGCAACATACTCAACTATGCTAGAGCCCATAATAGCTTGTGGCTGCACACGGAAGTTTCTACCATGAATAATCTTATGACCCCTTTGAGCTTGGGTGGCATTCCATAGGGTGATCACACGGGTACTCCGGGATCCTCTTGGGCAAGCACTGGGTTCTCCAGGTGCCCAGACAACCACTGGGTGCTCCAGGGTGCCTCAACCAATCCACCTAGATGTGTATTTAAGTAGCCACCTTAAGTTAACCATTAATTAACAACTCACACATCTGTCATGGATATACTCAACCAATCCACGTCTACGAGCATAGCAGAGCAGTATGAGCATAATGTAGAAGTAACTCCCAGGGTTTGAATGCAAGACAATAGGTTCCTACCTCATCAACTACTTCCCAATACCCACATGTTATTAATTCCGAACCATGCAATGTTTGAGGATTCAAACTAATGCATAAAAACTGGGTATTAAAGGGATATGATCAAAGTGTGAACTTGCCTTGTACTGTTGATGAAGATGATTCGCACTCATAACGCCTGATAGTTCTACTCGTCACACTCCGGTCAATCTATCGTAAGCAAACAATAGTAACCACACATAAGCAATCAAGCAAAAGAATCGAAGAAAAGATCTCGGAAAACTTTGATAACAAGAAAATAACTCTTGCAACATCAAACAATTTCTAACTGTACCAAAATTAGGTTGTTTTACTGGATAGAGGGGGTCAAGACGAAGAAGTGGGCATTGGTTTCGTCTAATTCCGACTAACGAGCAAAAAGTAGTGATCGTTTTAAAACCAGGGACTAATCTATAAATAAAATAATCACGGATGGGTCCCTGGCCGAAATTAAAAAAGAAAAAGAAAAACTCTGCCGAACGAACGTTCGCTACGAAATCCTAACGAACGAAACCATTCACTACAGAGGCTAAACTAGTGAGCGTTCACTTAATAGGGTAAAAACGTTTTGAAAAAAACAAAGCGGTCTGGGCCGTCAAATCCAGATCGGATGGCGTGCGAGGAGCGGGGAGTTACCGTGGCGGCGGCGCTGGTCAACGGCGAGACGAGACGACGGCGGCGGCTCGGGTCCGGCCGGGACGACGCCTCTGGTCGCCGAGGAGGGCGGCGAAATAGTCGGGGAGGGCGGCGTGGAGCGGTGGATGCGGTGGTGGCGTTGGCGGCGGTTGTCGGCGTCGCGAGTGGCGGCTGCGGCGTTCGAAGGCGCCGGCAGCGAGATGCGGCAGCAGCGGCGGTGAGCGATCCGAGGAGGAGAGGAGAGGCGGCGGGGCTGGCTTTTAAGGAGGGGAGGGGGCCTCGGGTGCGTGGAGGAGGGGGCAGGGAGGAGGCCGGAGGCGGCACGGCCTCCCATGGCGGCGCGACGGCGTGCCCGAGCAGGCCTCCCACTCGGGAAGGAGAGGGGCGGCGCGCTGGGCTGGGCCGCGGCTGCGGTCGGGCCTTGTGCCGGCCCAGTCGGTGGCAGGGAAAGTTTTTTTAAACACAGTCAAGAAAATAAAATAATAAAACAAAAGAAAATACAATCTTATATAGGCATATAATATATCAAAACTTTCAAAAAAAGATTTTCTACGACATGAACAATATTCTAGCTCCAAATAAAATCCACAAAAAATTCAATTAAAGCAAAGAGTGTTACTGCTATAATAAAACCCAAAGAAAATCATTTTAAAAATACCAAAAGAAATCCAAATTTATTTTTCTCCAATTTTCTATTGTAGGGAATCATTTTACCCTAATTTCCATATATTTTATTTTTGGACAAAAATAATTTGAATAAAAATCAAATAACTCCAAATTGAACATAATTTCAAAGGGGACTTTAAATTTGACTCTTTGAAACTTCCATCTCATATTTCATATAATTTGAAGAAGTCGTTTTATCTTCTCTCGTGAAAATCATTGAGTTGCTTAAAGTTTCCGAATTTGAAAATATTTCCAAATGAGATTCAAATATTTTCAACAACCCTTTTCATTTAAATAAATGGAATAAGTCATGTCATCTTCTCTCTAGGGTTTTGTATCTGAAAAGAATTTGAATTCATGGAGAAAAAATGCAAAATGAAAGTTTGGGAAAGTCCTTTTATTCCCTCTCATTTAAATTTCAAAAAGTTTCGAATTTCACTCAATTTCACACAATCAATCAAACAATCAATCAAATCTATCTATTTAATATAACTTTACTAAATTTAGAATTTTGGGATGTTGCAAACCTACCACCCTTAAAATGAATCTCGTCCTCGAGATTCGGAGAGGCTAGAAAGAAATAGGTTAGGTTCGGGGATCTCCTCAAAGTCCATCGATCGTCACAGGGGGTATGGGTTGCTACCACCCTTAGAAACATGGTTACGGTCCCATCAATGCTCATATACTCCATCCTTATTCTTGACAAGGTCGGTCTTCTCAGATCTTCAGTATAATTCCTTCTCTGGCTCTTCCGGTAGTGGCATAACATTTTCCTCAATTCTTCTGTCCTTTCATCTTGGTAAGGTTATCCCGAGACTGGGTCCTCTTAGCTGACAGGTCTGGCGCCAATACTAAAAAACTATCGATATCTCATGGTGGTCAAAAATTTATAGTTTCTCCTACAGGAAAAATGGGCTGGGGCTTCATCCTCACCGTATGGCCTACGATTGGCAACAGCTGCCTTGTACAAGGGGAAAAATTGCCGTACCATCCTAAGGTTTAAACAAGATTTTGATCATCGTCTCTCTACTATAGGTTAATCACTCAGATGTACCATCCCATATAGCAAGGCGAATAATGAGAGTAAGTCGGAATGGTGATCAATCCACCCCGCACCGAAATCATTACCTTGTATATGGTTCAGCGAATATCGCATTCTAACACTCGGTCGTCCTCACAGGCATTGCAGAATTTCTCTTGTCGACGAACTAAGTTCGGATAAATCCATGGATTTTCCAAGCCAAACAAACATCTATCGTTCCTTCACAACTCTCAGGTTTTGTGTTACTCCTATAAGATCGTCGGTGGGTAAGGTCGTAATCTCTTCTAGGGTTTTTCCTTCAGCAAGAATGTGCTTGCTTCTTGGCAGGTCCTGGGGCCTGTGGGTTATGGCCCATCTCATCACTTGTAAACCTTGAACTCATCCTCGGGGCAACTGATCATTATTCCAACATCCAGCTTCCTAGCATTCTTAAATCCATCCAATGTACTGTCTCCCTTCCTTCTATTGGTACCAAACTGAGATGTGATACTCAGACTCATCATGGAGTTACAATTACTCCATATTACCAACATTGTACCTGCTTTATAACCAATAGTACTTCATCCCTTCATTTTCTTGGGGTGTCCCACATACCGAGGTAAAACTCGTACTTTTTTGATCCAAAGTGCACTTCGTGGAACATTATTATCCTGTCCAGGGGTCAAATCTCCTCACAGGATACTACCACCCTTAAAATGCTCCAATTCTTCCACAGACCAAATTTCTCATATCCTCGAAAATGGTCAAAATCTTTCTTCATAAAATCCAAATCAGTACCAACGATGCTAACTTTATTGATTCTCAAATTTATAAAATCTCCTGCATTTCCATTACAGGCCTCAACTCAACACCTCAATATAAAAGAATTGTTCCCACTACTACTACTGTATTTCTCATAGACTCAACTATTTATCACAAGTCTCCTTCTCCTTGGGACAATCTCTCGCAAAGTGCCCTGCTTCATTACAACGAAAACATATTACTTCCGACAAGTCTTGTGGTTTCCTTATGATTACATAGCCTCCTTGGGTTCTCAGCTTCCTTTTTGGGCAACTACTAAAGTAGTGCCCTGACTCCTTGCACCTGAAACAGGTGATATGACTCAGGTCCTTCCTGGTATCCAATCTATTTCCCTTCCAGGACTTTTCCGTTCCAATCAGGGCTTCTATTTCCTGTGGATCATACTCTACTTCCACTGTCAGGAATTCTACTAGATCCTCATTGAGACAATTCTGGGAGATGTGTCCTTCTTCTCCACATGAATATCAAGACTTGTTGCAGGGTTTAATTGGGTCTACTTCAGGTGTGTCCTCCACCTTTTCCTTCATCACAGGTTCTTCTAAAATTTCCATGAGGGCTCCTTTCATTGCTTCTTTCTTCTGATGTACGGTGCTTTTTACCATGGGGTAAATGTGATAATGAGTAGGGTAGTGGGTAGTCCCTTCATACAAGAAACAAGTAATCTGCCTAGTTGGGCATTATTCAGCTGAGTGACTTTCTTCACAATGAGGGCATTCATCCTTGTGTTCTTTATGGTTGTGTCCAATTTCTCCATAGAGCTTGCATGCACAAGGTCTCTTCATATCATTTCCATAAGGCTTCAACTTCTGGGACACAAGCCGAGACTTTTGCAGAGTCAACTTAAATTCTTTCCAAGTGGTTACTCCTTGCCATCCATTGATGGTTTGGTACATCCTCCACCAAGTAGCAACACCTCTTTCAAAGCACTGAAGAGCATGCTGGGCCATATACTTTTCGGCTATAGTGTTATTCTCCATATGATCTTCCATGTTATGAATCCATCGGTCTGTCTCCAATCGACTTACCGTTCCCGGAAATGTGAGTTCATCTCCATTCATCCTCTATTGGGTCCATGGGTTTTGGGGTGGGATAAGAGAGATAGGGAGGGATACACACAATACAAACAATAGTTTTTTAAAAGACAGATTTTTATTGTGGTACATCGAAAAACATCAAACAAAATGATGATCACAATCGTCGCATCTAACATAGGTATAATAGGGGTTTGGTCTTCTAAAAGTCAATAAATCTTCAAGGCCGTCAAACACTTCGATTCTTGTTCATGTCTCCGATGGCTTCTTCTGATCGTGCTTGTCCTTCTCAAGTTCTTTTGCCAGATCATCTCTGTTGTCGCGAAGTCTCTAGTGACGTCCTTTAATATTTCTGGAGTTGCGTTCCAAACTTCTGGATTTGAACATCCTTGACATGAACCATGGTCCCATCGCCCTTCGGGCCTCGATTTAATCTCCGGTATCTCGAGGTTTTGTTCCTCCAGTTTGGCTACTTCAGCTTCTGGGTCCTAAGTTCTTCACAAAATGCTTCCTTATCAAATACAGCTTTCTGAAGGTCCATCTTAAACTTCTTAATGTAATACTCCAGATCCTGGTGATACACCAACTAAGGTTAAAAATGCATCCTTTGCTGATAGGTGCTCCATTAGCCCTATTGTCATTCATTCCTTCCGAAGAAATGCATGCTTAACTCAGCGCGGTGACAATAGCATCAGCGGGCGATGACATCATGGATAACTGTGTTTCTACCCTTGTCATTGCCATGAGCTATCATTCCATAATTGATATCTCCTGTCTTAGGGTTTTCTTGACAAAAACTTTGAGTTCTAATGCTCCATGTTTCGGTCTTTCTTCGATACACCTTGATCTCGGGTATAGACTGCTTCAATAGTCTAACGAATTCCATAAGGATAGCTTTCCTAGGTCATCCCAATCTGGGAATTCTTCAGAGCCATCAAATTCTCCTAGTCTTCGGAGTCTTCAACCATTGTAGTTTCCATTAATATAATACTCGGTAAAATCCTCTTCATTCCGAAGTGGTCTTAGCTATTCACTATCTTGTACTTCTTGGAGTGGTCTCATCAGCTGAATCTCCGTGTGGTCAAAACGGGAAAGGGGTACAGTCTAACTAAAAGGGAATATTTGAATAAGCTCAGAAGATAAGAGAGGTAAAGGATCTTTTTGAAAATGAAGTTTGTAGAGAAAAATCTTTCCTATGGGTTTATTAGTTTCTAGGGGTCACGTCCTACAGTCAACATGTACTCTGATTCCATCTTTTAGCGACCCGACCTCAGACGGTCAAGTCTCTGTGCTTAAGTGTCATCCCTTGATCGGTATGCTGACACACACAGTACTCGAGGATTTATAACAGAGATAAATCACATGTATAAAGTAACATAAATACTATTACCTCAATCCAAATAGCGGAAGTAACAACAAGGTTGTGGATTCCCATCAACACCGACGGCAAAGTTGAGTGTGGAAATCGTAACCCTAACGTATCACTTACTCGTCGTAAGATTCCTGCAACATGAGATGTTGCAGCCATGTAGGCCAGTACATTGAATGTACTGGCAAATTCACACCATAGGATAATGATGAATAATAGCTATCACTACCTGCATATTTGGCTGGTGGAAAGCTCTAAGTTCATTTTTGCATAAAGCCAATTTTCCCCTACAACAAAGGAATATATTTTATTTAACTACAAAGTTTGTTGAAAATATTGAGAAGGTTCCTCCAACTCAATCCCAATTAAAAGTTAACATCCCAATAAATTAATTTAGTAACGTGATGAAATCAACATGATAATTCAAGAACCAGATACTCAAGATGTCCATAACCGGGGACACGGCTAATCATGCTTAGTTTGTACACTCGGTAGAGGTTTGCGTACTTTTCCCCCCAAGACTCGATCTCCTCTGTTGGATTTCTCGCACTACATGGTGTTTGAGAAACGGATGACCGGGACACAGTCATTCAGAAGCATTAACTCTAACCCGGGTAGACAGTACGAACCTACATCCCCTACATCTGCTAGCCTACCACTGGAAGAGGTCATGCAACATACTCAACTATGCTAGAGCCCATAATAGCTTGTGACTGCACACGGAAGTTTCTAGCATGAATAATCTTATGATCCCTTTGAGCATGGGTGGCATTCCATAGGGTGATCACAAGGGTACTCCTGGACCCCTTGGGCAAGCACTAGGTTCTCGAGGTGCCCAGACAACCACTGGGTGCTCCAGGGTGCCTCAACCAATCCACCCAGTTGTGTATTTGAGTAGCCACCTTAAGTTAACCATTAATTAAGATCTCTCACACCTGTCATGGATACACTCAACCAATCCACATCTACGAGCATAGAAGAGCAGTATGAGCATAACTTAGAAGTAACTCCCAGGGTTTGAATGCAAGACAATAGGTTCCTACCTCATCAACTACTTCCCAATACCCACATGTTATCAATTCCTAACCATGCAATGTTTGAGGATTGAAACTAATGCATAAAAACTGGGTATTAAAGGGATATGATCAAAGTGTGAACTTACCTTGTACTGTTGATGAAGATGATTCACACTCATAACTCCTGATAGTTCTACTCGTCACACTCCGGTCAATCTATTGTAAGCAAACAATAGTAATCACACATAAGCAATCAAGCAAAAGAATCAAAGAAAAGATCTTGGAAAACTTCGAAAACAAGCAAATAACTCTTGCAACATCAAACAATTTCTAACAGTAGCAAAATTAGGTTAATTTGGTCTTATCAGAAAGTTTAGGTGAAGAGCTTCGATTTGCAAAAAGAATAAACTAAACCGGAGTTACGAAACTCAAGTTACGATCAAAAGAAGATTCAAAAAGAAATATGTTTGAAAACAAATTTTAAATTTTCAAATGCATGTTTAAGTTGTTTTACTGGATAGAGTGGGTCAAGACGAAGAAGTGGGCGTTGGTTTCATCTAATTCCGACTAACGAGCAAAAAGTAGTGATCGTTTTAAGATCATGGACTAATCTGTAAATAAAATATTCACGGATGGGTCCCTGGCTGAAAATAAAAAGAAAAAGAAAAACTCTACCGAACGAGCGTTCGCTACGAAATCCTAACGAATGAGACCGTTCACTACAAAGGCTAAACTAGTGAGCGTTCACTTAATAGAGTAAAAATGTTTTGAAAAAAACAAACCGATCTGGGCCGTCAAATCCAGATCGGACGGCGTGCGAGGAGCGGGGAGTTACCGCGGTGGCGGCGCTGGTCAACAGCGAGATGGGACGACAATGGCAGCTCGGGTCCGGCCGGGACGGCGCCTCTGGTCGCCGAGGAGGACGACGAAATAGTCGGGGAGGGGCGGCGCGGAGCGGTGGATGCGGTGGTGGCATCGGCGATGGTCGGCGCGTCATGAGCGGGCGGCACAAGGTTTCGAATGCGGCCGCTGGGCGAGATGCAAAGAAGAAGGGCGGAAGGCCGCAAGGAGGAGAGGAGAGGCTGTGGGGCTGGCTTTTAAAGAGGGGAGGGCGCCTCGGAGTGCGTGGAGGAGGTGGCGAGGAGGGCCGGAGGCGGCACGGCCTCCCATGGCGGCGCGGCGGCGTGCCAGCGGGACTCCAGGGAAGGAGAGGGCGGCCTTGGGTCAGCAGGCTGCAGTCAAAGCCTTGGGTCGGCCCAGTCGGCGGAGGGGAAAGTTTTTTTAAACACAGTCAAGAAAATAAAATAATAAAACAAAAGAAAATAAAATATTATATAGGCATATAATATATCAAAACTTTCAGAAAAAGATTTTCTACGACATGAGCATTATTTTAGCTGCAAATAAAATCCACAAAAAAATTCAAATAAAGCAAAGAGTGCTACTGCTATAATAAAACCCAAAATAAACATTTTAAAAATACCAAAGAAATCCAAATTTATTTTTCTCCAATTTTCTATTGTAGGGAATCATTTTACACTAATTTCCATATATTTTATTTTTGGACAAAAATAATTTGAATAAAAATCAAATAACTCCAAATTGAAAATAATTTCAAAGGGGTCTTTAAATTTGACACTTTGAAACTTCCAACTCATATTTCATATAATTTGAAGAAGTCATTATATCTTCTCTCGTGAAAATCATTGAGTTGCTTAAAGTTTCCGAATTTGAAAATATTTCCAAATGAGATTCAAATATTTTCAACAACCCTTTTCATTTAAATAAATGGTAGAAGTCATGTCATCTTCTCTCTAGGGTTTTGTATTTGAAAAGAATTTGAATTCACGGAGAAAAAAATGCAAAATGAAAGTTTGGGAAAGTCCTTTTATTCCCTCTCATTTAACTTTCAAAAAGTTTTGAATTTCACTCAATTTCACACAATCAATCAAACAATCAATCAAATCTATCTATTTAATATAACATTCCAAAATTTAGAATTTTGGGATGTTACACCGCTGGGGAAGAAGCCTCTGTTTGGCTCAGCCGGACACGGGTGGGTAGCTTCGGTTAATTAATTATACCTCCAGCGCACCCCTTTTTAGTTGAAGAATGTATGAAATGTAATGAAATACAACATGTTTATATTAAATCCGGCCGTGTATGAATGAATTTAGTTCGATTAGTTCAAATTCTTGTATCACTGGCATTGGATGAACATGCAAAACAATACGTACTAGCATTATTCCCAGGGTGATCACCTCGTTTGCAGCAGTTTCACATGTACTCTCTCCGGTCTTTTGTCTGAAGTCAAAGTATCTCTACTTTGACCAATCTTATAGAAAAAAGTATCAACATTCACAATGTGAAATCAACCGACTTGAAAGAAATCTAATATGCGAAGTAAAAAGGAACATAGGGAGTACAAAGAGTTTGAGAAGCTTTTTAGCGTTCCTGTACATTGTAATCAAACACACACGCCTGGCATCATAGAGAACATTCAAAACAATCGATGGTTATGCATCTCAGCGATTCACATGTTAGAATTGTAGATGTTGATATATTTTTCTATAAAGTTAGTCAAAGTTTGTAGAGTTTGACTTTGACCAAATCTTGTATGCAGACTAAAAAGAAATGGAGGGAGTACCACAACACCAATAGAGATGACAAAGCTCAATCATATGGATGAAATCCGTGGGCGAGTACCAACCTTTGTCAGGAGGCTTATTGTGTAGAGCATACAGATCAAGCACTTATCCGGAACCATCTGTTGTCATCTACTGTGGTTGCCATGCTTACTATATACTCCTCGATTAGTTTAATGTTTCCAACATCTTCTTGTGCAGTTCCACTAAAATATATGTCTAATTTCGGGATAGCAAGGCGCGGGTTGAGACGGAGGGA
The DNA here is from genome assembly GCA_021605145.1 of Aegilops bicornis. Taxonomy (NCBI): domain Eukaryota; kingdom Viridiplantae; phylum Streptophyta; class Magnoliopsida; order Poales; family Poaceae; genus Aegilops; species Aegilops bicornis. The sequence continues at coordinate 361,104,445 of CM038674.1, read as the reverse complement.
GTTTTCGGAGCACAACGAGACAAAGATATATCTTAAATATTTCGGGGTAACAAGGCGCGGGTTGAAATTTCCGAAAAAGCCTAACGTGTATTGTACCAAATCAATTCGCACTTCCGTTGACGGAAAAAACAAAAAGAAATCAATTCGCACCACACAAGAGAGTCTAGTCCCGTGTACTGTACCAAATCAATTCGCACTACAAATGATATTCAAAACTTTGAATTCATGTTATGTTCAATTAAAATATTTCGCTACATGTATAATGCATGCAACCTGCTACTAAAATGAACATTTTAGTGCATTCCACACTTATATACTACCGCTCCAATATGAACTAAATTTGAATTCGTTTCTCTGTTTGAGTGAGATCTACAATCATCATTGTTGTGAAGTTAAACCATTTGAATTCGTTTCTCTATTTTAATAAGATCTACAATCATCATTATTGTCAAGTTAAACCATCGTTTGTGTATTATCTTCACAGCACACCACATGATTACTGTCGAGTTAGATATGAACTATGTATATTATACGAACTTGAACTCGATTTTTTGAATCCACTTTATGTTGATTTCAAATCACAGTACATTTCAAGCTCTAGATAGACCTTCGTAATATAAACCATATCTCATATGTATGATGTGTTTATCACATAATGTATGGTGCCCCGCCCCCTACGGCTACAAGTATTTAGATGTGAGTTGCAAACGCCACACATTACCACAAATTCAAATAAAATGTGATATTGTTCGATATATAGTATGGTTTAGATTGTTCGATATTTAGTTGTGAGCTGCAAACGCCACACATTATCACAAATTCAAATAAAATGTCAGATTGTTCGATGTATAGTATGGATCAGATTGTTTGATATTTAGCTATGAGTTGCAAACACCATGCATTATCACATTATGGTATAACATGTCCAAACCCACACCACGCGTACCTCTGCTATATTCATGCATGCATATGTTTATAACACTATGATCTCCTATTCAAATATATGAATCCACTTTCATATCGAATTATGATCTTTGTTAGTCTCTTACACCCACACAATCCTCTAACCTTTGTAGCTAGCACTAACTTTCTCTCGTGCATGCACACGCCCTCCTCGCCCTCCCCCTCCCTCAACATTCTATCCATCACACACATTCATTCTTTTTCTTTAGGTTGTTCTGCCACGGTCTCCACAACTCCTTTCCAACACACACCGATCGATAAACCTCTCTAGCGATATCTACCTACAACATACACACGCACCTTCCATCTCCTCCTTTCTGTGTCCATGCCTCGTGTCTCTCATACAGTCCCACACACGTGTAAACTCTTGCCCCTCTTGTCATCGATCTCACAATAGCACACCCCACCCCCTGTCTAGCTAGTAGGCCTCTCGCACCACCTCCTATCTCCATTCTCTCTGTCTATCCGTCTCACTGGGCCTTATTTGTCTCTAACAAATGGATGTACACCGACTGATCTCCCTCTATACATATAGCTAGCTAGGTCGTTACAACTCGTTTTCCCCACACGTCGATCGATCTACCTCATTAGTTATGTCTCTCCCTTCCTCCGACACATAAAAATTGATCTACCGATCTAGTTAGGTCTGCTTACCAAACATATGGTCCCGCTTCAGCATCCATGCATGCGTCCCGACACATCTATCATGCACATGCACACATAGAAACACATCCCACTCATATTGATAATATTGCAGTTCTACCCTCAGTGTGTCTAGTAGGCCTCTCCCACCATCCTCGAGAAGCAACTCCATCACCCATCTAGCACTCTACCCCTCTCCGTCTCTCTCTCTCTCTCTCTCCTCTTTCTCTCTTGATACATCCATTTTGCATCATGATTTTATATTGATATTTACTGCATTATGGGCTGTTATTACACGTTATGTCACAATACTTATGCCTATTCTCTCTTATTGTACAAGGTTTACATGAAGAGGGAGAATGCCGGCAGCTGGAATTCTAGGCTGGGAACGGAGCAAATATTATAGACCTATTCTGCACAACTCCAAAAGTCCTGAAACTTCACGGAGGCACGTTTTGGAATATATAAAAAATACTGGAGAAAGAATCAACCCGAGGGGGCCCACATCCTGGCCACGAGGGTGGGGGGCGCGCCCTACCCCCCTGGGTGCGCCCCCTGCCTCATGGGCCCCCTGGAAGGCCTACATTTCAAAGAAAAGATTGTTGAGGTTTTCATGGATGATTTCTATGTTTATGGAACTTCTTTTGATGATTGCTTAAGCAACCTTGATCGAGTTTTGTAGAGATGTGAAGAAACTAATCTTGTCTTGAATTGGGAGAAGTGCCACTTTATGGTTAACGAAGGTATTGTCTTGGGGCATAAAATTTCTGAAAGAGGTATTGAAGTTGATAAAGCTAAAGTTGATGCTATTGAAAAGATGCCATGTCCCAAGGACATTAAAGGTATAAGAAGTTTCCTTGGTAATGCCAGTTTTTATAGGATGTTCATTCAGGACTTCTCAAAAATTTCTAGGCCTCTGACTAACCTCTTACAAAAAGATGTTCCTTTTGTCTTTGATGATGATTGTGTAGAAGCATTTGAAATACTTAAGAAAGCCTTGATTTCTGCACCTATTGTTCAGCAACCTAATTGGAATTTACCCTTTGAAATTATGTGTGATGCTAGCGATTATGATGTAGGTGCTGTTCTAGGAAAAAGAGTTGATAAGAAATTAAATGTTATCCAATATGCTAGTAAAACTCTAGACAGTGCCGAGAGAAATAATGCTACTACTGAAAAAGAATTTTTAGCAGTTGTATTTGCTTGTGATAAGTTCAAACCTTATATTGTTGATTCTAAAGTAACTGTTCACAGTGTTCAGGCTGCTATTAAATATCTTATGGAAAATAAAGATGCTAAACCTAGACTTATTAGATGGGTTCTCTTTCTACAAGAATTTGATTTGCATATTATAGATAGAAAGGGAGCTGAGAACCCGCTATGCGGAACAACTTATCTAGGTTAGAGAATGTTCTTGATGACCCACTACCTATTGATGATAGCTTTCACGATGAACAATTAGCTGTCATAAATGCTTCTCATCTTGCTCCATGGTATCTCGATTATGCTAATTACATTGTTGCTAAATTTATACCACCTAGTTTCACATACCAAAGAAAAGAAAAAGTTTTTCTACGATTTAAGACATTACTTCTGGGATGACCCACACCTTTATAAAGAAGGAGTAGATGGTGTTATTAGACGTTGTATACCTGAGCATGAACAGGAACAGATCCTACGCAAGTGTCACACCGAGGCCTATGGAGGACACCATGCTGGAGATAGAACTGCACATAAGGTATTGCAATCCGGTTTTTATTGGCCTACTCTCTTCAAAGATGCCCGTAAGTTTGTCTTGGGTCTTGTCTTGTGATGAATGTCAAAGAATTGTAATATTAGTAGACGTCAAGAAATGCCTATGAACTATTCACTTGTTATTGAACCATTTGATGTTTGGGGCTTTGATTATATGGGACCGTTCCCTTCCTCTAATGGGTATACACATATTTTAGTTGCTGTTGATTACGTTACTAAGCGAGTCCGTGAGCTATACATATAATAAAGATTAGTTTTGAGTCAAGGGCTTTGCTATCTTGCTATGATCTTGAGGGAATAATAGTAAAAAGAAAACAATGAAAATAAATAAAGAGATCATATTGATCTTATGGAGAGTAATGACTTCACATATAAAGAGTATGAATAAAAGTTGTTGAGAGTTGACAAACATAGTTTTGGTCATCGCTGCAATTAATAGGAAGTAATAAACAAAGAGAGCTTTTCACATATAAATATACTATCTTGGACATCTTTTATGATTGTGAGCACTCATTAAAATATGACATGCTAAAGGGTTGATGTTGGAAAAGGAAGACAACGTAATGGGTTATGTTTTCTTATATCTGAAATAAAGTATATTGTCATGGATCATCCAACATGTTGAGATTGCTTTTCTCCCTCATGCTAGCCAAATTCTTTGCACCAAGTAGATATACTACTTGTGCTTCCAAATATCCTTAAACCCAGTTTTGCCATGAGTGTCCACCATACCTACCTATGGATTGAGTAAGATCCTTCAAGTAAGTTGTCATCGTTGCATGCAATAAAAATTGCTCTATAAATATGTATGATTTATTAGTGTGGAGAAAATAAGCTTTATACGATCTTGTGATGTGGAAGAAATAAAAGCGATGAACTGCATAATAAAGGTCCATATCACAAGTGGCAATATAAAGTGACATTCTTTCGCATTAAGATTTTGTGCATCCAACCATAAAAGCACATGACAACCTCTGCTTCCCTCTAGGAAGGGCCTATCTTCTATTCTCGTCTCATACCTTATACAAGAGTCATGGTGATCTTCACCTTTCCTTTTTACATTTTATCCTTTGGCAAGCACATTGTGTTGGAAAGATCATGATATATATATCCAATTGGATGTAAGTTAGCATGAATTATTATTGTTGACATTACCCTTGAGGTAAAAGGTTGGGAGGCAACACTATAAGCCCCTATCTTTCTCTGTGTCCGATTAAAACTCCATAACCGTAAGAGTTAGCAATTGTGAAAGACTAAATGATAGTTGAGTATGTGGACTTGCTGAAAAGCTCTTATATTGACTCTTTCCGATGTTATGATAAATTGCAATTGCTTCAATGACTGAGATTATAGTTTGTTAGTTCTCAGTGGAGTTTCTGATTCATACTTTACATTGTGAATAGATTATTACTTGAGCATAAGAAATCATATGACAATATTTATATATGTTGCTGTTATAAGAATGATTATGATGCCCTCATGTCCATATTTTATTTTATCGACACCTCTATCTCTAAACATGTGGACATATTTTTTGTTATCGGCTTCCGCTTGAGGACAAGCGAGGTCTAAGCTTGGGGGAGTTGATACGTACATTTTGCATCATGCTTTTATATTGATATTTATTCCATTATGGGCTGTTATTACACGTTATGTCACAATACTTATGCCTATTCTCTCTTATTTTACAAGGTTTACATGAAGACGGAGAATGTCGGGAGCTAGAATTCTGGGCTGGAAAAGGAGCAAATGTGAGAGACCTATTCTGCACAACTCCAAAACTCCTGAAACTTCACGGAGGCACGTTTTGTAATATATAAAAAATACTGGACAAAGAATCAACCAGACGGGGCCCACACCCTGGCCAGGAGGGTGGGGGCATGCCCTACCCCCCTGGGCGCGCCCCCCTACCTCGTGGGCCCCCTGGCAGGCCTCCGGTGCCCATCTTCTGCTATATGAAGTCTTTTACCCTAGAAAAAATCATAAGCAAGCTTTCGGGACGAAACACCGCTGCCACGAGGCAGAACCTTGGCGGAACCAATCTAGGACTCCGGCAGAGCTGTTCTGTCTGGGAAACATACCTCCAGGAGGGGGAAATCATCGCCATCGTCATCACCAACGATCCTCTCAGCGGGAGGGGATCAATCTCCATCAACATCTTCACCAGCACCATCTCCTCTAAAACCCAAGTTCATCTCTTGTATCCAATCTTTGTCCCAAAGCCTTAGATTGGTACCTGTGGGTTGCTAGTAGTGTTGATTACTTCTTGTAGTTGATGCTAGTTGGTTTATTTGGTGGAAGATCATATGTTCAGATCCTTTATGCATATTAATATCCCTCTGATTATGAACATGAATATGATTTGTGAGTAGTTACGTTTGTTTCTGAGGAAATGGGAGAAGTCTTCCTATAAGTAGTCATGTGAATTAGGTATTCGTTCGATATTTTGATGAGATGTATGTTGTCTGTCCTATAGTGTTGTTATGTGAACGTCGACTACATGACACTTCACCATTGTTTGGGCCTAGAGGAAGGCATTGGGAAGTAATAAGTAGATGATGGGTTGCTACAGTGACAGAACCTTAAACCCTAGTTTATGACTTGCTTCGTAAGGGGTTGATTTGGATCCATATGTTTCATGCTATGGTTAGGTTTACGTTAATACTTCTTTTGTAGTTGCGGATGCTTGCAATAGGGGTTAATCATAAGTGGGATGCTTGTCCAAGAAAGGGCAGTACCCAAGCACCGGTCCACCAACATACCAAATTATCAAAGTAACGAACAAGAATCATATGAGCGTGATGAAAACTAGCTTGACGATAATTCCCATGTGTCCTCGGTAGCGTTTTCCTTCATATAAGAGTTTGTCCAGGCTTGTCCTTTCCTACAAAAAGGATTGGGCCGTCTTGCTGCACCTTATTTACTTTCATTACTTGTTGCTCGTTACAAATTACCTTATCACAAAACAATCTGTTACCAATAATTTCAGTGCTTGCAGAGAATACCTTACTGAAAACCGATTGTCATTTCCTTTTGCTCCTCGTTGGGTTTGACACTCTTACTTATCGAAAGGACTACGATAGATCCACTATACTTGTGGGTCATCATCTCTCTCTCTCTGTCCAACCTATTTCCCGTCTTTCACTTATGTATCGATGTCGACTGATCTCCCTCAAGACATAGCTGGGTCTCTCCTTCTCAACACATATATGAGTCGATCTACCTCTCTACTTAGGTATCTGCCTCCCCCCTCCCCCCCCCCCCACACACACACCGATAAATCGAGCGCTCTAGTCATGTCTCCCTGCCACACACAAACTTTCCTGTGCCCTCTGACGTTTCGGTAGGTCAGTCGCCCTATATCTTTGACTTGGACACACACAATTTTCATGGCTCTCTTCATAGATCTCGCACCCACCCACTTGATCCTCTCTTCGACTCTATCGATATCTATGACCCCTCCCTCTCTCCTCGTGGATCGCCCCCTCTATATATGATATAGAGAGGCCTCTTTCACACACATTGCATGTGTCAAATTTTTGTTTGAGATATCATCGACACATATTCCCACAAATACATTCACGAAATCACACACCCCCCCCAACAAAAAACACTCAAGAACACACACACGCCATCTGTCTAGGTTTGTATCTCTCTCACACACACCAACATAGGTGGGGGACGTGCACGAAGAGAAGAGGTGCACGCGCGGTGCACGTACTCCCGTCTCTTTCCCAACCACACCCGTGCGGGTACACGGTGGAGCTCATTTCTATACGAAGAGGCAGCCCAAATGGTAATTTGATACGTGTACTAGTTGTCCACTTGATCGAGGATCGTGTACCATGGGTGAACAAACAAATTGCGACTTGACGCGTTATGTTAAAAAAGAGGCAAACCATGTGGGGCCTACCTTAGAGGCAAGGCTCTATACACTGGAGATGCTCTGTACGTATTACTTTTGATGTGTCCCGTCAACTCACAGAACGAGGAGAAGCTTGCTTAGTACACCGTCTCCCCCGCCCATGGGCGCGGTGGCTCGCAGGACAAGGTGAAGCTTTCTTACTATGCCTTACGCCCGTTCCCTCGCCCATGCGAGTGGTGGCTCGCAGGACGAGCAGGAAATTTTACTACTCCCTCCGTTTACTCCTCGTCCCTACCTTGGTTAGAGAGATTATCATATTGTTTGAAATATATGTCTTTTAGTATATTTCAATATGAACTACTAGTGCATACTCCAAACACTAATGTATATAGACGTATTTTAGAGTGTAGATTCACTCTCCCTCGCCCCTCGCCCCTCGACCCTCGCTCGACCCTCGCCCATGTGATGGACGTGCAGCAATTCATTCGGTCTCGGATAGGCAGAACAATATATACTGTAGTACCATTATTGCTCAATTTCCCGAAGAGGTAAAGAGCCAAGTGCAAGCTTAATATATTGGAGATGCCAAGCGCAAGGTTTATAGGAGAACGAGTAGTAGTAGTACTAGTAGTACGTACCAGTGGTATGTACTATATGAGGAAGAAGGCAACAAGATGTATGTTTTGCGTGACAATCTCTTCTTACAGGACGTGCTAGACCTAGTGGACCTCATTGTTGCAATGGGGGTACTATCATAGATGGCACGATTCAGAGTGGTGGGCAGCAGGAATAATTCGGAGCTGCTTAGCTTTAAACGCCATGAAGAAGTCCCATTAAAAGGAATAGCCATCCTCTACACGTGCTCCTATGTAAAATGAGTAAGTGAGACAAAAAGAGAAAGAGACAAAGTAAAAAAAAATCACCAGCCTTAGATCCAGCCCTATTGTATCAGTGAATGATATTTCTACGTCGTGATTGACATGGCTATATTATTAACCATGCTACGGAGGTAGAAGCCGATTTTTCGGAAATTCGCAATGGCTCCTAGGTGCATATGCACCCATTATCTAAATACACATTTTGAAAAGTTGAAAATTTTCGAACAAAAATCCGGCGTGTATATCCGGATATTCTATGTGCGCGCACAAAGTTTTCGGTGAAAAATGAGGTCTTTTGTGGCTTGTGTAAAAAAGACAATTTCTGATGCTTCATTACAACTATTCATTTTGCATTTTTTAATCCTTTTTACACAGGCCACAAAAAACTTTGTTTTCACCGAAACTTTGTGCATGTACATAGAATGTCCGGATATACCCGCTGGATTTTTGTTCCGAATTTTTCAATTTTTTAAAATGTGTATTTAGATAATGAGTGCATATGCACCTAGGAGCCAAAACACCACGTCCCGGATTTTTGTTCATTTGTGGAGGTAGCAGCGGATGGATATTCAATGAGGAGTGAGATGATGGTTGTTTCCTCGGTCAAACATAGGGAAAGGTGAGCCTCATGATTTGACGGCTCATTAGTCATTATTATTGCCTATACTCTTTGCCCATATATAATAACCGCGTGGTAGAGTAGTGGGCTATAGTTTTAATATCCATGCTCGAAGAGAAGAGGTGCACGCACCCACGCACATAGTAGTACTAGTAGCACCGTTTGCCTCTTTTGCGTCTTCCCCAACCACACACGTGACACGGCGGAGCTCATTTCTGTAAGATGATGCAGCCCACATGATAATTTGACGCGTCTAGTAGTAGTTACTCACTTATAAATAATGGAGGGTCGGGAACCACGCATGAACGGTGCTGCGTCATTTATAAATAAAGTTTTTTTCTTCAGTGGCACGTACGAAATATAAATAGGTTGATATGGAGAGAAAAGGAAACCGCTCCACTATATACATAGCTAGGACGAGCCTACACGGTTGCTTGCTAGGGTTGCTCTCTTCACACTCTCTCGCACAAAATGACTGTGGCCACATCCCTAACATCCGGGCGGATCACGTCCGCCGGGGGAAGGGGTGGATGCTTTGTGTAGATGCGGTCGCCGTCACCGACGGTGAAAACCCACTGTCGCCATGTCCCAATCAGGGGTCCTCATTGTTCTCTCTCACAAAGCCGGTGAGGTTTCCTTCATCCCTTGCTCACAACCGCGACGCGGGTAGTTGCCGCCTCCCGCCACCCTCCTCTAGGTTGAGCTACGTATCGACATCGCTCAGGTACAACTTCCTTAGAGCCGGCTTGCACCACTGCCCCAGCTGCCCACATCGCTCCATGTGGATATTTCTCTACTTCATTTCCCCGCACATACCTCTACAATTGGCTTCTACTGTATTTGTGATGAGTTTATGTCTCATCAACTAGTCCTGGTAATCTTATTCTAGTCACGCTTCTTCAATTTCTTTGCCACAGAGATGCTCATACCGATTTTAGTGAAACTGCACAAAATGATCCGATGGTCAAAAGGTTGCAAACTTCATTTCTTGGGAAGCTTCAACATCGCCACTAAAATAAAGCCTGGTTAGGGTTTTGGGTTCAAGGGCTAGGGACTGCATGGATCATTTTTTTCTTTAGTTGTCTCTGTTCCAAAATAAGTGTCAACTTTAGTAGTAGTGCAACTTTGTACTAAAGTTTGCATAAAGTTGAGACACTTATTTGGGAATGGAGGGAGTACATATTGGTTATGATCTGTCAATCATTGAGATGCAATAGCATGGATGTTAGTCTCCTTTGAATTTGATGAAATGTTGCAACGGGGCAACCTTGGACACCAGATACATGAAACAGAAGCTGGAAGCTTCATAGCATTGTATAAATTTATCTCGCTGAGAAATTACAGTACATACTATACTATGTAAACAGTTAGGTGTCGCACGGTGTCTAGATAATATGGTGATAGTGTGAGGTAGGCCATGTAATCACTGAGCCTGCGTGTTTTCACTGCTTTCACACTACTCCACTATAAGAATGGAGAAAATTGTAATCTAGTACCTCCTTTCGCCAAAATGTGGGACATCCAGCAGTCGTACCACCTCAGTAATAATGATCAATGAGCCTTCAAATCACATAGACCCAGCAGTAAGTTGGACGGACAAAGCAACCATCACTCTTGAATCTGCTTCTCCCTTCAACGCAGGCGCCAGTGAGAGGTCGTGTCCGCTCTGCCCGGGCATGAATGCAGCATCGATTCTCTGGAGCGGCGCTGGCCGTCTCAGGCGGGAAGCGCACGCAGACGATGGAGGGGCTTTGGGTGGGCCAGGCTGGTTAGGAGCGGGCCTGGCAGCTGTCCCGACCAGACGCCCGGAAAGAAGAGGATGCACCAACTCAAAAAAGGAAACGAGAGGATGCACCGACTCTCGTGGCTAAATCGTACACTACACATCATCTCTCTGTAGGAGTAGGTTGATGTGTCGCTCTCTCTAACACACACGGTGTTGAAACACACACACACACACACGCGCGCGCGCACGCACACACACACAGGTTCATAGAATAGGAATCTCGTGCGAGTGGGAAGCCACGGGAAATGAGATAAATGGAGTACATACAAGAAGAGAAGAGGTGACAAATATTCCATCAAACCAGGACTGAGGAGTAGTACTCCCTCCGTCTAGGTGTTAAGTCATCTTACGAAAATCAGATATTCCCAAAATGTTTAGGCGTCGTCCATTAACTTCGCATCTCAATCCCCTCCTAGCCTCGTTGCTAGCGAGCGTTGTTACTTACTCTGCCTTGTTATCTCCCCCGGAAACCCAGTGCATGGAGCGCAACTACTCGTTCATCAGTCAAGGAGTCAATGTCGGCTTGCATGCGAGTTAATACGTGGCCTTGCATGGTAGCTAAACCGGCATCTCTTACTTGTTGTGTTTAGATACATAAATCAGGGCTTTGATTGGAGGAAGGACCGGTCAAGTTTCACCTTCTCCTCCAATCTGCTTGCACCTTGGTCCTGTTGCACCTTCTAACGTGACTTACACCTAGATGGAGGGAGTAGTATGAGATACGGCAGCACACTAACTTAGGTCGAATACAAGTGCCCAAAATTATTGGAAGAGAGCAAAGCAAATTGAATTTCTTGTTTTCTTTTTCCGAAACGGAGGCAAAAGATTTGCCTCATCCACTAAATAAGAGGAGAATAGAATTTCATAGTTTGCAAGTGACCCTACAAATAAACTACATGTCAATTATTCTCAATACGCCCTAGTTTCTTAGCACTCATTGTAACCCTTAGTACATACGGTGGCACACTGACTTAGGCCAAATCCAAGTGCCCAAAATATTTAAAACTGGAGGATGGTGCAGCCCACCTTTCCGATATTTTGATGGTAGGTCGCCATCGCTCGGGTCCAAGTAAGGCCACCACTGCTACCCTCCGGTTGAAGCCAAGCTAGGCGGGTTGACCATTGATGTCCGATTATCTTCTTGGCGGTGACGTGGAGTCGGAGAGCTGTGTTGGAGAAGGGCGTTGCTTGATTACTTAGCTGCAGTGCAGTTGGGTCACTAACACATGGGCCCAACAGTATCTGGACCACATGTCGATGACGCAATTGCACCTCTGATTAAGTCATCAAGCTCAGTCATTGGAGAAGAAGCTTCTGTTGGCTCAGCGGACATGGGTGGGTAACCGGTTAATTAATTATACCTCTAGCGCACCCCTTTTTAGTTGAAGAATGTATGAAATGTAATGAAATCCAGCATATTTATATGAAATTCGGCCGTGTATGAATGAATTTAGTTCGATTAGTTCGAATTCTTGTATCACTGGCATTGGATGAACATGCAAAACAATACGTACTAGCATTATTCCCAGGGTGATCACCTCGTTTGCAGCAGTTTCACATGTACTGCCTCCGGTCCTTTCTAGTCTACATATAAGTTTTGTCTGAAGTCAAAGTATCTCTACTTTGATCAATCTTATAGAAAAAAGTATCAACATTCACAATGTAAAATCAACTGACTTGAAAGAAATCTAATATGCGAAGTAAAAAGGAATATAGGGAGTACAAAGAGTTTGAGCAGCTTTTTAGCGTTCATGTACATTGCAGTCAAACACATAGGCCTGGCAATTCATAGTGAAAATTCAAAACAATCGATGATTATGCATCTCAGCGATTCACATGTTAGAATTGTAGATGTTGATATATTTTTCTATAAAGTTAGTAAAAGTTTGTAGAGTTTGACTTTGACCAAATCTTATATGCAGACTAAAAAGAAACGGAGGCAGTAGCACAACAGCAATAGAGATGACAAAGCTCAATCATATGGATGAAATACATCGGCGAGTACCAACCTTTGTCAGGAGGCTTATTGTGTAGAGCATACAGATCAAGCACTTCTCCAGAACCATCTGTTGTTATCTACTGTGGTTGCCATGCTTACTATATAATCCTCGATTAGTTTAATGTTTCCAACATCTTCTTGTGCAGTTCCACTAAAATATATGTTATCTTCAAAGAAGATCCCTGTTTGCACAAGTAGAGATAATTACATATTACATTAAGAGTGGCATCAAATCAGTGGCAAAACAATTGCTCGTTCCAGCCATAGCAATAAATTAAGATGCAAAACTATATCATTACTTGTGTCATCACAGTTCTAGTGCTTCATTATAGCACCGGGAGTTGATTTTTGATTTTCTTCCGCTTGTTCCTCCCCTTCATTACTTGGTTCAATAATGCATAAGCTTACGCCTTTTAATGTAAGATTTGGCATGTCAATTAGGGAGCACAAGTATAGCACTAAACAACGACCTTAATTTTCTGATGAAAGTGGCAAAATACAGGCCAACTGTTGTAAAATATCCTTATCTTACCTCAATGGGATATTACGGTGCACATACAGATTGGAAGTCTTGTCTCATTTGTGCAGTTCACTAAAATCAAACAACATTACCGTATAAGTAGCACAACATATGAAAGCACACTGCACAATCATGTGAAAGAAGGCTAGTACTAACCTCTCATGACGCGGAATTCAAACAACTCACAAGAAGAAGATTTGATACAAATTTGCCAACACGGATAGGAAGTCAGATCTCCTCTTCTGCAGTTCCACTAAGATCAAGCAATGAAGCAATGTTGTCGGTGAAGTAGATATTTTGGTTGAATCGCACAAAGCACTCTTAAAACCAAAGTGTTTTGTGCAGTGCAACAAAAGGTCACAATAGCAACGAGGTGAAGTAGATAACCCTGTTTACACAGAGGTGCAAAGGAAACAACTAGTGGTCAGTAACGGTGGATGACACTGAAGCCAACAAAAAGAAGCATCTAACTTATCTAAATGGGAAAGAAAGCAAGACAATAGCATTTCTCATACGGTGGCATTGATTCATATTAACAAGGAGATTATATTAATAATAAAATTCGTTAAACATGTAATTCACTTTTAACTGTGGCATTGCTTCAATTTTCCAAATGGCATTATTAGAGGGTGTTTTTTACATGGGACTTTTTGGTGTAGGGACTAAAAAGTCCCTTTAGTCCCATCTAAACCAAGCAGGAGGGACTTTTAGGGACTAAAAGTGGGCATTTGGGACTAAAGAAAGAAGACCACGAGGGAGAGTCTTTTGGGACTTGTTCCAACAGTTGCCCCTGCCCGGCATCGCACCTTATCTCTATTAGTTCATTACTAGGGGTAACATGGCCTTTTAGCATGTCATTTAATAACCTCTAGTCCATGTTGAGTCCCTGGAACCAAACATGTGGGGACTAGGGACTTTTTAGTTGGGACTAAAAAGAGTCATAGGACTTTATAATCAAACATTGCCTTAGATTAACAACAACTAAAGAGTTGCACGGGACAGTGGACGCACCAGCACTATGTGCATCTACCGATGTATAAAGGGGTGATGCACAGTCTGTTTCAACAAAGAACAAACAACCAAGGCGCATATTTGTGGTGGTCCCGGTTTTGTTATCTTTAGACACCTTTCCCTATGTGAGGGAAGCAAATCTAGTCCTGCTCAGACTCTACAGCCTTGTCCCCCAAAACAAAAAGATCAGTTCTTTACAGATGTGTGTACCGCGTTTGTCATTGTTTTCCCTTTTCAACCAACGTAGGTGCTGGATAGCCAGTCTGTATTACTTCCCCCTTCCTTTCCTTTTTGAACCACGTCCTAGATTCATGCTATACAACTTTCCCCACTACTTTCCCCCTTCCTTTCCTCTTTGACCCACATCCTCGATTCATGCTATACAACTTTCCCCACTACTTTCTTGTTTGAACCAACACCTACATTCAAGTGTAGAAGCGGAAAAAGCCCACATGCAGCTAGAGAAATGCATGTGGAATAAGTAAATTATACCTTAAGGTTCTTGGGGTGTGGCTCAGTGGGCGGCCGGAGGTTGATCTGCCCACACTATGTACGACAGCAAGGAAGAAGGGGTCGGGGGCCCTCCCGCGCCGCCGCTGGGTGAAAGAGAAAAACTGCACCGGTAGTGGATTCCCTCCCTCGCCGACGTTGACAGCGTTAAGCCTCCTTCCCTTCCCGGCGAACGGATCCTGCCGGCTCTTTGACTAGCAATGAGGGGGGGAGAGAGAGAGGCCATCGAAGTCTTATTTAGATATGGAGAGGGTGAGAGAGTGTGAAGAGAGCAACTACAATCGATGAGGCTCTAGCGTGTATATATAGTGGAGAGCGTGTGTGAGGAGTGCAAACCCTAGAAAAAAAAGCACAGAGGCTGCAGCGTATATAGATTGAGTGGTTTTCTTTTTCTTTCCATAAAAATAGTTTTAAATTGTGCACGAAAGGGAACTCTTTATTTAACGTAGTGAAGAAAAATACTAGGGGCAATGCTAATACGTGAAGAAAATTTAGCACTCGAAGGAGTCAACTCGCAATTATCGTTGCACGCCTCCCGGCCGCACTTACTAAAATTCACGTGTGGTACACGACCCTCCGAAGTAAACAACAACTGAACCACACACGGTCAAAATATCGGAAAGGTGGGTTGCACCATCCTCCAATTTCAAATATTTTCGGCACTTGTATTCGGCCTAAGTCAGTGTGCCACTGTATGTACTAAGGGTTACAACGGGTGCTAAGAAACTAGGGCGTATTGAGAGTAATTGACATGTCGTTTATTTATGGGGTCACTTGCAAACTGTGAAATTCTATTCTCCTCTTATTTAGTGGATGAGGCAAATCTTTTGCCTCCGTTTCGGAAAAGGAAAACAATAAATTCAATTTGAATTATTTAGTTTGTACACTTTCCTCTCTTCCAATAATTTTGGGCACTTGTATTCGACCTAAGTCAGTGTGTTGCCGTATCTTGTACTACTCCCTCCATCTAGGTGTAAGTCACGTTAGAAGGTGCAGTGGGACCAAGGTGCAAGCGGATTGGAGGAGAAGGTGAAACTTGACCGGTCCTTCCTCCAATCAAAGCCCTGATTTCTATCTCTAAACACAACAATTAATCACAACAATTAAGAGATGTCGTTTTAGCTACCATGCAGGGCCACGTATTAACTCGCATGCAAGCTAACTATGATTCCTTGACTGATCAACACGTAGTTGCGCTCCATGCATTGGTTTTCCCGGGGAGATAACAAGGCAGAGTAAGTAATAACGCTCGCTAGCAACAAGGCTAGGAGGGGATTGAGATGCGAAGTTAATGGACGACGCCTAAACATTTTGGGAATATCTGATTTTTGTAAGATGACTTAACACCTAGACAGAGGGAGTATTACTCCTCAGTCCAGGTTTGATGGAATATTCATCACCTCTTCTCTTCTTCTACGTACTCCATTTATCTCATTTCCCGTGGCTTCTCACTTGCACGATATTCCTATTCTATGAACTTGTGTGTGTGTGTGTGTGTTTCAACAACGTGTGTGTGTTAGAGAGAGCGACACATCAACCTACTCCTACAGAGATGGTGTGTAGGGTACGATTTAGCCATGAGAGTTGGTGCATCCTCACGTTTCCTTTTTTGAGTTTGTGCATCCTCTCGTTTCCGAGCATCCGGTCGGGACAGCTGCCACGCCCGCTCCTGACCAGCCTGGCCCACCCAAAGCCCCTCCATCGCCCGTGTGCGCTTCCCGCCTGAGACAGTCAGCGCCGCTCCAGAGAATCGGTGCCGCGTTCATGCCGGGGTAGAGCGGACGCGACCTCTTACTGGAGCCTCATTGAAGGGAGAAGCGGATTCAAGAGTGATGGTTGCTTCATCCGTCCAACTTACTGTTGGTCTATGTGATTTGACGGCTCATTGGTCATTATTACTGAGATGGTACGGCTGCTGGATGTCCCACGTTTCGGCAAAAGGAGGTACTAGATTACAATTTTCTCCATTCTTACAGTGGAGGAGTGCGAAAGCAGTGAAAACATGCAGGCTCAGTGATTACATGGCCCACCTCACACTACCACCATATTTTCTGGACACCGTGCGACACCTAACTCTTTACATAGTATAGTACATACTGTAATTTCTCAGCGAGATAAATTTGTACAATGCTATGAAGCTTCCAGCTTCCGTTTCATGTATCTTGTGTCCAAGGTTGCCCCGTTGCAACATTTCATCAAATACAAAGGAGACTAACATGCATGTGATTGCATCTCAATGATTGACAGATAATAGCCAATATGTACTCCCTCTGTTCCAAAATAGGTGTCTCAACTTTATGCAAACTTTAGTACGAAGTTGCACTACTACTAAAGTTGACACTTATTTTGGAACAGAGACAACTAAAGAAAAAAATGATCCATGCAGTCCCTGGACCTTGAACCCTAAGCCCTAACCAGGCTTTAATTTGCTGGTGACATTGAAGCTTCTGAAGAAATGAAGTTTGGAACCTTTTGACCATCGTATCATTTTGTGCAGTTTCACTAAAATTGGTATGAGCATCTTTGTGGCAAAGAAATTGAAGAAGCGTTATCAGAAATACAGTAGAAGCCAGCTGTAGAGGTATGTGCGGGGCAAAGAAGTAGAGAAATATCCACATGGAGCGATGTGGGCAGCTGGGGCAGTGGTGCAAGCTGAATGTAAGGAAGTTTTACCTGAGGGATGTCGGTACGTAGCTCAACCTAGAGGAGGGCAGCGGGAGGCGGCAACTACCAACGTCGCGGCTGTGAGCAAGGGACGAAGGCAACCTCACCAGCTTTATGAGAGAGAACGGCAGGGACCCCCAATCGGGACGTGCAGACAGTGGGTTTTCACCGTCGGTGAAGGCGACCGTATCTACACAAAGCATCCACCCCTTCCCCGGCGGACCTGATCCGCCCAGATGTTAGGGATGTGGCTATAGACGTTCTGTGCGAGAGAGTGTGAAGAGAGAAACCCTAGCACGCAACGGTGTAGGCTCGTCCTGGCTATGTATATAGTGGAGTGGTATCCTTTTCTCTCCATATGAACCTATTTATATTGCGTACGTGCCACTGAAGAAAAAAAAACTTTATTTATAAATGACGCGGCACCGCTCATGCGTGGTTCCCGACCCTCCATTATTTATAAGTGAGTAACTACTACTAGACACGTCAAATTATCATGTGGGTTGCATCATCTTACAGAAATGAGCTTCACCATGTCACGTGTGTGGTTGGGGAAGAGGCAAAGAGTGCTACTAGTACTACTACGTGCGTGGGTGTGTGCACCTCTTCTCTTCGAGCACGGATATTAAAAGTATAGCCCACTACTCTGCCACGTGGTTATTATATATGGGCAAAGAGTATAGGCAGTAATAATGACTGATAAGCCGTCAAATCATGTGGCCCACCTTTCTCTTTGTTTGACCAAGGAAACAACCATCATTTCACTCGTTGAATATCCATCTACTGATACCTCAGCAAATAAACAAAAATCCGCTTCTACCTCTGTAGCATGGTTAATAATATAGCCATGTCAATCACGACATAGAAATATCATTCACTGATACAATAGGGCTGGATCTAAGGCTGGTGATTTTTTTTACTTTCTCTCTTTCTCTTTTTGTCTCATTTACTCATTTTACATAGGAGCACGTGTAGAGGATGGCTATTCCTTTCGATGGGACTTCTTCATGGAGTTTAAGTCTAAGCAGCTCCGAATTATTCCCGCTGCCCACCACTCTGAATCGTTCCATCTTTGATAGTACTCCCATTGCAACAATGAGGTCCACTAGGTCTAGCACATCCAATAAGAAGAGATTGTCATGCAAAACATACATCTTGTTGCTTTCTTCCTCATACAGTACATACCACTGGTACGTACTACTAGTACTGTAGTATATATCGTTCTGGCTATCTGAGACCGAATGAATTGTTGCACGTCCACCATGTGGGCGAGGGTCGAGCGAGGGTCGAGGGGCGAGGGGCGAGTGAGAGTGCGTACTATGACGTCTGTTTCAATATGAACTACATCCAGAGCAAAATGAGTGAATCTACACTCTAAAATACGTCTATATACATTAGTGTTTGGAGTATGCACAAGTAGTTCATATTGAAATCTACTAAAAGACATATATTTCAAACAATATGATAATCTCTCTAACCAAGGTAGGGACGAGGAGTAAACGAGGGGAGTAGTAAAATTTTCTCCTCGTCCTGCAAGCCATCTCGCACGTGGGCGAGGGAGCGGGCATAAGGCATAGTAAGCAAGCTTCACCTCGTCCTGCGAGCCACCGCGCCCGTGGGCGGGGGAGACGGCGTACTAAGCAAGCTTCTCCTCGTTCTGCGAGTTGACGGGACACATCAAAACTAATACGTACAGACCATCTCTAGTGTATAGAGCCTTGCCTCTAAGGTAGGCCCCACATCATTTGCATCTTTTTTAACATAAGACGTCAAGTCGCAATATGTTTGTTCATCCGTGGTACACGATCCTCCATCAAGTGGACAACTACTACACGTGTCAAATTACCACGTGGGCTGCCTTTTCGTACAGAAATGAGCTCCACCGTGTACCCGCGCGGGTGTGGTTAGGAAAGGGATGGGAGTACGTGCACCGTGCGTGCACCTCTTCTCTTCGTGCACATCCCCCACCTACGTGGGTGTGTGTGAGAGAGATACAAACCTAGACAGATTGCATGTGTGTTCGTTAGTGTTTTTGTTGGGGGTGTGATTTTTTGAATGTATTTGTGGGAATATGTGTCAATGATATCTCCAACAAAAATTTGACACGTGCAATGTGTGTGAAATAAAAGCCTATCTATATCATATATAGAGGGGGCAATCCACGAGAAGAGAGGGAGGGGTCATAGATATCGATAGAGTCGAAGAGAGGATCAAGTGGGTGGGTGCGAGATCAATGAAGAGAGCCATCAAAATTGTGTTTGTGCAAGTCAAAGATATAGGGCGACTGACTTACGGAACGTAGAGGGCACAGGGCCAGTTTGTGTGTGGTAGGGAGACATGACTAGAGCGCTCGATGTATCGGTGTGTGTTATGTTGCTCATATTGTGCGTATGGTGTCTTGCATTGTTATGTCATTTGATTAGATTAGACATGCTTTGTCAAAATGCCACATGTTTAGTGTCTAGTTACCATATATGTGAATTATGCAATGCCATCTTGTTGCAAGACATTATATATGTCAGTTATGCAATGCTATCTTGTTGCAAGGCATTATATATGTGAATTATGCAATGCCATGTTGTTTAGGCAATCATCATATATGTGAATTATATCATGCTATCCTTTTTTGTATTACGTGTTCCATTTGTCAATAATGTTTGTGTATTCAACTACTCTTCCTATGCATCAGCCATTTGAAGCGGTGATGGAAGTATCTGGAGTGAAAACAAGGTATTCAGAGAAGACAATGCTACCTGCTGAATCAGACATCTTGCTGGTTACAGATAGCTCCTTAGAGTAGGATTCAGAGACTGATGACCAGTCCTATTTCCCCCTTGAGGTCTATGTTCAAACTTGACAGGGTTATATTACTCATGACACGCATGTTGTCTTGCATTGCTTAGTTTTTACATCATATATGTGATTTCCATTTGCTTACTTGCTTAGTATATAAATCATATATTTCAATTATATCATGCCATCATGTTTACATAGACAACATCTATCTAAATTATGGCATGCCAACCCATTTAATAAAGACATCATATAGTTATATCATCTCATCCCGTTTAGTGTTTACAGTCATCATATTTTGAATTATGTCATTCTATCCGTGAATTATATCATGCTATCATGTTCCATAGGCGGCATGTATGTGAATTATGGCATGCCAACCTATTTAATATACACATTACATAGTTATATCATGTCATATTGTTTACATATTCACCATATTTTGAACTATGTCTTTCCATCTTTTTGAGTTAGCCATCATATATGTGAAATTGTGTCATGCTATCCTGTTTAGTTAGCCATCATATATGTGAAATTGTGTCATGCTATCCTGTTTGGTTAGACAACATAAATGTGAATTATTTCATGCCCTCTTTATTCCCCACTATCCATTACACCTGTCTATCATACAATGTATGTACATTCAATTACATTTATTGTTTATCAGCCATTTCAATTGGAGAGGGTGATGGCCGTATCTAAGGGAGTAACAACATGGTCTTCGGAAAAGATAGTGCTACCAGTCGATGTAGATAGAACCACGGTTGTACTTGCCCAAGAACCAGCCCCACCACACATAACCCAGACTCTCACATATTGTACCCCTACCCAGTTGGACAGAGAACCAGCTACACCCCTTCTAACCCCAAACCCAGCAGATAGTAACCCAGTTCCAGTTGACACAACACTGTCTCCACCACAGAGCACCCAAACACGAGTAGTTAGTAAGGGGACTACAGTGCCCAAAGCACGAGGACCACCACTCCGAATCCCAACTCAACGCTTAAAGCAGAAGAAGAATTGTTCTCAGGCCAAGTTCTGTAGCTATGGTTCATACTCCTCTCTTGGATCACTGTATTTACTCATACCAACTATTTTCAAATTTGAAAGGCGGAATTGAAACTCCAATGGCGCAACAGGTATGTTTTAAACATGTTTCTTTAACTGGTTTGCCATTGTAACTTGCTCTATGTTGATTTCAGTTTCAATTGAAAAAACAATTATTTCTCATGTCATGCACATTATAAGTGTTGTTATTGCTTTGTTGTTTCCCACACTTATATTCTGTCTATTCTTCTTTGTCTTGAACAAATATTATTTGAACGGTGTCTCTATCTTGATTTGGCAACAAAAACTAGAATGATATAGACCATAAAGTGACCATGCTACATAGATATATGTTTGTTTCATGCTGTTATAATGTCCACTTTACTACTGAACTAATTTACCAAAATGAGTTTCATATACAACATGGTAAACCTATGATGTGTCTGCTTGTTGCTCTTTTAGAATGCTGACAAAATATTGGAGAAGAGTACCCCGTTATGCAATGGTAAAGGAAGTAATGCAGGTACGGTTCAAGATAGTGAGACATCCCTGTTTGTCTCCAAGAACGCTGATAAAAACTATCTTGACGACAGTGAGACAAACCAAAAGTCCTGTCTTGATGTAGTGTTGGAGTTACTGACCACTACTGCTGGCACAAGATCTTCGAACTCGCTGCCTGAATTAGTTTGTCTTCTTGAGTCTCAACTTCCAGTTGAAAGACATCAATCAGATGTACTGCGACAGGAAGCTGCAGGACTGAGGAAGTCCTTGTAGAATTCAGATGCATACTTTCTCATGCAACAACAAGTGCTGGAGAATTTAAGCGCCAAACAAGAGAAAGTTAATAAGCTTGCTTACCATCTTGCCAGCATTATGGGTACCCAGGATATTGTTTCTTGAGCTCTTCTGAAGTGGTTTCAGTTCTGGACTTGTTTTGCTGCGGCGTTTATTTGCACTGGTCGCCAACTTTGACAACCAGTGTATATGATATGTTGTATTGTTCCCTATATTTGTACTGGTGGCGAACTTCGATGACTAGTGGATGTAATATGTATAATAGCCATGATAGCCTAGCGTAAGTTGCTTGCTTATTTATTTTCTTGTTGTCTTGTTTATTTGTTTGCTTGTAGTCAGTGCAGTTCTTTTTCCGCGGTTTGCTAGTGGCCGCAATAACGTATTTTTTAAAACTAGGCCACAATAACCATGGGCTACATATTTACTATAGTTACCATGGGCCTCCTACGGGCCGTAGAAACAATGGGCCTTCTACGGGCCGTAGAAACAATGAGCCTTCTACGGGCCGTAGAAACAACGGGCCTTCTACGGGCCGTAGCATCAATGGGCCTTCTACGGGTCGTATGATCGATTCGACAAACATGGGACAATAACAGACCGCATTATAGGCTGTAAATGGGCTAGAGTTGGAATCGTCCATTCATGGCCCGACCATAACGGGTCGTCGTTAATCGGACATATTTGATGGCACTATAAAAACGGCCCAACGGATTAACGGGTCGCAAATGGGCTGACTGTAACCACGGGCTGAATTTGGCCCACAAGCAGAAAAGGCCAGTAATGGGCCGTAAGTAACCAAATGCTGGAAATGAGCCCACGAATAATGGGCCCTAAGAAAGCCGAAAGATAACACGGTTTGGAAACGGCACAATGGAATAATGGGCCGTTAATGGGTATAAAGCGGTACAGTGTTACGGGCCAGTTTCACCACCGGCCGTTACTAGGCCAAGAGTTACAAAGGACCACATATGGGCCGAAAGACATCATGGGCCATACATGGGCCGGAAGTTACAACGGGCTGGAATCATATTGGATGGCCCAGATGAAGCTACTAGGCTTAATTCCGATAGGCCGTAACGGGCCGTGAGTTAGCGGGCCGTAAATGGGCTATATACGAATAGGCTGTTAACAGGCTTTCCATGGGCCGGCCCGCTACCTTTTGATCAAGTCAAACGGGCTGGCCTTTTCACCGGAATGGGCCTCTGTTGGGCCGTGCCACGTGTTGACGTATCATAGGCGCCTCCTTTCCAATTAGTGGATGACATTTGTCCCAACGGTGAGCCAACACGTGTTTCCTCCGGCCAATGAGAGTTTTACATGTGGAAGATCCCCATTGGTTCGGGCTATTAACGGGTTATCAGATCCAAAAACGGACCAGATAGCTTAACGGCGACCCGATACGGTTGATGCCGCGTGTCGGTTACCCTTGACGAAAACACTTCCATGACGCGCCATTTATCGTCATGGAAGTGGACACTTTCGTGATGATAATTTTGGTAATGTCATGGAACACTTCTACGACAGCACAGGTATGACTATCTTGATTCTGTCATAAAATCATCATGGATGTACATGCATGATAGAAAACATGACCTACTGTGACAAACACGTATCATAACAAAAGTGTATTTTTTATAGTGGAAGGAGTGGTAGTGGTAATGGCTCTACATCACCTAACCGCTCGCCCTTGTCCAGGCTGAGGTCCTAGCTTTTTCAGCCAGGCCTCCGAGGAAGCTCAGGTCCTGGAAGGAGAAGGGGTCGCATGGGGGAACCCAGAGGAGGTGGAGTCCATGATCAAGAGCATCAAATGGTGGTCCACCATGAAAAACCTCCAACTCGCCGATGTCATCAATGTCATGCTCAACCGCCGCATGCTCCCGCTCCAGCTTTGGGCTACCCCGATGTGGGTGCAAAAGCACAACATGGGCCCCGTCACTGCCTTCTTTGGCTCCACCTTGGCAGCCATGTGGACGCGACTCCTAAAGCTGGCCAAGGACAAGATCCCCAAGGAGGGGGAGGACCTCGGCTTCGAGGACGGCCAAGGCGCCCCCAGTAAGTGTTTTAGCACACGAATCCAAATTCTTGTCTTTCGCATTGACGGGTAGATTATGATGAATTGCTTATGCTTAATATTTGCATAAGTGATTGCCCTGGGCGCAGAAGGTGTGATGCCCAGCCCCACTACTAGACGTTGGGGATATAACCCCACCGTATGACCCGCCCGATTAGGGGCGGGTTATCTAGTGGGGCCTGAAGAGAGAGTTGACATGGGTTGTGGCTATCAAGACCTCAAGGCCCACGTGCAACCCATTCAACAAGCTGGCTCGTGGCCCTACGCCAGAGGCGACGGCTCACCAAAATGGGGGGTGTAGTTATCTTGGAAAATAATACAAGTAGGAAACTCATTGGGACACGGATCGTAGTATGACTCGGACTCTATTGTAAGCCTAGGGCCTCGACCTATATATAAAGGGGGGCCCTAAGGCAGAAAGACTAAGTTACAATCTCTCGAGTACTAGGTTAAGCCAAGTTGCACCCTTGTAATCGAGATAGCCATCATCAATATCAATCAAGCAGAAGTAGGCTTTTACCTCCACCGTGAGGGGCTGAACCTAGGTAAACCCTTGTCTTTTGATTCCGAGCAACCCTGGTCAAGCTACTACCTCGAGCCGATGGCCTCATGACTAAGTCCTTTCATGATGACATCTGCCATGACAAAATGGCGACAGTTGGCGCCCACCGTGGGACTATCGATCGGTGGTGTTGAGTTCCTGGAGGGAGCTCTCCCAGGGATCAAGGGATATGCGATCGTCCGCATGACCAAGAATCTCCGCGGCAATCTCTACATCGACGATTTAGGCCGGGGCCCCGAGGCCGACTCAATCGAGTACAACTATCGGGTCCCCTTCGGCAAGATCCACGTATTCAATGGCAAAATCGGCGAATCAGGACCCAAGCCGGACATCTGCATCGACATTGTCGAGCCGGCTCGGTGCGTGCATCCCGCTCAGGCTCAAGGCGACCGGAACCATGTTTTCATTGGCTTCACTCATGGAGTCGATCTTGCGGATAACTCTGTGTCCGGGGGAGACACCCTTGTCTACTCTGACAGTGAGTCATCGGTTGGGGAAACTGAGTCGATCTGCCCGCTGTACGACGGTAGACTTGGGGTCTGTTCTGATGATGATGAGCTAGCTCTGGACGGCCATGAGCCACCCTGTTGGACTGTCGTATACATGGCAGGCACTTCTCTGGCTCTTAACTCCACCGATGTAGGCGTTGTGGGTGGGACCGGCACTTCGGCGACTGCTCCAAGTGCATCTGGCCCGATCAAGTCCTCTCCGAGCTGGTCGCCTCATTAACGACGCTCCTTGAGTCGTCGTTTGGTAACCCACAAGTATAGGGGATCAATTGTAGCCTTTCTCGATAAGTAAGAGTGTTGAACCCAACGGGGAGCTAAAGGTAGAACAAAAATATTCCCTCAAGTTATATCGACCACCGATACAACTCTATGCATGCTTTACATTTGCTCTACCTAGAACAAGTATGAAACTATAAGTACTTTGTAGGTGTAAAGGGGTAGGTTTGCAAGCTAATAAAGAACATGTAAATAAAAAATAGGGGCCGTTTAGATAAAGAAACAATTAAGTTAGTTTTAATATAGAGCTTTTTGTCACAAGAAAGTTATTTGTCCCTAGGCAATCGATAACTAGACCGGTAATTATTATTGCAATTTTATATGAGGCAGAGGCATAAGCTAACATACTTTTCTCTACCTAGATAATATGCACTTATGATTGGAACTCTAGCAAGCATCTGCAACTACTAAAGATCATTAAGGTAAAAGCCAACCATAGCATTGAAGTGTCAAGTCATCTATACTCCCATACTCAAACAATCTACTTACTCGGGTATGTACTTCTGTCACTCACACCACCCACCATAAGCGAATCATGAACATATTGTAAACCCTACAGCGGGGATCCCTCACACTTGCGCGACATGGAGAGCACCATAAGACATCACCAATAATAAAATATACAACTCAAACCAATCATGATCATCAATCAGCCCATTAGGACAAAACGGATCTACTCAAACATCATAGGATAGCCATACATCATTGGGAAATAATATATAGCATTGAGCACCATGTTTAAGTAGAGATTACAACTGTGAGAAGAGGTGTTACACCACTGCATAGAGGGGGAGAGTTGGTGATGACGGTGACGAAGTTGTTGGTGTAGATCGTCGTCACGATGATGGCTCCTGCGGCGTTCCGGTGCCACCGGGAGAGAGGGGGAGAAAGCCCCCTCCTTCTTCTTCTTCCTTGACGCCCCATATATGGGAGGACAGTTTCCCCTCTTGTCCATGTCATCCATGGCGGCGGAGGGGCGGGAACCCCTCGGAGATTGGATCTCTCTCTCTCTCTCTCTCTCTCTCTCTCTCTCTCTCTCTCTCTCTCTCTCTCTCTTTGTTTCCTTCTGTTTCTGCGTTCCTATTTTCTGGCCTTTCACCGTTTCTTAAATTCCCGGAGATCCGTAACTTCGATTGGGCTGAATTTTTAACATGATTTTTATCTAGATATTATGTTTCTTGCGGCAGAAGAAGGGTACCAACTGCCTTACGGGGTGGCAACAAGCCGCCCAGGGGTGCCTTGGGTAGGGGGGCGCACCCCTATGGCTTGTGGGCCCCTCGGGCATCGTCTCGCATTGATTCTTTTTCCCAAAAGTCACATATATTCCAAAAAATCTCTGTAAGTTTTTACCGCGTTTGTACTTTGTTTGCTATGGATATTCCAGGAAACAAAAAACATGCAACAAACAGGAACTGACACTGGGCACTGGATCAATATGTTAGTCCCAAAAATAATATAAAAAGTTGCCAAAAGTAGTTGTAGAATATTGGCATGAAACAATCAAAAATTATAGATACGACGAAGAAGTATCACCGTCGATGGCGGAGAACCAGGCAAAACACGATACTGAGGTAGCTAAAATCCGCGAGCAGATGACTAATGCTCAGGAGGATGTCAACGCCCAGAACGCTCGCATGGTGCAGCTACGAACCCAAATTCAACAGGAAATAGAGGGCATGAGGACGGAGGCCTGGCACGTGGGTCTGTAGCAGAACACTTCACATATGTTTCATAGGATAAGACATGAGAGCCACCTGCCTATTGATTTTGAGCCGGCGCGCCTATTCAACACGCCTACACCAGGCACTGGGACAAGCACCCATGCGGTAACGGTTATACCCCAATTGAACCGGGTCGTGCCCCAAGTGGGAGATGGCCAGCCGTCCCGGCTCAAACTCGTCAGCCACTTCTACAGCGTCAGCTTGAGCCGGCCCAGCACCCAGCGCCTGTTCGGACGACTCCCGATCGCTTCGTAACACCGGCAGGTCATTTTTTCAATCCTATTGATAACCTATTGATAGTAGCTACCAACCTCGCTGCACATCCCATCACGGGGAATAGCTCAGTTGAGAGGGAGGCTTTGCACACCATCGAGATGTTAAAGACTGTGGTCACCCAGCAAGCAAACTACTCGTATAGTCAACAACGCCTCCACTCTACTCATCCAAGTCGCAACAGCAGTCGCCATGCTGATTCGCCAGCCGTCTCTAGCAGCGCTCATCAAAGACGCGAACTTACAAATCTGGATCTTCCATTCTCTGCATCTCATTAGTTGCAAGTACTTTCACTTATGCTTCACAACTAGTATGACTTCTCACTTGTACCTGTTCGTGGATTCGTACAAATCTGGAACCAACTTATCCATATAAGTGAATGTCTTTGCACTATGAGGTCAATGACTCCAAACTAATTTTATCTTCAAATACTCTGAGAATGCATATGACCTTTCCTACTTCCCTCGCATCTCCAATGTTATCACAGGTACATGTCCATGGGCGAGTCCCTTGGTTCTCATAGTCTGAATTCATTTGTAGACTTCTTACGGACATCATATTGAATCTCCCGGAGCCGCTTCTTGTCGACCAAGAAAGCGAAGTTGTCGGGCAGGGTTGATCTCGCCCATTTAACACCTATTGGGCGTGGGACCGGGCCCCTTTCGGTTCGGCGGGGAGCTGAGGTCGCACGAAGAGCAGATCGAGGCGAAGCACGCGAGAGGTTTTACCCAGCTTCAGAGCTCTCCGGAGAGATAACACTCCTACTGCTGCATGTCTAGGTGTATTGCGTTCTTGCTCAGGAGCACTCGAATGCTACAAAGATGCATTTAGCAGCTAACGAGACCGAGCCTCGAGGGAATCGATCGATCGACCAACCTCCTCTACGCTATGCGCATGGGCCTCCTTTTATATCCTCAAAGGGGCCCGGCAGGTGGCAACGTAGACGGGGTACAAATGTAAAACTAGTGGTGGGTACACCTACTTGTACAAAGGTACAAAGGTAATATACCTAACTCGACGGCAGGGGACAAAGGCATTAAATGCCCATCTTGTCGCCCTAATAAAGGCAAACATGGACCGTCAGGGCGCCATCATCCGCCACGATGGCAAACTTGTCGGCGTTGCTTGCCACCTCGCACCGGGTCGTGACCTCTCGCCACGCGCGCCTGGAAAGGCCCCAGGGCGACACGTTAGTGGATGCGCTGGAGCGTAGGTACAAAGAGGTGGTCTGTCGCGGCAAGCGCCTTGCCGCGGCTGTTATCTTGTCGCGCCCGGAAGCTTGTCGCTCACCGGGCCTTCCCGGCAAGCTCCTCTTACCGGGGCCTTGTCTTGTAAGTGCCTGGGGTGGCCTTCCCGGCAAGCTCCTCTTGTCGGGGCCTTGTTTCCTATGTGCCTCGGGTGGCCTTCCCGGCAAGCTCCTCTTGCCGGGGCCTTGTCTCCTTGGCTTGAATACTTTGTTCTTGAATGGCTCCAAGGAACCACGAAGGACCTTGGCGGTCACCCCGAAAAGCCTTGCCGTAGAGGGCTGCAAATCGCCTGCGTGCACAAGTTCGGGATATTAGGGTACCCCTACTCTAGTACACCGACAGAGCCCCGGCCTGGGCCACACACGGTGCCGAAGCGCTGTTGGGCCAGCCCAAAACAGGGCACCGCACACGCGCCCGGGTCACACCATAACTCACCCGACCCACCACGTCCCCCATTTAACGGCACGCATCAACGTGGGCGTCGTGTGAGAGATCGTGGGCAGGTCGTGGGGTTTGTTTATTCGGGAAATCGGAACGTCCGCCCCCTCCCCCTTTATAAGCAGAGGAAGCAGGGGCACGTCGCCTACCTTGCCAGTCGCTGTCCCATCAAAAAACCACCGCCGCTCCCCTCTCCCCTTCAAGGCTGAAAAGAGAGCGGCGCTCCGCCCCCCCATTGCCACCAGCACCAGCAACGCCGTCGATCTCCTCCACCGCCTCCGCCATGGGCCCGAAAGCCGACAAGGGGAAGACCGTGAAGTCGGCCGAGGCACTGCGGCTTGCGGCGCTGTGGAAGGAGCGGGCCGTCTTCCCCCCTCAGCTTGCCGCGAGGAAGCTGAGGGAGAACTACTACCTCTTCTGGTCGACGGAGACGCAGCGCATCCGCGCGCACGAAGGTACTCCCCGCCGCAGAACTGGCCCCGACGGGTATCCCTTCTTCACGCTCTTCTTCTCTGCGGGCTCGCCCGCCCTTCTCTGAAGTTCTTTTGCAACATTATGAATACCTACGGTTCCGCCTCCTTGATTTCACCCCAACGCCGTTTCGACCATGGCAGTTTTCGCACACCTCTGCGAAAAACTTTGTCGGAGTCCACCCCAATGTAGCTCTTTTTCCGCCACTTCTTTTTGCCCCGAGCCGAGAGAGGAGAGCCCCTTGCCGAGGAATTGCTTGGGTCTCTGTGGTCGGCAAGAAGGAGGCCTATCTCGGAGGAGAGCTCCGTAGCAAATGGGAGGAGTGGAGGGCAGATTGGTGCTGGATCGTTGAGGAGAACCCGCAGCCTTTTACCGCCCAGCGCCAAACCCGAGTAGTGCGCGGCAACGATTGGAGCAATCTGGCCCCGAAGGATGTTAGGTTGAAGATCGCAGTTACCCGGATCCTCCGCCTCAGACTTGCCGGACTCACTGTAGGCACTGTTGGCGCGGACTTCCTTCGCCGCCAGACGCTTCTTTGCGGGAGAGAAGGAGACCTGCCTGGGAATTTCAGAACGCCACAGACATCATGAGGCTGCGCCCAGGCCTCAACTTCAACTTCACTGTCTTGGAGCTTGATGCAATGCTCTTAGAGCTGTTCAAGCATGATCCTGATCATCCGGAGATGTTTAGGTTGCCGAGGGGTGTTGTTCCGCTGTGCAACAACTCGTCGCTTGACCGCATCCGTGCAATGATGCCGCCAGCGACTCCCACGGAATTGTCCCCACTTGGCAAGAGCCGTCCGACGACGCTGCGGCGGCAGTTCTTCGACAACCTGGTGGAGATGCCGGTCCGCCCCAATGAGCAGAGGGGCCTCACCATGACACCACCGACGACGAGATGCGCGACGCCACCGAGCTAGAAGAGGCGGCAGCAGGCTGCCGCTGGGCGAGTTCGGCTTTATCGTGGAGGAGGCAGAGGCAGCCGAGGCGCCACGCCTTGTCGCGCGTCCGGAGTTCGTCGACGAGGAAGAGCTTGCCGAGCCTGAAGCCGAGTCGGGCAAGCCCGCCGAGGGCGCATCCTCTCCACCTCCAAGCAGCTTGCCGCGAGCGGAGCCACCGGCTCCACCGAGAAGGCGTCTTCGCAGGGCCGGGGACGCAGCGGGGCGGCAGACGGGCCAGCAGCCAGAAGCGCGCGGGGCCAGCGCTCCACCGCGGCAAGCACTGCTGCTGAGCACCTCACACCGGCTGCGGGCGGGGCCCTCGCAGCCACCGGGTCCCGCCTCCCGCCAAAGCGTCAAGGGAGCCCACTCCTCCGCCTGTTGCACGGAGGCGGGCTGGGACCGACCTCTCCAAGGCCAGCTCCGACGAGGAAGAGGAAGAGTAAGATTCCTTGTACTTTGTAATTCTTCGATTTGTTGCCTTGTCTTGTATCTGATCTGCTTTACTCTGAATCCAATCCTTTTCAGGACACTGGCCTAGAGGATGTCGAAGAGGGCCAAGACCCCGGTGATTGTCGTTGAGGACGTACCCACTGCGACGGCAGGAGGCGCGTCCGAGACAACCTTGTCGGGTGAGGCAACTCTCCTTCAAAGCAGCCCCCAGCATAAGTATATGGTCTATTTCTTGCTGTTCGGCGTGCATGGGTGCTTTTTCCTTTGCTGATATCTGATTGTTGACTTGTGTAGAAGCAGAGCAGCCTCCTTCTGCTTCGACTACGCCGCCAAGGGTGGATTCCCGGCAAGGGAGCGCCTCCCAAGGGAGCCTTCTCCGCAAGGGAAGGAACCTTCTCCGCAAGGGCAGCTCTCGGCAAGGGACGGCACCAGCGATCCCTTGGCGGCGGAGACCATGACCGCAGTCCCCGGGCAGTAACCTTCTTGCCTGAGTACTTCCCTTTGTGTTTTTCTTCTTCTGATTCTATCTTTGGATATTTGCTTGACTTTCTTCATCCGTCCGCCACAGAGCCGATGGAGACCGAGGTCGCCGGGCGAGGAGGACGCCAAGGCAACATCCGACGGCCACCGCCGTGGGAGAAGAAGCTGGCTACGACGAGCCTGCCGGCGAAGAGGCCACGGAAGCTGCCGCCGCAGAAGCTGGCGAGGGATCTGGCGATCGCACTGACGACCCTGGGGCCGCAGGAGCGCCAGGCGCTACACCGACCGCCAATTCCCCCGCCGCTGCTGCCAGTTCAAGAGCCCCAGCCCGGGCGCTTACTTGAAGGCCGGGCGACGGGTCTTCATCAAGCTCCCATGGGAGTCGAGCTCTGTGGCGCCGTCAAGGAGAAACCTTCGATGAAGAGCTGCTCGCCTCCATTGGGCGGACGCTTAGTTGACGCGTAAGCAGCAGAGTTAGCGAAGCTCGAGGAGGAGCAGCCGCTGAAGTCGCTGTCGCTCTACCGCTCCCGACAAGCCAAACTGGCATCCCGGGAGGCCCTTGTCGCCAAGGCGGGAGCAGATATTGAGAAGCGCGCGGAGGAGCTCCGGTGCCGCAACCAGGAAGCTCTCCGATCTTTGGCGGAGGAGTGGGAGCAACTCACCGAGGAGCGCACGGCCTTCATCCTCGAGAAGGCTGCAGCTGAGGAGGAACAGCGGCTTGCCGCCGAGAAGCCGCTCACAAGAGGAAAGCGAAGTGGCGCAGCGGAAGGTCAACCCGACAGCCACGAGGAGGATCTCGCCATGCGCGAGGGAAGACTTGGCGGGGCTCTCAAGGAGGCAAAGGATGCTGCCGCACGCCGAGGCCGCCAAGAAGGAGCCGGAGACGAAGGTGGCGCAGCTTGGAGGCCAGCCTCAAGAAGGGCGGCGAGGAGCTTGCTTGCACTCAAGCACGAGCGCGAGAAGGACGCCTACACTCTTGGCGAAGCTGCAGGGCTGCCTCGCTGAGAGGAGCAAGGAGCTCAAGCCGCCAGGGACTCCAATGCGGATCTCGAGTTGAAGCTAACTACTTTGACTCGGACAGCTGGGCGCCAAGGAGGCGGGAGGTGGCCTTGAAGGAAAAGATCAAGGCCGACGAGGAGCTGTTGGCGAATCGCTGCCAGCGCCAGGCGCCTTTGAGGGAGAGTGTGGAGCATCGACCGAAGGTCTCGTGGATAATGCCGCCGCCATCCACAACGAAATGATGGAGCTGGGATGGTGGATCTCGGATACCTCCCGACGAGCACCTCCAACCCAGCGCCAAGCTTAGCTTATTCTTCAAGGGCGTGGCGACGGGCCTCCAGCGACTCTGTGAAGAGGTCCCAAAACAGCTGGCCGAGGAGTCGCGCCAGATCTGCAGGAGCCTCCAAAAGGTGCCGATGAAGGTGGCCTTCCGCAATCCGGGCCTCAACTTCACCAACGCCCTCAAGTCTCTGCCACCGGATGCCGATGTGGAGGCGCTCAAGACCCTTGTCGCACTCCATTGTGGACAGGGTGAGCGGAATCAAAAGGGTTGAGGGTGGCCGTAGATTAGGCCGCCCATTTTTTTCTTGCTCTTGCCGCTGCTAGTCATGTCATAGGAACAATCCATTAGAGCTGCGGCAAGCTATATTGTAATATAACTTTGTTTTGAATATCAATTGCTATGCTATTTCCTTTACTTGATTCCTTCCTTTG
The DNA here is from genome assembly GCA_021605145.1 of Aegilops bicornis. Lineage (NCBI taxonomy): Eukaryota > Viridiplantae > Streptophyta > Magnoliopsida > Poales > Poaceae > Aegilops > Aegilops bicornis. Next base: position 361,071,447 of record CM038674.1, on the reverse strand, counting down.
TATGTTTTTGCCTTTACGCTTTTAGGGAACTTGTCGGGCGCTGGCACCGAGCCATGAAGGCCGAGTGCGGAACGTCAAGAGCTTCGGCCGGCGGAGCTGCTCCGACAAGCAACCTTGTCGCAGCTAGTCACAGCTCACTTAAGTTGCTGAGCGGACTAAACAAAGTAAGGGCGCAACTAGCTACGAATTGGTTCCTCTCGCGCATGTGTTTTCCATACAAAGTTCGGTCATTCAAGGAAAATAACTTCAAAGTTTTAAAACTGATTGCTCAAACTTCGGCAACTTAGCTTTTCTGTCGTTTGCTTCCTGGTAAGGTTAGACTTCCTTGAGCGACGCTTGGTCCACACCATTATCTTCTCCTCCCTCCCCGGCAACCTTGTGCGCGAGGGAACCTTCCTTTCGGAATGCCATCTTCGGTCTCAAGGCGGACAGCGCCAGGCCTAGTGACTCGTTTCACCCGATAAGGGCCTTCCCACTTCGGCGTCAACTTGTTGGAATTCTTGGTGGACTGAACGCGCCGAAGAACAAGGTCGCCTTCCTCGAGACTTCTGGCATTGACTTTGCGGCTATGGTAGCGGCAAGAAAGCTTGCCGGGTACCGAGCAGCTCGTCTGACAAAGACTGAAGGCGATCCTCCTCAAGGAGCAGCGCGTCATCTTGTCGCAGCTGCTCTTGCTCAAGCTCATCATAAGCGAGCACTCGAGGCGATCCGTATCACGAGTTCCGTGGGAGAACTGCCTCAGCTCCATAGACTAGAGCGAAGGTGTCTAGCTGCTGGCTCGATTTGGCGTCGTCTGATCGACCAAAGAACCACCGCAGCTCCTCAATCCAGTTTCTTCCGCACTTGTGCAACCTGTCGAAAGTTCTGGTCTTGAGCCCGCGCAGCACTTCAAGATTTGCCCTCTTCCGCTTGACCGCTTGCTTCTCGGATGAGCAATGCGAAGCTGGCAGAACCTTTGGCGCCAAGATCTTGGACGCATCGCATGAAGGTGCGGCTTAGAACTGTGGTGCCGTTGTCGGTGATGATCCTGTTAGGGATTTCAAACGGCAAACAATCGACCAAGAACTTGATTTGACCGTGGTTGTCACCTTCCTCATCGCTTCCACTTCCGCCACTTTGTGAACTTGTTGATGGCAACGCATACAAGTACTCAAAGCCCCGACAGCTCGGGGAAGGGGCCGAGGATGTCGAGCCCCGCATCAAAAATGGCCGTGATAAAGGGATCGCCCGGAGAGCTTGAGCTGGCTGGTGTGTCGCTTGGAATGGAACCGCACGCTTCACACTTGGTTACTTGTGCAGTTGCATCCCGGAGGGTTGTCGGCCAAAAGAAACCTTGCCGAACGCTTTGCCGCAAGTGCTCGCGCCAATGTGGTGACCACATATGCCTCCATGTATCTCTCGCCAACAGCTTTTGTCCGTCTTCCCGGTGAATACACTTCAATTTCACACCGTTGAGTTCTCCTTACATGCAGGTGTCGTCGACAAACTGGTACATACTTGACTGCCGGGCTACTCTTTCCGCTTCTTCTTGCTCTTCGGGAAGTTCTCTGTCTCAAGGAAGCGGACAATCTGCTGCGCCCATGCTAGAGCTTGCGGCTCGACAACAAGGACTAAAGGCACATCTGCCGCTGCGGAACATCAGCTTCCACGGCAAGAACCTGCGGCTCAGCCGAGCTTGACGCGTTCGGCAAGCTTGCCGGAGCAAAACTTGTCGGGAGCGCTCGCTTCAACGAAACAAACCACAGGGCTTGTCGGAGCAGCATCGCCTCAGCTGCTGGTGTCGATCTTGGGGACCTTCTTGGCGGCGGCTTCGGAAGCTCTGCCGGAAAGTAGTCACCAGAGATCAACTTCCTCTTCTTGCTCTGTCCAGTTGACGGTGTTACAGACGGTTGAGTCAGCTTGAGCACGAAAATCCCTGGTTCCACAGGTAGCTTAAGTGCGGCGCACTTTGACAGGCCATCAGCGATGTCGTTCTGAGCTCTTGGAATATATTCCATCTGCAGGCCGTCGAAGTGCTCTTCCAGCTTCCTCACCTCATCAACATAAGCTTCCATCAACGGACTCTGGTAATTCTTGTTCACTTGGCGGATAACAAGTTGTGAGTCACCTCTGACAATGAGCTTCTTGATCCCAAGGTCTCATCATGATCTCGAGACCGGCAAGCAAACCTTCATACTCTGCAGTATTGTTTGTTGCTTGCTCCTTGGGAAAGTGCATCCGGACTCACGCATTTGAGGTGCTCTCCTGGGTGCGACAAGTAGCACGCCGCACCGCACCTTGCAGAGAAGGCACCATCAAAGTACATCAGCCACTCTTTGCTTGCTTCCTTGACGGGAATGCTCGTCTCGGAATTTCTTCATCCGGTGTTGGCGTCCCATTCTGCTATGAACTCCGCCAATGCTCGCTTTGGATAGTTGAAGTTCTTTCAAACTTGAGGCCAAAGCTTGACAGCCCAAAGGCCCACCGACAATCCTACATGTTGCCTCCGGATTACGCAAAGATCCTCTTCAAATGAAAGCGAGTGACAACTGTGATCTCATGTGCCCGAAAGTAATGGCGCAGCTTTTCGAGGCCATGAGGAGGCCGAAAAGCAATTTACTGCACACCGAGTACCTTGACCTAGCCCCCAGAAGGGAACTAACAAAGTAAACTGGGTGCTGCACCATCCTTTTCTCGTGATCATCTCATGCGTCTCACAGAGATCCGCCCTTGTCGGGACCAGAGCTTGCCGGGTGAAGCGCCTCGCTTGTCGCTGGATGTGTCCGCCGTGGTTCTTTGGCTCATCATCCGCCTCCCTCTCCGCTACTAACGCAGCACTAACCACTTGATTGGTTGCCGCTATATATAGCAGCAACTTCTCTTGTGGCTTAGGTGCGACAAGTGTTGGAGTGGAGGACAGGTATCTCTTCAAGTCCTGCAGCGCTGCCTCCGCTTCCGGAGTCCATTGCATCGGACCTGCCCTTTTCAAGATTTTGAAAAATGGCAGGGCGCGCTTGGCAGACCTAGAGATAAACCTGCTGAGAGCAGCTACGCAACCGGCAAGTCTTCGTACATCCTTGACGCGCTTTGGTGCTTTAATCTGCTCAATGGCCTTGATCTTGTCGGGATTGGCTTCAATTCCCCGCTGAGACACGAAGAACCCGAGAAGCTTGCCGGAAGGGACTCCAAACACGCACTTCTCGGGGTTGAGCTTGAGGTTGATCTTGCGCAGATTTGCAAAGTTTTCATCTAAATCTTGAACTAGGGTAACCTTATCCTTGCTTTTGACCACTATGTCATCCATGTAGGCTTCCACATTTCTGTGCATTTGCAGCTCAAAAGCATCATGAACTACCCTTGCAAACGTTGAACCAGCATTCTTTAACCCGAAGGGCATCCGTACAAAACAATACGTGCCACATGGGGTGATGAATGCGGTCTTCTCCTCATCTTCTTCTGCCATGAAGATCTAATGATATCCTGAATATGCATCCAGAAATGAAAGCAAATCACATCCGGCCGTGGAGTCAACAATCTGGTCGATGCGCGGCAAGGGAAAGGATCTTTGGGACAAGCTTTATTGACATTTGTAAAGTCGATACAAAGCCTCCATTTCCCGTTAGCCTTGCGCACAACTACAGGATTGGCCAACCACGTAGGATGGAGCACTCCTCTGACAAGGCCTGCTGCTTCCAGTTTCTTGATTTCTTCCGCGATGAACTCTTGACGCCCACCGCTTGCTTCGACTTTTCGCTTGACGGGCGCGCAGATGAGGACAAGCGGCAAGCGGTGCTCAATTACTTTCACAGGAACACCGGGATGTCGACGGTTGCCACGCAAACACGCCGACGTTCAGCCAGGAAAGCAACGAGCGCCGCCTTCCTATTTGGGGTCGAGAGAGGCATCGATGGTGAAGGTACCACGGTGCTGCCCTCCTTGGCGGACACCTTCTTGGTCTCTGGTGGAGCTGTCATCGTCTTCTTATACTTGCCGGTGGAGCTCGATGGTGCGTCCTCGACGGTAGCGCAACACTCCGAGGAGGTGCGCTTGCCGGAGTGGGCATCAGAGCGCTTGCCGGACTTGGTCTTCTTCTTCCTCCCGGGAGCTTCAGCGGCAAGTGGCTTGCAATCTGTCGCGGCTTCTGCTTCCCGGTAGATCTTGTCGGCGCAGATAAGAGCATCCTTCTTGTCACCAGGGACAGAGATGACGCTTATCGGACCTGGCATCTTTAGGAGGTTGTAGGCATAGTGAGAGGCCGCCATGAATTTGGCGAGTGCTGGACGGCCAAGTATTCCATTGTAAGGCAATGGAAAGTCAACAACATCAAAGGTGACCTTCTCAGTCCTGAAGTTCAACTCGTTACCAAATGTCACCGGCAACGTGATCTTTCCCTTCGGCTTGCTCCTTCCCGGATTGATTCCTTGAAAAGTGCCGGTCTCTTCAAGCTCGCCATCAGGGATCTGTAGTTTTTGGAGCACCGCGGAGGAGATCAGATTCAAGCCGGCCCCGCCGTCAACTAGCATCATGGTGACCTTGAGGTTGCGGATGGTTGGCGAAACCAACATTGGCAAGCACCCGACCGCTATTACGCGATCACGGTGGTCCTCAATGTCAAAGATGATAGGCGTGCTGGACCATTTCAGAGGCTTGCGTGACTCGATGGATGGTTCTGCTGCATTGACCTCCCGCATCCACTGCTTGAGTTGGCGGTGTGAGGTATGCAGAGAAGCACCACCGTCAACGCATAGGACCTCTGTGGCTTTCTGGAACTCCTGCTCATCGGCCTCGTCATCATCCATGTCTTCATCATCGTCTTCGTCTTCATCCTTGTCGCGGCGCGGGAGGTCTGTCTCCATGCCGCTGTTTGGCCTTGCTGGCGCCCTCCATGTCGGGGACGTTTCTTGCTGGCTCCTCCAAAGACCTTCACTGGCCTTCTCCTTGTCGCGTCGCTCATATTCAGCTTTACTGTTGCTCTAAAGCTGCTCTACCTTCTTGCAGCTCGGAGGTCATGGCCCTTGGTGCGGTGGATCTTGCAAGATCGCTTGCCGAGCCGCCCCGCTTGTCGGGCGTCGCCACAGTCGGTGGTTGGTGCTGGCAACCTCCTTGCCGGAGCTACCAGCCTTGGCGTTCTTGTCGCCACCTCCGTTGCCGGACTGCTCGACGACTAGCACATCTCTGCCTTTCTTTTTCCTGTTGCCCCACCGCCGGCTCTTCTTTGCCGGGGCGGTCTCCTCACTGTCAGATCCTCCTGCTTCGGTATTCTCTCCGGGGAGTCTCCTCCCCTCCTCAGCACGTGCGCACTTGTCGGCTGTATGTATAGCTCATCGACGTCTTCGATCTTGCTCATCGCCATCTCCTCCGCATCTTGCAGTTCCGCGACGCTCGATGGAACGCGCTGATCACCGCGGCAGGGTGGACATCTGGGATGTTGTGCTGTACACGGCTGAATCTCTGAATATACTTGCGCAGGGGCTCTCCTTCCTTCTGGGCGAGCAGATGAAGGTCGCTTTCTTGGCCATGGGGTTTGTGGCCGCCTGTGAAGGCGCCGACAAACTGATGGCATAGATCTGCCCAAGAAGATATGGAGTTGTCCGGCAAGTGCATGAGCCAGGACCTGATGTTGGGCTTGAGCACCAGCGGGAAGTAGTTGGCAAGGATCTTGTCATCTCGCCCCCCGGCAGCCTGCACCGCGATGGTGTAGATGTTGAGAAACTCCGACGGATGCGTCTTGCCGTCGTACTTCTCCGGTACGTCTGGCTTGAAGTTTTTCTTGCTGGGCCACTGGACTTGCCCCAGCTCACGAGTGAACGCAGGGCAACCTACCACGTACGGCAAGTCGCCTGGTTCCTCTGGCGCGTGCATGTCGACAGAGGGCCCGGCGCGCTTGTCGGACTGACGTCGCGCTTCTCTTGGCGCTCGATGCGAGTTCGAGCGTCCTCTTGTTGTCGATCGTGCAGCACTTGGCGCTGATTGCGATGAGCTCGTGGATCTGATGACGCAGTGGAGTCGCTGTCGAGGTGGATCCGGCGAGTCGGCGATCTTGGCCTTCGGGGCGGAGAGTGCATGGTGGTTGCACCCCCGCCGGTCTCGTCGGCACCGGCTCGCGCCATGCGTTCTTGCCGCGGCAGCGACGCACTCGGTTGCCGCGGAGCGTCGCCGTTGGCGAAGCCGGTGAGACTCTGTATGGTGGCCCTCCACTCGTCGACCTTGTCGGCCGTTGGAGGGTAATCGAGGAGCAGTTGAGCTCTCGCCAGAGCTTCTGCTGGAGTAGTGGGTGGCAGTGGCGAACGGCGCGAGGAGCGGGATATGCTCGGACTTCTATCTATGTTAGAAGGAGCGATATCCCGTCCGGCGATCGTGCTCGCTTGCGCCGGCATGTTGGCGCGCATGCTTTGGTCTTGAAACGTCCCGAGATCCTCCAGCTCGATCTCGGTCCAACGGCGTATGGCATTGTGAATGCCATGATCTTTGTCGGTCCCGCGCCTCCTGAGACGGGCGCGGTACATGTACAGACGCCGAGGTCTGCGCGGCCTTGTCCTCGGACTTGGTAGCACCGCGAGCTCCCCCGTCGCCGTCCATTCTTTCGCCGGCGTCTACCCCACCACCTGTTTGCTCCGGTGGTGGGTTCGACGCGGACGGGGCTTCTGCCGCCGAGGCCTTCTTCTTCGGTGGCATATCGACAAGGATGATGAAGATCTAGCTCGCGTGGACGCCGGATCAGGTTCACACAACCTCGACGCTTCTACCGGGCGCGCGCCAAAGATGTCGGGCGGCTGATTCGCCCACGAACACCTATGGGGCCGGCAGACCGGGCCCCTTTCGGTTCAAGCGGGGAGCGGAGGTCGCACGAAGAGCAGATCGAGGCGAAGCACGCGAGAGGTTTTACCCAACCGGAGCTCTCCGGAGAGATAACACTCCTACCGCTGCATGTCTAGGTGTATTGCGTTCTTGCTCAGAGCACTCGAATGCTACAAAGATGCAGAAAGCAGCCTAACGAGACCGAGCCCGGAGGGAATCGACGATCGACCAACCTCCTCTACGTTGCGCATGGGCCTCCTTTTCTATGCTCAAAGGGGCTCCGGGCAAGTGGCAACGTAGACGGGGTACAAATGTAAAACTAGTGGTGGGTACACCTACTTGTACAAAGGTACAGTGTAATATACCTAACTCGACGGCAGGGACAAAGGCATTAAATGCCCATCTTGTCGCCCTAACGGTGCAAACATGGACCGTCAGGGCGCCACCGTCCGCCACGATGGCAAACTTGTCGGCGTTGCTTGCCACCTCGCACCGGCTGGCTGCCTGACCTCTCGCCACGCCTTGGCGCTGGAAAGGCCCAGGCGACACATTAGTGGATGTTGGAGCGTAGTCTGAAGAGAGGTGGTCTGCCGCTGACAAGCGCCTTTGTGGCTGTTATCTTGTCGCGCCCGGAAGCTTGTCGCTCACCGGGCCTTCCCGGCAAGCTCCTCTTACCGGGGCCTTGTCTTGTAAGTGCCTGGGGTGGCCTTCCCGGCAAGCTCCTCTTGTCGGGGCCTTGTTTCCTATGTGCCTCGTGTGGCCTTCCCGGCAAGCTCCTCTTGCCGGGGCCTTGTCTCCTTGGCTTGAATACTTTGTTCTTGAATGGCTCCAAGGAACCACGAAGGACCTTGGCGGTCACCCGGAAAGCCTTGCCGCGGAGGGCTGCAACTGCCCGTGCACAAGTTCGGGATACTAGGGTACCCCTACTCTAGTACACCGACAGAAGCCTATCACTTTTGTGAAGCCAATCGCTTTGTGAAGACAATGGCTAGTGGTAAATCACCCAAAAAAGGGGGTAGAAAGCACCGTGATAATACTGCAAAGGACCTGCCTCCAGATCTATTTGAGATGTACAAGTCAGATCCTGATGAAAGCTATGGTGAGCGCAAATCTCGCGTTCGATGAATTCACAGATATTGAGCAGAGCAATGGTTTTTGTACAACTTTGTGACCTTGAGTATGCTAACAAAAATGTTGTGAGGCAACCTTGGGCTGGTATTGTGTACAAGAAGCTTCACCCCAAGACCAAGGCTGAAGCCGTTCAGCAAGGCTTCTTTCCTTGCATGGTGAGGCGGTCAATGCCTCAGAATACCGACCCATCCAACTTGAGATGGTGTCGTGAGGATGATTGGTTTGAAGCCAACTATCAGTTCGGCATAGCTTTTGCCGCCCAAAACAAGAAGGACCTTGGGATTGACTTCAACTCAGGTCCAGCTGAGCCAAGACCCGATGGCAGTCGTGAAGCCGAACCCAATCTCATTGGCCCATTTGATGACTTTGCCTCATTTCTGGCACATTGTGTTGCGCAGAGAGCCAGCGTTGAAACTGCTCCTAAACAAGAAAAACAAACTGCTGCTCCCGAGCCCTCGAAGCCTACCAAGAAGGCAAAGGCTTTAAAGCCTGCAACTACACCAAAAGCTTCTAGAGTGAAGCCACTGAAAATTGCACCTCCTGAATCCAGTGTGCATTCTGAAGACTTGTCCCGCACTTCTGCGAAGAAAAACAAAATCTCAGGGCAAGGCCTTACTCCATCAAGTATCTTGCACAATGATCAAGATGTGATAGATCTATACAGTGTTGAAGATCTTGCAGATGATGCCCTAGAGCTGCTGATCAAGAGCAAATAGAAGGCAGGGATCTTCAAAAATCTGCCTCTGCTTGATGCTGATATATTGACCAACTTCTTTGATAAATGGTTTCACGACACCTCTCCCACCATTGATGATCAACAACTTCCCATTGGAATCAGTGTTACCTTCCAAGGTTGCATTGCCATGGAGCTAGCCATAATTCAAACAGTCATTGAGCAGAAAAACAAGATTGGCCATGAGAAGGCTGTCTTCAAGAAGCACATGGCCAAGCTCAGTGTCACTGATGTTCAGAACTTCAAGTTGATGATGGTTGACTTAGAAGCTGAGTTTCTCAAACATCGTGATGAAGCCAAGCGATTTCACGGTCGCCTCAAATACTATGTTGAGAAGTGTATTCAGGCTCATAATGAAGCCTTTGAAGAGAAAGGCACTTGGGCGTCCAAGCATTGACCCCAAGTTGGCAGCCAAGAAGAAGAAGCGAGTTGAAGCCGAAACTGAGGCTCCAAGGCAAGAGAGGCCAAAGATTGTCTTCCCTGCTAGCATGACTGGTCCGAAGCTAAAAGCTCCATCTGCCACTTCCGATAGGAAGAGGGCCAAGCAAGTTGAGGTTGAAGGCAAGAAGCGCAGAAGTCAAGAAGCATCTGAAGCTGCTCCATCACAGAAGAAGTAGAAGACAAAGTCTTCAAAGGCTTCAAGAAAGGCACAAGCACCAGAGTCCTCATCTGCCCCTCAAGAGCCATTACTTGTGAAGTCTTGTCTGTTGCCCTACTTGCCTCCTCCAACCGAGATCGTAAGACTTTTTGTGCATGTGCCTCCTCCCATAGAGGTCCATGTCACTAAAGACATTCGAGCTACTGAAACCACCGCAGCTGAAGACATTGGTCGAGAAGGCAATGTGGACAGAAATGATGATGAAGTCCTTCCTCAAGTAACACTGCTAACCCAGAATCCAGTATCATCGCCTGCTCCCACGAGCAGTGAGCAAATCAGCATTGATGGTCCCATGATGCCGATCGCACAAGATGAGTTGTGGGAAGAGAACCATCCTAACTCCCCACTCCATGAAGTCATTCCGCGTACTCCACCAGCTCATGTCACTACTGCAGTGCTTGAGACACCAACCGCTACACCAGAAGACATGGAGAAGACTACACCATCACCACATGTGCCGCCCTCATTCTGAAGGCTTCGCAGAGGCCCGAGGCCATTTGTCTCCATGTCCAGTATTCCTGAAGAGGATGTGCGCACCACTAGCTCAGTAGCGTGCCAGGTGTTCCCTGAAGCCATCCCCTCAGAGACTGCAAAAGAGTCTGAAGCCAAAGAGACTGAAGACATTCCGGCTGCATTAGCCGATGAAGTTGAAGAAGAAGTTGTTATTCTCCCTACTGAGAATGTTGAGATACCAGAAGTGAATTTGCCGGACCCTCCAATACATGAATCCGGTGATGCTGCTACTGCTGCTGCCACACATACTGAAGCCAATGATGTTATCATGGCTAAAACCACTCCGCAGCCTAAAGCCACACTTCACATTGAAGCCAATGAGGCCACTGAAGATGTACAGTCATCCACCTCGGATGTTGCTGCTGCTCCACCAGTTCCACACACCATGGCGAGGGCCTTCAATCATGAAGGCAAATTGATCAGCGCCAGGTGGCCAATTCTTACACCTCCTGAAGCTCCTGGGCCCCAATATGATTATTAGATCGAGCAAATGCCATGCATTACGTAAGCCAAAGCCAAGAATGCCTAGGCTTCAAGCACTATCACCACTCAAAGCTCATTTAGTGTCTTAAGCTTAAGAGAGCACAACACCTTTTTCGACAAGGCCAAGAACCCCTACAAGAAGCCCAAGATTTCTTATGACAGATTTTGGAGTCACCACCAAAGAAGCTATTATTCATGCATCATGTACAACCAGGACAGAATCTTCCGACACAAGCGTTTGTGTTGTGACGCCATGCCTGGAAGAAGCCCTTGACTATTTTTGTGATGTTGGCCTGCTCTATTTTGTCGTCGACAAGGAGCACTATAATGAACAGCTTCTGCTTTAATTTTATGCCACATTGCATATATTAGGCTACAACAGGGATCCGAAGACATGGGTCCTTGAGTGGATCACAGGAGATGTTCACCATGAAGCCAAAGCTCAGGATATCATCGAGCTTACTTCCCTGCCCACTCCTAGTGATCTTTATGAGCCAGGTTTTCAGTTGTATGAGAAGGAACTTGAAAGCATCTTCAAGAAGCCAGAACCAAACATGAGCCAAATGCTGAGCATGATGAAGCCATTGCCTGCAGATGCTGAGTACCCCACCCATTTCTTCATCAATGACCTCGAGTACTTGCCTCACACCATCTACCACATCGTGTGGCATAATCTATGGCCAATAAAGGGCACTCCTCCTCTGCAAAGCTTGAAGGAACCATTAAAACATTGGTCTTCTACATTCTCAATGGCATTCGCTTCAACATGCATGATTTCTTCATCAGGCAGTTGGCAGCTTCAGGCATTGATCTGTTTAGCCTCAAATTCTATGCACCCATGGATCATGCGGCCGATTAAGCTTCACTCATCTGTCAACTATCAAGCTTCAGCGTGCAACCATGTTGTCTTGTTTCCTGAAGTTGATATATCTCAAGAAGCCATCAACCCAGAATCTGCCAAGGCACTAGTATGTGAAGACTATGCTGCTTTCTAAAGCTTCTCGGCACCTCTTGAAGCCACTCATGTGCCCAATCCCACTACTTCTACTGGTCCATTGTCGATCAGCTTCGTTTGCCGCATCATGCTAATACAGATGCAACCACAAATATAGATCCTCAAAGGCCTCAGAAGCGTGCTCGTGTCCTCAATGACAGAGAACTCCTTGTTTCTCTACATCAGAAGCATGATAGGCATCATGACTGGATGAAGCGTCAGATGCATAGTCTTCTTGTGGATGCCAATCATATTCGCAACCTCTCCGCCAAGAACTCATTTGTTGCACATGAAGCCTGCCGGTGTGCCTAGAAGATCTTCACTCTGCTCTGTTCTAAATATGAACTCACTATAGATGGCTTCGCAGAAAGATTCAAGTTTGACTCCACGCCTCCGCAATAAACTAGTTGGTGTCCTACACCATCCATTGAAGATTCTCACTACTAATCATCTGCTCCAACTGTTGTTGCACGAGTCATTGATGAGGAGGACGATGCCACTTCACCGGCTATGGCTTCACTGGATCACGATGCTGCATCAGGCCCGACTGCACCACCCGAATCCAACATCGACTAGGTTGCCCCAACATCTTCACCAACACCTTCGGAGAAAGCTTAGACACCATATGTCTTCACTCCTTTTTGGTTATTTGATAGTAAAAGGGGGAGAGGCATATGGGTTGATAGTCTTCAAGCGAGTTCATATGGGTCGGGTGCTATATTTTTGCTAAGTCTTGCAACTCCCGTTCGTGAACTGTTGGTTTTAATTTGTAATACTTAAGTCCAGATGGGACGTCCGGTACCGTTTCTACTATATCTTAACGACGTGGTTGAATTCTTATCTTATGCGCATGAAATCATTCTGCAGCCGCCCATTTTTCATTGTGCATTCCATTATCTTTAATAAATTTTTGTATGCACTATTATTTGTCTTCATGAACTGAAGGAGATATCCATAAGCAAAACCTGCAATGTGCATTTGCATTCAAAGGCAAATTACTTATAACCACATCTTCGTGGGGGAGCCCTTTCAACTTCGTGGAAGCCAATGACCACGTACTTTAAGCTGTCACATATTTTTATCCCGTTGAAAACTTCAACCAGTTTGTCATCAACCACTAAAAAGGAGGAGGTTGTAAGTGCATCTAGTGCCACCCCTAGTTGGTTTTGGAGTATTGACGACAAACGTAGTTGAGGGACTAATGTGTTTGTGAGATTCATAGGAGAACACAGTTAGAAGTCCCTATTGATTTGGTTTACCCATCGAAGTGGACCCCCCAAAAATGTATGAAGACATTGAAGACAATGGTGGTTCGTGAAGACATTCACGCCGAAGATAATGATGTGTGAAGACATTCATTTGAAGACAATGGAGTGCGAAGACATAGTTTCTTTCGTAGTTTCATTTTCTTCTTTCTTGAGTCATAGGAACCACCGAACTGTCAAGTGGGGTCCAAGTGAACAAAGTCAGAAAACTGAAGTGATGCTCAACCCAAATCCTCTGTCTTTGAGTGAAGACAATGAGCAAATATCTTATCCAGAGTTGGATGAGTCAGCTTTACTTATATCCCAAGCAAAGATGTCGCTGTGTTTGAAATCGACCATTGGACACGTGTTGGTTCCTTAGTGATCTAGGGTCATTTCGGACATATCATATCGGGTTACCTCCTGGCTATGAATAGCCACCCCTACACTAGAAATTGGTGGCTGCTCAAAGTTAGTGCATGGCTTTTGTCGTTTGAGAGGAACCCACCTCTGAAGCCTTTGAGAGAGAATCCTTGCGAGGACAAAGCCAAATCACCCAGAGCCGAAAGAGTGTTTGGCATTACTTAAGTCTTTCTATCCGTGTGATCTGAAGACTTATTGCACTTGAAGAATGTGATCTTCTAGTCGGTTAGGCGTTGTGTTTTGAGGATCCAAAAGTCATTATGCATCGCCAGTGAACGAAGTCTATGAAGGTTTGGAAGTCTACCTTGAAGACTTACCAGAGTGATTGGGCATGGACTAAGTGAGCTTAGCTCAAGGGGAATAAGGTGGAGACGCGGTCTTCTGATTCAATCTCAGCCTCCCTAACTAGACGTACAGTTGTCACAGCAACTGGAACTGGTCTACCAAATCCTTGTCTTGGTTAAGCAACTAGTTCTATCACTTCACCCTTTATTTATAGTTTAGCTTCGTTAAGTCATTGCTTGCTTGCTTTGTTTGACTTCACTGTGTGAAGACATTCTCTCTGCTTGCATATTTGGCTTCATACTATCTTCCTATTCTGATCCACTCTACCTAGCTGCTATCTGTCTCTGTGTTTACTCTATACAATTTCCTTTACCATAGCATGGCTTGTGTAGTTTGTCTTCCGCTCCATACTATGTAGGTTGTATTTGGTTGTCTGTCTTCGAAGAAATTGTATGTCTTGAAGAATTCCATAAAAGTCTCCTACTCCCCCCCCCCCCACGCCCTCTAGTCTATAACTAGCACTTTCAGGACTGCTTCAAGAGTGGAGAAAGAGCAACTAGAAGAACTGGTAGGGATATCAGTCGAACCTGGCTCGAGGTTCCGGGCCGCCGCCCGAATCTCAGCGCGCTCAGAGATGGACGAAGCCGGGAAGTTGGATAGGCAGGCTACCTCGATACGGGCACTACGGTGGGAGGCAGTCACCAGTGTCGAAGTAGCCCGAGCCCGCCAGACGAAAGACACCCTCCGCGGTGGGTGGGATGCGACGGGGGTGAACACTACATTGGCATCCCTCATGAGTTGCATCTTCAGGGAGGCGGGTGGAGTAGCGTGCAAAGGCGTGTAGGTCTCAGGCTGAGAGGGCAGGGGCGAACCCGATACCGTGATCTCCTGCACGCTTGCGGGAGGAGGATCCGATGGGGTAGTGGAAGACGGCACAACACATCTCTCGGGAGCCCCAACGAGGGGCGGCTTCCAGGAGCAAGGGAGTGGCCGCTAGAGGAAGCGTCAGCACTAGGGGGAGGGAGGCGGCCGGGCCCGGAGCCTCCAAGTCGAGGGCAGAGACGGGGCAAGGTATCTTGGAGAGGATGCCGGAATAACGAGGAGGCCCACACTAGAGATGTCAATCGCCTCGAGGATGCGAGGGAGGCGGCCGACAGGGAGGCAGGGCCAGCCTCGAGCATCAGAGCAGTTGAGCAGGACCATCCGGTTGTAGAGCCCCCGCGACCCGGAGGAGGGTCGGAGGGGGAGCAGGAGGGGCAGCAGCTATGCCCCGAGCGCTCGTCATCATCATCATCCGGGTCATCATGGCACGAGGGGCAGGGGTGACGGTAGTGGGAGCTGTCATCCCCACCCGTGCCACCCCCAAAGTGGCCATCATTAGAGTAGCGGGGGTGGTCGACGTGGTTTGGAGGCTCGTGGTAGATATTGAGGTCGAATCCCTGGTCGTTGAAGAGGATGCGGACGGCGGCGTGAAGCTTGGAGTAGTCCAGGGATTTTACGTTCACCTGGACCTCCTCCTCCTTGCGAAGAGAGAGCTAATCCACCACAAGCACCTTGCTGAAGGATCTTGGACATATTGCGGATCACCCGCTCGGATCGTGCGATGTCGGGGAGCCCCACGATGAGGATCCATGATGTGTCCAGGACCGCCACCGCCTTGTGATCCCATTTCAACTCAGAGATGCCCACCACCATCTTATTAAGGGCCAAGGTGATGTCTCCACTTTGGGTGTAGTAGCCCATGCTGACAGTGTTAGGGAAGATCACGGTGAATACGTTGGTGGAGGTCGGCGTCACCTGCCAATCCCGCACGCACCGGCACAGGTGGTTGAGCTCGGCATCGATCATCTCCGGGGATGCGACACCCTTCCCTACAATAATGACGATCGCCTGCAGCGAAGGGGAAGGGGGCGGGATTTCAGGCACCTCGATGTGGAATAAGCCAAGGCCCTCGATGATGTGGCTATACAACATGAGCTCCTTGGAGACCGGGCGGTCTGGGAAGAGAACAACGGGGTGGCTGATGTACTTGCACAAGTAGGACATCGGCGGGTTGGTGCACAAGACCTGGAAGTGGCCAACGATCCCATAGTTGAAGCACGGAGGCGGATCCCGGAAGGCACCGGTCTCCGGCAGGGATGAGGCCACAGTTAAAGCACTACATTTATAGTGGAAATGCTAGCACCCAAATCATTTGGCCTAGTTGTCCTAAAGGGCTCGCTCAACAGGCTGAATCTGAGCCTTGTGGTTGATTGGGCCTTTTCTCCTGGCCCAACTAACTAAACCAACTCGAGAAAGGCCTCGGGATCACTCGATGTCCCTCCCAAAAAAGGGAGCTCCTGCTTGGTGCTTCAGGCGCCAGTTATCGCAACTGGCCCACGCAGCGCAGGCATAGTTGGTAGGCCCAGGAGAAAAAGGTTATCCCACTCATAACATTTTACCAGGCGTCAGTTATCACAACTGGCCCACACAGCGCAGGCATAGCTGGTAGGCCCAGGAGAAAAAGGTTATCCCACTCACAACAAAGTAAAAAATTAAAGATTATAAATGTAATGATGTATGTGATTTGGGTGCTAGCATTTCCACTGTACCAAAATCTTTATGTGATGTGCTAGGCCTTATTAATATGGATGAATGTTCCCTTTAATTTGCACTTAGCTTAATTGAACTACTATGAAACCATTGGGTAGAATAAATTATGTGCTTATTCTTTACGATAGAAATTATGTGCCCGTGGATTTGATTGTGCTTGATATTGAATGTAATCCTTCTTGTCCTATAATACTTGGTAGGCCTTTCCTACGAACCATATGTGCTATTATTGATATGAAAGAAGGAAACATAAGGTTCCTATTTCCATTAAAGAAAGAATGGGACACTTCCCTAGAAAGAGAATTAAGCCACCATATGAATCAATTATGAGGGCCACCTATGGTATGAAAACTAAGGATGATAATACTTGAAACTATGCCTTACGCCTAGCTAGGGGCGTAAAACAATAGCGCTTGTTGGGAGGCAAACCAATAGTTATCTTATTTTTCTTGTTTTCTTTTCTATTTTCGAGTGTTCACAATATTATGCTACTGTTATAATTGTGTTTTTATGTCTTAGTTAGTCTTTGTGCCAAGTAAAGCCTTTGGGATGATTTGGTTGATAGTTGACTTGATTATGTGAAAATACAAAAACTTTTGCACCTAGTTCTGGAATTTTTAAAATTCACTAGAATGTGATAAAATTATGAACTTTTTACACGTTATTGATATACAAATTTCCCAT
The DNA here is from genome assembly GCA_021605145.1 of Aegilops bicornis. Lineage (NCBI taxonomy): Eukaryota > Viridiplantae > Streptophyta > Magnoliopsida > Poales > Poaceae > Aegilops > Aegilops bicornis. The sequence goes on along the minus strand of CM038674.1, from coordinate 361,054,930 downwards.
GCTGTCATAATTTTTCAGAATTGTTGGAGTTATGGAAGTATTGCGTTTTTTCATATCATCAAAGACTATTCTGTTTTTGACAGATTCTATTTTCGTTGCATAGTTTGCTTGTCTTAATGATGCTATGGATTATATCGAGGGGTATAAGTCATGGAGAAGTTAGAATACAGTAGTTATTATGCAATAATAAAATATGAATGGGTTTATAACAATACCTAAATTTTATGTTGCTTGTTATACTAACGAATCTCACGTGGTTTCTACTGAGTTTTGTGTGCTGAAGTTTTAAAATTTTGGGTGAGATCACTATAGACGAAGGGATAAGGAGCTGCAAGACCCTAAGCTTGAGGATGTCCAAGGCACCCCAAGGTAACATTCAAGGATACCCAAGCATCTAAGCTTGGGGATGCCCCGGATGGCATCCCTTCTTTTCTTTACAATCCACTGGTATACTACTTGGAGCTACATTTTTATTCATCACATGATATGAGTTTTGCTTGGAGCATCTTGTATTACAGTAGTCTTTGCTTTGTTTTCTTTTTATTTTGACATAATTATTGTTTGCTGCCCACACCTTTTTGAGATGGACACACATTTATTCGTGATTTGTTAGAATACTCTATGTGCTTCACTTATATCTTTTGAGCAAGTCAGTTGCTCTAGTTCTTCAATTATATCTTTTAGAACACGGTGGTACTTATAGTTTAAAGAAATAGTTGCACTCTCATGGTTCACTTATATATTTTTGAGAGTCTAATAAATAGTAATGGCAACATGCACATGTTATGAAAATTGGTCCTAATATCATAGGTATTCAAGGGGTATAATAAAAACTTTCATATAGATCACTAAATATGAAATGTGTGACTTAATATTATTGATGTCCTAATATGAAAGGGTATAGGTTCATGATTATTGGTTATTAGAAATAAAGATATTAAATTTTTTATCACTGTTCATCTAAGTGTTGGTCATGGCATGACGGGGAAGTCCGAGCAAGCTTAGGTATGATTGAAATCCTTTGTGCTGTTATAATTGGGTCCGTGCGATGGTGAACTCCTTCCTACCTCCTCCCTAGGGGCATGCAGGGAGTACTTTGCTTCGATGCCTAAGTATACTTTCACAACAAGTGTGTGAGTTATTTATGACTAATGTGAGTCCATGGATTATACGCACTCCTATTTTTCCGCCATTTGCTAGCCTCTTTGGTACCATGCATTGCCCTTTCTCCCCTCGATGCAAACTTCGTCGGTGCATCCAAACCCCGAGATATGATACGCTCTATAAGTGATATGTCTCCTACGTATCTATAATTTATTAAGTATTCATGTCATGTTTATAACAATTTTGAATATTTTTTGTATGATTTGAATGGAACTAACCCGGACTAACGCTGTTTTCAACACAACTATTGTGGTGTTGTTTTTTGTGCAGAAATAAAAGTTCTCGGAATGGGCTGAAAATTTATGGTGGTTTTTTGTGGACCAAAAGAGACCCCCGAATACTCGAGGAAGGACCAAAAGCCTCACAAGAAAGCGACAAGCCTGGGGGGTGTGCCCTCCCCACCCCCCCAGGGCGCGTCAGGCAGGCTTGTCGCTCCCTCATGGGACCCCTTGACGTGAAACCAATGCCAAAAATTCCTATGAATACCAAAACAAGAAAGATACCAAGAACTTTTGCTCCGCCGCCGCAAGCCTTTGTACCGAAAAGATCTCATTTGTAGCCCTATTCTGGCATCCTGCTGGAGGGGGAAATCATCACTGGAGGCCATCTTCATCATCTCAGCGGTCACCATGACGACGAGGGAGTAGTTCACCCTCGGGGATAAGGGTATGTACTAGTAGCTATGTGTTTGATCTCTCTCTCTCTCTCTCTCTCTCTCTCTCTCTGTCTCTCTCTCTCTCTCTTGTTCTTGATTTGGAATGATATTGATGTCCTGCAAGCTCTGTTAATATAGTTGGATCATGTAGTGTTTCTCCCTCTCTATCTTGTTGTGATGAATTGAGTTTTACCTTTGAGGTTTCACTATTAGTGGATTGAATACTTTTTGGATTTGAGAATACTTGATGTATGTCTTGCATGTGGATACCAATGGTGGCAATGGGGTGTTCTATTGATTTACTTGATATATGTTTTGGCAATCAACTTGGAGATTACCGTGGTGACATTGGGGTAATCTAGGCATAGAGGTTGTTGCACGTTTTCGTCCTACTTTCTCCGGTAGAAACCTTGGGGCACTCTTTGAAGTTCCTTGTGTTGGATTGAATATTATGAATTTGAAGTTGTTTGATGCATACCGAAAAATCCACTCACAGATACATGTGGTGACATTGGAGTATCTAGATGACATTAGAGTTGGTTGATGTGTATCATATGGTGTTATTTTAGTACGAACTCTAGGGTTGTTTGTGACACTTATAGGGATGGCTCAATAGATTAATCGGAAAAAATAACTTTGAGGTGGTTTCGTACCCTACAACAATTTCATCTTATGTTCTCCGCTAGATAAGAACTTTGGAGTGACTATTTGTTGCATGTTGAGGGATTGTTATATGATTCAATTATGTTAGCACGGTTGAGAGATTGCACTAGTGAAAGTATGAACCCTAGGGCTTGTTTCCAACCATTGCATACCGTTTATGCTCCATTTTATCACTTGCTACTTGATATTTTTATATTTTCATATTACAAAAACCTCTTTCTACTATCCATACTACACTTGTATCACCATCTCTTCACCGAACTAGTGCACCTATATAATTCGCCATTGTATTGGGTGTGTTGGGGACACAAGAGATTTCTTGTATTCGGTTGCAGGGTTATTTGAGAGAGACTATCTTCATTTTACGCCTCCCATGGATTGATAAACCTTAGTTCATCCACTTGAGGGAAAATTTCTACTGTCCTACCAAACTCTAAGCTTGGAGGCCCAACACGAGTCTACAAGACTAAGTTGTGTAGTAGACATCAAGCTCTTTTCTGGCGCCGTTTTCGGGGATGTGAGTGCTTGAAGGTATATCTTTAGATCTTGCAATTGAATCTTTTAGTTTCTTATTTCTCACTATTTTGGTTTTATAAACAAAAACTACAAAAAATGGAATTGAGGTTGCCACAAATGCTTCATCTCTATAGTGTCTTTCTTCAAAATGATGTGATGCAGAGCATCCCACAGTCATCCCCATGGACACTACCTCAACTACCCAAGCCCCAAGTGGACCCATGACAAGAGCTCGAGCACGTGCTATTCAATCCGAGGTGACATCTCTCCTACTTGAGTTTCCCTTACATTCAAGTGAGACATGGCCGCTGCCTAAGTCAGAAACACTATGTATAATCAGGTACAACACACAAACCACGGAGCCGAGAGTCGAGGAGAAGGGAACAAGCGTCAACTCTCTGATCAGCCTAGAACCTCCGGCCGCTCTGGAACGTCCGGCCTCCGATGACCCAGACGATCCCGGGCGTGCCAACTCTCTGGTTAGCCCGGAACCTGGCCCGGACCTTCCGGCCCGCATAACCTCCGGCTTGCCCGGACCTTCCGGCCCACGGACGCCAGCATAGCTACCACCGTGCCAACTCTCTAGTTATGCCGGACCCTCCCCGTACCTTGGCCCGGAACCTCCGGCCTCGCCTGCACACGATGACTCGGGCCGAGGCCCATGTACCCTTTCTCCCCCTATAAATATATACTCTTCTTGTACCTACATTTTAGGGTTAGCAAAGTAGTAGATCATTTGAGAAGCTTTCTCTCCGCTTGACCCCTTCTCCATTGGAGTTCACGACCTCTACGGAGAAGATCCCCCAAGTGGATTCAAGACTCCTCACGGGAAGACCTCCTCATGGAGAAGAACTTGCTACTTGTATCATCCCTTGTTGATTGTGGATCGTGTGTCTCTTTGTGTTTCGAGGATCTAACACATGTGTAATGGAATCTTGTTGGTTTGAGTGATTTCTCCCGTGTTTCTCTCGTGTTTCCCCTCGTGTTTTCCTCTCGTGTTCCTCGTGTTCCTCGCGGGATTTTCTCCAATCATGAAATATCGGGCATCTAGGGTATCATGAGCCACATTGATCACGATTTTGGAGCCTTCCTCTTTGTTTTCTAGCCTAATTTTGTTGTGATTCGTCCCAATTTTGAAAATCCCCACAAAAATAGCCTTCCCAAAAAAAATTGTGATTTGTTGGTGTGATGAAGTTTTGTTGGATTTGATTCTTGGATTTTGTGTTTGGCACGTAGATCTAGCTTTTCCATCCTTCCTTCCACCCCAAAATTTTCTTTTCCCCCTCGGATTTGGGTTTTTCCCGAAGATTTTCTGCCCAAATCCACGATCCCCAAGTTTCCTATTCTTGGCAGATCCCGACGCCCTTCCGGCCTCGCCCGTACGCTCCGGCCACCGGACATTCCGGCCACCCCGGAACTTCCAGCCCCCTGGACCTTCCATCTTCCCCGGAACGTCCGGCCTTGACAGAAAGGCTGCAGATCTTTGACGACTTCCGCTACTTCGCCAATTACGACTACGGTGTAGCAGTATCTTTGCCAACATACTGAAGACCGTGCATTACAACATCAACATCACCGACGCTCATCTTTGCCACAGACTCGTCATCGACATCGACCACTTCCTCATCATCTATCCTTTCTTACACTACACAAACTATTGATGGTAACTTCGATGAGATCTTTGTCTACTCCTTGCCATTGCATTGATAACCCTATAGCCTTCCTTTTGCGTTGCTTACCCATCGAGACCAGCCTTTGAGTATTGCCAGCAACGTAACTTGTGCACATTAGTGATCATAATCTCGTTGCACATATTATATCATCTTGGTATCCATATATTGATATCATTTCTTGTGCCACAAGGTTGTCATAGCATATACACAATTACTACCTTGGTTCATCCAATTTTTCATGAGAAAGAGCTCAAAAGAGAAAGAGCCAAACAAGCTTTAAAGCAAGGAAAAGATAAGCAAAGAGCTTTTAAGCAAGAAGCATAGCGTGATCCTACATTAAGATTGTCATACTCAATCATCCTGGATCATATCATAGGAATACCATACAAATAGCATAATTGGGATAGAAGTTGTTGCATTTTTGCTTTATAGGTTGTGCACAAGTCTCGTATCCGCCTATTGTCCAATCGTGCTAGCGTCTCTCTAGAGTTGTGCAACAAGAGAATTTTCCGTGGATTCCACATTTTGAGCTCATTTTTGGTTTGCACAACCCCACTTATCTATTTGCGTGTGTCTTTCCGTGTACCATCTCTTGATAGCAGGTCTACTTGTTCCATTTGCAAATTTGTGTATCCTTTCCAACATTATTGAGTCTCACTAACAATTGCAAATATTTTGTGCCACCATCCTAACCGAGCTCCACTATAAGCTTTATTTGTGTAGGTGTGAGAACCGACAAGAATTGGTACCAATTGTGCTATTTCCTTGTTACACATCTAAGTGATCATTGATCCATCTTGAACATTGGTCAAGGTACATTTGGTATAAGTTCTTCTCTTTCTCCCACTCACATATTTGCTTGGAATGATGGATAGGCCAAGTTCTTCTACCAACCCACTCTTCATCGAGCAAGATGACGAGCCGAACAACTACGTCACCAAGAACCACCTCTTCGGTGCACAAAGAGCTTTGCATCAACAACAACAAGCATTGAGCAACCGCATCGACAACCTTGCCACTGACTTGCGACTCTCCGAGCAATATACAAGAGACTACTTCAACAACAAGCTCGACAAACAAAAACAAGAGAACAATGCAAGAATGGACGAGATTCGTGCCTTGTTGGTCAACCGCTCTTCTACCTCGTCATCATACTCAAAACGGAGCCACTCAAGTCGACACTCCTCCGACAACTCAAGTACACCCATGTTGAACACTCTTCGCCAAGTGATGTCTACTACACAACCTTCTCCTTGTAGACGTTTTTGGGCCTTCAAGTGCAGAGGTTCGTAGGATAGTAGCAAATTTCCCTCAAGTGGATGACCTAAGGTTTATCAATCCGTGGGAGGCGTAGGATGAAGATGGTCTCTCTCAAGCAACCCTGCAACCAAATAACAAAGAGTCTCTTGTGTCCCCAACACACCCAATACAATGGTAAATTGTATAGGTGCACTAGTTCGGCGAGAGATGGTGATACAAGTGCAATATGGATGGTAGATATGGGTTTTGTAATCTGAAAATATAAAAATAGCAAGGTAGCAAGTGGTAAAAGTGAGCGTAAATGGTATTGCAATGCTAGGAAACAAGGCCTAGGGTTCATACTTTCACTAGTGCAAGTTCTCTCAGCAAGGATAACATAATTAGATCATATAACTATCCATCAACATGCAACAAAGAGTCACTCCAAAGTCACTAATATGGGATAACAAACAAAGAGATTATTGTAGGGTACGAAACCACCTCAAAGTTATCCTATCTGATCGATCTATTCAAGAGTCTGTAGTAAAATAACACGAAGCTATTCTTTCTGTTTGATCTATCCTAGAGTCCGTACTAGAATAACACCTTAAGACACAAATCAACCAAAACCCTAATATCACCAAGATACTCCAATATCACCTTAAGTATCCGTGGGTATGATTATACGATATGCATCACACAATCTCAGATTCATCTATCCAAACCAACACAAAGTACTTCAAAGAGTGCCCCAAAGTTTCTACTGGAGAATCAAGACGAAAATGTGTGCCAACCCCTATGCATAAGTTCACAAGGTCACTGAACCCGCAATTTGATCACCGAGACATACATCAAGTAGATCACGTGAATATCCCATTGTCACCACAGATAAGCACATGCAAGACATACATCAAGTGTTCTCAAATCCTTAAAGACTCAATCCGATAAGATAACTTCAAAGGGAAAACTCAATCCATTACAAGAGATACAGGGGGAGAAACATCATAAGATCCAACTATAATAGCAAAGCTCGCGGTACATCAAGATCGTGCCAAATCAAGAACACGAGAGAGAGACATCAAAAACATAGCTACTGGTACATTCCCTCAGCCCCGAGGGTGAACTACTCCCTCCTCTTCATGGAGAGCACCGAGATGATGAAGATGGCCACCGGCGATGGATACCCCCTCCGGCAGGGTGCCGGAACAGAGTCCCGATAGGTTTTTGGTGGCTACAGAGGCTTGCGGCGGTGAAACTCCCGACCTAGGTTTCTTTTCAGGGGTTTCTGTATTAATAGGAATTTTTGGCATTGGTCTCACGTCAGGGGTGCCTCCGAGTCATCCACGAGGCAGGGGGGCGAGCCTAGGGGGTAGGGCGCGCCCTCCACCCTCGTGGATGGCACGGGACTCTTCCGGCCCAACTCTTTTACTCAGTGGGCTTCTTTTGGTCCATAAAAAATCATTAAAAATTGGTACGTCAATTGGACTCCGTTTGGTATTCCTTTTCTGTAAAACTCAAAAACAAGGAAAAAACAGAAACTGGCACCAGGCTCTAGGTTAATAGGTTTGTCCCAAAAATCATATAAAATAGCATATAAAACATCCTAGATGGATAATATAATAGCATGGAACAATAAAAAATTATAGATACGTTGAAGATGTATCAAGCATCCCCAAGCTTAATTCCTGCTCCTCCTCGAGGTAAATGATAAAAACAGAATTTTTGATGTGGAATGCTACCTAACATATTTATCAATGCAATTTTCTTTATTGCGGCATGAATGTTCAGATCCGAAAGATTCAAGACAAAAGTTTAATATTGACATAAAAATAATAATACTGCAAGCATACTAACAAAGTAATCATGTCTTCTCAAAATAACATGGCCAAAGAAGTTCATCCCTACAAAATCATATAGTTTGGCTATGCTCCATCTTCGTCACACAAAATGTTCTAATCATGCACAACCCCGATGACAAGCCAAGCAATTGTTTCATACTTTAGTATTCTCAAAGTTTTTCAACTTTCACGCAATACATGAGCGTGAGCCATGGACATAGCACTATAGGTGGAATAGAATGGTGGTTGTGGAGGAAAAAAAAGGAGGAAGATGGTCTCACATCAACTAGGCGTATTAATGGGTTATGGAGATGCCCATCAATAGATATCAATGTGAGTGAGTAGGGATTGCCATGTAATAGATGCACTAGAGCTATAAATGTATGAAAGCTCAACAAAAGAAACTAAGTGGGTGTGCATCCAACTTGCTTGCTCATGAAGACCTAGGGCATTTTGAGGAAGCCCATTATTGGAATATACAAGCCAAGTTCTATAACGAAAATTCCCACTAGTATATGAAAGTGACAAAATAAGAGACTCTCTATCATGAAGATCATTGTGCTACTTTGAAGCACAAGTGTCGAAAAAGGATAGTAGCATTGTCCCTTCTCTCTTTTTCTCTCTCTTTTTTTGTTTGGCTTCTTTGGCCTCTCTTTTTTTTCATTGGCTTCTTTGGCCTCTTTTTTTCCTCACACGGGACAATGCTGTAATAATGATGATCATCACACTTCTATTTATTTACAACTCAAGGATTACAACTCGATACTTAGAACAAAATATGACTCTATATGCGTGCCTCCAGCAGTGTATTGGGATGTGCAATGAATCAAAAGTGACATGTATGAAAAAATTATGAATGGTGGCTTTGCCACAAATACGATGTCAACTACATGATCATGCAAAGCAATATGTCAATGATGAAGCATGTCATAATAAACGGAACGTGAAAAGTTGCATGTCAATATATCTCGGAATGGCTATGGAAATGCCATAATAGGTATGTATGGTGGCTATTTTGAGGAAGGTAAATGGTGGGTTTGTGGTACCGACGAAAGTTGCGCGGTACTAGAGAGGCTAGCAACGGTGGAAGGGTGAGAGTGCGTATAATCCATGGACTCAACATTAGTCATAAAGAACTCACATACTTATTGCAAAAATCTACAAGTCATCAAAACCAAGCACTACGCGCATGCTCCTAGGGGGATAGATTGGTAGGAAAAGACCATCGCTCGTCCCCGACCGCCACTCATAAGGAAGACATTCAAAGAAACACCTCATGCTTCAAATTTGTAACACAATGGTTACCATATGTGCATGCTACGGGACTTGCAAACCTCAACACAAGTATTTCTCAAATTTACAATTAATCACTAGCATGACTCTAATATCACCATCTTCATATCTCAAAACAATCATAAAGAATCAAACTTCTCATAGTATTCAATGCACTTTATATTAAAGTTTTTATTATATCCCTCTTGGATGCCTATCATATTAGGACTAAATTCATAACCTAAGCAAATTACCATGTGGTTTAAGACTCTAAAAATAATATAAGTGAAGCATGATATCTCATCAATTTCTTCAAAATAAAACCACTGTCGTGCTCTAAAAAGATATAAGTGAAGCACTAGAGCAAACTATAAACTACTCCGAAAGATATAAGTGAAGATCAGTGAGTAGTTGAATAATTATGTAACTATGTGAAGACTCTCTAACATTTAAGAATTTCAGATCTTGGTATTTTATTCAAATAGCAAGCAAAAAAAAGAAAAATAAAATGACGCTCCAATCAAAACACATATCATGTGGTGAATAAAAATATAGCTCCAAGTAAGGTTACCGATGAATGAAGACGAAAGAGGGGATGCCTTCCTGGGCATTCCCAAGCTTAAGCTCTTGGTTGTCCTTGAATATTACCTTGGGGTGACTTTGGCATCCCCAAGCTTAGGCTCTTGCCACTCCTTATTCCATAGTCCATAGAATCTTTACCCAAAACTTGAAAACTTCACAACACAAAACTCAACAGAAAACTCGTAAGCTCCGTTAGTTTAAGAAAATAAATCACCACTTAGGTACTGTTGTGAACTCATTCTAAATTCATATTGGTGTAATATCTACTGTATTCCAACTTCTCTATGGTTCATACCCTCCGATACTACTCATAGATTCATCAAAATAAGCAAACAACACATAGAAAATAGAATCTGTCAAAAACAGAACAGTTTGTAGCATTCTGATTTGTTCAAATACTTCTGGAACTCCAAAAATTCTGAAAAACTAGAAAAACCTGGCTAATTTGTATATTGATCTTCTTCAAAAAGAATTAACATTTTATCGCGTTCTGGTGAATTTTAACAATTATTTGTGTAGGTGTGAGAACCGACAAGAATTGGTACCAATTGTGCTATTTCCTTTTTACACATCTGAGTGATCGTTGATCCATCTTCAACATTAGTCAAGGTACATTTGGTATAAGTTATTCTCTTTCTCCCACTCACATATTTTCTTGGAATGATGGATAGGCCAAGTTCTTCTACCAACCCACTGTTCATCGAGGAAGCTGACGACCCGAACAACTACGTCACCGAGAACCACCTCTTCGGTGCACAAAGAGTTTTGCGTCAAGAACAACAAGCATTGAGCGACCGCATCGACAACCTCGGCACTAACTTGTGACTCTTCGAGCAATGTACAGGAGGCTACTTCAACAACAAGCTTGACAAACAAAAACAAGGGAACAATGCAAGAATGGATGAGATTCGTGCCTTGTTGGTCAACCGCTCTTCTACCTCGTCATCATACTCAAGACGGAGCCACTCAAGTCGACACTCCTCCGACAACTCAAGTACACCCATGTCGAACACTCTTCGCCAAGTGATGTCTACTACACAACCTTCTCCTTTTCCGACGTTGTTGGGCCTCCAAGTGCAAGGTTTGTAGGACAGTAGCAAATTTCCCTCAAGTGGTGACCTAAGGTTTATCAATCCATGGGAGGCGTAGGATGAAGATGGTCTCTCTCAAGCAACCCTGCAACCAAATAACAAAGAGTCTCTTGTGTCCCCAACACACCCAATACAATGGTAAATTGTATAGGTGCACTAGTTCGGTGAAGAGATGGTGATACAAGTGCAATATGGATGGTAGATATGGATTTTGTAATATGAAAATATAAAAACAGCAAGGTAGCAAGTGGTAAAAGTGAGCATGAACGGTATTGCAATGCTAGGAAACAAGGCCTAGGGTTCATACTTTCACTAGTTCAAGTTCTCTCAACAAGGATAACATAAGTAGATCATATAACTATCTCTCAACATGCAACAAAGAGTCACTCCAAAGTCACTAATAGCGGATAACAAACAAAGAGATTATTGTAGGGTACGAAACCACCTCAAAGTTATCCTTTCTGATCGATCTATTCAAGAGTCCGTAGTAAAATAACACGAAGCTATTCTTTTCGTTTGATCTATCCTAGAGTCCGTACTAGGATAACACCTTAAGACACAAATCAACCAAAGCCCTAATGTCACCTAGATACTCCAATGTCACCTCAAGTATCCGTGGGTATGATTATATGATATGCATCACACAATCTCAGATTCATCTATTCAAACCAACACAAAGTACTTCAAAGAGTGCCCCAAAGTTTCTACCGGAGAGTGAAGACAAAAACATGTGCCAACCCCTATGCATAAGTTCACAAGGTCCTGAACCCACAAGTTGATCACAGAAACATACATCAAGTAGATCACGTGTATATCCCATTGTCACCACATATAAGCACATGCAAGACATACATCAAGTGTTCTCAAATCCTTAAAGACTCAATCCGATAAGATAACTTCAAAGGGAAAACTCAATCCATTACAAGAGATACAGGGGGAGAAATATCATAGGATCCAACTATAATACCAAAGCTCGCGGTACATCAAGATCGTGCCAAATCAAAAACAAGAGAGAGAGAGAGAGAGAGAGAGAGAGAGAGAGAGAGAGAGAGATCAAACACATAGCTACTTGTACATACCCTCAGCCCCGAGGGTGAACTACTCCCTCCTCTTCATGGAGAGCGCCGGGACTATGAAGATGGCTACCGGTGATGGATCCCCCCTCCGACAGCGTGCCGGAACGGGGGCCCGATTGGTTTTTGGTGGCCACAGAGGCTTGCAGTGGCGGAACTCCCGATCTAGGTTTCTTTTTGGGGGTTTCCGTTTTTATAGGAATTTTTGGCGTCGGTCCCACGTTCGGGGGGGGGGGGGTCTCCGAGTCATCCACAAGGTAGGGGCGAGCCTAGGGGGTAGGGAGCACCCCGCACCCTCGTGGATGGCTCGGGACTCTTCTGGCCCAACTCTTTTACTCCGGGGGCTTCTTTTGGTCCATAAAAAATCATCAAAAATTGGCACGTCAATTGGACTCCGTTTGGTATTCCTTTTCTATAGAAGTCAAAAACAAGGAAAAAATGTAAACTGCACTTTGGGCTCTAGGTTAATAGGTTAGTCCCAAAAATCATATAGAATAGCATATAAATGCATATAAAACATCCTAGATGGATAATATAATAGCATGGAACAGTCGAAAATTATAGATACGTTGGAGTCGTATCACCAAGCTGCACGACAAGACCGTGAAGCAAACCACAATCCTCATACACAAGAGCAACTTGACGAGCAAGCCCATCGGCATTGCCAAAACCAAGCTACCTTGGCGCAAGCACAAGAACGACAACGTCTACGCCAACAAGAGGAAGAGCGAGCGTGACAACACCAAGACGACCTAGATGTCGAGACACAACGTCAAGAACAACTATGGCGAGAAGCTATAGCACTTGAGGCGCAACGTGCCCTCCATGACACAAGTCGCGCTGTTGCCTCACGCAACCGCCATAGGCGTGAGTAAGAATAAGCACTTCGCTATGAAGTTCAAGAGAGGATTTATCAATCACGGTTGCACCGACAAGTTCCTGAAGCTCCTCCACAATCTGGACAAGCTCCTCCACAAACTCGACAAGAACCTCGAGTTTAACAAGAGCAAGAAGACAATGGAAATCCCCCACGACAAGAGCAAGTTGAGGGAGACAATCCTCCCCATCAAGTACGTCATCACCCTCGACCCCAACACAATGAAGAGCAACGCTACGGCAAGCTAAAGTTCACCATGCCCAAGTTCACCGGAAGCAATGATCCCGAAGAGTACCTTTCATGGGCATTCAATGTTGATAAAATCTTTCACTTGCACAACTATGAGGAAGAGAAGAAGATTGCCATGTCATCCCTTGAGTTCCAATACTACGTCCTCATTTGGTGGGAACAAGTCATTGAGCGCCGTCAGGCAAGAGGTGAACCACCCATCACAACTTGGGCATAAATGAAGGATGTCATGAGAGCACGTTTTGTGCCAACCTACTACAACCACGACCTCTTCAAGAAAGTCCAACTCCTCAAGCAAGGTACAAAGAGTGTTGAAGAGTACTACAAGGAAATGGAGATCGCCATGATTCGAGCAAATGTCATGAAAGATGATGAGCAGACTATGGCACGTTTCTTGAATGGCATCAATCATCATATCAACAAGATTGCCGACTTCCAACCTTACTCTAACCTCATCGAGCTAGTGCACAAAGACACCAAGGTGGCGCGACAAGTGCAAGATGACTTCATGTATGCCAGGTTCTCTTCCATGTCCTATGGCTTCTCCAACACCCAAGCTTCAACAACTCCAACACCATCTACCTCCACCAAACCCCCTACAAGCAACGGTGACAAGTCAAGTTACGAGAAAACTTCGACAACTTCAAGCCGTCCTCCTACTACAAGCAACTTCAAGACAAGAGCTTCATCATCATCTACTCCAACCAATGAGACCATGAAGACAAGTTCCGTCAAGTGTTTCACATGCGGCGGCCAAGGCCACAAGTCCTTCGAATGTACCAACAAGCGCACCATGATTCTCAATGACGACGGTACATATGACTCGATGAGTGAAGGAGAAATGGAAGCACTTGAGAATGTGGCTATGCACTGGCAAGCGAACGAAGATGAAGATGATCAAGACTTTTGTGACGAAGAGTCGAGCCCCACTCTCGTTGTCTCCAAGGTCTTTACACTTTAACATCAACAAGACGAAGACCAAAGATGCCATATCTTCCACACTGAGGCCGGCATCAATGGAAGGTCCATGAAGGTCATCATCGATGGAGAGAGTTGGCATAACTTGGCAAGTGAAGAACTATGCTCCAAGTTCCAGTTGGTCAAGATGAAGCACCCACACCCCTACAAGGTCCAATGGCTACGCGACTCCGGCACTATCCAAGTCAAGCATATGGTGCAAGTTTCCTTCAAAATTGGAGCATACGAAGACACTTTGGAGTGTGATGTCGTTCCGATGTCCGTTTGCCACCTCCTTCTTGAACGACCATGGCAATTTGACCGAGGCGTCATCCACAACGGGCATACCAATCACTATAGCTTCAAGATGAAGGGAAAGGAGTACATGCTATGACCTATGTCTCCAAGCCAAGTGATCACCGACAAGCAAGCCACCCATCGTGGAGAGAATAGTGAGAGAGCGAACCACCAAAAAGAGAGTGAGCGCCACAAGCCCAAATTGAGTACCTCCACGATGAGCGATAAGAAAAACTTAGTACTATTTGGCACTAAAAGTGAGATAAGAGAAGTGTGTGAGAACCCATCAAGTGTTATCAACTATGTCCTTTTGTGCAAGGACGAGGCACCAAAAACTAACACCTCTCACAATCTACCTTTAGTGTTATTTTCTCTATTGCAGGAATTCCAAGATGTATTCCCCGACGAGCTACCTACGGGTCTACCTCCTCTTCGAGGCATCGAACACTGCATCGACCTCATCCCCGGAGCACCTCTTCCTAACAAGGCTCCCTACCGCGTCAACCCTGAGGAAACCAAGGAGATCCAACTGCAAGTACGACAACTCATCGACAACGGCCATGTACGAGAAAGCTTGAGCCCTTGTGCCGTCCCAGTAATCCTTGTTCCCAAGTAAGATGGTACATATCGCATGTGTTCTGATTGTCGTCCTATCAATGCTATCACCTGCGTTATCGTTACCCCATTCCATGCCTAGATGATATGCTAGATGAGCTTAGCGAGGCCACCATTTTCTCTAAGATTGATCTTAAGAGTGACTATTACCAAATTCGCATACAAGAAGGTGATGAATGGAAAACCGCATTTAAGACCAAATTTGGCTTATATGAATGGCTTGTTATGCCAATGGGTTTATCCGAAGCACCCGGTACTTTCATGCGGGTCATGCACTTGGTTCTTCGCCCCTACATTGGCGTATTTGTTGTGGTCTATTTCAACGATATCCTTGTCTTTAGCAAATCTCTTAAAGATCATGTCACCCACCTTAGAACCGTTTTACAAACTCTTAGAAAAGAGCGCCTCTATGCTAATATGGAAAAATGCCTTTTTGGTGTTGATAAGCTTGTTTTCTTGGGTTTTGTAGTATCTTCTAAGGGTGAGCATGTTGATGAATCTAAGATCAATGCTATTAAAACTTGGCCACAACCAACCAATTTGCAACAACTGCATAGTTTCCTTGGTTTAGCCGGTTTCTACCATAGATTTGTTAAGGATTTTAGCACCATTGCATCCCCTTTACATGCTTCGAGTAAGAAAAATGCACCCTTTTCTTGGGGACCATCCCAAGGTACCACATCTAATGAACTTGAAATTTTTCTTACTCATGCTCCCGTGCTTGCATTACCCAACTTTGACAAACCTTTTCAAATTCATTGTGATGCTAGCGGTAATGGCATAGGAGGTGTGTTAACGCAAGAGAAGTGCCCCATAGCTTACTTTAGTGAGAAACTTTCTTGAGCGCAACTCGATTATCCCATCTATGACAAAGAGATATATGCTTTAGTGTGAGTTTTGCATGAGTGGGAACATTATCTTCGCCCTCATGAATTTGTCATTCATACCGACCATGAAACGCTTAAGTACCTTAAGGGTCAAAATAAGTTGAACAAGCGTCATGCTAAGTGGAGCGAATTCATTGAGTCATTTCCTTATGTCATCAAATACAACAAAGTTAAGGAAAATGTTGTGGCGGATGCTCTTTCCCGCAAATGCATGCTTCTTACTCAACTTGAATTGAATGCCATTGGCTTTGAGCACATAAAATACTTGTATGTGCATGATCCTACTTTTGCTATTCCTTATGCCAAATGTTTTACGCATACGTCTTGGGAATGTTATTACATCAAAGATTATCCTATGAGAGATAACAAACTTTGCATCCCCGAGTCTTCTCTTCGTTTGTTACTTCCGCAAGAAAGTCATGGAGGAGGACTAATGGGACACTTTGGACGCGACAAGACATACGCAACACTCTCTAAGAACTACTATTGGCCCAAGATGTTCCGCGACGTCTCATGCTTCACCAACCGATGCTCTACATGTCGCAAAGATAAGTCTAAAGCTCAAACCCATGGTCTCTATATGCCACTTCCAATTCCGCATCACCCATGGAAAGATATTAGTATGGCCGTTGTGCTTGGTTTGCCTAGAACTAGAAATGCCAAAGATTCCGTGTTTGTTGTTGTGGACTGATTTTCTAAGATGGCTCATTTCATCCCATGCAACAACATAGACGATGCTTCACATGTTGCTAACCATTTTTGTAGGGAAATTTTGCGCCTACACGGAGTGCCAAAGACGATTGTCTCAGACCGCGACGTCAAGTTCTTGAGCTACTTTTGAAGACCTTATGTGCCAAGCTCAGAATCAAGCTTTTTTTCTCTTCAACATACCATCCTCAAACCAATGGCCAAACGGAGGTGACGAACCGAACGCTCTCCACTCTACTATGTGTGTTGATCAAGAAGAACATCAAGGAGCGGGAGGAGCGTCTACCCATCACCGAGTACGCCTACAACCATAAAAGACATACGACTGTCGGCAAGTCCCCCTTCGAGGTCGTCTATGATTTCAACCCGTTGTCCCCATTGGACATCCTTCCTCTACCACTACAAGAGCGCATCAACATGGACGCGATTGCACAAGTGAACTACCTCAAGAAGATGCATGAAGATACAAGCACTTCTGCAGGATGTTGCTAACGCGACACTATGATCGGAGACCCTTTGACGAAATTGTGTGTGATGCAATAGCGGCAAACGGTGGTGTCAAAAACCGTCAAAAAGGGTGCAAAACATTTGCGATGAAGGATCCATCAAACACGGTTCAAATTTTAGTTGCGTGTGCGAAGCAGGGCATACGGTTAATCCAGACGAACTGTTTGCGATTAGACAGAACAACAGAAACGTGCAGCCATATCAATGTGTGTGTGAGATACGGCATATAGTTCGGTCCGATGAACTGTTTGCTATTAGGGAAAGCAACAGAAACGGTTAGCCAAATCAAGGTGTGTGTAATATACAGCATGCGGTTCAGTCGAATGAACTGCTTTCGATTAGGGAAGAGAACATAAAAGGTTCAACTTAACAAGATATGTGTGATACGCGGCAAAAAGGCTCGGAGGTTAATTCGAGAACAATTACACAGAGGTTAATTTGACATACATGACTTATAAGTTTCACAGAAATCATATCAGTTTTTTGGAAAACATTTAATTGCCCTGAATGTATATAGTGCTCCGTCCTATTAGTTGAATTAACCTCAAGGTCCATGTTTTGGAAAAATGTCATAAAGTAAACGGGATAGACCTTCATTCAAGCCAATCAATATGTGTTCGAAAAACAAAAATTATCAAAAAGTAACGAGATAGACCTTCTTCAAGCCAATCAACATGTGTACAAAAAACAAAAAATGTCAAAGATTACAAAACAAGGACCTCGAGGTTAATTCAACTAATATGATTCGAGAACAAGTACACAAAGGTTAATTTGACATACCAAATCACTTTTTTGGAAAAATTTTAATTGCGTTGAATGTATACAGTGCTCCGTCCTATTAGTTGAATTAACCTCGAGGTCCATGTTTTGGAAACATGTCGTAAAGTAACGGGATAGACCTTCATTCAAGCCAATCAACATGTGTTCAAAAAGCAAAAAATATCAAAAAGTAACAAAGATATACCTTCTTCAAGCCAATCAGGTAAAGAAGTCCTGATAAAATCTGTTGGTCAAGCAATATCAACTTTTTCCATGTCCTGTTTTCTACTTCCCCGAGGGTTGTGCCATACTATAGACACCATGATACAAAAATTCTGGTGGGGAAGCAAAAATGGCGAAAGAAAAGCATCATGGGTCTCTTGGGATGTACTTACTATGCCTAAGTAAATGGGTGGCTTGGGCTTCCGTGACACACATCTTTTTAATCTTGCAATGGTGGCCAAACAAGCGTGGCATTTGATACAAGATACTGAATCTCTAAGTGCGCGCTTGCTGAAGGCCATTTACTACCCTTCCTGTGAAGTTTTAGATGCAAAGCTCGGGAATCATCCATCTCAAATATGGAGAGCTATTGTTCAGGGAAAAGGAGGTCCTCAAGCAAGGCCTAGTTAGAAGAATAGGAGATGGGAGAACCACGAGGTCCTCAAGCAAGGCCTAGTTAGAAGAATAGGAGACGGGAGAACCACGAGGTCCTCAAGCAAGGCCTAGTTAGAAGAATAGGAGACGGGAGAACCACGAGCATTTGGAATGATAGTTGGATCCCGAGGGATTTTATGCTGTGTAATGTACATCCTCGGTCCACTAATCCACCTGAGTTGGTAGCAGAACTCATCAAAAGCGTGGAGAGGTGCTGGAATAGAGGAAAAGTTCTCGAACACTTACAACCTGTTGATGCCCGGATGATACTTGGCATACCAATATCGACCATCCCTACAGATGATTGCTAGGCATGGCAGTATGAACGCCATGGCCATTTCTCTGTAAGGTCATGCTACCGAATGCTTAAAGAAACCAAGAGGAGAAGAGAGGATTGGCTTGAGGGGACTGGAGGGAATTCAGATACCATTGCAAAAAAGCAACAATGATGCAGCTTTTGGGGGACTAAGGTTCGAGAAAAGTTGAAAAACTTCTTATGGAGGAGTGCTCATAACTCAATACCAACCGAGGGAGTCAGATTTCAAAGACATATGTCTGAATCTAGTTTGTGCAAATTATGCAATCGAGCTGAGGACAACTGGAAGCACACCCTTATTGATTGTCCAATGGCAAAGTGTGTCTGGGCTATGGTGGATGAGGAGCTAGTCGAATATATGATAAAAATTCAAACCGGAGATGCAAGGCTGTGGCTTGGTGAGCTTCAGCGGACAACTAGTGAGGGTCAATTTTTGAAAGCGATTGTGACACTATGTTCCATCTGGTGGGCTAGAAGGAAGGCCATTCATGAAGAACAATTCCATTCGCCTCTTTCAACTATGTGCTTTATCAACAGGTACATCGCAGACCTGGATCTATTACCAAAGAAGCAAGAGGTGAAGCATGGGGTTTCGAGAAGCACTAGCTCAGTGCAGAAGTGGCGTCCTCCTACTGTTGGTTGGGCGAAGATGAATGTTGATGCTGCGTTATCTCGCAATGGTGAAAGGGGAGCCCTGGCAGTTGCGAGCCGGGATAATACAGGCTTCTTCCTTGGAGCATCGGCACTGGTGTGTGAAAGTGTTATTGATCTAGTGATCCTAGAGGCAATGGCGTGTTGTGAGGGGCTATCTCTGGCTCTTGACTTAAACCTGCAACAAGTTCAGATTAGCACCAATTGTTCAGCAACAGTCAAGCATATCGGAGAGACATACTTGGGGCCCAACAAAGTTATTATGGACGAGATGAAGATGAAGAAGAATATGTTCCAACCCATGGAGATCATACATGAAAAACGCGAGTGTAATTTTGAAGCCCATGTGCTCGCAAAAGCTGCTACCTCTTTGCCCTGTGGACGCCATCTTTGGCTCGCAGGAACCCCCGGAATTATTTGTATACCTATGACTGCTAATCTTCAATAAAGCAGATTTTATCCCTAAAAAAGAGCAGGGATGCGTGGCGGGCATCCCACGGCCATGAGCGCGCCCGGCCAGGTGCGGGCCATCCGCCGTCCTCTTGAGATAGATAAGAACCACCCCAACGCCATCGACCAACCCTAGCCCCTCGTTTTCCCTCTGTTGCTCCACCCCCGATCTAAAAACGTAGCCAGTGAAAGTCGCCATCGTCGATCACATGGCCACCGGCCTCCCCTCGTCGCGCCAAGACATCCAGGAGCTCCTCCATCGTCATCTCCTTTGCCCTCGCATAAGGGCCCGAGCTGGGAGGCCAAGTAAGCTCGCCATCGCCGTCGTCTTCGCCCACGGCCGCCGCATCTCGTCGTCGAGTTCTTCATGTTCGTCCACCCCCGCGCTCCCTGACCAAGTCCACAAGCTCCACGATGAGCTCCTCTGTCGATTCCCCTCCTTTTCCCCTTTGATACATCACTGTAGTTGTCGCCTTATGCTCGTCCATGGCCGCATTTCGTGTTGTACGCACGCCACTGCTATGCGCCATGCTCACCACGCCCGCGACCCACGCCCCTGCCGCCCGTGCGCTTAAGGCCGAGCCCAGCGCGCTCGGCCGTCAGCTCCTAACCGCGCCCTCGCCCGACTCCGTGCGCAGCTCTGCTGCCGCGCAGCAGCTCCGCTGCCTTGTTGCTCCCTGTCGCTGCTGCTCGTACTGATGTTGTTGCCCGCTGTGCACTACTGCTGCTCCTTGGTCCTTGCGTGTCGCTGCGTTGCTCCTTTGCTACTGCCTTGCTGCTACTTAGATGCCGCCGCTGCTCTTACTTCTGCTGCTGCTCATTGCTTTGACATGGCCGTGGTGTTGTGCAGCGTAGTGTGTGTGTGCGTGAGTATGTGTTCTGTGTGTGTGGCCGGCCCAAATACTAGTTTAGGGACTAGTTTGGTTAGTTAGTCTAATTAGTAGTACTAGTTAATTAGTCCAATAGTAGATGACATGTGGACCGATGGTTAGTTTAAAGAAAAGTAAATTTTCAGAAAAGTCTTAAGTCAATGACATGTGGCCCCCTACACTGTTCATATGTTGACTAGTCAAAACTTGACTGAGTCAACCCAACCCCACTGGTCCCACTGTCATACACTACGGCTAGAATAGCACTAGGCGACAAAAGTACTTTGATGTTTTATTTCCGAATTAAAATAATTCTGTAAATATAGAAAATCATTTTTAAACTTTGTAAATTCATATAAAATAATCTGTAACTCGGATGAAAATAATTTATATATGAAACTTGCTCAGAAAAATCCAACGAATCCGGATGCGTGGTCCGTTCATCTGTCACATGCCCCTAGCATGCTGAACATGGAACCGTCCCCTCTCTTTTCATTTGTCTAGAAAACTTTAGACGCCGGGAAAACCCCTCCGGATATTTTCCCTCTCCGTCTGCAATGTCTAGCACTGGTTAGTTCACCCCTAACACCGCGTATTACCATGTTATGCTTTATATTTATTGTTTCTTCCCCCTCTTCTCTCCGGTAGACCCCTGAAATTGAGACCTCGAAATCGAGGCTACCTGCTTTCATACCTTGCCTACTTATTCTAAACTACTTAGTATAGGCTGGTTAGAGATCCATCAATGACCCCCATCTTGTCCCAGTTGCCCCGCTTTATGTTCAATGACTCGATCAATGTGAACAACGTCCAGGCCCCAACACCGCACATCCCCCCCCCCCCTAGTTGCACGACTCTGCAGAGTTATTATCGAGTGCCGAGGGTGATACCTCATCAGCACTTCTGATGTTAACCCTGTAGGGTAGCTACTCGGTCGTGGTCATCGAGGGTGATTCCTCCTTGACCACTCCCAATAATGACTCTGTCATGCAACCCCTCAAGTGTGGACCAACGAGGGTGATTCCTCCAAGTCCACCTTGATGGTTACAACGAGTGGGAATCCGTCGAGGGTGATTCCTCGGGTTTCCCCCTTGGTGTTAGAGACACGGTTACTATGGTTACTATGACTTTACACTGAACCATGTTACTAAAGACGGGTCGGCCCTGAGGGGTACCCGCGCGAGCATATTTGCGAGTGATGAGGAGTTGGGCTGACCTGGAGGGTGCCCGCGAGATAATTACGAGGCGTGGCCGGGCATTCTTAGCCCTTGCCGCAAGTCCTCGAGACGGGGCGATGGGATCACATCTTTCGTGAGTCTCTGCTTGTTACCGCACGTTCCTAATCCACTATGATTTGGATATTTGATCCAAGGGGCCTCTGGCCTGATAGCACTAACCATCACGTGGGCATAGTATGGGCGTTCTGCGTCGTATGCATCAGTCGAAGTTTAATAGACGTCATGCGACTAAGCGGCGCGTGCCGGGTTGGACTGGTAAGCACCTGCCTTTTTAAGGAGGTAGCTAGGTTCCGCTCACCGACGCGTCACATAGCGTGCAGGAGAGTTCTGGGCGATGGCCCAAGACTCCTGGGGGCATAGGTTTATTCCGGCGTGCTGACCTCTCTATTAAGCCTAGGTCTGGTTGAGGCGTATCGTTTGGGCGAGGCCAGGCATGACTCAGTAAAGTGTGTCCGTCCAGAGTTAAGCGAGCGTGGTGGGTAAGTTGGTGCACCCCTGCAGGGAAGAAAACATCTATCGATTGCATGTCCTACTGTAACGAATGCTCGGAGTTGTATCCCGATCGATACAAAAAGAACCAGATACTTGTGATGAGAAATTGTTAGTATGGCTCTGGGATTGCTTTCTCGTAGGGAGTCGAGGAAGGATCTCTGAGCGATGTTGATGACACTACTACTACTACTTTACTTTATGCTAGTTTGCACTCTTCTAATGCTGCAAGACCGCTGAAGATGCTGAAGATGCTAGTCTTCGATAGGACTAGGCTCTCCCCTCTATTTTGGCATTCTGCAGTTCAGTCCACAGATACAACCCTTCCATTTGATACCAATGCATACTTACTATAGATCTGATGCTTGCGAGTACATTGGATGAGTACTCACGGTTGCTTTGCTTTTTTTTTTCTCCCCATATCCGTTTGATGCAACCAGATGATGGGCCCCGGAGCCAGTTGCCATCGCCGATGACTACCACTACTACCCCGAGGACGGATACTACTATAAGTTGGCCAACGACCATGAGTAGGTCGGAGGCTCCCAGGCAGGAGGCCTTGCCTTTTCGATCATTGTTGTTTTTGTGCTAACCTTCTGAAGGCAAACTTGTTCAACTTATGTTTGTACTCAGATATTGTTGCTTCCGCTAACTCTTGTGTATTCGAGCTTATCTATTCAAGCCCTCGAGGCCCCTGGCTTGTAATACAAAGCTTGGATTATTTTATTTGTGTCTAGAGTTGTGTTGTGATATCTTCCCGTGGGTCCTTGATCTTGATCGTACACATTTGCGTGTATGATTAGTGTATGATTGAATCGAGGGAGTCATAAGTTGGTATCAGAGCCGACTGCCTGTAGGTAGCCCCCTTCCCAACTCATTGGCCGAAGTTGAGTCTAGTCATTACCAAACTTTTACTAACATGGTTTTGCGGCTTATGGGCCCACGTCGCCATTGGGTCGTATTAGGATCTTTTATTCCTCGCCTTTAATCTGGGACTCTTATATCTCTTCTATTCAGGTTAAATGATTTTGCTAACTCTAACACTAGGATCTCGTAACTACTTCCTCCTGGAGAGCCCCTTCATTCCAGATGATGGCTTGACTCATCAGAAGACCCTGAAAATACTCTCTGATGTTATCCCAATATCTTGTCCTCATCGCGTTTGCAATTCCCTTCCACCGTCAACTCCTATGGATAACTACATACACTTGCCATTTTAACATTCGTCCCCAATTGCTCTTGTTACTACAAGATACCCGAAAATTCTCCCTATCGTTCTGATAATACTTTGTGCCTACTGCCTTGCAGTTCTTTGCCACCTGAATACCCCTAAGGATAATTTCTCGCACTTATAGAGTATCCTCTCATCCCCAGCTGATTAATGTACTTCACAAAAGTCTTCGAAATACCATTCGATCTTCCGAAAATCCTCAACAGCCTATTTCCCTTGAACTTCTTGCTTGCTTGCATTATGATTAATCCCATAAGTCTGGTAACCTAATTGGCATCCTTTGTCTCTATCATTTTGAGTCTGTTGATTCAATATGTTGCGAATGCTCACACATCTCAACCAGATCCTAGAATTCATCCTTCTGACTCAGACGTCATTTTAAACATGAGTTGGATCTTGACCAATCAAATTGCCATCGATTGTACCCCTAAGCCTACTCAACTTATCCATTCTTGACCAGAGCATCTGCTTCTGATCCACCGATTGGAAATCATAATTCCTTGTTAGCTAAGCATCGAATAATTTAGATGTTTTCTATAATCCGATACCTCTGCATTCTTTCTTCTTCTGGTTGAGTACCGTTACTCACCACAGATCTTTTGTGGTCCGCTAGATCCTTTGGTAGATTATTATCCGACAGTTCCTCATATTCAAAATCCTTGTGAGTTCTTCCCTTGATACATAATGCCTTTTGGCAAATCGTGTCTTATGCCTTTGATGAAATGTATCCTCTGCTTTGTCAACTGATACGTCCATTTTGCATCATGCTTTTATATCAAGATTTATTGCATTATGGGTTGTTATTACACATTATGTCACAATACTTATGCCTATTCTCTCTTATTTTACAAGGTTTACACGAAGAGGGAGAATGCCGCACTGGAATTCTCAATGGAAAAGGAGCAAATACTAGAGACCTATTCTGCACAACTCCAAAAGTCCTGAAACTCCACGAAAGTCAGTTTTGGAATATATAAAAAAATTGGGCGAAGAAAGCACCAGAGGGGGCCACCCACCATCCACGAGGGTGGCGGCGCGCCCTACCCTCCTGGGCGCGCCCCCTGCCTCGTGGGCCCCCTGGCAGGCCTCCGGTGCCCATCTTTGGCTATATTAAGTCTTCCGCCGTGGAAAAAATCAGAGGGAAGCTTCCGGGACGAAGCGCCGCCATCTCGAAGCGGAACCTGGCGAAACCAATCTAGGGCTCCACGGAGCTGTTCTGCCGGGGAAACATCCCTCCGGGAGGGGGAAATCTTCACCATCGATCCTCTCATCGGGAGGGGGTCAATATCCATCAACATCTTCACCAGCACCATCTCATCTCAAACCCTACTTCATCTCTTGTATCCAATCTTTGTCCCAAAACCTCAGATTGGTACCTGTGGGTTGCTAGTAGTGTTGATTACTCCTTGTAGTTGATGCTAGTTGGTTTATTTGGAGGAAGATCATATGTTCAGATCCTTTATCCATATTAACACCCCTCTAACTATGGACATGAATATGATTTGTGAGTAGTTACATTTGTTCCTGAGGACATTGGAGAAGTCTTGCTATAAGTAGTCATGTGAATTTGGTATTCGTTCGATATTTTGATGAGATGTATGTTGTCTTTGCTCTAGTGGTGTTATGTGAATGTCGCCTACATGACACTTCACCATTGTTTGGGCCAAGAGGAAGGCATTGGGAAGTAGTAAGTAGATGATGTGTTGCTAGAGTGACAAAAGCTTAAACCCTAGTTTATGTGTTGCTTCGTAAGGGGCTGATTTGAATCCATATGTTTCATGCTATTGTTAGGTTTACCTTAATACTTTTTTTGTAGTTGCGGATGCTTGCAATAGGTGTTAATCATAAGTGGGATGCTTGTCCAAGGAAGGGCAGTACCCAAGCACCGGTCCACCCACATATCAAATTATCAAAGTAACGAACGTGAATCATATGAGCATGATGAAAACTAGCTTGACGGTAATTCCCATGTGTCCTCGGGAGCGTTTTCCTTTATATAAGAGTTTGTCCAGGCTTGTCCTTTGCTACAAAAAGGATTGGGCCACCTTGCTGCACCTTTTTTACTTTTGTACTTGTTACCTGTTACAAATTACCTTATCACAAAACTATCTGTTATCGATAATTTCAGTTCTTGCAGAGAATACCTTACTGAAAACCGCTAGTCATTTCCTTCTGCTCCTCGTTGGGTTTGACACTCTTACTTATCGAAAGGACTATGATAGATCCCCTATACTTGTGGGTCATCAAGACTCTTTTCTGGCACCGTTGCCGGGTAGTGAAGCGCCTTTGGTAAGTGGAATTTGGTAAGGAAAAAATTATATAGTGTGCTGAAATTTACTGTCACTTGTTACTATGGAAAGTAATCCTTTAAGGGGCTTGTTCAGGGTATATTCACCCCGACCAGTAGAGTAAAGAGTTGCTCCTCAACCTACTGAACCTACTGAAAGTGGGTTTGGAGGAGTGTACTCTAGGAAGTAATGATCCCACTATTTTGGAGGGTGTTCAATCGTATTATAGTTACAAAAGTGGATTTGGAGAGGTCATGACTTTATTTAATGATGAAACCAATATTTTTGAAGAGGTTTCTATTGATTATGACAACAAAGTTGCTATCTATGATGATTATTGTGATAGCATGTATGATATAAAGAATACTAATAACTTTGAAACTTGTCATCATGATTTTAATTTTCAATTTTATTATGCCAATCAAGTATCTCATGATAGTTATTTTGTTGAGTTTTCTCCCATTATTATTGATGAGAAGAATTTTTCTTATGTGGAGAGTAATAAAATTTCGATGCTTGTGGATCATGAAAAGAATGCTCGATGCGATAGCTATATTGTTGAATTCATTCTTATGATACTGAAAATTCTTATGAGAGGGGAAGATATGCTTATATATACTTCAATAATATCAAGTTTCCTCTTTATGTGTTGAAAGTTTTGAAGTATTGCTTGTTTTGCCTTCCTATCCTAGTTGATTCTCGCTCCCATAAATTGTTTGCTCACAAAATCCCTATGCATAGGAAGTGGGTTAGGCTTAAATGTGCCAGCCATATGCTTCGTGATGCTTCCTTTATGTTTCAATTCTTCAATTTTATGAGAGCACCATGGAGATCATCATGACTAGCTAAAAATGCATTAAAGGCAAGCGCTTGTTAGGAGATATCCCTTATACATATTGTTTTTGTGTATTCACATGATTAAGCTACTATAGTAATCATGTTTTATAGATTTTGTTTCAATAAAGTACCAAGTAAAGCCTTTGGGATAGTGTGGATGATAGTTGACTTGATTTTGTGAAAAAAATAGAAACTTTTGCGCCCAGTAATAGAATTGTTTAAAATCACTGGAGAGTTCAAAAATTCTAAAACTATAAAACATGATTTATACACAAATTTCCTACGTTGTCCTAATTTTTTAGAATTTTTGTAGTTACATAATTATGGTTGTTGTTCAGATCATTACAGACTGTTCTGTTTTTGACAGATTCTATTTCAATGCATAGTTGGCATATTTTCTAGTTTCTATGGATTATATTGGTCAATATACATTGTAGAAATGATAGGGTATAGTAGTCATTATGTGATAAAATATTTGAATCTTGTCTTGACAGTACCAAAGTGAATGATTTGCTCTTTATCATACTAACCTATCTCACGAAGTTTCGTTAAGCTTTGTGTGATTGAAACTTTTGTGTTTTTGGTGAGATATCGATGTGAGGACAATAATGAGTCGCAAGACCCTAAGCTTGGGATGCCCAAGGCACCCCAAGGTAATATTCAAGGAAGACTCAAGCATCTAAGCTTGGGGATGCACCGGAAGGCATCCCCTCTCTCGTCTTCAACATTATCGATAACCTCAATTGGAGCAATATTTTTATTCATCACATGGTATGTGTTTTGCTTGAAGCGTCTTTTTCTCTTGTTGAGATTCGCTTGCTCTCATTTAGAGTAATGTTTTGTATATTTTTTCAATAAAAGTGGAAAGTATAGCCGTTACCATGCTCAGTGTGCAAGTAGATGAGCTGCTGTTTCAAAACAGAAAGTTTTCCATTATTGTCTGAATTCTTTAGAAAAATCAAAACATGATAAAATCTTGAAATTTTTACACATAAGCTACAATAAATTTTCTGAAGTATGGTAATTTTTTAGAGTTTATGGAGTTAAAGAAGTATGAATCTTCTCTCATCCTTTACATACTGTTCTGTTTAGACAGATTGCTGTTATGTTTGTATTATTAGCATATGTTTGTTTCTTTAATTATTCTATTTGAGGAAAGGAGTATTAAGGGCCTGTTCGGCGTCACTGTACTCCACGGCTCCGCTCCGCGAGCGGAGGAGCTGTAGTTCAAAGTTTTGGAGCGGGCAGACTGCCGCTCCGCAGATCCTAGGAGCTGGTGGATTGCCGAACGAGGCCTAAATATGCAGAGGCATTTAGTATGCAATGTTTAATTATAATTTTAATATATTTTTACAGTAGAGAGTTGTCACAGCCCTAGCTTAGTCATTGCATAAGCATCAATGCATCATGTTTAAATTCAAAGGAATTTTGAATTGGGCATGACCAAACCCAATCACTAAATCAATTCAAATAGGTTCGACGTAAAATCTTTTTAATAAACCCAAAATGCCCTTCAGAAAAGTTCATCATTGTTGCATTGGTCCAGAACCTCTGCCAAAAAATGGTACACATTTTTCTAGGCCGTCCTGGATTTTTGAACTAAATCATAATGTATTTGAATTTGGGCATTTAAATGCTATAAATATTTTAAATGCTCAAATAATTCTGAAACTAAATGAGGGTTGTTGGAAATAATTCAAATTGTGCCCATAATTATTTTTAGGATTTTATTAAATGGTTTAGTATTTTACTAAATCAAAAGACAGAAAAGAAAATTAGAAAATAGAAATAAGAGGGAGAGAAACTGTCATAGCCGTAGATTATTGCTTGTATTAGTTGCATCGTAGAGAACTCATGCATCATGTCTAAATTTGTGAAACTTGGAATTGAGGAAAGTGGAAGCCTCAAAAACTTAAATAAAAGAAGGGCAAAGAACCCTGGAAATCGCATTCTTTGTTTCTAAGATGTCCTTTTACAATGTTTGAGAACTTTGGCAAGAGATATATATCAAACCAAAATTTAGGAACATTTTTAAGGAATTATTTTTGGGACTTTGAATTTAAATCAATAGCTATTTGAATTTGAGTTATATTCATATAACTAGAGTATGATTTCAAATATCTTGAAACATTTTATGTGCATTTGGAAATATCCATTCTGCAACATAAAATTATTCAGAGGATGTTGGCATAATTTTGAAATTGTTTTTAATTTTAAAAAATTGGCGAGGTTTAAATAAAAGAAAAACAAAAATAGAAAACGGAAGAAAAGGCAAAGGTGATTTTTACCTGGCCGGTCTGGCACTATAGCTGCCCACCAGGCCCATCTGCTAGTCATCTCCAACCTCCTGCTAGTGGGCAGGAGGGTGCGTGCTTGCCGCGCGCACGCACGCGCTAGGCCACCTCCTCTCTGCCTACTTGCCCCGACCTCCCCTGATATGCCACGCGGCCCCTAGAGCCATCCGGATCCCCCTCTCTCCCCCTCGAGCTCACCCCCTCCTCTGGCTCCCTCATCCTCTCTTCCCCGAGCACACAAGAGGGCACCGCGGCGGACACAACCAATAACTTGCCGCCCCACCATGTCTCCGAGGTCCGCCCCGATGCCCTGAAGCTCTCCGTCGATGTACACAAGCCGGAAGGCACCGCAGCGCCACCACCACCGTCGTCTTCAACCTCGGGCATCTGAGAACTCCTTCGTCGCCCTGCTCAGCTCCAGCCTCCGTCGAGCTCGCTGACCTTCTCTTCATTTCCTCCGTGAGCTCCTCCCCTGAACCCCCCCTCTCCCCTATCTCGTTCGCATGTCGTAGTCGCTGTCTCACCTGTGATCAAATGCGTCGCTGCCTACGCTCACCACTATCGACGCTCCGGTGACCATGTGGTCCCGGGCTTACATCCACTGTAGTCGCAGCACCGCATAGAGCTAGTAGGTGCTAACCCCGCATCGCCAAGCCCGCCATAGCCTCGACCCCAAGTTCACCCGAGCCTTGGTAGCCGTTGCGGTCGATGTCGGCGACACTTCCGGCCACCACTACCACCCGACGAGTGCTGGCAAGAGCTCTCCAACGAGCCCAGACGCGTGTCGAACGGGGCATCGCAGCTCGATCTCGAGCGCCGCCGCGGCGTCTGACCCTGCCGGCGGCTAAACGGCGGCGACTTTGACCTAATTGACCAGGGGTTTGACCTCCCCTGGGTCACTGACGTGTTGGGCCAGCCCCTGACTAACCACAAATTAGGTTTTAATTAGCGCTAATTAACAATGTAAATTAGTCTAGACACTGACATGTGGGGCCACCATGATATGTTAAATTTAGGATTTAATTAAGCCTAATCCAGTGTTTAGTGAACTGTGTCACGGACCAGTGGGCCCCACTAGTCAGGTTTGACCTAGAACAGCCCCATTGACCCGCTGACGCCACAGTGACACCATGTTGACACAATAATGTTTTCTAGGAGTTTAAATAAGTCAGAAATAATTTATGAATTTCAGAAAATGTTTAAAACTTCTAAAAATCATAGAAATTAAACCGTAACTCCAAATGAAATAAATTATATATGAAAAATGATCAGAAAAATATGAAGGATCTTTTTATGCCATGATCATGCATGTTTGAACAAGATAACCTCACTAAATATGACAAATGATGATTAGGGCAATTTGTGAAATAACATTTGGAGTTGGAATTTCATCTTGTTTGAATTCCACTTCAACTTAACTTGGATAAATATTGAATTAGATGAATTCAATACCTTAACATGACATATCATTCAAGTGAATGTGCATTGCATTGATTGTGTTCCTTCTTTACTAGTCGGTGTTGTTCCCTCTTGATAGCCGATGTTTTAGACGTTGTGATCGTTGTCACTAATGAAGAGCAGTGTTATCTTTAGAAGTGCCAGGAAAGCAAACCCCTTTCTGAGCATTCTGATACAATCCCACTCTCTCACTCTTGCTCTCATTTACTGCATTAGGAAAACAATGATTCTACTGTTACATGTTGCGGTAGTTGAACCCCTTTTCCTCTGCATGACCTGTCTTTGCCACAGTGATTAGTAAAAACCCACTAGCATGAGTAGGAGTTGTTTGAGCCATGTTGTGCCTACACATTCATGCTTGCTTGTTATGACTGCCATGCTTAGAGTTCTGTCAGGTCTGATTCATCTGGGATGGATTGCAATGGTGGTGAACATGTCCTACTATTGAGAGCTAAGTGTGTGAACACGATTTGGTAAAGGTGGCGATGAGAGGCCATGTAGGAGTACATGGTGGGTTCTCTCATTGAAACCGGCCTCAGGAACTGAGTTTTGTTTTTGTGATCCCAAGCAGTTACTACCACACATTGGGTTTCGGTGACTCGTCCCCTCTTGGCTTATTAATCACCTCGATCTCTGTCCAGGAGTTGCGGCTATTTTCTGGTGTTTGTAGGTAGTGTTATTCGTCTACCAAGGGGCACCCGATCTGAGTGGGCTTGGGATGATTAGGCACATGTACGGTGTACCAAGTGGCACCCAGATGGTGGGCTTGGGAACCCTGCTCACATTGTTGGGGGCCCTGATGGACACTTCAGCTGAACTTCCCTTGCGAGTTCAGCCACGGATAGGCGATAAACCTGGACTAGAGACTTGTGTGCTTAGTCAGGTCATGGCCGACACCCTCACCAGGCTTCCGCTTGAAGGTTGCCGAGATACATGTCGTGTATATGGCGGTAAGTGGGGAAAGCATGTGCGAAGAAGTACACCCCTGCATGGTTAATATGATATATCCGAATAGCCGCATCCGCGGATATGGACTACTTGGAAATCTTATATTATTCATAGATAACTGGAAGTGGATAATCTAAAATGTGCAAGATAAGCATGAGTGCTATGGATGGCCTTCTCGTAGGGAGACGGGAGCGGATCCATAGTGGTGTATTGATATGGTGAATATGTGGACTCGTGTGCGCTTTCTCACCTCAAAGAAAATGTTGGTAGTCGTAGTACAGGATAGCCATTGAGTCAAAGCTGGCTTGCTACAGTAAATCTCCACAACCCCCTTTGTTGATACTGATGCATATGTAGCTAGTTCTGATGTAAGTCTTGCTGAGTACATTCGTAGTCACGTTTGCTTAATTTATGTTTTTGCAAGACTTCAGTCTCATTTCTTCGTGGGCTTCGACAATTAGCTTGGGAATCCCAGACAGAGGTTTGGTTCCTTTGGAGGGTCTTATAGTTAGACACGCTTGCTAGCCTTCTTTCTTTTCAGATGTCTGTACTCCGACATGTTTATGCTTCTGCTTGTGCTTGTTGCTTGTATGACTTGAATGCTAGGTCATGAGACCCATGTTTGTAATATCTGGCTCCTCGGAGCCTATTGAATAAATACTTTGAGTCGTAGAGTTTTGTTGTGATGCCATGTTGTATTTACACATATCGAGCATATTGTGTGTATGTTATTGAAATGCTTGGTATGTGTGGGATCTGACACCTAGTTGTTTATTCTTGGTAGCCTTCCTTATGGGGTAATGTCTCCTAGTGCTTCCACTGATCCATGGTTGTTCGCTACTACGCCAAAACACTTAGGTTGGCCGGCTATCCTTCTTTGTTCCTCTGTTTGTCCCTTTGGGGAAATGTCACGCGTTGTTCCTTTAAGTCCTTGTAGCTTGTTGTGACTAGGGTTCATACGTTGATGATAGACACGTTCATTGCTAGGTTACGTATGCCTGACCCTGTAAGTTTGTGCCACCTTGGGTTTATGAATAGTCATGTCGGCCCGGGTTCTCTGTCATATGGATGCTAGTGACACAATCATATACGTGAGCCAAAAGGCGCAAACGGTCCCGGCCAAGGTATGGCTACAGCCGTGGGAATACTGTGCGTGAGGCAATAAAGTGATATGATGTGTTACCTGCTAGATCGGTGTGACTTAGGATTGGGGTGCCAACAACTTTGGTATCAGAGCCTGACTGCTTGTAGGATTACCAGGCCAAACTGGTCGAAGTTGAGTCTAGAAACGCTTTAGTTATATAAGGGAATTGATTATGGAAAGGACCGTAAGGCTCTCATTACTCCTTTACCTTATGCCCTTCTGATATGAGTCACCCTCTTCTTTTCTATGAGGATTAAGAACTAGGCTTCTCTTTTTTCTATCAGGATGACAAGTTACTATGTTGGAGACTTATAGGAAAGTTGTAACCCCCTCGGATTAGTGATTCCATAAGAATCCATTTGTTGTGTTGTCAGTTGTCTTGCAACTTGCCTTATATTCATGCCAGTACAGCCGTTATGCTGTCCGAGTTATCCAATGTTTCTAAATAATCCGACGCATTTGCAAATCATTCCTCCCTATTTCCTGATGTCCTTTTAGGCCAGGTTAACCACACTAATTGGTGTGTTGAGGTACTCCATTGACTCGACATATATGTTGGAGCTATTATTGTGACACTAGGGTATCTTAGAGAACCATCTAGTAATCTAGCGATGCTTGTATTTCCAGTGTGATAATTCTGGCCATCATTTTTGAAAGCATCTTGTGATTTTATTTAGTTAGTAAGTATTCCATTTCTGGGTTCTTGAACCCAATATTCACTCTACTTACTTCCTGTTGACAGTGTTTGCTCATTCCTTTAGGATATTAGTAACCTTTGTGATAGTCGTCGAGGTCCGTGGTTTATCGTTCTTCCAATACCATGAAACAATATGGCAGAAGTTCTTTTGAACCAAAAGATCACAACAAGAGTGTTCTTGACGAGTTCTCCATTCAATAACTGTGACTCTACCATCCTACCTTTCTGCATGGGTTATCCGGAAGAAATGTGCCGAACTTGTTCGACATACTAATCTATGCATCCACAACTCAGAAAGTTATATGTTCCTTTGCATTCTTCCTCCTCAATTGTATTCTGACCTTCATCTATCAATTGATGGTCAGGAGTAGTTCTGCATTTGCCCTCATTGATGCCTTTTACTCTTGTGGTCCGTCAAGCCATACCATTTGTCGAATCAGGGTTCCACAGACCCTTGAGAGGTTTGAAATCTGGGGTGCATGTGAAGAACTCGTCCTCCCCAGTCTGCCCGCTCACCGAATCCACGACCTAGCTAGACGAAACCAACGAACAAGAGACACAGCAGTTTATCCTGGTTCGGGCCACCTTGCAGTGTAATACCCTACTCCAGGTTTGTGGTGGATTGCCTCGAGGGGCTGAGGGTGAACTAGTACAGTGGTTGAACAGCCTCAGGAGGTGAGGTGTTCTTGAGCTCGATGAGCTGGTGGATGAGAGGATGGTTTTAATGATCTGTCCCCCTGTATGGTGGTGTCTAAGTCCTATTTATAGTGGCCTTGGTCCTCTTCCCAAATGTAGGCGGGAAGGGATCCCACAGCGGCCTAATTCGAAGGTAGACAACTCGTACAAGTTATCTTGACAAAATTAGTCTTCACCTGCAAAAGCCTCTGGCGGTGACGCCGCGGTGGGATTCGTGATGACATCCGTCCTGTCGTCCTAGCGGTCTTGGTCTTGTTGCACCGATATGGAAACCTTTGCTTGATTCCTCAAGACCCCGCGCCTGCGCTTGCCAACTTAGCACCAAAGAGGAAACTGGTACACTGCGCCCGCTGGCTCCCGCCTAGCCTTGGTCATCACGGCTCACGTCATATGAACCTCGTGAGGTGTACCTTGCATAGATATCTCCGCTCCTCGGGAGCCAACCTGGTGTGGTCGCCCCCCAGAGAGGTCTTGGTGTCGTCCGCCTCGCGAGGGTCTTGGGTTGTTGTTGCTGAAGCTGGGCCGTACCGGGGTATCGACGGAGCCACGCCATGGGCCGCAGGCAGGCAAGTCTGGTACCCGTTCCTCGTGACACCGATCAGAGCCCCGGGCCCAAGGCGCGCTCGAACTTGGCTTTGAGGCGAAGCCAAAGGGCAAGCACGAAGCACCGCGGGCCCCAACCGCCTGTGGCCTGAGTTGACGCATGGCGATTGATGGGACGTGGGCGTCTCAGTTTCCCCATGCAGCCTTGATATTCACCAGGCTCAGCGACCGCCATTGCCAACACAGCTCCACCTTCATTGCTTGTTGCACGCTCCCTCGCCTCCTTCACCTTTCCGAGAGACAGCGGTTCCCTTCCCGGATCTGATGCCGACACCGGTCCTCAGCTGTCGCTATGGCGCCACGTTCGAAGAAAACAAGGGGAGAACCTGTGTTCCGGTCGAATCTCCGTCGGACTTCGAGCCTGCCCTCGAGCGATCGATGGTGCTCAATCAAGAAGGTCTGGACAAGGTTCGCCCTGTACTCGCCGCTGATTCCAATGAATGGAAGGCGACGGTGGCTTGGCCTGCTTCTCGCGCCATGGTCGATATGGCAGCCACTGAGATCCCCATCCATCTTCACGCCCTCTTGGTTGGCCTGATCCCCCCTTTCTCCGATTTATTGAATGCCATACTCTCGCATTATCAAGTCCACGCGCTGCATCTGGATCCTCAATCCATCATCCTCCTTGTTGTCTTCGCCTTCGTCTGTGAGGCCATGGTAGGCATTGCCCCTTCCGTAGCCTTGTTTCTCCATTTCTTCTCGCTTCACCTGGCCGACACCCGCGAGTGCTCGGGGTGCGTGGCCATTCAGGCCGTAGCGGCGACGGCCGGCTCGGGGATCGACTTCGAGCTCTCACCGGTTGTAAGTGGATTCCGGAAGCGGTGGGTGTTCGTGGATGTCGGCGTGCTCAACTCTCTGCTCTTGCTTCCCCGGGTGCTAGCCGTACCTAGCTCCGGCTGGGGGCACCTGAAGCTCGTCGACCATCGGCTTGCACATGTCTAGCACCGGCTGGCCAGGTTGAAGAAGCTTGGGATGACGACGCCCATGTTTGTGAAGGAGTTCGTTAAGTGCCGCATTGCTCCGCTTCAGCGCCATTCTTGACAAATGTGGACCTTCGCTGGCAGCAGGGACCCCATGAGGCTCCATGCACCTGCGCTTCCTCCCGAGACGCTGCACACAGTGCTCGAGCTTTTGGCGGGCAACCCGGCGCCAACCATGTTTCTGGAGGAGGGCTGCCTCTTATACTGTTGCTCGAACAAGGTGGAGTTTGTGAGGCAGATGCCCCTCTTCGATGAGTGGGGGTTGTGCCAGGCTGGACTTGAAGGGCCCCACGAGAACCCTGTCCTCGTGGTTCATCTGCCTGCCGTCCCTGCGGTGCACGCCCTTGAGGTGGATGCAAAGGGGCGAGCGCCGCCGGGCGCCGTCGGGGCGGCTGCTGACGAGGCGACGCAGCCCGGTGCTCCTGAGACGGTAGCCCCCGAGGCTCGGGTGAGCCATTCTGAGGGGGCGATCAAAGAGCTGGCGCGATCCGAGGGTCCCGAGGTCGCCGCCCCTGAAGCTCGGGCAAGCAATCTTGAGGTGGTGGCCGGAGAGCTGACACAGTCAGGGGCTCCCGAGGTTGCCACTCCAGGGGACCCATTGCCTATCGTAGATGCTGACAGTCGCGCCCCCGACTTTGGCCAGCTGCGCTTGAACTTCAAGGCAATCTGCAAGAGGAAGGGGCCTCCCAGCTGCAGTGGCAGTGCCTACCGGCCGCTGAAGCAGAGGAAGTACATAGCCATAGACGAGTGAGTACCTTCTCTTCGCGACTTTCTGCGTGTTGCAACCTTTAGTAACAATGGCTCTTTAGGATCCTTGCGGCTGTGGCAGTGAGGTCTCCCGAGGAGCGGCCTCCACCAGTCCTCGACTCGTGTCTGGTCTCGAGCCCCCCCTGCTGGAGCACTGCACGAGGCAATGGACCTGTCCAGGTGGCGGACGCGCCGATGGGGTGTCTTGATCCTGCGCTCCTGTCGTTCCACCTCCATGGTCCGACCTGGGGTGCAGAAGGCGTGCCGAGGGCTCCTCCATTGGTCATCGCTGGGGGCTGGCTGACCCCAGCCTTGGCTTCGTCTCCGAGTAGCGAGGCCACGCCACCCGGCACCTCCGTCGGGGCTCTAAGGGCGTCAGGACAGGTGCCGACTTCCGGCCCCCTGCCAGGGGCAGGCAGGCCACCTCAAGCTTCCCCAGTAACTCCCGGCGTGAAGGGCGGACTTGGTGATGCGCTGGAGCTCGCGCACTGGCGCAGTGTTATACGCCACGAGCTCTTCCGAGAGGCAATGGGTGCGCTGAGCCGGCTTGGAGAAGAGCTTGTCGACGCCGACGCCCGCCTTGAGACAGAGGGACTTCGGCTGGCGGACAAGTGGCACCAGTTGAAGGTGGCTATCAACCTCGGGCATCTTCAGCATGAGCGCGCCAACATGAAGGCCGAGGTGTCCCTCGCGACCTCATGCGAGGCCTGCACCCGGGCCTTGGATGAGGCCAGGGCAGCCGACCGCTGCCGGGAGGCTACTGAGGAGCGCGAACGGGAACTCCTGGCCTTGAGCGCCACCGTTGAGCAGCGGATTGAGGCGCGCAGGTCCGTCTTGGCGTCAATGAGGGGAGCGCCTTCCAAAGAGAAGGAGATCCAGAAACGCAAGGAGGCGCTGATGCTGGAGGCCTCGGAGCGCAGCCTAGAGCTTGAGCGGCTGGAGGTGAGGGAGCGCCAGGTGACCATGGCTGAGGATGTCGTCACCGTGCGGGAGGCCATGATCCAGGAGGAGGTTGACCGAAGAGTGACAAAGGCTCGCGCAGATCTTGCCGAGGAGCACCGCCTGGCGCTGGTGTTCCTAGAGGCTGAGGCTAAGGGCAGGACTGCCACCCTTAGAACCAAACTGGATGAGGTGAAGCAGCGCGATAAGTTCGCCAAGACAGCTCAGACCTCTTCCCAAACTGACTTGGCCTCGACCGATGCCGACTTGCTCTCACTTCAGCAGCAGATTGATGACGATGTGTCCCTCGTGAAGAAGAGCGCCGACGAGGCATGCGGTTGGCAGACCCTGCAGCGTGAGCATGCTTCTATGCTCCAGTCCCTCAGGGTGAGGGCCAACCGAGCCTTGAGCACCATCTGCAAGGAGAGCGCACCTCACCCGCGCGAGGAAGATTAAGCCAGCCACCTCCGCTTCTTCACCGAGATCATGACGCGCCTGGAGGACCGGGCGGCGAGGGCTCGCGAGCTTGTTGAGGAGAGGAGTCGGGGCCTCCTGGGGCGCGCATTCTCACGCGTCTTGGGTCACCTCCAGAACCTCGATCCCCATTTTGACTTTGGCACTGCCATAGCCCCCGTGCCCGGGGTCATCCGCGACAACCTGTCAAACTGGGTGAACGACCATGTGGATGCCCTGGTCGAGGAGTTTGCCCCTGAGGATGGCGCGGCCGTGATGGTGGTCAGAGAAGGTGGTGCAGACGACGATGATGAAGATGGTGATAACAGCAGCTAGGGTAGCGAAGATGAAGACAGCGGGGGCAGTGTGAATGGCAGCGCCTCCGGTTAATCCTGTATTTTCTTTTGCTTTAACCTGTGTGAAAGAGAAAACCTCCGGGCGTGGCCCTGCAGGGTGTGAAAGCATTTTGAAAGGGGGAGGCCCCTGGTGATGTATGAAACATAATGTATGAAATGATGACGCGTCTATTAAGGATATGGCTTTGAGGTGCGCCATCGCGGGCCCGCAGGGCTCCCGAGCGGGGCTATTGTCATGTCTTACCTTGGTTCCGTAGGTCTTGGCGAGCCCGGACATCCTGGTCATAGCTTCCTCTCGAGGTCGGCCCTTCAAGGATCATGAGGTTCTAAGTCTCCCGAGAAGCCTGCTGGCCCACTCAAGAGGGCCTCGCGAGGAGCGAACGCTGGACTACAGCAGGGCACGCACACGGCGATCCTGCGGCGAGTGTGTCCTTGTTCCCAAGGGGGTCCTGTCTGGGCCGTCCAGACGCTGTTCGCATGGCGTGTTATCCATCCCTCATGAAGCGGGCGCCATGGGGCGGCGATAACCCACAAGTATAGGAGATCGCAATAGTTTTCGAGGGTAGATTATTCAACCCAAATTTATTGATTCGACACAAGGGGAGCCAAAGAATATTCTCCAGTATTAGCAGCTGAGTTGTCAATTCAACCACACCTGGAAGACTTAATATCTGCAGCAAAGTATTTAGTAGCAAAGTAGTATGGAAGTAATGGTAACAGTGGCAAAAGTAACAGTAGCAGTTTTGTAGTAATTGTAACAGTGGCAACGGAAAAGTAACTAAGCAAAGATCAATATGTGAAAA
Organism: Aegilops bicornis; assembly: GCA_021605145.1. Lineage (NCBI taxonomy): Eukaryota > Viridiplantae > Streptophyta > Magnoliopsida > Poales > Poaceae > Aegilops > Aegilops bicornis. The sequence continues at coordinate 361,016,164 of CM038674.1, read as the reverse complement.
GCTCGTATGCAATGGATCAATGATGGATAATTATGTCGGATGCGATTCCTCATGCAATAGTTATAACATAGGGTGACACAGAACTAGCTCCAGTTCATCAATGTAATGTAGGCATGTATTCCGGATATAGTCATACGTGCTTATGGAAAAGAACTTGCATGGCATCTTTTGTCCTACCCTCCCGTGGCAGCGGGGTCCTATTGGAAACTAAGGGATATTATGGCCTCCTTTAATACAGTACCGGACCAAAGCATTAACAATTTCTTTATCATTTTCTTTGTGTGAAAAATTTCTGAAATTTTTAGTGACTCGAAATAAAAGTGAACCAAACTCAACAAGTTTGATAGCAACTACTCCCACAAGTGCCTAGAGGCTATATCATGCATTAGAACTACTTGGGACCATATAAATTTGACATGCAAGCCAAAGATCGGGGTCACCTAAGCAAAAAAAATTGCAATAAATAAAGCACTAGAACAAAAACTAATTGGACCATTGGAGGAGTCACATACCGAAGAACAATCCCCCAAAACAGTTTTGTGAATGGAGGTTTGAGCAAGGAGATCGAAAATGGCAGCAAGATGAGCTAGAACACGGGTTTGAGCTATGGGAGGATTTTTTTCTGGAGGAAGACGAAGTGAGTGGGTGCTAGAATAAGTGGAGGGGGTCCACGTGGAGCCCACGAGGCAGGGGGCGCGCCCCAGGGGGTGGGCGCGCCCTGTGCCCTCGTGGCCAAGTGGTGGCCCCCTCTGGTGTGTTCTCAGTGCCAGATATTCTTAAATATTGTACAAAAAATCATATTTTGGTATCAGGACATTTGGAGAACTTTGATTTTGGGGTATTTTTTATTGCAAGGATAATTTAGAAAACAGACAGAAAATACTATTTTTGCTTTATTTAATCTAAATAATAGAAAGTAAAGGAGGGTACAGAGAGTTGTGCTTTCTAACTTCATCCATCTCATGCTCATCAACAGGAATCCACTAACAAGCTTGATCAAGTCTTGTTAACAAACTCTTCTCGAATAACATGAAACTGGAGAATTTCGAATAACACTAGGTTACCTCAACAGGGATATGTACATCCCCAACAATAAGAATATCATATTTCTTCTTAACAGTAGGAAGAGGGAATTCAAAACCTCCAATAGTAATCGTTGGAACATTTCCAATAGAATTGATATGATATAGACCGAACCTCGTGGCGAGATCCGATCCGTTGTTGCGGCCCGACCTTTCACGACACTCCACCACCAATAGCAGCAACCTCTTGCCCGCACACGTGATGTACATGAAGTAGAGGGTTTGAACCTTGCGGCCCAGCACGAGAAAACCAATATCGACGAAGGTACTCATGCAAAAAACAATTTCCACGAAGAGAAATCGCAACACGAAGGTTTTCTATAGATCCCTCCAAAACTTGATACGGGTGTCTACCCTAAAAACACAACGTGTCTATTTCATAAAAATATAACCTAAACTTTACATGACTCACGGGCTAGACTTTATAGTACTATAGCCGACTCCTTCTAACTTGATCGACAAGGGAAAAACTAACACACGTAAAAACTCATGCTTATTTAAACTACCTTTTACATCTCGGTAGATTCTAAACTTGCAACCGAATAATTTTGGAGGTGGACCCCAGCCCGTGTCCTTTAATGACAATAAATCACGTACTAGCGTCTGACTCTTGCAACATTGTGAAACTTCTTCTTTAAGTAGAGGTGGCAAAAACAGAAACAAATCCCTCTCATTTATCTTGTTGACCGAACAAAATAAATGACATCCCGCATGCTCCCTTCCATTAGCTTAGGTTTCCTCTTCTTTCCAAGTATTAATGTACTTTTAATTTCCCCTGGCAAAACTTGCCTTATCAATGTTGCATGCACATGTCACGCCTTGATTTAGCTCTTCCATTTGCATGAAATTATCATCCTTTAATGCATGCACGTCCATGGACTTCTCTTCCCTCTCGTTGGCGCAAAGATCAAACAAAACAATGTCTTGTTTTATTTTAACAGAAAACAATTCCTCTAACTGATAGAGGCAAAGGTGTCCCGTGTTTCGATGAGATGGTGGCTATCGTTTAGGATGAAGTCGAATTTGACGATCTGACTACGAACGTGCGAGGACGTCGCGCCATAGCAATCGCTAAACCAACTCCGAGAGGTTATTGACCATGCCGGAGCACGATCAACCTGACCACGAAAGTTTGTTTCCTGCAGGCAAACGAAGAACAAGCAAGAAACTAAGATTGCAATCTGGATATCGCGAATATAAGAGGAAAGCTTTATTGATCAAGGTGGGGTTCTGTGACTCCTTTGTCTGGTTGTTGAACACAAACGAAGTACGCGAAGTTGCAGCTATGGCGAACTTTTAATCTAAACAAAACCCAAAGTCTAAACGATGCCCTAAGGGCTGTATATATGGAGGAAGAGGAGGGAATTTCGTGGCCCTTGAGGGAGGGGTCCGAAACCAACCGTAACTCTTGTTTCCCCACACACGGACTCTAAAAATAGCCTATACTTAAGTATTTCGAAATTACATGGGCCTGGCCCAATAATAAGGTGACGCAGCACCTAGAATAGCCTATGGACGAATATTATGAAGTGGCATCTTGTATATTCCGTCCAAGGCTTCATCCACTCATTATGGGGGCCTCAAAGTCCTGAAAATCATCACTTGTAACTCCGTTCGTGTTCCCCTCGCACATGCCATCATCTCCATGCTTGGTCTTGCTCCAGTGTTCATCCCTCTTATCCATGACAGGCCCTTCATTTGTAAGAAAAACAAATGTATCCAATTTAGGCAGCATCATATTCTCATGAACATTAGAATCATTACCAAAAAACGAAAGTACCTGATAATTTAATTGGCATGCGCGAGCTGTAGTAATTGGTCCAGTATGTATAGCAGCAGGGGCTGTAGGTGTAACAATGGTATTGATGTCCTCATCATCCTCCGCTTCTTGAAATGAAGTCGTCCTCGACGGAAGCTCATCTTCCTCACCCAAATAAGGCTTCAAATCTGCAATGTTAAAAGTGGGACTAACCCCAAAATCTGCAGGAAGCTCAAGTTTATATGCATTATCATTTATTTTCTCTAACACCTTAAAAGGACCATCAAGACGTGGCATTAGCTTTGATTTGCAAATTAGGAAATCTATCTTACGCAAATGTAACCAAACAAGATCTCCGTGTGCAAACACAACATGTTTTCTACCCTTATCTCCAAAGAAGTTTATATTTAGCATTCATACGCTCAATGTTTTCCTTAGTTAACTCATGCATTTTTAAAATCAATTCAGCACGTTCTTTAGCATCAAAATTAACCTTCTCCGAAGATGGAAGAGGCAACAAATCAATAGGTGCACGAGGTAGGAAACCATACACAATTTCAAAAGGGCACATCTTAGTAGTAGAATGCAATGAATGATTATAAGAAAATTCAATATGAGGCAAGCATTCTTCCCACATTTTCTTATTATTCTTCAAAACAGACCTAAGCATAGTAAACAAAGTTCTATTGACTACTTCAGTTTGTCCATCAGTTTGGGGGTGACAAGTAGTACTAAAAAGAAGTTTAGTCCCCAACTTAGCCCATAAACATCTCCAAAAGTGGCTAAGGAATTTAGTATCACGATATGAAACAATAGTATTTGGCACACCATGCAAGCGAATAATTTCCCGAAAGAACAAATCAGCTACATTAACAACATCTTCGCTTTTATGACATGGTATAAAGTGTGCCATTTTCGAAAATCTATCCATGACAACAAATATGCTATCCCTCCCCTTCTTTGTTCGAGGTAAACCTAAAACAAAGTCCATAGATATATCCTCCCAAGGAACACTAGGTATAGGCAAAGGCATATATAAACCATGAGGATTGAGTCGTGACTTAGCTTTTTGACATGTAGTGCAAATGAAAGCAAAAAAACGCTCAACATCCCGTCTCATCTTTGGCCAAAAGAAATGTGTAGCAAGTACGTCCTCCGTCTTCTTCACGCCAAAGTGTCCCATTAATCCTCCCCCATGCGCCTCCTGCAACAACAAAAGACGAACAGAGCTAGCATGAACGCATAGCTTGTTAGCACGGAACACAAAGCCATCATTAATAACCAACTTGTTCCATGTTCTTCCTTCTTTACAATTCTGCATTACATCTTTAAAATTAGCATCATGCACATATTGATCTTTGATGGTCTCCAAACCAAATATTTTCAAGTCAAGTTGTGAAAGCATAGTATAGCGACGAGACAAAGCATCAGCAATAACATTTTGTTTACCCTTCTTGTGTTTAATGACATAAGGGAAAGTCTCAATGAATTCCACCCATTTAGCATGTCTACGATTAAGTTTAGCTTGACTTCTAATATGTTTCAAAGATTCATGATCAGAATGTATAACAAATTCTTTGGGCCATAAATAATGTTGCGATGTCTCTAAAGTCCGAACAAGAGCATATAATTCTTTATCATAAGTAGAATAGTTTAGACTAGACCCACTCAATTTTTCAGAAAAGTATTCAACAGGTTTGCCATCTTGTAATAACACACCTCCTAATCCAATTCCACTACCATCACATTCAAGCTCAAAAGTCTTATTAAAATCAGAGAGTTGGAGTAAAGGAGCATGTGTCAACTTATCTTTCAATACCGTGAAGGCTTCTTCCTGTGCGGTACCCCAAACAAAAGGCACATCCTTCTTTGTAAGCTCGTTGAGAGGTGCAGCAATGGTGCTAAAATCTCTCACAAAACGCCTATAGAAACCAGCGAGTCCTAGAAAACTCCTCACTTGTGTGACCGTTTTGGGCTGCGGCCAACTCTCAATAGCTTCAATATTGGCTTTATCAACTTGAATTCCCTGTGGAGTAACAACATAGCCAAGAAAAGATACTAAATTCGGTGCAAAGGTGCACTTCCCAAGGTTACCAAACAAACGTGCATCACGAAGAGCAATAAAAACAGCACGTAAATGTTCCAAATGTTCTTCCAAAGATTTGTTATAAATCAGTATATCATCAAAATAGACTACCACAAATCGTCTAATGAAAGAACGTAAAACTTCGTTCATTAGTCTCATGAAAGTACTAGGTGCATTAGTTAACCCAAAAGGCATGACTAACCACTCATATAAACCAAACTTAGTTTTAAATGTTGTTTTCCATTCATCTCCCAATTTCATACGAATTTGATGGTATCCACTACGCAAAATCAACTTTGGAGAATATTGTAGATCCACTCAATTCATCAAGCATATCATCTAGCCTAGGAATAGGATGACGATAACGAATAGTAATATTATTAATGCCTCTACAATCAACACACATAAGCGACGTACCATCCTTTTTAGGCACTAGTATAATAGGAACAGCACAAGGACTAAGAGATTCGCGTATATAACCTTTGTCAAGCAACTCCTGTACTTGACGCATAATCTCCTTCGTCTCCTCTGGATTGGTACGGTATGGTGCATGGTTGGGTAGCGATGCACCGGGAATTAAGTCAATTTGATGCTCAATCCCTCAAAAAGGTGGTAATCACGGTGGTACGTCTTGTGGGAAGACGTCGGCGAACTCTGCGAAATGTTAGTGACGGTAGGGGCGAAGAGGAAGGCACGTCCTCGAATGAAAATAATGCCTCTTTGCACACAAAAGCATAGCAAACAGATTTGCTAAAATCTAGCTCCTCAATATCAGATTTGGTGGCAAGTAAACATGCACTTTTCAATTTCATTTCAGAAGCAACACTAGATGGTTTATTATTAGGCGTCATTTGTTGCGCATATTCTTTTGCCACAATCTGATTTTCACTCTTATTTTTCTCCTGTTTTGCTTTATTAGCTCTATTAATATCATCTTTTAAAATGGAATCAGGAGTCATAGGAAGCAAAATAATATTTTTATCCTTATGAACAAGAGTATACTGATTGTTTCTACCATGGTGTACAGATTTTTTATCAAATTGCCATGGTCTACCAAGTAATAAGGAACATGCTTGCATAGATACCACATCACAATCAACATAATCAGCATATGTAAGATACTAAAATGCACCAACAAAGACGTGTTACCTTAACCCTTGCCGCTGTTGTTGAACTATTGGATGTAGTAAGGATGTGGATGTGGTCTTGTGGTGAGAGATAGCTTCTCCACCATCTCCATGCTAGCCAAATTGTTGCAGCTCCCTCCATCTATGATGACGCGAATAGAACGTTCCTTCACAACTCCCTTTGTATGGAACAAATTATGCCTCTGATTTTGCTCAGCTTGTGTAACCTGCACACTCAAAACACGTTGAGAAACTAAACATTCATACCTGTCAGCATCTTCAGCAGCCATGTATTGCGTCTCATGATCAGAATCATCTCCACCGTGTTCTTCATGTGTAATAAGAGCCAAAGTCTCCTCATCATAGTCACTAAGCGGACTCATACCCACCATCCTCAAGAGCAATCATCACACGCTGAGATTTGCATTCTCTCATAAAATGTCCTCTTCCCTTACAACGCGACGACAAATAATATCACTTGTGTGCCTGTTGACGCCATGGAAGAAGAAGAGCTCACAGAGCCAGCAGTGTACTCTTGGCGAGATAGTCTTTGGTTGTGCACCTTTCTTGTATCACTGTTGGAGGTGGCACGAAGGAGGTGATGGTGCAAAGGAAGTAGATGATGCACGTGGTGTCCATGATGAAGGTCGACCTGCGTAAAAGTTAGTTCGCGCCAATGCTTGTCGATCCTGCACTTCACGTTCGACTTTACAAGCAAGATGGAATAAACGAGTGATATTATTATAATCCTTATCTTTGTAGGATGGTATGAATCTCTCTATTTAATCCACCCATAAAACATGCAAGCATAGCTTCATTCTCCTCAACAATACCACATCGAATCAAGCCAGTTTGTAATTCACGATAATATTATTCTACATAATTTTTTCCTTGTCTTAGGCGCTGCAATTTTTGAAGTAATTCACGTTGATAATATGGTGGAACCCAACGAGTACGCATAGCAATTTTCAAAGCAGCCCAAGTAGCTGGAACATGATATAATCTACAATGTTCAGACCACCAAACACATGCAAAGCTAGTGAAAGCACAAACAGCGGCAGGAACACGTCTCTCCTCAGGATATTGTAAACATGTAAATCGTTGTTCAGTTTCTAAGTCCCAAGTAAGATATATATTAGGAACATATCTACCCTCAAATGGTGGAATATTCAATTTCAGTTTAGGGAGATGGTCATGATCTCGTGCACTGAGGGGAGCCCTAACATTGCCATTATTTGCATGTGGACGACCTGGTGGTTGTGGTGCTGGTGGTTGCACGTAGTTCTGATTTTGATCAACTTCATCCTTGTAATCTCCCACATAATCATCCTCCTCGCATGAGCAGCAGGAGCCACAGAAGTATCAACAGCAGCACCCACAGTTTGGCCAAGCTCAAGAGGGACACGGCTCGCTCGGCGGAGGGCTGTTTCGCGACGTGGAGGTAGTCGTTGTTGTTGTTGTAGAGGTGCGTTAGGTGCAGCTGGTGGTGGTGGTGGAAGACGCGCGAGCAATTCATTAAACTTGTTATCGAGCTTTGTTTCGAAGGTCTTCTCCATGCCATCTATCTTCTCCATGGCCTCTTCAAATCTGTTTAGCACATCTTGCACCTGTCCACTCATCATTTGCTGAAATTTATCATGCAACGCCTTATTCGTCATGTTCTCCCGGCCTCGGTCGGCTTGTGATCTCGGCATGGTTAGCAGCAATAGAAACACACAAGAATATGATCCTATAGACTACTAACAAGAGGTGGTGGTGGGTGTCACAAATCCGTCAAGCAAATCTCAAATTCTTACCAGTTCTTACTCAAAGAAGAAAGGTGATCGGCAACCGTTGTAGTCAAAACTCTCAAAGCTTGGATAGAGCGATTACCAGGGAGAGTCAAACGCACGACGTAGATGTATGTGGAGCTGGGAAGGCTTATAATATGGTAGCAAAAAGGGTCAGCAATAATCAATTCAGAGATGCAAAATTGAATAAACGCTCAACGACGTACTGTGCTGGTCCTAGGCTAGACCGTGCTAGACACGCGAGCCTAGAACACTAACAAAATCACGGTGCTGCACGTAAACAAGGGAAAAGCACACTCTGGAAATATTTTTTCGCTCTATTTTTTTTGCGCTCTTTTTTTTTTGCGCTCCTCTTTTTTTTGCGCTCATCTTTTTTTTGCGAAAAATTACTATAATGGCGAGTGTCTCAAAACTCTTCCCAGGTCAAACTGAGAGGATGGGCACGAATTTTTTTTGATTTTTTGTTCGGAAATCAGGGCAACGACGACGAAAAAGTGCGACAAAAAATCACTATGATGGCACGTGGCTCAAAAGACTCAGAAAAACCTAAAACCAAGATAGGGAAAAAAAATTCGGCTGCCAATTTTTATATTCCAAGACCTACTCAGGCGAGGAAATACGAATCGGAAATTAAACGGACCTAAAAAACAAACCTAATATGAAAGTAACTCGGATTGGTGGTGGATATATGGTGGTAGGATATGGCAGCGGTGCTGGTATATGGATACGGATTGGTGGTGGTATATGGATATTGATTGATGGTGGTATATGGATACGGATTGGTGGTGGTATATGGATATGGATTGGTGGTGGATAAGCGGCGGTTGTAGATGGCAGGGGCGATGATGATGGTGCGGCGGCGGCGTGACAACTTATGACCAGAACTCGAAACTATAAAAGACTAGACTCTAAGACCAGCAACTAGACCGACGATGCAACCGCAAATTCAACAAAGCAAAATACTGAAAAGACTATGCAAAGGCTCAGACTGGTTCGGATATGATGAACTAACCCTAATTTTTTTGTGGCTTTTTCCTGGACTGTAGGTATGAAGGACAGACTCGATCTAAACTACGAAAAACTTGAAAAATCTCACTGAGTAACCTGGAAATCTGATACCACTTGATAGAGGCAAAGGTGTCCCGTCTTTCGATGAGATGGTGGCTATCGTTTAGGATGAAGTCGACTTTGATGATCCGACTACGAACATGCGAGGACATCGCGCCTTAGCAATCGCTAAACCAACTCCGAGAGGTTATTGACCACGCCGGAGCACGATCAACCTGACCACGAAGGTCTGTTTCCTACAGGCAAACGAAGAACAAGCAAGAAACTAAGATTGCAATCTGGATATCGCGAATATAAGAGGAAAGCTTTATTGATCAAGGTGGGGTTCTGTGACGCCTTTGTCTGCTCGTTGAACACAAACGAAGTACGCGAAGTTGCAGCTATGATGAACTTTTAGTCTAAGCAAAACCCAAAGTCTAAACGACGCCCTAAGGGCTGTATATATGGAGGAAGATGAGGGAATTTCGTGGCCCTTGAGGGAGGGGTCCGAAACCAACCCTAACTCTTATTTCCCGACACATACGGACTCTAAAAATAGCCTATACTTAAGTATTTCGAAGTTACATGGGCCTGGCCCAATAATAAGGTGACGCAGCACCTAGAATAGCCTATGGACGAATATTATGAAGTGGCATCTTGTATATTTCGTCCAAGGCTTCATCCACTCATTATGGGGGCCTCAAAGTCCTGAAAATCATCACTTGTAACTCCGTCTCAATGCTTGGTCTTGCTCCAGTGTTCATCCCTCTTATCCATGACAGGCCCTTCATTTGTAAGCAAAACAAATGTATCCAATTTAGGCAGCATCATATTCTCATGAACATTAGAATCATTACCAAGAAACGGAAGTACCTGATAATTTAATTAGCGTGCGTGAGCTCTAGTAATTGGTCAAGTATGTATAGCAGCAGGGGCTGTGGGTGTAACAATGGTATTGATGTCTTCATCACTAACCCACTGACAAGCGGTACTATTTTGCGACCATCAACGCTAACATCAGTCGCGGCCATATCATCCTCTCCTCATTGAAACGAAACCGTCCTCGGTTTCGAATCAATCTCTCCAACAATATTTGTATTTGCAGTTTGAACGATGCTTGGGTAATTTTCAGCGGCTTCAACCTTCTTCTTCTTTACTTCTGATGCAGCTTGAGCAATGTCCCGCTTCTTGCGATCAGCCGTATACTTCTCTGATGTGTATGAATCAAGTGGTACATATTGTCCTCCACGAACAAAAGAAAATTCGCCAACCGAATAATATGTCAATTGTCTTTTATCTGTCCATGGTTTTCCTAGCATTATTGAACATGTATGTATGTGCATAGGAAGCACGTCACACATGACCGTATCATCATATCCACATAGAATAAACCATAACTCAATTCGATGCATGATCTTGACAAACTTGTCCTTCCACCAAAGCTCGTACGATTCTGGATGTTCAATCAATGACAAGTTCAAAGCATCAACCATTGTCTGAGTCACCATATTCATACTAGAATAGCAATTCATCAACATTGCACAACTCGCCGGCCCGACGCACACACGCGTAAAGCATTGGTACCAAGGCAAGGAACGCAATGGATCCTTCTCCACCGCCATCATCATTTGCGACATAGAATCTTTTCTCATGATAAAAAAACTTCAATTGTAACTCGAAGAAACATATTGTGTCGTGAACAACCTTTGCTCTGAATACCACCTGATATAGACTGGACCTCGAGGCGAGATCCGATCCATTGTTGCGGCCCGACCTTTCACGACACTCCACCACCAATAGCAGCAACCTCTTGCCCGCGCATGCGATGTACACGAAGTAGAGGGTTTGAACCTTGCGGCCCAGCACGAGAAAACCAATCTCGACGAAGGTACTCACGTGCAAAACAATTTCCACGAAGAGAAATCGCAACACGAAGGTTTTCTAAAGATCCCTCCAAAACATGATACGGGTGTCTACCCTAAAAACACATCATGTCTATTTCATAAAAATATAACCTAAACTTTACATGACTCACGGGATAGACATTATAGTACTATAGCCAACTCCTTCTAACTTGATCGACAAGGGAAAAACTAACACACGTAAAAACTCCTGCTTATTTAAACTACCTTTTACATCTCGGTAGATCCTAAACTTGCAACCAAATAATTTTGGAGGTGGACCCAGCCTGTGTCCTTTAATGACAATAAATCACGTACTAGCCTCTGACTCTTGCAACATTGTGAAACTTCTTCCTTAAGTGGAGGTGCAAAAAACAGAAACAAATCCCTCTCATATATCTTCTTGACCGAACCAAATAAATGACATCCCGCATGCTCCCTTCCATTAGCGTAGGTTTTCTCTTCTTTCCGAGTATTAATGTACTTTGAATTTCCCCTGGCAAAACTTGCCTGATCAATGTTGCATGCACATTCACGCCTTTGATTTAGCTCTTCCATTTGCATGAAATTATCATCCTTTAATGCATGCACGTCCATGGACTTCTCTTCCCTCTCGTTGGCGCAAAGATCAAACAAAACAATGTCTTGTTTTATTTTAACAGAAAACAATTCCTCTAACCCACTGACATGCGGTACTATTTTGCGACCATCAACGCTAACATCAGTCGCGGCCATATCATCCTCTCCTCATTGAAACGAAACCGTCCTCGGTTTCGAATCAATCTCTCCAACAATATTTGTATTTGCAGTTTGAACGATGCTTGGGTAATTTTCAGCGGCTTCAACCTTCTTCTTCTTTACTTCTGATGCAGCTTGAGCAATGTCCCGCTTCTTGCGATCAGCCATATACTTCTCTGATGTGTACGAATCAAGTGGTACATATTGTCCTCCACGAACAAAAGAAAATTTGCCAACCGAATGATATGTCAACTGTCTTTTATCTGTTCATGGTTTTCCTAGCAGTATTGAACATGTATGTATGTGCGTAGGAAGCACGTCACACATGACCGTATCATCATATCCACATAGAATAAACCATACCTCAACGCGATGCATGATCTTGAAAAACTTGTCCCTCCACCAAAGCTCGTACGGTTCTGGATGTTCAATCAACGACAAGTTCAAAGCATCAACCATATTCTGACTCACCATATTCATACTAGAATAGCAATTCATCAACGTTGCACAACTCGCCGGCCCGACGCGCACACGAGTAAAGCATTGGTACCAAGGCAAGGAACGCAATGATCCTTCTCCACCGCCATCATCATTTGCACTCTACAATCTTTTCTCATGATAAAAAAACTTCAATAGTAACTCGAAGAAAAATATTGTGTCGTGAACAACCTTTGCTCTGAATACCAACTGATATAGACCGAACCTCGAGGCGCGATTTGATCCGTTGTTGCGGCCCGACCTTTCACGACACTCCACCACAAATAGCAGCAACCTCTTGCTCGCGCACGCGATGTACACGAAGTAGAGGGTTTGAACCTTGCGGCCCAGCACGAGAAAACCAATCTCGACGAAGGTACTCACGCGCAAAACAATTTCCACGAAGAGAAATCGCAACACAAAGGTTTTCTAAAGATCCCTCCAAAACATGATACGGGTGTCTACCTTAAAAACACATCGTGTCTATTTCATAAAAATATAACCTAAACTTTACATGACTCACGGGATAGACATTATAGTACTATAGCCGACTCTTTCTAACTTGATCGACAAGGGAAAAACTAACACACGTAAAAACTGCTGCTTATTTAAACTACCTTTTACATCTCGGTAGATCCTAAACTTGCAACCGAATAATTTTAGAGGTGGACCCTAGATCGTGTCCTTTAATGACAATAAATCACGTACTAGCCTCTGACTCTTGCAACGTTGTGAAACTTCTTCTTTAAGTGGAGGTGGCAAAAACAGAAACAAATTCCTCTCATTTATCTTGTTGACCGAACCAAATAAATGACATCCCGCATGCTCCCTTCCATTAGCGTAGGTTTCCTCTTCTTTCCAAGTATTAATGTTCTTTGAATTTCCCCTAGCAAAACCTGCCTGATCAATGTTGCATGCACATGTAACGCCTTGATTTAGCTCTTCCATTTGCATGAAATTATCATCCTTTAATGCATGCACGTCCATGGACTTCTCTTCCCTCTCGTTCGCGCAAAGATCAAACAAAACAATGTCTTGTTTTATTTTAACGGAAAACCATTCCTCTAACCCACTGACATGCGGTACTATTTTGCGATCATCAACGCTAACATCAGTCGCAGCAATATCATGATTTTGTGGACTTGAGGTTGTTTCCTCGGAAATGTACCGTATGCTCCTTACCATTAACATGAAAAGTGACATTGCCTTTGAATCAATAACAGCCCCTGCAGTATTCAAAAAGGGTCTACCAAGGATAATGGACATACTATCATCCTCGAGAATATCAAGAATAACAAAGTCCGTTAAAATAGTAACGTTTGCAACCACAACAGGCACATCCTCACAAATACCGACAGGTATAGCAGTTGATTTATCTGCCATTTGCAAAGATATTTCAGTAGGTGTCAACTTATTCAAATCAAGTCTACGATAAAAAGAGAGAGGCATAACACTAACACCGGCTCCAAGATCACATAAAGCAGTTTTAACATAGTTTCTTTTAATGGAGCATGGTATAGTTGGTACCCCTGGATCTCCTAGTTTATTAGGTATTCCACCTTTAAAAGTATAATTGGCAAGCATGGTGGAAATTTAAGCTTCCGGTATATTTCTTTTATTTGTAACAATATCTTTCATATACATAAGGATTCATTTTAAGCATATCAGTCAAACGCATACGCAAAAAGATAGGTCTAATCATTTCAGCAAAGCACTCAAAATCCTCATCATCCTTTTTCTTGGATGGTTTAGGAGGAAAAGGCATGGGTTTCTAAACCCATGGTTCTCTTTCTTTAGCGTGCTTCCTAGCAACAAAGTCTCTCTTATCATAATGTTGATTCTTTGATTATGGGTCATCAAGATCAACAACAGGTTCAATCTCCACGTCATTGTTATTGCTAGGTTGAGCATCAACATGAACATCATCATTAATATTATCACTAGGTTCGTGTTCATTACTAGATTGTGTTTCACCATCAGAAATAGAAATATCATTGGGATTCTCAGGAGTGTCAGCAACAGGTTCACTAGAAGCATGCAAAGTCCTATCATTTTTCCTTCTCTTCTTGTTAGAAGGACTAGGTGAATCAACATTAGTTCTCTGAGAATCTTGCTCAATTCTCTTAGGGTGGCCCTCAGGATACAAACGTTCCTAAGTCATTTTACCCACTCTAGTCACAACTCTAACAACATTATCATTTTTCTTATTATTTAATTCATTGAGCAAATCATTTTGAGCTTTAAGCACTTGTTCTACCTGAGTGGTAACCATAAAAGCGTGTTTACTAATAAGTTTAAGTTCACCTTTAACTCTAGACATATAATCACTCAAGTGTTCAATCATATAAGCATTATGTTTCAATTGTCTACCAACATAAGTATTGAAGTTTTCTTGTTTAACAATAAAATTATCAAGCTCATCTAAGCATTCGCTAGCTGACTTATAACGAGGAATATCACCTTCATCAAATCTATAGAGAGAATTTCCCTTTACTACTTGTGTCGGGTTATCAGGATCATGTATTTTATCAATAGGTGGTAAATTCTTAACATCTTCAGCTTTAATACTCTTTTCTTTCATAGATTTCTTTGCCTCTTGCATATCTTCAGGACTAAGAAATAGAATACCCCTTTTCTTCAGAGTTAGCTTAGGAGTTGGTTCAAGAAGTGTCCAATCATTATCATTACTCAATATATTATTCAATAGCAACTCATCTTGCTCAGCAGTTCTTTCCCTGAAAACACAACCAGCAAACCTATCCAGGTGGTCTCTGGAAGCATCGGTTAATCCATTCCCATTCTTGGGTCCATCTAGGGAGGCGCTCAACACAACGAACAAGGCAACCGGACTTATAATGCTTGAACACTATCACTTAGCCATAGAATTCCATAATTTTAAATTTCGGCGAAGCCCCTAGTATTCGGAAGACCGAGTTCGGGGCGCTATCCACGCCTTGGCCGGACAATTCCGGTTCCTCGCTCTAAGCGGCATAAGTGTTTAGGGACTCGAAAAAACCTCTCGAACAGCGACCGGCTCTCGCCCTATTATGACGGTCAGTTTTAGCTTTCTCCATGAGGTGCTCGACCCAGCTCAACTAGGGCACAATCACAGTGGTTCTCCCGGTGCTACCTTAACCGATATAGCGGAACGTAAGGTACCAAAACACGGGAGCCGGGCAAACCCAACTATTGACCCAAGACATGATTCGGCGCCAATTCATATAATGCTATAAATTCGGGGTGCCGTACTTGTGAAAGTGTTCGGACTTATCACACCATAATTTTGGGATACTTAAGCCCCTGGTGTATCGGTCGTACCAAAGTGTACGGTTGCAACATGTCGTGAAATGAACATATGTATATATAAATGAAGTAGAGCAATAATAAGCAAAAGCTATGTATTGTTTATTCAAAAAGGTACTACAATGGAAGCAGAGTGATACAAATAGTGCGATAAGCAAGGGATGGGACTATCTAACATGTCCCCCTCCAGGGGTAAGCTGCGGGATGGTATGTAAAACAGGTATAATGCTCATAATAGAGACCACCTGAACACTTGACGTGGCTTGCTTCCACGGCTGTTGCATCGGGAGTTCGGCGACTCTAGTGCGGAAAGGACTGATGAAAGACGGAGTCTGAAAGTAAGAAAAAGGAAGAAAAAGGGAAAAAGAATGACACAATCGGGAGCCCCTGGTGCGGTCGAGCCGCATTCTTGGCGTGTCGTGGTCTTGCCCCTCCCCATATTCCCATGGTATCTCCAGAGCGTAATTATGTACGCGTAATACTAGCTTCGCAATTTCGCGAGGGCGGGGGTTGGGGCCGGATTGCTATGCGTGCTTGAATCGTGCCAGGCGGTCTTGTTGTAGGTTACTCCGGGCGCGCTTGACAGTGTCCGGATGCTTAGTGGCCGGACTCAAGAATTGCTGTGAGAGGCTGCTTTGTACTTCCGCCGCGAGGGCTGCCGTGTGCTCCTCCATTCGGAGAGAGTGTTCGGAGTTTCCATTGACCGTGATTACTCCTCGAGGGCCTGGCATCTTGAGCTTGAGGTATGCGTAGTGCGGCACCGCATTGAACTTTGCAAATGCGGTTCGTCCGAAGCGATGCATGATAGCCGCGGAATGGGGCGATGTCGAAGATTAACTCTTCGCCCGGAAGTTATCCGGGATCGAAGACCACCGAGTATAACTCGAGCCCGCATAACTGGCCTCTACACCGGTATGACGCCTTTAAAGGTCGTCTTTGAAGGTTTAATCCTTGAGGGTCTATGCCCATTTTGGCGCCGTATCACGATAAAGCAGGTTCAGGCTGCTACCGCCGTCCATCAGGACTCTGGTGAGGTGAAATCCGTCGATAATTGGGTCAAGAACCAATGCGGCAAAGCCGCCATGACGGATGCTAGTGGGGTGGTCCCTTCGATCGAAGGTGATCGGGCAGGAAGACCATGGGTTGAACTTCGGGGCGACTGGCTCCATCGCATATACGTCCCTTAGTGCACTTCCGTTCCCTTTTGGGTATGTGGGTTGCGTATATCATGTTCACTGTCCGCACTTGCGTGGGAAAACCCTTACATCCTCTATTGTTCGGCGGCCGGGCTTTTCCTCGTCATCGCTATGCAGCACCTTGTCATTGAGTTCGGCGCTTAACTTGCCTGCTTGCTTGAACACCCAACAGTCTCTGTTGGTGTGATTGGCTGGTTTTTCGGGGGTGCCATGTATCTGGCACAAGCGATCGAGTATTCGGTCCAAGTTGGATGGGCCTTGGGTATTTCTTTTGAATGGCTTCTTCCGCTGACCGGGTTTAGAGCCTCTAAATCCGGTATTGACGGTCGTATCTTCAGTGTTGTCGCCGTTAATGCGGCGCTTGTTTTTGTTGCGACGCGACCTGCCATTGCTGTCCTTGGTATCCTAACTATCAGGATGTTTGGCCAAGTTGTTGCTTCGAGCTAGCGGCTGTCCTCTCCCGCACAAAAGCGGGTCATGAGTGTTGTGAGGGCTGCCATGGATTTTGGCTTTTCCTGTCCTAGGTGCCGGGCAATCCACTCGTCGCGGATGTTATGTTTGAAGGCTGCAAGGGCCTCTGCATTCGGGCAGTCAACGATTTGATTTTTCTTTGTTAGGAACCGTGTCCAGAATTGTCTGGCCGATTCTTCCGGCTGCTGGATTATGTGGCTAAGGTCATCGGCGTCTGGTGCTCGCACATATGTGCCCTGGAAGTTATCAAGGAATGCGGCTTCCAGGTCCTCCCAACAACCAATTGATTCTGCTGGCAAGATGTTGAGCCAATGCCGAGCCGGTCCTTTAAGCTTGAGTGGGAGGTATTTGATGGCATGTAGATCATCACCGCGGGCCATGTGGATATGGAGGAGATAGTCCTCGATCCAGACCGCAGGATCTGTGGTGCCATCATATGATTTGATGTTTACGGGCTTGAAGCCCTCGGGCATTTGATGATCCATTACATCATCTGTGAAGCATAGTGGGTGTGCGGCGCCTCTGTATTGGGCTATATCACGACGTAGCTCATATGAGCTTTGTCTACTGTGTTCGGCCCGGCCGTGTTTGCTGTATTCGGTGCGATGGTAATCATCCCGCGTCGTTGGGCGCCCACGCGGTCCATAGATCCATCTTGTATGTTTTGCCTTATCCTCCAATATATCTCGCAAGTCCGGCGAGTTTTCCCGTGTCTTGGTACTTTTTGAGCGGCGTCGGGGTTTGGCTTGAGCGGAGGGCCGAGAGGCTTCTGTCATGCCACGCGGGTGGCCGGGTCTGCCATGTCGTCTTGTTGGTGACTTGGGTGCTTCCTCCTCTAGTCGAGGCAACGACCTGCGTTTGGGGTAGCTTTTGAGGGGCGTTCGAAGTTCATACTCTTCGGCTGCAAGGACTTGAGTCCATCCGCCGCCTAGCGTGTCTTGATCAACTCTAAGCTTTTGCTGCTTTTTCTTGAGGCTGCTTCCCGTGGCTATAAGCCTGCGTTTGAAACGCTCCTGTTCGGTGGGATCCTCAGGCACGACAAATTCGTCGTCGTCGAGGCTTGCCTCATCTTCGGAGGGAGGCGCATAAATATCGTCCTCGACCTCTCTTTCTCGCCAGACCGTCAGGCGGACTTGCTTCTCCCTCCTCATGCGCCGAGTCCTGCTGGAGGGGTTCTCTTCAAGACCTTGTCCGGGGTGTTATTATCTCCCATGCCGGAATCAACGCTTTTTATTGTGGCGGGATTTAGAGCGGTGCACCGACGCCGGGCGCTCGGCTGCTTTCTTGGAGGGTCATCCTCCGTTGTTCCGTCCCCGTTCCCATCTTCTGCGATGTCCACCATGTATATGTCAGATGACGAGGTGGCCTTCCAGTGCCCTGTAGGCGCTGGGTCTTGGTCGTCTCCGGCATCGTCGTCCATACCGTCGATGTCTTCGGAGTCATAGTCTAGCATGTCGGTTAAATCATCGACAGTGGCTACCAAGTGGGTGGTGGGTGGGCATTGAGTTTCTTCGTCGTCCGCATCCCAACATTCCTGTCCGTAGTCCGGCCAGGGCTCTCCGGATAAAGAGAGAGACTTTAGTGAATTCAGGATGTCGCCAAACGGCGAGTGCTGAAAGATGTCCGCGGCAGTGAACTCCATGACCGGCGCCCAATCGGATTCGATTGGCAGGGGCGCGGAGGGTTCGGAGTCCGGAGAGGAGTCCGGCACCGGAGTCGAGATCTTCGCAAAGGGCGAGGATGGAGTTCGCTCGATCACCGTAGAGATTGTAGCCCCGAGGCGGTGTCCAACCACTCGTCCTCGATCGGGAATCCGGCTCCGGATTAAGGGTCGGAGCGGATACCGGTGCGGCCTCCGAGCCTTTGTTCTGCAGAGCTAGATCATGCCCATCGAGACGAAGGCGGCACGCTTGGCTGCGTCTCGAATCCAATCGAAGATCAAGTCTCCGCGGATATCAGCCGTATAGTTCAAACTTCCAAATCTGACACGATGGCGGGCGTAGCTTCGATTCGCTCCGGATGGCCAAGCGAATTGGCCCAGCGGTGCAAAGCCGCGAACACGAAGATCTGTCCGGGAGAAAAGTCTCACCTGGACCGCGTCGTTGTTGATGATCGAAGGAGCCATCGGGCCTATCGGTGGCGACAGAGGAACTCTCAATGAAAGCACCAATGTTGGTGTCAAAACCGGCGGATCTCGGGTAGGGGGTCCCGAACTGCGTCTAGGCGGATGGTAACAGGAGACAAGGGACACGATGTTTTTACCTGTGTTGGGCCCTCTCGATGGAGGTAATACCCTACTCCTGCTTGATTAATATTGATGATATGGGTAGTACAAGAGTAGATCTACCACGAGATCAAGGAGGCTAAACCCTAGAAGCTAGCCTATGGTATGATTGTTGTTCGTCCTATGGACTAAAACCCTCCGGTTTATATAGACACCGGATAGGTGAGGGTTACACAGTCGGTTACAATGGTGGGAGATCTACATATCCGTATCGCCAAGCTTGCCTTCCACGCCAAGGAAAGTCCCATCCGGACACGGGACGAAGTCTTCAATCTTGTATCTTCATAGTCTTGGAGTCCGGCCGTGACGATAGTTCGGCCGTGACGATAGTCCGGCTATCCGGACACCCCCTAGTCCGGGACTCCCTCAGGAGGGAACATAGATTGTGCCAGTAAGTCGATTTTGCTTACCACCACAGAAGGAAGGACAATCAAGTATGTATCACGGCATGAGCCCAGGAGAGCTCATGTAAATTCCTTAACAGGAGTTGTGCAGGAGGAAGTACCAGTGGTAAGGGATTACCCAGACGTGTTTCCGGAAGAGTTGCCAGGCATGCCGCCGGACAGAGACAACGAATTTCTGATTGAACTACTGCCAGGCACTGGGCCGATATCTAAGAGACCGTATAGGATGCCAGCCCAAGATTTGGAGGAAATTAAGAAGCAGATTAAGGAGTTACTGGATAAAGGTTTTATTCGCCCAAGTTCTTCGCCTTGGGGATCACTAGTACTTCTAGTGGAGAAGAAGGATGGATCATTATGAATGGTTGTTGATTATCGAGGATTGAATGAAGTGATCATTAAGAACAAGTACCCACTACCGATGATCAATGACTTGTTTGACCAATTGCAAGGAGCTAAGGTGTTTTCCAAGATCGATTTGCGATCAGGGTACCATCAGTTAAAGATTCGAGAGCAGGATATACCTAAGACGGCTTTTACCACCAGGTACGGGCTGTATGAGTATACCGTTATATCATTTGGTCTGACTAACACACCTGCCTATTTTATGAACATGATGAACAAAGTGTTTATGGAGTTTTTGGATAAGTTCGTTGTGGTATTCATTGATGATATTTTGGTTTACTCGAAGAATGAAGAAGAACATAAGGAGCATTTGCGTTTGGTACTCGAGAAGCTTCGAGAACATCGGTTGTATGCCAAGTTCAGCAAGTGTGAGTTTTGGTTGAAGGAAGTTGGATTTCTCGGACATGTTATATCCGGAGAAGGTATAGCAGTAGACCCCACTAAAGTTGCCACGGTGATAAACTGGGAAGCGCCAACAACAGTTGGAGAGATCCGGAGTTTCCTTGGACTCACGGGATACTACCGGAGATTTATTGAGAATTTCTCGAGGATTGCGAAGCCTATGCCATAATTATTGAAGAAGGATACCAAGTTTGTTTGGAATGAGGAGTGTGAGGCTTGTTTCCAAGAGTTGAAGAAGCGTTTGGTTACCTCACCAGTATTAATCCTGCCAGACCAAAGCAAGGATTACGAAGTTTATTGCGACGCTTCACGTCGAGGACTTGGAGCAGTGCTTATGCAGGAGGGAAGAGTTGGAGTTAGCAGCCGTAGTGCATGCGTTGAAAACATGGAGACATTTCCTCATTGGAAATCATTGTGAGGTGTATACGGATCACAAGAGTTTGAAGTACATCTTCACGCAGAAGGAGTTAAATATCGTGCGAGAGAAGATGGTTGGAGCTCATCAAGGATTATGATATGAGATTGCATTACCACCGGAAGGCTAACGTGGTAGCGTGACGCGTTGAGCCGTAAGAGTCATGTTAACGTTCTAATGACCGGAGGTTTACCAAAAGAGTTAGCAGAGGAATTTCGGGAGCTATGTTTGGAAATAGTTCCGTGAGGCTATGTAGCAGCGTTGGAGATTCAATCTACTTTGATGGACAAAATTAGAGAAGCTCAAAGGACATATAAGGAAGTTGCTTCTATTAAGGAGAAGATGAGCAAGGGAAAAGCAAAGGGATTTCGTGAGGATGAGCACGATACCTTATGGTTTGAGGACCGCGTTTACGTACCAAGTGATCGAGAGATTCGGAAGTTGATTTTGCAAGAGGCACATGATTCGTCAGATTCGATCCACCGGAAATACCAAGATGTATTTGGATTTAAAGGATACTTTCTGGTGGACCGGAATGAAGAAAGATATTGCAGAGTATGTAGCAGTCTGTGATGTATGTCAGAGGGTGAAGGCAGAACATCAGAAGCCAGCAGGATTGTTATAGGCATTGCCTATACCCGAATGGAAGTGGGATAAACTAGGCATGGATTTCATCACGGGATTGCCGGGACTCGTTCGAGCTATGACTCGATTTGGGTTGTAGTCGATCGTTTGTGAAGGTAGCTCATTTCATTCCAGTAAAGACTACCTACAGCAGTGCCAAATTGTCTAAGATATACATGACAAGGATTGTATGCTTGCATGGAGTTCCGAGGAGTATCGTATCAGATAGAGGAACCCAATTCACCTCAAAGTTCTGGAGGCAGTTGCACGAAACTTTGGGAACCCGACTGGAGTTTAGTACAGCCTTTCATCCACAGACAGATGGACAAACAGAGAGAGTCAACCAGATTTTAGAGGATATGCTGAGAGCATGTGCTTTGGATTATGGATCAAGTTGGGATGACAACTTGCCCTATGCGGAGTTTTCTTATAACAACAGCTATCAAACCAGTTTGAAGATGGCACCTTTCGAAGCCTTGTACGGAAGGAGGTGCAGGACCCCGCTACTCTGGGATGAAGTTGGAGACCGCCAGTTGTTTGGACCGGATTTGATTAAGGAGTGCGAGCGGAAAGTAAAGTTGATTCGCGATAGGCTCAAGGTAGCCAGTCCAAGAGCGGAAGAGCTATGCAGATTCAAAACGCAAGGAGACAGAATACGAAGCCGGAGACAGAGTTTATCTTCGAGTATCTCCGCTTCGAGGAGTTAAGCGTTTTGGTGTTAAAGGAAAATTAGTGCCACGTTTTGTGGGACCATACAAAGTTTTGGAGCGCATGGGAGAAGTTGCGTACAAGCTGGAACTACCTGAAGGATTTTCAGGTGTTCATGATGTGTTCCATGTTTCTCAATTGAAGAAGTGTCACACAGAGATGGCGGATATACCACTGAGAGATACTGTGCCACTAGAGGTGATTCAGTTGAATAACGATTTGACCTATGAGGAGAAACCAGTCAGGATTCTCGAGTTTGCCAGCCGAGTCACCCGCAGCAAGGTCAGTAAGTTTTGCAAAGTTCGTGGAGCCACCACACCGAGGATGAAGCCACATGGGAGCGAGAGGAAGATGCGCTTAAGGACCACCCTCACCTATTTTCTAGTTAACCCGAATCTCGAGGCGAGATTCATCTTAAAGGGTAGGTTTGTAACATCCCAAATTTTCAATTTGGAATGTTATACATAGATCATCATTGCATATCATATTTTTTTGTTGCATTTTGGCTCGATCCTAGAAATTCTACACAACTCAAAGACCCACGGAGAGAGTTGGGGATTTCGTTATTTTCATATTTGAGTTTTCTCAAATTTTGAAAATAGGATCATTTGATTTTAATTATTTTATCTTCAATTATTTCTACAATCAAAATATGAGAGAGGGAATAAAATGACTTTCCCAAAATAAATAAATAATGAAGATTTAATAATAAAATCAAATAAGATTTTATTTCGGAGTTTTTCACCTTTTTATTTGAATTTAGGAAAAATGCGCGTTTTTCAAAATTGCATTTAGGCCCCAAATAAATGTTCATCTAGTCCGACTTGATTTTAGAAGCCGGGGAAAATTTATTTCGGGACTTTTGGAGTCTGTTTAGTATTTCTTTTTATTTTTCTTCTACGTGGAATTATTTAAAAAGCAGTAATCGACCTTGGGCGTGCAGCGGGACTCCGCTCGAGAGGCACTTATATAAAGCGCCTTGGCGCTAACCCACCCTTGCCCGAGCCCACCTCGCGCCCGCCAGCCCACCCCAAACCCTAGCACTTGATACTTGCGCCGTCGCCGCCCGCCCGATCCGCCGCCCGCATGACCGCCATCGCCGGACGCCGTCGCCGCCCGCCGACCAGCGAACCTCGCCGGACCCCGCCGCCGCACGCTCGCCGAGGTTTGCCGCCGCCTCGAAAACCATGCCGCCGGTTTTTTTAAAAAACCGGGAGGTTTTTCTTTGGTTTATTTTCGGTTTTTTTTAGTTTCGTTTTTTTTGTTTCGGTTTTTTTCGGTTTAGGTTAAATAGCGAACGTTCGTTCGTTCATTTTTAACGAACGCGTTCATCAGATTAGTTTAGTTAACGAACGTCCGTTCGTTAACCTGTTCGTCGTTTTTCTTTTCTCGGATTTAATCCGCGATTTTTCTGATCGCGATTCCTGATCCAATTTTCGTTTTAGTATAACTTTTCGCTCGTTTATCGGAATCAGGAGATTCAAGCGCCTATAGTTTCGTCTCGAAACCCTCTTTCCGAATAACCAACTTAAACCAGTTTTTGCTACTGTGAAATTTGACCTCGATCCAGATTAGTAAAACGAAGCTGCTTTCTTTCGTCGTTTGACTTTCGTTGCTTCGTTTGATTTGTTTCTTTTTACAAATCGGAGTTCTTAAGTTGAACTATCTGGTTAGATCTTCTATTTTAGTTTTATCTGTGCATTAGATGAGTACTTATTGTATGTTTGTTTGTCTGCGATAGAATACCGGTCTGGCGCTTTGTTACTTGAGTCTCGAGGTTTCATGGATCATCGCTAAGGCAAGTAACACTTTGATCATACCTTTTCTACTACCCAGTTTTTATGCATTAGATCTATCCTCAAACATTGCATGATTAGGATCCAATTAAATTGTGGGATGGGAAGTAGTTGAGGTAGTACCTATTACCTGTTTATTTTTTTAAACCCTTGGAAGTTACTTCTACGTTTTCTTATTATGCCATGCTATGCTAGTAGACGTGGATTGGGTGAGTGTATTCCATGACTGTGACGCCCGGGTAATTAAGCTACAGTGATCCTCTGCTAGTGATGCCACGTCACCTCGATTATAGTTGCTAATCTCGAGTTAGTTCGAAACCGATTCAAATTTAAAATCACGCAAACAATAAAAGTTTCCAATTATTAAAACTAAAATGTTCGGGGTGAGCCAGATAAATCATATGTAATAATGGTGGAGAAACCACACTTTTATAATGCGTTTAAATGCACTATAATAAATAAATAGTGACAAAACAGTTATTCAAATGCTTTCAAATAATAAACAATTTAAAACTATTTTATTTTAGTGCTAAACGGTTTGTGGCAGTGGCATAAGTTGTAACAATATTTTAGGTGCCACTTTTGTATTTTTGGAAACTAAAATAAAACAAATAGGAACTAAAAGAATAAATAAAAGAAAAGAGAAAATAAACAAACAAAATCAAAGTAATACAACAGACCCCCACTGGGCCAAGTGGCCATCGGCCTCCGCCCAACGGGCAGGCGGCCCAACCGCCTCACCCCAATCCCTTAACCCACAGGACTTGAAACCCTAACCTACCCGTGCCCAGTCCCCCCCGCCCCATCGCTCTCTCCTTCCCCCCCAATCAAGATCTGGATCGGGAAGGGGAACGACCCGCCCCGACTCCATCGACCCGCCGACCGCGTCGCCCGCATACACAGAGCACCATCACCGCCGCCCGACCTCGCCGGAGCCACCACGCCGACTGCCTCCTCGCCTCCTCATCTCTCTCTCGACGGGCGCCGTCCCGTCCGCCTCCTCGCCTCAGCGTCGCGGTGCCGACGCGTCGCCAGATCTTTGCCTCGCCGGGCGACACCGACCTCGTTCCCCGCCGTCGGTAGGAACGCCGCCTCGACCATGCCTCCTCGGACCGGCCCGCCTTCCTCCCTCGACGGCCTGCCTCGTCTCCGACGCCGTCGTCCCCGTCCTCCTCCCCGAACGGCCTCCACGCGCCTCAACGCCTCCCTGCTCACCACCGCTGGTGAGGACCCGTTCGTCCTCCCCTTTCCCCTGCTCGTCGTCGCGGTCGCCACGGCCGCCCCGACCACCACCTCGGCCCCGCACTGCGCTCACCCCGCTCTTCCTGCCGCTCGGCCCGCTGCCGGCCCGTCCACCGCTCGATCGCCTCATGGCGCCGCTGCGGCCCGGCCGACCTCGCCGTCATTGCGGCCCCTCCGGCCGTCGCCGTGGCCTCGCCTTTGGCGCCCTGTAATCCGGAGTAGCGCGCGCGCCCTCGGGCATTCGCCGTTCGGGCGACACCCGGCGCCCGCGCCCGTGCCCGTAACCACCGTCCAGCGCCCGTTAAGGCCCTGGGCCACTTACACGGACGGCGAGCGATTAAAAAAGGAAATTAAGAAAGAAATTAAAAATATATATATATAATAAAAACAAAATTAATTAATTAAACAAAAAATTAACTTGATTAATTAACTATCCAAATAATTAAACTAATTAAACCTTAGTTATCTAATTAATCTGGTTAGTTAATTAGCTAGATAATAAGTATGATAGTGGGGCCCACCCCTAATTAATTCTCGATTAGATTAATTATATTTGGATAATTAACATGTGTCTCGACGAGAGGGACCCATCGGTCAGTTGACGATCAACTACATTGACTGGCCGACGTCGACATGACATCATCTTGATGTCATTAATACATTTTCGAATTAATTTAAATAATTAATTAAATTCCAGAAATTAGTAAAATCTTTAGAAAATCATAACTTTTAATCCGTAACTCGGATTAAATTATTTTCAACATGAAAGTTGCTCAGAACGATGAGACGATTCCGGATACGCAACCCGTTCGTCCGCCACACCCCCTAACCTATCGAACCTGCAACATTTCACCTCCGGTTCATCTGTCCGAAAACACGGAACACCGGGGATACTTTCCCGGATGTTTTCCGCCTTCACCGGTATCACCTCATACCGTAGCTCTGCTTGTTGTCCTGTTATGCACTTGCTTGCTATGTATTTACTGTTTCTCCCCCCCTCTTCTCTTCGGTAGACTACGAGACCGACGCCGCTGCTGCTGCCCCGTACGACTACGGTGTTGACGACCCCTCTCTCTTGCCAGAGCAACCGTGCAAGCCCCCTTTGATCACCGGATATCGCCTACTCTTCTCTATCTGCTTGCATTAGAGTAGTGTAGCATATTCTTGCTGATTAATCCTATCTGCTTTGCATAGCCTTTGTCCTTGCTACTCTTGTTGTTACCTTTATACGCTATCCAAGCGCTTAGTATAGGATGCTAGTGTTCCATCAGTGACCCTACATTCTGTCAAATGCGCCATGCTATACTCTTGGCTGTGATCACTAGGTGATCACGGGCATATACTATATACTTTACACTATTACATTACCTGTGATCTTTGTTAGAAGATGAAATTTGAAAGGACGGTGGCTCCATCCCGGTAGAGGTGGGCCTGCGTTCCCGACGGCCCCGATTGTTACTTTGTGGCGAGCGACAGGGCAGGTTGAGACTACACGGGTGAGAGGTGGGCACGGCCCCGGTCGGTGTTTGCGGATACTTAACACGCTTAACGAGATCTTGGTATTTGATCCGAGTCGGCCATTTGGTCTATACGCACTAACCATCTACGCTGGAGTAGTTATGGGTATCCCGACGAGTAGTGGTATCACCAAGCCTTCATGACGCGCCGAATGGCGGCGCGCGCCGGATTGGACTGGAACGCCTGTTAGGCTAGGTCTGCTTCCGGCCGCCCACGCATCATGCAGGTGTGCATTGGGCGATGGGCCCAGACCCCTGTGCGCTTAGGTTTAGACCGGCGTGCTAGCCTCTCTGTTGTGCCTAGGTGGGCTGCGACGTGTTGATCTTCCGCGGCCGGGCATGACCCAGGAAAGTGTGTCCGGCCAAATGGGATCAAGCGTGTTGGGTTATGTGGTGCACCCCTGCAGGGAAGTTTAATCTATTCGAATAGTCGTGATCTTGATAGCAGGGGCGACTTGGAGTTGTACCTTGACCTTATGACAAATAGAACCGGATACTTAATAAAACACACCCTTCCAA
Source organism: Aegilops bicornis (assembly GCA_021605145.1). Taxonomy (NCBI): domain Eukaryota; kingdom Viridiplantae; phylum Streptophyta; class Magnoliopsida; order Poales; family Poaceae; genus Aegilops; species Aegilops bicornis. The sequence goes on along the minus strand of CM038674.1, from coordinate 360,988,874 downwards.
GTGCGGATACAACCCGGTGGTCGCTCTCTCTCGAGGGTTACGAGGAGGATCGCCGGGTAGGATTATTGCTATGTGATGCTACTTGGAGGACTTGATCTACTCTCTTCTACAGTGCAAAGGCGGAGGCTGCCAAGCGTAGTCTTCGACAGGATTAGCTATCCCCTCTTATTACGGCATTCTGATTCGGTCCTTGATATGGCCCTTTACACATATATCCATGCATATGTAGTGTAGCTCCTTGCTTGCGAGTACTTTGGATGAGTACTCACGGTTGCCTTGTTCCCCCTTTTTCCCCATATCTCTATCCGATTGCTACGACCAGACGATGGAGTCCAGGAGCCAGATGCCACCACCGATGACGACTACTACACTGGAGGTGCCTACTACTACGTGCTGCCTGCTGACGACGACCATGAGTAGTTAGGAGGATCCCAGGTAGGAGGCCTGCGCCTCTTTCGATCTGTATCCCAGTTTGTGCTAGCCTTCTTAAGGCAAACTTGTTTAACTTATGTCTGTACTCAGATATTGTTGCTTCCGCTGACTTCGTCTATGATCGAGCACTTGTATTCGAGCCCTCGAGGCCTGGCTTGTATTATGATGCTTGTATGACCTATTTTATTTTTAGAGTTGTGTTGTGATATCTTCCGTGAGTCCCTAATCTTGATCGTACTGCGTTTGCGTGTATGATTAGTGTCTGATTGAATCGAGGCGTCACAAGTTGGTATCGAGCCATTGCTGTAGGAATCCCCCTTCCCAACTCCTTGGCCGAAGTCGAGTCTAGACATTACAAAACTTTTACTAACATGGCTGTGTGTCTTACGGGCACACGTCGCCATTGGGTGGTATTAGGATCTTTTACTCCTCATCTATACTCTGGGACTCTGATCTCTCTTCTATTCGGGTTAAATGATTTTGCCAAAAATCTAACATTAGGATCTCGTTGTCACTTTCACCCCGGAGAGCCCCTTATTATTGATGACCGTCTGCTGCACCAGAAGACCCCGAAGATACTCTCCGCTATTAACCCGAGAACTTGTGTTCATCGCGTTTGCAATTCCCCTTCCACCGTCAACCCTTATGGATAACTACTTGAAGTTGTTATTCTTACATTCATCCCCAGTTTGTCTTGTTATGACAAGATACCCCGCAACACTCGTTGTTGTTTCGATAATCCTTGAGCTTACGGCCTTGCTGTTCTATGTCAACTGAATACCCAAACGGATAATTCCTCGCACTTGCCGAGTATCCCTTCGTCCAAAGTTGTTCATGTGTTTCACAAAAATACATTCAACTACTACCCGATCTTCCGAAAATCCTGAGCAGCCTATTGCTCTTGAAATTCTTGCTTGCTTGCATTATGGTTAATCCCATAAGTCTCGTAATCTTAATGGCATACCTTGTCATTATCATTTTGAGTCTGTTGATTCAATATGTTGCATTTTCGCAATCCTCAATCAGATCCTAGAATTCATCCTTCCGGCTCAGACGTCTTTCAAACATGAGCTGGTTCTCGGCCAATCAGATTGCCATCGATTGTACCCCTAAGCCTACTCAACTTATCCATCCTTGATCAGAGCGTTGCTTCTGATCCCTGGATTTGGAAATCATAATTCCTTTGCAATTGAGCTTTGAGTTAGACAGTTGTTTCTATAATCTGACCTCCTTGCGTTCTTTCTTCCTTTGGTTGAGTACCGATGCTCACATCGGATCCCTTGTGGACCACGGAACCTTTTGGCCGGATTTTATCCGACAACGTCCTTCATATTCAATAAGCTTGTGAGCCTTTCCTCGGATACATAATGCCTTTGGTAAATTGTATCCTCTGCTTTCTCAACCATGCGCTGCCTTCGAGTTTGAGTTAATTACTCCTAAAGATTGTGGTATATGTTTCTAAGATGCCCGATGGGTTGAACATATACCTTCCTTAATTTTGTGAACCCAAAAGTCTTCATGGGTCATAACCTCCTGGTATTCCGTCAGTTAAACTTTCAAACCTTAAACATTCTTAAACGAGAGCAGTAAATGAGAAGTTGTGTATTGGAGAAGTGGGAGTCGGCCTTGAACTTTGTGTTCATGCCCATGGACCCGAGGTGGAACTTATCATGGAAGCTTCTCGTAGTAATAATGATCCCCTTGTTATAACTTCTTCTCTTAGCTGTGCTTGGTCTTTTGCGACCGTGGTTCCGGCCATGATTGTTCTTCTTTGTTCCGTTTCTCGGACAAGTTTAAGCACTTGTCTTCTGTAGAGCAATACACCAATCCAACCTTTACTTTGATCTTGTGTCGAGTATTACCCCCCTGGTATCTCGAGATAATCATGGAACTGCATAACTTCTTATGAGTTCTTCATCAAGTGCTACCTTCCCACTGATTCCAATTTTTCACGGGCTTTGAGTTATTAAACACTCAAAGACACCGATAACTGAACCGAGTCCGCACTACGGTTCAACAACTCTTCAGCAAGCTTCTATAAGTACGAGTTTATACCCGATCACGCCATTCCTAGCCTGTTCGGATGTATCATTTTGTGCTAAATTTTAACCGTGCTGCCTGGTTCTTCTCGGAGCACAATTTTCGACGATGAGATAACCTTATGACGATCTTCCTCGCCGTATCATTTCGCCTTGAGCATCAAGCTTGATTTCGAGTTTGTGCCATACTGTGGTTCCAATAACCCTTCGCTTCATCATTTCTTTGACTTGATGTCAACGCCAATCGATTACATCTTCATGAAATCTCTCGACAATTGTGTCGTGGTCATCATCAACATTCTGAGCTCTTCCAAGATATCTATCGAACTCTTGATGAGAAATACCATCCTTGCCCCTCGATGGTTTGTATTATCATCGGCAACGTTAATGCCCTCCCTCCAACACAAACCTTCTCATGTTTTGTGTATTACCTTGAGTTCCTTCCTACCCCGCTTGTGTTATGTTCTACGTTGGAATATTGCCATCTTTTATGTCAAGGATGTCGTGGGAATTTCGCCACCTCTTAAGAATTCTTGGTATGGTGATACTTCTCACCATCATCATTCTTCCTTGGTCCCGTGTTGTTTTTAACCAGCATACCGATGAGATCTTGTTTGAGTTCTGTACTTCTAGCAACCCTATTGCTTTGAAGTTAACGATCGACAGTTCGTTCTTAGACCGTTGATTATTGAATCGTCCCTCTAACATTGATCTTGCTGCCTAAGGTCATATTTCGGGCACACCTTTCAACTAATGAGTGATGGTGTATGTTTCCCTAGAGCATACAACATAATATCATTTGATCTAACAAATGTCATCTTCTTGTTCACATTATCGTGGAAATCCATCCGTTTGGAATTCTCGATGAATTGTCGCTGAGCCCATCAGCCACCTTCTCATTCCCTCCTTGGTTTAATGATGAACTATTGCTTGAAACCCGCTCCCATAGTTCATTTCTCGAGAATCTTGCAATGTCATTTAAATCGATTTGTGTTGCACCTTTTCCTCTCGGACCCCACGAGTCGAGGTATCATGACACCAATTGGATATGAATCTCGGTCGAGATATGATGGTTGGGAGAACTTTCCAAGAGTTATGATGTTGATCCTTTGATGACCGGTAACATGATGTCATGCCTAGCACCCCAATTTGGAGGACCTATCATTATAGATTCCTTTTCAAGCAAGGTTATCCATTCATCCATGAGGAAATTGTAAGACTTATTCTACAAGTTATTCACGATGGATCCTTCGTGTTTCCAAAGTGCGATCTTCACACGAAGACCATGTCAATGCTATCTCGAAGCATGTCAATGGTACTCCGATTTTCAACAGAGGAACATTTGAAGCACGATGCTAAATTTTATTTATCATTTATCCTAACACTTTGTTGTATGGGTAATATCATGAGATTCCTCCCCTTACCTAAATGGTTTTCTACTTTATATCCTGTCATGGATATCTTGCTCTGGTTGTCCTTGGGAAGGATATACCCTTGAAATATGTGTTTAAACATATTTTCCTTTCCATTGTTACATTTAATCTGATGATCATATTTTCCTTCCATTGGTTTGTTTAAACCTTTTCTATGATCTATATGATATAAGCAGTAATAATCCACTGCTTGTGCAAACATCTCGATGTACAACTCTGTCAGTAAGACCTTGTTACTATTGTTGATAGCATTCCGATAACCACCGATGGACGGGAACCTTGCCTATTGGTCCGCCTTGTTCCAACGAGCAGGAAAATGGTTCTCTTCGTCCCTCGCCCTTGGTACCGGTGTTTTTCCCGACATAACCGACAGACTATCCTCTGACTTGCCCTTCTTACATGATCGTGCAAGACGTCATCCCCCTTCCTACCTTTAACCCACATGGTGGGCCCATAACCCACAGTTCCACAGGATCGAAACCTGACTCTCCTGTACACCTTGTTGACAAAGTTATCCCTTACTCTTGGTTTCGTGTGTAATTCATGAGCCACCTTCCTAATGCTCTATTCTGGTATCACATGCAACACTTACTCTCGCTACTCTGAACCCCTTTCTCACTCTGGTTCAGACTTCGAGCAACTATCTATCCGCTTGGAACCTCTTATTGTACCTTCGTACCTTACTCTCGAGGTATTTTATATGTTCAACTCGAGAGATAATCTTATGCTCATTCATGGGTTAGCCCCAGATTGTATCCCTCACAAGCATTACATCGTAGTCAAGCTGCCCTTACCTATTCGTGAAATGCGTTGGAGTTCACGAAGCAAAGGAAGCAAGGGCGACATCACCATGATGACTGAAGCGGAGAAATGAAGATGTCAATGTAATGGATCGACCTCTTCAAGAAGAGCAACCAAAGGCGAGAAGATTCGTTAGGATTTACGTAACCAGACCTTCCCCTTAGACCCCTCTTAAATCTCGGACGAGATTTCTTGTAGTGGAGGAGAATTGTGGCCTTGGGGTAATTAAGCTACAGGTGATCCTCTGCTAGTGATGCCACGTCACCTCGATTATAGTTGCTAATCTCGAGTTAGTTCGAAACCGATTCAAATTTAAAATCACGCAAACAATAAAAGTTTTCAATTATTAAAACTAAAATGTTCGGGGTGAGCCAGATAAATCCTATGTAACAATGGTGGAGAAACCACACTTCTCTAATGCGTTTAAATGCACTATAATAAATAAATAGTGACAAAACAGTTATTCAAATGCTTTCAAATAATAAACAATTTAAAACTATTTTATTTTAGTGCTAAGCGGTTTGTGGCGATGGCATAAGTTGTAACAATATTTTAGGTGCCACTTTTGTATTTTTGCAAACAAAAATAAAACAAATAGGAACAAAAAGAATAAATAAAAGAAAACACAAAATAAACAAACAAAATCAAAGTAATAAAACAGACCCCCCCCCCCCGCTGGGCCAAGTGGCCACTGGCCCCCGCCGCCCGAACGGGCCGGCCCAACCGCCCCTCACCCCAATCCCTTAACCCACCTGGAAGCGAAACCCTAACCTACCCCGTACCCCATTTCCCCCACCCCATCGCTCTCTCCTCCCCCCCCCCCGATCCATATCTGGATCGGGAAGGGGAACGACCCGCCCCGACTCCATCGACCCGCCCGACGCGTCATCCGCCGTCCTGGAGCACCATCACCGCCCGCCGACCTCGTCCGGAGCCACCACGCCACTGCCTCCTCGCCTCCTCATCTCTCTCTCTCGACGGGCGTCCCGTCCGCCTCCTCACCTCAACGCCCTTGGTGCCGACGCGTCGCCGGTCTTTGCCTCGCCAGACGACACCGACCTCGTTCCCCGCCGTCAATTTGGAGCGCCGCCTCGACCATGCCTCCCATTTGGACCCGGCCCGCCTTCCTCCTCGACGGCTGCCTCGTCTCCGACGCCGTCGTCCCGTCCTCCTCCCGAACGGCCTCCATGCGCCTCGGCGCCTCCTGCTCACCACCAGTGCGGACCGTTTCCTCCCCCTTTCCCCGCTCGTCGTCGTCGCGGTCGCCACGGCCGCCCGACCACCACATGACCACTGCAGCGCTCACCCGCTCTTCCCTGCCGCTCCGGCCCGCTGCCGGCCCGTCCACCGCTGGGCGCCTCATGGCGCCCGCTTCGCTCCGGCCGACCTCGCGTCTGCGGCCCCTCCGGCCGTCGCCGTGGCCTCGCCTTTGGCGCCCTGTAATCGAGCAGCGCCCGCCCCTCGGGCATTCGCCGTTCGGGCGACACCCGGCGCCCGCGCCCGTGCCCGTAACCACCGTCCAGCGCCCGTTAAGGCCCTGGGCCACTTACACGCGGGCCCCAGCGCCCAGAACGATTAAAAAAAGAAATTAAGAAAGAAATTAAAAAATATATATATATAATAAAAACAAAATTAATTAATTAAAGAAATAATTAACTTGATTAATTTTGATTAATTAAACTAACCAAATAATTAAACTAATTAAACCTTAGTTATCTAATTAATACGGTTAGTTAATTAGCTAGATAATTAGTATGATGAGGGGGCCCACCTAATTAATTACGATTAGATTAATTATATTTGGATAATTAACATGTGTCTCGACGGAGGGACCCACTGGTCGAGTTGACGATCAACTCTGTTGGTGCTGACGTCGACATGACATCATGCTGATGTCATTAATTCATTGAATTATTTAAATAATTAATTAAATTCGAAATTAGTAAAATCTTTAGAAAATCATAACTTTTAATCCGTAACTCGGATTAAATTATTTTCAACATGAAAGTTGCTCAGAACGACGAGACGATTCCGGATACGCAACCCGTTCGTCCGCCACACCCCCTAACCTATCGAACCTGCAAGATTTCACCTCCGGTTCATTTGTCCGAAAACACGGAACACCGGGGATACTTTCCCGGATGTTTTCCCCCTTCACCGGTATCACCTCATACCGCGTTAGAACATGTTTAGCTCTGCTTGTTGTCCTGTTATGCACTTGCTTGCTATGTATTTACTGTTTCTTCCCCCCTCTTCTCTTGGTAGACTCTGAGACCAAGCCTTGGCATTGCTGCTTGCCCGTATGACTACGGTGTTGTGACCCTCTCTCTTGCCAGAGCAACCAGGCAAGCCCCCTTTGATCACCGGATATCGCCTACTCTTCTCTATCTTGCTTGCATTAGAGTAGTGTAGCATGTTATCGCTTTCGATTAATCCTATCTTGTTGCATAGCTTGTCCTTGCTACTACTATTGTTACCTTTATACGCTACCCTCTTGCTTAGTATATGATGCTAGTGTTCCATCGGTGGCCCTACATTCTTGTCAAATCTGCCATGCTATACTCTTTGGGCTGTGATCACTTGGGAGGTGATCACGGGCATATACTATATACTTTACACTATTACATTACCTATGATCTTTGTTAGGAGATGGGGGCTGAAAGGACGGTGGCTCCATCCCGGTAGAGGTGGGCTGGGTTCCGGCTGACCTCCATTGTTACTTTGTGGCGGAGGCGGCAGGGCAGGTTGAGACTACAGGGTGAGAGGTGGGCGCCACGGTCGGCGTTCGCGGATACTTAACACGCTTAACGAGATCTTGGTATTTGATCCGAGTCGGCCATTTGGTCTATCTGCACTAACCATCTACGCGGGAGTAGTTATGGGTATCCCGACGTCGTGGTATCACCGAAGCCTTCGTGGACGTCGTCGAATGGCCCGGCGGCGTCTGCGGATTAATTTGGAACGCCTGTTAGGCTAGGTCTGCCGGCCGCCACGCAACGCATCTGGTGTGCATTGGGCGATGGGCCCGGACCCTGGCGCTTAGGTTTAGACCGTCTTGGCCTCTCTGTTGTGCCTAGGAGGGCTGCGACTTGTTGATCTTCAGCGGCGGGCATGACCCGAGAAAGTGTGTCCGGCCAAATGGGATCAAGCGTGTTGGGTTATGTGGTGCACCCTGCGGTGAAGTTTAATCTATTGAATAGCCGTGATCTTGATGAGGATGACTTGGAGTTGTACCTTGACCTTATGACAACTAGAACCGGATACTTAATAAAACACACCGTTCCAAGTGCGGATACAACCCGGTGGTCGCTCTCTCTCGTGGTTACGAGGAGGGATCGCCGGGTAGGATTATTGCTATGTGATGCTACTTGGAGGACTTGATCTACTCTCTTCTGATGCGCAAAGGCGGAGGCTGCGAAGCGTAGTCTTGACAGGATTAGCTATCCCCTCTTATTACGGCATTCTGCGATTCGGTCCTTGATATGGCCCTTTACACATATATCCATGCATATGTAGTGTAGCTCCTTGCTTGCGAGTACTTTGGATGAGTACTCACGGTTGCCTTGTTCCCCCTTTTTCCCCATATCTCTACACGATTGCTGCGATAGACGATGGAGTCCGAGGCGACGCATACCGCCGATGGCGACTACTACCTGGAGGTGCCTACTACTACGTGCTGGCTGGCGGCGACCGAGAGTAGTTAGGAGGATCCGAGGCGGGAGGCCTGCGCCTCTTCGATCTGTATCCCGGTTTGTGCTAGCCTTCTTAAGGCAAACTTGTTTAACTTATGTACGTACTCGAGATATTGTTGCTTCCGCTGACTCGTCTATGATCGAGCACTTGTATTCGAGCCCTCGAGGCCCCTGGCTTGTATTATGATGCTTGTGTGACCTATTTTATTTTTAGAGTTGTGTTGTGATATCTTCCCGTGAGTCCCTGATCTTGATCGTACACGTTTGCGTGTATGATTAGTGTACGATTGAATCGGGGGCGTCACAATGACGGATGTGAGATTGTTAATTAATGGTTTATTTAAGGTGCCAACTTAAACACACATCTGGGTGGATTGAGGCACCTGGTTTCTATCAGGATTTGCCTGTATTTCTTGAGACCGCCACCCAGGCTCAAAGGGATCATGAGATTATTCATGCTAGAAACTTCCGTGTGCAGCCACATGCTACTATGGGCTCTAGCATAGTTGACTAAGTTGTGCGAACTCTTACGGGTAGACTAGCTGATGTAGGGGTTGTAGGTTGGTACGGTCTACCCACATGTAAGGTGCTAAGCGCTTACGAAAGACTATGTCTCGGTCATCCATTTCTCAAACACCATGTAGTGCGAGAAATCAAGCGGAGGAGATCGAGTCTTGTGGGGAAAAGTGCACAAACCTTTGCAGAGTGTATAAACTAATCATGGTTAGCCGTGTCCCCGGTTATGGACATCTTGAGTATATAGTAGTTGGATTATCATGTGAATCTCATCATGTTACTTCTAATTAATATTGTTGGGTTGTTAATGAGTACTTTTAATTGGGATTGAGGATGCTGTCAACCATTCTCAATGTTGAACAACCACCATGATAGTTAAATAAATTTATTCCTTTTGCAGTAGGGAAAAATTGGCTTTACGCAAAAACTGTAACCATAGAGCTTTCCACCAGCCATATATGCATGTAGTGTAGGCTTATTCTTCCATTATTCTCTATGTGTTACTTTGCCAGCATATTCCATGTGCTGACCCGTTTTCGGGCTGCAACGTTTCATGTTGCAGACTTTTCAGACGACGAGTAAGGTGCTTAGGCCGTGGTTCTATACTCAGTGATGCCGTTGGAGTTGATGGACTCGCTTATTCTTCCGAGCCTTCCGCTGTTATCGTTATTAGATGGTGAGGGAGTCCCGGATTAGGGGGTGTCCGGATAGCCGAACTATCATCTTTGGCCGGACTCCTAGACTATGAAGATACAAGATTGAAGACTTCATCCCGTGTCCGGATGGGACTTTCCTTGGCGTGGAAGGCAAGCTTGGCGATACGGATAGGTAGATCTCCTACCATTGTAACCGACTCTGTGTAACCCGAACCGTATTCGGTGTCTATATAAACCGAAGGGTTTTAGTCTGTAGGACGAACATGAATCATACCATAGGCTAGCTTCTAGGGTTTAGCCTCCTTGATCTCGTGGTAGATCTACTCTTGTACTACCCATATCATCAATATTAATCAAGTAGGAGTAGGGTATTACCTCCATCGAGAGGGCCCGAACCTGGGTAAAAACATCATGTCCCTTGTCTCCTGTTACCATCCGCCTAGACGCATAGTTCGGGACCCCTACCGAGATCCGCGGTTTTGACACCGACATTGGTGCTTTCATTGAGAGTTCCTCTGTCCGTCACCTATAGGCCTGATGGCTCCTTCGATCATCAACAACGACGCGGTCCAGGGGTGAGACTTTTCTCCCGGACAGATCTTCAGATTCGGCGGCTTTGCACCGCGGGCAATTCACTTGGCCATCTGGAAGCAGATCGAAGCTACGCCGGCCATCAGGTCAGATTTGGGAGTTTGAACTACGGCCGACATCCGCGGAGACTTGATCTTCGACGGATTCGAGCCATGACCAAAATGCGCCCGCCTTTGTCTCGATGGGCACGATCTAGCTCTGCCGCCGAACAGTGTCCTGGAGGCCGCACCAGCGTCCGCTCCGCCCTTAGCTCGGAGCCGACTCCCCCGATCGAGGACGAGTGGTTGGACACCGCCTCGGGGGCTACAATCTCAACGGCGGTTGAGCCGAACTCCATCCCTGTCCTTTGCAAAGACTGTGACTCCAAGGTGCCGGCTCCTCTCCGGACTCCGAACCCTCCGCGCCCCTGCCAATCGAATCCGATTGGGCGCCGGTCATGGAGTTCCTTGCGCGGACATCTTTCAGCACTCGCCCTTTGGCGACATCTTGAATTCACTAAAGTCTCTCTCTTTATCGGAGAGCCTGGCGGACTACGGTCGGGGAAGGTTGAGATGCAGACGACGAAGAAATTCAACGCCCACCCACCACCCACTTTATAGCCACTGCCGATGATTTAACCGACATGCTCGACTTCGACTCAAGACATCGGCGGTATGGACGGCGATGCGGAGGCGACCAAGACCCAGCGCCTACGAGGGCCTTTGGAAGGCCACCTCGTCATATGACATATACATGGTGGACATCCCAAAAGATGGGAATGGCGATGGAACAGCGGAGGATGACCCCTCAAGAAACAACCCAAGCGCCCGGCGTCGTGGCGCCGTTCTAAATTCCGCCACGGTAAAAATGGTGATTCCGCACGGAGACAATAATACCACGGGCGGTGCGAAGGCGACCCCTCCGGCGGGACTCGGTAGCGGGGAGGAGGGAGAAGCAAGACCGCCTGACGGTGGCGACAGGAAAGAGAGGTAGAGGGCGATAATTATCGCCCCCTCGAATATGAGGCAAGCCTCGACGACGACGAATTTGTCGTGCCTGAGGATCCCGCCGAACAGGAGCGTTTCAAACGCATGCTTATGGCCACGACAAGCAGCCTCAAGAAAAAGCAGCGGCAGCTTAGAGCTGACCAAGACGTGCTAGGCGATAGATGGTGAAGTCCTTGCAGCCGAAGAGTATGAACTTCGACGCCCCTCAAGAGATACCCAAAGCATGCTGCTACCCCAATTAGAGGAAGCAGCACCCAAACCTACATCACCGGTAGCATGATGCGGCCGACCGGCCACCCGTGGTCAGCTGACGAGAGGCCTCTAGACCCTCCATTCAAGCCGCACCCCGGCGCCGCTCGACCAAGGCATGGGGAAACGTGCCGGACCTGCGAAACATATTGGAAGACAAGGCAAGGCAAACAAGATCGATCTACAGATCGCATGGGCGCCCCACGACACTTGATGATAACCGTCACGCCGGATACAACAACTCCGGCCGGGCCGAACAAAGTAGACAAAGCTCATTTGAGCTGCGTCGTGATATAGCCCAATACAGAGGCGGCGCACACCCACTATGCTTCGCAGGCGAAGTGATGGATCATCAAATCCCCGAGGGTTTCAAACCCGTAAACATCGAATCATACGATGGCACAACAGATCCTGCGGTTTGGATCGAGGACTACCTCCTCCATATCCACATGGCCCGCGGTGATGATCTACACGCCATCAAATACCTCCCACTCAAGCTTAAAGGACCAGCTCGGCATTGGCTTAACAGCTTGCCAGTAGAATCAATTGGTTGTTGGGAGGACACGGAAGCCGCATTCCTTGATAACTTCCGGGGCACATATGTGCGACCACCGACGCCGATGACCTTAGCCATATAATTTAGCAGCGGAAGAATCGGCGGAACAATTACGGACGCGGTTCCTAACAAAGAAAAATCAGATGATCGTCATTTGTCCGGATGCAGAGGCGCTTAGCAGCCTTCAAACACAACATCATGACGAGTGGCTAGCCCGGCACCTAGGACAGAAAAGCCGAAATCCATGGCAGCCCTCACCACACTCATGACCCGCTTTTGCGGCGGGGAGAGGACAAGCTAGCTCGAAGCAACAACTTGGCCAAACACCTGGTAGTTCCGATACCAAGGACAGCAATGGCAGGTCGCGTCGCCAAAAGAACAAGCGCCGCGTGCGGCGATAATCTTGAAGATCTGGCGGTCAATGCCGGATTGAGGCTCTAAACCCGGTCGTGGAAGAAGCCATTCAAAAGAAATACCGGGGCCCGTCCAACTTGGACTGAATACTTTCGATCGGAAGTGCGGATACATGGCACCCCAAAAACCAACCAACCACCAGCGAGGATTGTTGGGTGTTCAAGCAAGCGAGCAAGTTAAGTGCGAACTCAATGACAAGGGGCTGCATAGCGATGGCGAGGAAGAGCCACGGCAGCCGAACAATAGAGGACGGAAGGGCTTTCCCACACAAGTGCGGACGGTGAACATGATATACGCAACCCACATAGCCAAAAGGGGCGAGCGTGCACTAAAGGGCGTATATGCGATGGAGCGATCGCCCCAAAGTTCAACCCATGGTCTACCTGCCCGATCACCTTCGATCGAAGGACCACCCCACTAGCATTCGTCATGGCGGTTTCGCCGCATTGGTTCTTGACCCAATTATTGACGGATTTCACCTCACCGAGTCACGATGGACGGCGGTAGTAACTGAACACCTTTATCGAGGATACGATGCACAAAATGGGCATAGACCCTCAAGGATTAAACCTACAAAGATGACCTTTAAAGGCGTCATACCGGGTGTAGAGGCCAATTGTACAGGCTCGATTACACTCGAAGTGGTCTTCGGATCCCGGATAACTTCCGAAGCGAAGAGTTAATCTTCGACATAGTCCCGTTCCGCAGCAGCTATCACGCACTGCTTGGACGAACCGCATTTGCAAAGTTCAATGCGGTGCAGCACTACGCATACCTCAAGCTCAAGATGCCAGGCCCTCGAGGAGTAATCATGGTCAATGGAAACACCGAACGCTCTCTCCGAACGGAGGAGCACACGGCGGCCCTCGCGGCGGAGGTGCAAAGCAGCCTCTCACAGCAATTCTCGAGTCCGGCCACTAAACGTCTGGACACCAAAGCTGCGCCGGAGTAACCTACAACAAGAACGCTGGCACGATCCAAGCGCAGCGTAGCAATCCGCCCCAACCCCAGCCCTCGCGAAATTGCGAAGCGATTACTACAGCGTACATAACTACGCTCTGGAGATACCATGGGCATAAGGGAGGGCACGACCACGGCTGCGCCAGAATGCGGCTCAACCGCACTGGGGCTCCGATTGTGTCATTCTTTTCTTTTTTTCTTACTTTCGGGACTCCGTTTTCCGGAAGCCTGTCCGCACTTGAATTGCCGAACTCACGATGCAACAGCAGGGGAAGCGAAGCTACGTCGAGTGTCGGTGGTCTCTATTATGAGCATTATACCTGTTTTACATACCATCCCGCAGCTTACCCCTGGAGGGGGACATGTTAAATAGTCCCATCCCTTGCTTATCGCACTATTTGTATCGTTCTGCGTTCATTGCAGTACCTTTCTTTTGAATAAACAATACATAGCTTTTGCCTATTATTGCACTCCTTTCTTTATCTATATATATGTTCATTTCATGACATGTTACACCCGTACACTTTGGTACGGCCAATACACCAGGGGCTTAAGTACCCCAAAAGCATGGTGTGAGAAGTCTGAACACTTTCACAAGTGCGGCACCCCGAACTTATAGCATTATATGCATCGGCTCCAAATCATGTCTTGGGTCAATAGTTGGGTTTGCCCTGCTCCCATGTTTTGGTACCTTACGTTCCGTTTATCGGCTAAGGTAATATTTGGGAGAACCACTGCGATTGTGCCCGGTTGAGCTGGGTTGAGCACCTCAGTGGAGAAAGCTAAAACTGACTGTCATGATAAGGCGAGAGCCGGTCGTTGTTCGAGAGGTTTTTTCGGGTCCCTAAAGACTTATGCCACTTAGAGCGAGGAGTCGGCATTGTCCGTCCAAGGCATGGATAGCGCCCCGAACTCGGTCTTCCAAATACTAGGGGCTTCGCCGAAATTTAAAATTATAGAATTCTATGGCTAAGTGAGAGTGTTCAAGCACTATAAGTCTGGTTGCCTTGTTCGTTGCGTTGAGCGCCTCCCTCGATGGACCCAAGAATGGGAACAAGAGCGCTCAAGTTTATCCCGAACACCCAGCACTTTCGTGGCATGGGGCTGAAGCCAACGACTTGCCATCTCTCAAATTTGATAAGCAGACGCCTTACGAGAAGGTAATATTTTAAATTAACAAGCGTTGCTTAAGCGCATATGAACAAGTTTTCGGCGTCTGGGATAACAAATGCGAGTCTATTCAAAAAATACATCTTTGGAGCACTCATCCGCTATCTGGCGGGCACCCTTCAGGGCGCCCTCATAGTACATTTCGGACTTGCGATGATCCTTGCCCTTGGTGGCCCGTCCGTCACAAGCTTCTCCGCATCCAGCTTGCCCCAGTGCACTTTAGCACGGGAAAGGGCCCGACGGGCACCTTCAATGCAGACGGAGCGCTTGATGACTTCAATCCATGGACAGGCGTCCACCAGCCGATGCACTAACCTGAAATAGCTCCTAGGCATGGCTTCCAATGGCCACAGCCGAACTATGAGGCCCTTCATGGCCTGTTTGGCGACCTTGTGGAGCTCGACCAGCTGCTTCAGCTGGTCGCTCGAAACTGCCGGACGGTCGGCCTCAGCATACTGAGACCAGAACACCTTCTCCGTCGAGCTCCCCTCCTTGGCGCGGTAGAATGCGGCAGCATCAGACACACTACGGGGCAGATCTGCGAACGCTCCTGGAGAGCTCCGAATTCGGGTAAGTACTAGATAATTGACTTTTACATTCTTGCTCTGCATAAAGAATGCCTTACCCGTCGCGATCTTATTTATTGCCTCAATCTCCTGGAGAGCTTTTTGGCCTCGGCCTTAGCAGCTTTAGCCTTTGTCAAGAGCCGAGGCAACCTCGGACTCTCGGGTCTTGAAGTCACGCTCCAAACCCTCGTGTTTTTCCACGAGAGCACGGAGATCTTGCCGTACCTCCGCCAGTTGCGCCTCCCCCTTCTCTCGCTCGGTGCGCTCCGCAGCCGCTTTGTTTTCGGCCGCGGACACCGCCTCCTTCAGGGTCGCCACCTCGCTCGTGGCCCCTGAAGTACCCATGTTATTCCTGTTATCTTTTCAACCAAATCCTTTCTATAAGGTATTTATTTAATAAGGTATTACTTACCTTCCTTGTCCTCGAGCTGCTTCTTGGCAAGGCCGAGCTCGTTCTCGGACCGCTCGAGGCTCTGCTTCGATGCATTGACCTCCAGCGGTCGGTCACGGCAAAGGTCGGCCAGCGCAGCCTGCATTCCCATATTGACATACTTATGTTACACTCCTGCGTATATCTTTTAGATCCTTAGTCCGGCTTTTCTTTCCGAACACCGAACTAAGCATCGAGAACTCTTGTCTATGCGATAATATTTTACATATTCTAAACTTACCTCAAAGCCTGTTAGAAGGCTGGTCGAACTTGATCAGCCCGCTCTTGGCGGGTGACCTTCTGAATCACCACACTCATAACGATGCGGTGCTCCTCCTCGATGGAGGCGCCTGTTAAGCGCCTCGATGAAGCTATCCGGTGCCCCGGTTGGGCGGAGGACAGCAGCGTCTTACCCTTCTCTGAAGGGACCATTTATCGGACTTGGAACCACTTTGAAGGTTCGGTATGGAGTCTGGACAAGGGTCGAGCTTAGTGCCCTGGGGTCTCGCTCCCCTCGCGCCTGGAGTCCGGGAGGCTGCCTTGCGGCGCCTCCTGCGCCACCTCCTCTTGACTAGGCCCCCCTCGGGGCCCTACCTCGGCGTCGTCTGCAGCGTGAGGTGACGTGGCGGCCGGAAGTGAAGTACTCTCCACTTCCGGCAATTGAGGAACCGCTCGGCAAGCGAGCTCGCCCTTGGGCGGGCTGCATGATTGTTCGGCATTAGAGAACACTATGCGATGAAAAAAAGCCATGGGTATCCGGACACTTACGATCTCGCCAGGGGCTTGGCCCTTGTTGGCCACTCCTCCTCGTCACTGTCGGCGTTGGCGGAGAAGTCCGGAGGAAGGGACCTTCCCTTCTTGGACCCTCTGGCCTCCCGGTTAGGCGGCCTTCCTTTTCTTCTCTCCCCCCGCTGGGGGAGAGGCTTCTTTTTCCTCCTCCTCTTCCTTAGAGGAGGATTCCGCCTCAGGGTTGTCGGGCGATGAGTCCGACAGCACCTGGCGCCGGGAGCTCCTTCGAGTTCCCGTGGCCTCCTTCTTGGCCTTCTTCTCCGGCACCACGTGAGGTGCCGGAGCCAGCTAACCCGTCAATCAGGCGTCCGGCTGGTCTTCTGGCAAAGGGGTCGGACAGTTAATCTGTCCGGACGTCTTCAGCTAGTACTGTCAAAGGTTAGGGAGTTTTAGATCCCACATAGAGTCAATCTATGAAAAACAAGAGCCCCATAAAGGGTAAAATAACTTACCTCGCTGGCTTGACGCTGCGAGCTGAATCCGCGATCTTCGGTAGCGGATGTGGGAGCCTCGGCGCCCTTGAACAGCACCTTCCAGGCATCTTCGTACGCAGTGTCGAAGAGCCTTTTCAGAGTTGGGTGCTGTGCCGGATCGAACTCCCACAATTTGAAGGCCCGTTGTTGGCATGGGAGAATCCGGCGGATGAGCATCACCTGGATAACGTTGACAAGCCTGAGATTCTTGTCCACCAGGTTTCGGACGCAGGTTTGGAGTCCGGAGAGCTCGTCCGAATCCCCCACGTCGGGCCGTCTCTTTCCATGATGTGAGCCGTGCAGGGAAGCGGATCGAATTCGAGGGCCGCCGCCCATTGATAGTCGCGCGGCTCGGTGATTTAGAACCACCCCAATTGCCACCCCTTTATGGTCTCCACAAAGGAGCCCTCGAGCCATAGGACTTTGGCCATCTTGCCAACCATGGCGCCTCCGCACTCCGGCAGCGGCCGCCCACTACCTTCGGCACGACATTGAAGATCTTCAGCCATAAGCGAAGTGGGGCTGGATGCAGAGGAAGGCCTCGCACCTGACGATGAACGCCGAGATGTTGAGGATGAAATTGAGGGCGGATCGTGGAAGTCCAGGCCGTAGTAGAACATGAGCCCCGGACAAATGGGTAAAGTGGAAAACCTAGTCCATGGAGGAAGTGGGGAGAAACACCACCCTCTCATGGGGCACAGGGGTTGGAATGAGTTGCCCTCGTCGGGCAGCCGGTGCGCGATGTTGCTGGACAAGTATCCGGCCTTCCGCAGCTTTTCGATGTGCCCCTTCGTGACGGAGGAGGCCATCCACCTGCCTCCCGCTCCGGACATAGTTGGAGAAGGTTGAGGTGGGATGTGCGGACTTGGGCGCTGGAGCTCGAGTACGCGGAAATGGATGAGCAAAGGAGGAAGAAGGCGTAGGTGAAAAGGTGGATCCTTATCCCCTTATATGGATGGACGAAGTTATGCGTCCCCCGCCAGCCTGGTAAAACTCGCTTATCTCCCAAGCGCCATAATCAATGGCGCGGATGGGTTACCCACATCCGTATTGATGGGAATCCCGGAATAAGGGGGCACGATCTCCACTTTGATAAGATGTGCCAAGGAAACCGCCTCGCAAAACGCGCTGAGGCAGGACAGTAAAAAACGATTCAAATAAAAGCTTGGCCGTGGTGTGATGTCACGCCGCCGAATACGTCAGCAGATCTGTGCAAAAATTATTCTCTCTACGGTTGTGTGTGGAACTTGTTTTGCAGAGCCGGACACTATCCTTGTGTTCAAAACCTTCTATGAAGTATTCGGAGGAGGAACCCGCCTTGCAATGCCGAAGACAATATGCGGCCCGGACTAAATCGTCATTGAAGCCTGGTTCGAGGGCTCTTGAGGAGTCCCGGATTAGGGGGTGTCCGGATAGCCGAACTATCATCTTTGTCCGGACTCCTAGACTACAAAGATACAAGATTGAAGACTTCGTCCCATGTCTGGATGGGACTTTCCTTGGCGTGGAAGGCAAGCTTGGCGATACGGATATGTAGATCTCCTACCATTGTAACCGACTCTGTGTAACCCTAACCCTATTTGGTTTCTATATAAACCGAAGGGTTTTAGTCCGTAGGACGAATAACAATCATACCATAGGCTAGCTTCTAGGGTTTAGCCTCCTTGATCTCGTGGTAGATCTACTCTTGTACTACCCATATCATCAATATCAATCAAGCAGGAGTAGGGTATTACCTCCATCGAGAGGGCCCGAACCTGGGTAAAAACATCGTGTCACTTGTCTCCTGTTACCATTCGCCTAGACCACAGTTCGGGACCCCCCCCCTACCCGAGATCCGCCGGTTTTGACACCGACAGATGGCCTTAAGTCATATTTATTTTATTAAGTTCTCTCTTGAGACATTCGATTGTAATAAGTGTGTGATTGCTACTTTGTTATAAATCTTTCGAGAACTATGTGGTGTCAGCATTACTGATCCAGGGATGACACTGAGCACGGAGATCAGACTGTTTGAGGTCTGGTCGCTACACTATTTAATCTTGCCTTACAGTACAAGTCATGTCATTATGGCGGTTTATCACTACGGGCCTTAAGTCGCCTGCGGGCTTTGGGCCCTTAATTGAACCACCATCTTCAAGCTTGATATTGGGCTTCATATGATAAATCGGCATAGCATAACCCGGCCCCTCCTGGGCGGGTTACACTAGTAGTTATATCCCCAACATTAAGCCCCAAATTGATTTGAACCGGTTCATGTCAATCTTCAATACCTTCAGAAAAAGTCTTATGCCTTCTATCTGTGCAAAAGTTATAACCCGCCATGACGTCATCTTCTGGATTCATGATAACCCGCCATGACGTCATCTTCTATTAAATTCATATTTTATTCCATCATATCCAAACGGATCCTTATCTTAATGACCATCCCGACAATCGAGGCGTCTGAGTAGCTGGATAATCAGGTTTGGCCTCCTTGTTTTTCGCGCCCGCTTTATCAGTCTTCCTTTATAAATAGGCATGACCTTTGGTCTTTCTTCATTCTCCCCCTTTCGTCGTCTTCTTCCTCTCGCTACTCCACTGCTGCTCGAGCTCCGCCGTCGCAGAGCACCTCGTCTCCGTCGATCTTCGCCGCTGCATCAACCTGAATCGATCAGAGAATGGCGGCGACCCTCCGCAGTAGATCCGCAGCTGTAAGTCCTTGCCGTCCCGCACCCCAGATCCGCATTTAGGGTTTGCAAGTTCTTCTGCGTTTTTCGCAGTTCATCACAGTTTCTTCATAGTTCCTCCACTGCGGCCTCTTCTGATTTAAAAGGCAACATATACTCCTGCGGTAATAGTATTATGTCCATTTTTGTCACTAGTAGATCCCTTTTCCTTGTACAGAGACCTCATTAGAACTCACGAACTCATCTGTACCAGTTTTTAGGTCTAGAATATTTTCTTTTCTGAACGACCGTTTGATCCAAAATAACAGCTGCAACCATTGAAACTTGTTTGTGCGACACTTAGGCAAAAATTGTATCTGTCAGATCCACCTAGCCATAGCGACTCTTATTGCCGGTTAAAAAAGGCAATGCTCAATCAATAATCCCGACCACTTATGGCGGTTTAAATAACTTAACTGCTTATGATGCCCATGGCGGCTTAAATAATCTGATATAATTAGCCATATATCATTAGGCCCCTTCGTAAGCCGCCATTTTGAATACGAATTGAAGTATTTCTCTCCGGCTTAAACTTGAACCGGAAATTTTTATTTTGTCGTAGGCTTCCATCTCCATAATGCCGCCCAAAGCACCCGTTACATGCAACTGGGTTAAATCCATCGTCACAGATAACACCTTTAATGAGTTTGTGAAGACTGGTTATCTGCCGAAAAAGGAAATCATGTCCTATCGTGCTCCTAATTTGACAGAAGAAAAACCTCAACCCAAGGAAGGGGAAGTTATCATCTTTACTGATCACATGAACCGGGGCTTTTCTCCACCCGGCTCAAAGTTTTTTTTGAGAAGTTATACAGTGGGAGAGGCTCCCACTGTGTTTGTATTACTCAAAAAGTATGGTACACTGTACAATCCATATTTACAAGCAGCTCATCCTCCACTTTGGGAGAGAGTGTGATCTAACCAAATCCTAGACCAACTAGTGGGGTTGAAGGTTGTTTACAAAGGAGAGAATAAAGTCTCTCAAATCAACTTTGGTTCTGTATTGAAGTAGGGTGAAGTATTTTTTGAACCTATCCAGCCAGCTAGGATATGTTGGAGGGATGCCTCTAAAGTGTTTGTTATTCCTTTCTTTCCATATGCTCCAAGCTGCTTGTAAGAAGATTTCCATGAACATGGGTTTATTCCAATCATTAGAGGCTTTACTTATCCATTGCGATCTGGATCCAGTTGCTTCCCACGAGATCCCAATTTTGGACCAGCAGTATTTGCTGAAGGGGCATTGGAAGATCATGTGCTCCACATCCTCTTCAACTTGTTGGTTACATAAGAGGCAGCTGAGGTCATCTCCGATGTTATAGTGTCTTCTCTTGAGCATATTGCGAGTATTTAGTCGATCAGAGAGGAGCAGCCACCCAAACATCTTGATTTTTAGCATGACTTTGGACTTCCAGAGCCAATGATATGATTGGTGGGCCTTCACATCCCGAAAGTAGAACTTGTAGTATCTATTTGCTTTGAAGTCCTTCGAGCCCCAACAATATTCCCATGTGTCATGTGTGTATGAAGTTTCATGATTACCAACGTGTAACACCTTTTGTTGCAGGTCACGGACTTCATCATGTGCTTGCACTGAAAGGGGAAGGTGAAACATTTCATGGAGGGAGGTGGATCCCAAGAAATCTTTGATAGAGATGTCCTCATTCAATGCAAAAGAGAAGGCCCGAGGGTGTGATTCTTCCAGCATAGATTCCAACCAAAGATCTTTCCACATAAGGACCGTGTCCCCAACATTTACAATTGCCTTGGATATACCTCTATATACTGGTGTGAGTTTCAGCACGTCCTTCCACCAGAACGACCCACATGGATCCGACGCGGTGGGATCTTGTGTGTGTAGTATGTTGTCCATATCAGCTCTACCCAAGGCAGGTCATGGTGGTTGTAAATTTGTGCAGATATTTGAGGAGGAGGGCCTCACTTTGGATACGAAGATTGATGATACCAAGACCACCACTTTGTTTTGGTCGGCAAACCATGTCCCAAGCCGCAAGTGAATTGCATTTATCTCCTTGCTCAGTTTTTTTGTCCAAAGGCATTTTCTTCTGAGTTTATCAAGCAGCTCTAGAATCTTTGGTGGGAATTTGAGGGTGCATAGAGCAAATATTGTGAGTGAAGTGATCATTGTGTTGAGGAGTGATAACTTTGCACCATATGACATTAGAGCAAGAGTGCTGGTCATTCTTCTTTCCATCGACCAGACTAGAGGCATCAGATCTTGGACTGTGGGCTTGGTTATTCCAAGAGGCAATCCCAAGTAAGTGAAGGGCATAGATCCTACCTTGCAGTCAAAGATAGAGGCGATGTCGTTGTAGAAATCAGGTTCACAGTTGATTGGGATTAATGTGGATTTGTGGAAGTTTATCTTTAAACCAATTGAAGAAGCATAATCAGAAAGAATGCCCTTGATTGTCGTAGCTTGCTCAACGGAGGCTGGAAGTAGTATAATCGTGTCGTCGGCATATTGGATCACCGGATAATCATTCTGGTTTGGTCTCTGGAATGGTAGCTGAATTTGGCCTAGTCGGAACGCGTCATTAATAGCAGCCTGAAGAAGGTCAGCAGCCAGAACGAAATTAGTGGTGATAGGGGGTCACCTTGACGAACACCACACTTGCAGAGAAATTGTCGGCTTGGAACACTATTAAGGAGGACTGAAGATTTTCCCGATGAGAAGATGCATTTGATCCAATCCAGCCATTTGGCGTCAAACCCCATATGCTTCATAATTGTAATCATGGCATCATGTTCGATCGTGTCGAAAGCTTTGGCAAAATCTAGTTTGAGCAAGACAATTTTTTGTTTTGAAGCTTGGCATTGATGTATGTACTCGAATGCCCAAGCCAAACAATCTTGTATGGATCTGCCGTTGATGAATCCGTACTGATTGCGATGAACGATTTTAAGAATGAGCTTTTGTAGTCGGTTTGCGAGTAGTTTCATGATGACCTTGAGGCAACCTTGATTCAAGAAAGTGATTGGCCGAAAATCAGACACAGACTCGGGTGATCGAACCTTGGGTATGAGTGTAATAAAGCCATCATTAATGCTTTCAAGGTTGAGACCACCCTCGTAGAATTGATTGCATAGCTCATAAAAGTCTTGTTTAACTAGGTGCCAGCATTTTTTCAGAAATAGGCCGGTGAAGCCGTCCGGGCCAGGTGCTCGGTCAGCCGGCATTTCCTTGATAACAACATCAATTTCATCTGTGGTGAATGGGACTGTCAACTGATCTAGACCCTCAACTTTCTTGATTATGTTTTGCAGGTTAAATTTCATTTGAAACTCACCTGATTTACCAAGTCTTTCTTTGAACGCTTGATATATGATCGCCTCTTTGCTTGCACGGTCGTCAGCCAGTGTGCCGTCAGATAGTTTTAGAGTTGGGATCGTATTGCTTTGAATCTTTCCGAGGCCATCGCCTTCAAAAACTTCGGGTCTTCATCACCCAACTTTACCCAGCGAATGGTGCACCGCTTCTGCCAATATTGCCTTTGGTAGTTCAAAAGACGTAGAATGTGTTTCTTTAAAATCTTCCTGAAATTATGTTCTGGTGTCAATAGCATTCGGAGATTTTCTAGGGCATCAATGTTGGCCAGAGCAAGATTAGAGTTATCAATTGCCACCTTGCGTTTAGAGATTTGCTTGCTCCACTTATTCAACTCATATCTGAGGGCTTTAAACTTTCTGCAAATGATAGTGGCCGCATTTGCATTGGCATTTTTTATAGGTCTTGTCCAAACAGCCTGAACTAAATCCAAAAAGCCCGGATGCTCCACCCAATAAGACTCAAATCTGAATATTTTGCTGCAAGGGATGGAAGTTTCAATTTTGACAACACAAGGGATATGGTCTGAAACTGGCTTCCCTAGTGGCATAACAAGTGTATTAGGATAAGTTGCGGTCCAGTTGATAGAAGTGAGGAACCAGTCTAGCTGCTCCAAGAGGGGGTCGGTTTGCATACTGCTCCATGTGTAAGCACGCCCCTTGATTGGTAGTTCAATTAATTGCTAAGAGCGGATGAAGTCATTAAAGGCTATCATATCATTAGGATTACCTCCAGGTTTATTTTTGTTGTCAGGGCTGCGAATATAGTTGAAGTGTCCAAGTAACAACCAATCTTCATTGGAGGGGATGTGCAGGTTGTGAAGCCATTGAGTATATATCAAATAAGGGTCGCCCTGACACGGGCCATAAACATTTACTAGGGTCCATTCTTGATCAGATTGCGTGGAGCGAAATTTGATTACAAGGGCAAAATCTTCTTGGATGAGCACTGTTCCTGTGAAAATGGCACTATTCCAAATGGTGACAATGCCACCAGAGGCACCCTGGGAAGTTATGTACGCGAATTTATCAAATCGTCGCGGGTAACAAGACTTGAGGAACAAGTTATCAATGTGAGCTTTTTTTGTTTCTTGCAAAGAAATTACTGCGCAACCACTGGAGGACATCGCGTTCGACAAGGCCAAAAGCTTAGGTTCGGAGTTTAATCCTCGTACATTCCAGCACAAAACATTCCAATTTGCTAAAAGTGCCATGATAAACTAAAGGAAATTAAAAGCAGCAACTGAAAAAAAGTAGGCAGATAATTTAGGCGTTGGAGGGGCCATCCTCAGGCTCAGCCAGTGAGCTTCATTATTATTTCTTCTGGTGGGATGGCACACTTGGAGATTCCGATTTGCTGCAGCACAGGAACTGGAGTTGGCGGGGGGATCATGTCATTCTTGGAGGAATCAAGCTCACCATAGCTTGATTGAGCAGCAGCAGTAGGGATGCATCTGGGTTTGACTTGTGAAGTTCTAGCCCTGCTGTTAGATACTGAGTGTGTTTTGAACCCATCATACTTGTTTGAACGGTTGCTGCGACGTACCTCAATCACAGACTCCGGAGCTTTAACTTTGCTTCGCCTACTTGTTGATGTCTCAGAGGACACAACATTTCTAGAGGAGCCAGAAGAACCAGTAGTCACAAAACCAGAGGAGGTGTTCATAGAGTTTTCAGAAAGTAATGCTGCATCATGTGTAGATGTGTCATTCTCATCCAAGATTTCTGTGATTACCACCTGAGATTTAGGAGGGTTTGGAACAACAACTAATTCATGTGTTGGTTGGTAAAAACATTCAGAACAAGGCAGAGTCCAAGTGCTGCTACCAGGGATCAAATCAGTAACCTGAGCTGAATCTTCAGAGTGTTGGACAGTGCGTATAGCAGACATAACTAAAAAGTGACCCTCATGCTCAGAAATACTGACATTCAGCTGCACTGTAATATCACGGAATCCAAAACCCGAGCTCCAGGGCCCATAAGCAGCAATGATCGGCCTAATAGCCGCTATCAGATAGGTGTTCAGCCTCAACTTTGGAACACAGTCATTGAGCAGAATAGAAGCATATGTGCTTTCAGGTGACTGCACCTGAAGATGTAAACCAGCATTTGGAATGGTCATTGATATATCTGTGGTTGCTACTGCTAGAGTGCGCGCAGGGTTTTGGGGAGCAGGGGCATTTGACTCGAGGCACCAAGTGCCGAAACCTCAAGAGAAGAACCATTGACAGCAATTAGTTGATTGAAGATGTTCAGTGGCACCAGAGCATATCCATCAGACAGGGTTGCACTAGAGTCAGAGCTACTAAAGATTGAGATGGAATCATTCCAGGCCACTGCCGGGCTATCCTGCAAATTGTCATTGGGATGAACACCATGGTAAACTTGCAGACCCTCACCTGCCATCCAAACCTGAAAGTTGAACACTTCCGGAGGTGAGTGCGAAGGAGAAGGAGGCCAAACTCCCCATTGAGATTGAAACTGCATATTGGCAACATCCTCCTACGCAACAACATCATTTGCAGCATCCTAATTGACATTAGCAGCAGCATTTTGAGCGATCCAGTTATGGAGTTGCATCTGGTAAATTTGCTCAGCAGTGAGATTATCTCCATAAAGAGGATGAGGAAGACCATTTTCAGGGGCTGGGTCTTCAGTAGCAGGCGGGACATCTGGGATGTGCGCATTCCAGTCACTGTTGCGAAGCATTGTGACAGCAACCGTCCAGCTCTGCCGCGCTCCTCCAAGCTGCCGCATAACTAAGCTCTTCGGGACAAATTTGAGGTGGATGACTCTGACTTTTAGCAGAACAAAATGACGGTCACCACGCGGATTGTGCCATTCAACTAGTTGACCAAACTTGTCGACTGATTTATGCATGTAATGATGCGTCCTATAATCATATGGGAATCCTATGTAAAGCAACCAAATCTCCGGCCCAAATGAAGTAATCCGCATATTAAGAGCAGCATCGTGAGGAACAAATGAAATCACAACATGTTCA